>OZ023321.1:30999973-31681625 GCA_964007375.1 Ophion obscuratus | reverse complement strand
TAATGGGTAATAAACACTCGAACTACCCGAATACTTGAACTATCCGAACAGTCCGGTCAGTTCGAATAAATGGGTATCCGAGTACTCGGACTATTCGAATTGTTCGAGTAGTTCGGATATTATTAGTATTCGAGTACTCGAACTATTCGAATAATCCGGCTGGACGGGTTTGAAGTATCGAGTTCGTCAAGACCAGGATAGTTCGGGTAGTCCGAACAGGCGAAAAAAGTGGTAGCTCTACTAGCTACGAGCTAAACTTTCGAACGTTTCTTCTCGAAAACTATAGAGCGTTGTATAAAATTCCTTTCCTCGGGTACTCAGGGTAGGCCCCTCTACAACATATCTGAGACTTATCAAAATCCGTGAGTGACAGTCTGTAAGGTCCCCTTGTTAGACGAAAGGCTGCGAGCACGTCTGCGTAATGGAGGTCGGCAAGTGGAACCTGGAGAACAAGCCCGTATGCTACCAGCCATTGGTATAAACGGATCGGTTCTTTAAGGGGTAAGGCCACTGTAAATTTTTTGAAAAATCGATTTTTTTTTATTGGCTTAAAAAATAGTTTAAGTTTAAAATAAAAAATAGTTTAAGTTTCTCCGAAACTTCTTTTTTTAATTTTTTCCAATAAAAAACTATTCGCAAAACTTTAAACGCGTTTGTCTCGAAACATGGTTTTTCAAAATGGCACGCAGCATAACTCGAACAATTTTCATTTTTTTTACTTGAAATTTTAACCAGATGTGAACATTTACATTATCTTGAGAATGTCGATCGGAATTTTCAAGAACTTTATTTATTGATTTTTTATTAACAAAAAACTTGCCGTTTTTTTCGTCAAAAATCAATTTTTTTTTTCAAACGCACGCCAAATCCACAAAAATTGATACTTTTTAAAATCCGATCGACATTCTCCAGCTATAGCCCTCTAGATTAATGGTTTTTTTTTTGTTCTAGATTCAAAAGTGCACCAGTGGTGCTGCGTGCCGCGGAGCCCTGGAAGCAAAACATGTCCCGGGAAGATAGCTGTGGAACCGCCATTTTGTTTTTTTTTACTGTAAAAAAATTTTATAATAAAGTTTAATGTATGCCCGATAACACCATTAAAAGTTTTTTTTCAAATACCTTCAATTTCGGAGCAAAAAATTAGTGAAAAAACCTTTTTTTTTGGGCCGTTACAGTGGCCTTACCCCTTAAGTGATGGAGGGCTTTATTTTGGTGCTCAACTCGCTATTGTTGTGTTTCTCCTATCCACGATCCGGGAAACTCATATTTCCGAATTTTTAATATTTTATTTTTCATTTCCTGGGTGACGGGCTCGTTTGCGACCCATGGTTCCTTTCTGACTTTTGTTCCTCTCATTTAGTGGAATTTTTCAAGCTAATAAAAAATTTGACCTCGAGTTTTGGGGCCAAGGTCAATTTTGCGAGTCCATGTTGGGGGGTGATCTTCGCCGAACGTGACTCGGAGAATCACTATGACACATAGTTTTATACACCCTGTACAAGCAAAAGTTCACCAATGATGATAGAAGCAAGTTCGATGCTAATATTTTTTTACCTCAATCGTTCCATTGCAGCTTATATCCGACGACCAAGAAACAAACGCGAGACTTGTATGGAAAAATCCGAGGCCGTCATCTCCTCGCTTTTGTAGACCAATTAGGATCCAATTTTTTCACGAGAGTCCTGAAGCCACTTGTGAGAAAATGGATTACATTAAACAGCAAGAAAACAATCTTGTCCCTTTGGAAAAGATCATGGATGGAAAAGAAATAAGAGTTTTTTTCCGACTTGCTTTCACCATGGTAGACGGTAAAGTTTGCAATGCTATCACGCAATAATACGTCTACTCAACGATGCTATTTATGCAAAGCAACTTCAAAAGACTTTAACAATATCGATGCAATTCTAGACAAGGAAGTATCTAAAGATCATTTACAGTTTGGATTATCAACTTTGCATGCATATGAATACGGTTTTTCGAATGTTGTTTGCATGTAGCATATAAGCTTGAAATTAAAAAGTGGCAAGCGCGTAGTGATAAAGAAAAGGAGCAAATAATAATCCGAAAAACAAATATACAGAAGGGTGCCCATATCGAATTGGGTCTAATAGTCGATCAACCAAAGCCTGGTTTCGGTAGCTCGAATGATGGGAATATCGCTCGACGATTTTTCGAAAACTCAAGCATTTCTGCTGCTATTACAGGGGTTGATAAGGACTTGATTAAGCATTTCCATGTCATATTGCAGACAATTTTGAGTGGCCATGAAATTCATTTCATAAAGTTTCAAGATTATGCCTTACAGACAGCTCGCTACTTTGTGCAGTTATATCCGTGGTTCTACATGCCAAATTCGGTACATAAGGTATTTATTTATGACGCAGCAGTGATACACTCATCAGTATTGCCGATAGGACAAATGTCTGAAGACGCTAAACAGTCTACTAATAAATACGTTTAAAAGTTTCGTGAAGATTTTGCAAGAACGTGTTCCCGAGTCAAAACAATGGAACACATTATTTCACGCTTATTATTAATATCCAATACATTTATTTAAAGTTTGCGCGAATTGCCTCGAAACAACTTAAAGTCGTTGCTCCCAGAAGCAGTTATATTTTTTAGTTGCGCCACGTATACCAGCAAGTACAGGAAGCTCCAGCGATTTAAAAGTTGAATCAACTGATAGTGAATCAAATTTTTATTCTTCATTCTTTGGTAGCCTTCATTAATTTCCTCGGGAAATAATTTTTGTTCGCAATTTCTCATACTAAGTTTTAATACATCAGGTTTATATATCAACTGATTGTGAATGAAATTATTCTTCGGAGATGACGATGCGTGAATTTTACATCAACCGATTGTATGTTTTATCGTAGTATACAACATATGTATCTGTTTTGTACTTTCTCTATAAAAGTGGTTCATGTCAATTCCACAATTTTGTTTTTACTTGAAATTTTGACTTCGGATTCATAATCTGCGAGCCCAAAAACCCCCAAAAACTGACTTTCAGCCGAATTTATAACGTTTTCGAGTTGTTACCAGCTTTTTGGGATTTGACCCCACTGTGCGGCGCACGAAACGACTGTTGACCACATGGGACGATCACCAAATTCTTTTCTTTCCGTGAGAATTACCGAATGAAGCCTTCACGGAACTCTCAATCGATTTTCGATCCCAAGAGCTGATTTTCACCGAGTGGAAAGCTTATTCCGCGAAGAGGTATATCAGAGAGAACCGAGTGCGCGGAGATGAAGAGATAATGGCCATTATCTCTTTACCTGCCGGCAGGTAAAAAATTACTTCCCGAGGAAATTAATGAAGGCTACCAAAGAATGAAGAAAAAAAATTCGAAACTACTATCAAGGGGACAGTACGGCAGTCGGATTTTTGTAATTTTTCGTACTCGTGGTACGTGAAGTTCAGAGCTCGAATATTAATATCCCAAAGCAGTTCGACGCCATATTCAGAAATTTTCGAGAAAATTAACTTTGAAGTTTTCGAGCGCACTCTTATCCCACAAAGATGCAACGATACTCGAACCGGGCGCGTGGCGTACCACGAGCCACCCGGTAGCGCTCGAGTCTAGTAATCGCGGGGTCGCTGGTTCGAGTCTGATTTCGAAGTTTTTTTTTTTTCATTTTTTTTTAATTCGCATACCTCCGTCATTTAAATATCCCGATAAATTTTTGTTGTATATAATCACATATAATTATATATAATTAATATAATATATCTATATATGTTTATATATGGACAAAATCCATATATAGTTATTTATATACAAAATTCATTATAGTTATACATAATTATATATTTTCTCATATATGATCATATATTATTTATATATAACAATAGGTGATTATTAATAAAAAAATAAATAATCCCGGGATAAAAATCATAAAATCTATGCTAATTCACATATATATAATTATAATTGTCAATGATAAAATAAGGACGTGAAATTAATGATAGAGAAGATTGCATAAAAATTAATTCTATTGTTCATCATCAGTTGTCTTCTCCAGTCTTCAATAACATGATCAGATATGCGTGGTTTGCTTCGAAACTTTGCGATCAAAGAGAAATCTTCATGATCGTGAATGAATTTTGTTTTCCGATCGATGTATTGAAAGAAAATTGCGAATGTAACAATGCAGCGTTTGTACGGTGTGCGAGATGCCGTGAAAATTACTGTTTTCCTTGTTTTTACGATGGTTATCACTCTGGCTCGTGTAACATTACACCCGATGTATAAAACAAACGAATACAGACCGAATAATAAAGTATTCAATTCCTTACCCGACGTTTTTCATTTTCATCCTAAAAATGTTGTTGGTTATAAATATTGATACTTGAAAATGTATGTTTGTAATCAAGAGATAATTAAAAATATGACTTGCGTTCTTTCATTTAAAAAAAATGGAAAAAAAAATTTCGAAGTGAGACTCGAACCAGCGACCCCGCGATTACTAGACTCGAGCGCTACCGGATACGCCACGAGCCCGGTTCGAATATCGTTGCATCTTTGTGGGATAAGAGTGCGCTCGAAAACTTCAAAGTCAATTTTCTCGAAAATTTCTGAATATGGCGTCGAACTGCCTTGGGATATTAATATTCAAGCTCTGAACTTCGCGTACCATGAGTACGAAAAATTACAAAAATCCGACTGCCGTACTGTCCCCTTGTAAATGGTTTTGCATAATTTACGAACGTGCCCGATATAATAAAAGCATTTTTTGAAACCCTTTTTTTTATCCACCTCGCACATTATGTGCGGCACATATCAAAAGCATCACGCACATGGCAATATGAAAATTTGCCATTTTCGATTGACCAACGTTATACAAGACACAAATGCAACATTGAAAAAAGTACCTGTCATCGTCTGATTTTCGTACGACGCGAATGGTGTTTTATCAGGTTTTATAGTGGCATCACGGCATTTCGTCATGTGCGGGCACCGCATAGCGTTTGTAGGTCTGTTGGGTTTGCGTGTAAACGCTCCCCCTTTTTCCGCCATTCGCCCTTCGCGTATCCGATTTTGTAGGATATCGCAGCTTGTACGTGATACTGTCAGTGTTGTGTGACATACATTCGCCCCGCGGTAATGGAGTAGGTCTCTACGCACGCGTTCCATGAACCAAATTATCGATCTCAATGCGCAAGCCCGCGCGAAATGAGCGTACAGTCGTGGTAATACCCGTGCGTGTGTTGCGGGCGTTTCGACCAACGTGCATTCACGTCAGCTGTGCGATCCATAACAGAAGTTGGCCGATAGCGAGATTTGTAAAAATTTGATCAAAGACAGACGCAACGACGAGATGGTTGGACCTGCTGGCTCGTCATTGTGACTAGCCGTCCCAGAGGGTAACAATTGCGCCCCGAACCATCGGGGCCACACCAACGCAAGAACGCCGTCCGAGTTTGAACGCGGTAACACGGAACTCGCAACGCTTTGCAAGGTAAATATCCAGAAATTTTAGATTTTCGCTGGAAGTGCAGTGACGTCGCTTTACGCGCAAAGAAGCACGTTTGGATTCTTTCCCTGTTTTACAAGACACTCAAAAACGGCGGTGGATGATGAAAAAAATTAACAAGCTCGCGATAAACGAATTATTTTTTAGATCGAAATTTTATAAGTTCATATATGTGTGTGTGTGTGTGTGTGTGTGTGTGTGTGTGTGTACTGGTGAAAAAGTGGACTCTATGAATTTTCGATCGGGACGAAGTCACCATTTCGGTAGAAAAAAACGCGCAAACAGATGATCAAGATTCTCTTGACGGGTTAGGCTACTGTGACAACTCAAAAATCATGGTTATTTTTTTTATTGGAGCAATAATTAAGATGTTTGATAAATTATTTAGACATTTATTTTTATGTACATTAAAAAACATTTATGCCAAATCTTGTGAAAACATATTAATAATTAAAGAAGTTATAAACAATCTCGCGAAGGACCTTTGGACGTGAGGGGCTCAACAATGTACTAGATTTTGGCCACCCAGTTGATCCGGAACAAAAATAACGAATTTTTTTTCTTAAAATGGATAATTTTGGCTATGCCTTGACCGAACATTTTTGTTTCCATCATGAAAACAAACCTTTTGAATCCTTTTTCGATTTTTCGAGGACACATGACATTATTATTGTTAATAACCCGTGAAAAACAATTTTAAGCAGAAAAACGTGGGTCAAGACTAACCTACTGTTACACTGAATAAGTGTACATTTCAAGTCGATCCGTTCATTGGATGTCGAGAAATCGTGTACACCGTTTTGAAGCCACGTTTGAAGTTTCGAAGCTTTGCTAGCAATTATATCGTTGTAATCATAAGTTTACTTTCAATCTGTAATTCCTGCACCAACTGTCGATTTTTTAACATTTTCGCAGTAGCCTTACCCCTCAAAAAGATAAACAAACAAGCTCTATCGTTGTGCTTTATTCGTTCATTCTCTACTACAACTTTGCTCAGTTGACCTCATATGACCTTGCACGTGGTTATTTTTGCCTATTTCTACTCTTCATAAACGCGCGTGCCATTCGTTGAAAAATGGTAATAGGAATATCTTCCCGAAGGGACTTGAAAGGACAGAGATTCACCACCAATTCGCGACCGGAAAATTATTTTTCCGTTCTTTTTCTGCGAGGTTATTTATCTTTCAAATATATATGTAGGTTCGAAGTAAGATATGGGAGGGAATAAAGTAGAATTAAATAAGGATTGAACAGATTGGAGTTTGAAAATGTATGTATTTTAGAGATTTTATTTTCACAATAGCTTCTGGTTGAAAAACCGTCACGTGTGCGTCCATACTTGCCGCAAGTAATGTACACACACACACACACGCGCGCGCGCGCGCGCGCACACATACACATATATATATATATATATATATTGAAGAATAGATCAAGTTAATTTTTGTATCAACAGGTAAAAATAAGTTCTATTGGCCATTTTGTCTAGTGCCGTGAGCGCATTGTGATACAAAAAATAACATAAGTCTGTGAAAAAAAACTTTAGTTTCATTTGTATTATCCTTTCAAGGTAATTATCGCCAGGCTTCAATCCATAGGATTTTCATTTAATTTTGAGCTTCACGAAATATATTACTAATCGTTTCTGTAAAATTTTAGGGTCGGTTATCGACCTAAATACCGGGAAAAAAAAATTAAAATTGCGTTTTTTGTGTAGGAATTCCGAGACGACATACAAAAACCCAATTTCCGGTCGCTACAAAAGTGTATATAATAGTGGGAATCCGTCAGATTCTTAAAAATAATCAGATTTACATACTTTACACACTACACTTTTAATTTGTATGTAATATCAAGTTTAATTTGAACTTCCGGTATTGGATTTATTACCAGTTGCTACGATAAAGAGACGTGACAGCAAGGCAACGGCTCACTGTAATCCTTACCTTATCTCACTCATTCGAATTTCCACATATATTTCATTTTTAACCGACATATTTCGCCGACACATATTTTCCACACCTTTTACCAGTCGTGGCCCGAATACAATGCATTATATTTCCCGCACCTGACATTGTTTTGACAGATCGACATTGAAAAGCATGGAGGTTAAACTCGCCTGGTTAAGTAAAAAGAGACGGAGATAGAACCAATATTGCCAAACATCAAACCTAGAAATACTGCGCGAATCGTTGGAATAACTATTTTTTCATTTTTCAAATTAAATGTGAACATTCATCAAACAGTTTACACATAGAACATTTTAGTTATTACAAATTATATCTTTTGCATATGTGAAAAATACAACTCGTACAAGTTTCAAATATTATCAGTGGAATGACTAGTACGAAGCGATAGGATTACCTTAAATATTAAAAACCTCAAAAACCCTTAATTTGTAGTATCGAAAATGTTTTTTTTTCTCAACACCTCTTCGCAAAGACTTTGAATTCCGATAGTACGATAAAAATTGTAAACGACGATGTGTCCGGTCAGGTGTACCCTGTGAGCCCTGTAACAGGGCCAGGAGCAGCGAAATCGGTATGGGAGCTAAGCCCGGATCCCGACATGGTCGGGCATCTACCGAACAATCCGATATCCGGCGGCCATCACAATCAAACTATGATAAAAGGGGCCGGCCCTCGGCTGAGGAATGGACCTGACGACAACATATACACAGACGTGGCTACACCCGGACAGGGCCCTACCGAAGAGACCAAGCGAATATTTGAATTGCTCAGAGGAGGGTGAGTATCTAATAACGATTGTTTGTTTCCGAAACAATTCAATTCTTCACGTAACTATAACAATGACAGCGGTCATTTCGGTTCGGGATAATTTTTTTTCTCAAAGCCAAACAAAAGTACAGAGTAATAATCAACGGTAAAAAAGATCAATTTCCGGAAAAGTTGACGTATGTAACTCCTTAAGAATGTTTGCTATAAACCTCATGCTTTATTTTTCCGTTAGACCCAAATGAGCGAAGATAATTCGATGCCAATAAAAAAGCTTTAACTATCGAATGCCGAGTTATTGTAATGATAAAAGTCGGACGACAAATAGCGGCAGTTCGCTGTTGCGTGACTTTTTTCGCTAATTATTTATTCAGGGATACGGAAACGATCGAAGAGCTGGTGGAGAAGACAGACTTGAGTATTCTGAGCGCCAGAGACGAATGGGGCTACACGCCGGCCCATTGGGCCGCTCTGGACGGCAATGTCGAAGTAAATCAATCACGTTTATTCCCCGCAACGATTCGAGCGGTAGGCTAATCGGGTGATGTGACCACAGGTGATGCGTTATCTGGTCGAGAGAAACGGGCCGGTCGACCTCTCGTGTCTCGGGACTCAAGGGCCAAGACCGATACACTGGGCCTGCAGGAAAGGCCACAGCGCGATAGTTCAGATACTGCTCAAGGTAGGCAATTTGCCGCTCGATTCGTACTCCCTTACGTTAGGGATCATTCATTAGCAATCGCGTAATTTTGCATCGGACGGACAGGCCGGTGTGGCGGTGAACGCTGCGGATTTCAAGGGTCTGACACCCTTGATGACGGCCTGCATGTTCGGAAAGTTCGCGACAGCTGCATTTTTGCTCGGCTCGGGTGCACTCGGTCACCTGACCGACATAAACGGCGATACGGCGCTTCACTGGGCCGCCTACAAGGGCCACCCTGAATTGATAAGGCTTCTCATGTACAGCGGTGTGGATCTTCAAAAACCGGATTATTTCGGCTCGACGCCCCTGCATTTGGCGTGTCTTTCCGGAAACGTCAGCTGCGTCAAGATACTCTGCGAGAAGAGCAAAATCGAGCTTGATCCACGTGACAAGAATGGCAAAACGCCTCTGCAACTTGCCAAGAGTCACAGACACTCGGAAGTCGTGAGGATACTGCAGGGAGAACAGAAGCGAAGAGCCCGCTGGATACCACCGATCAATGAACTCTGGTACAAGAGCGTGATCGTGCTCGTTTGTATTCATTCGTATTCATCCACAATCCAAGATGCACCGTCGCTTTTTGCAAGCTTTTATTGAGCTTGCTTCGTTCGTATGTCTGTTTTTCCGGTTCACAATTTCTAATCCATTTTTTAAGCACTCGATGGTATCCGATTGAGCTGAAATTTTGCATATCTATGTAACTTCGGTGACAATGCAATAATATGGTACCATGGAGCTGATCGTATGATAGAGGTGGGAGGTCGGCAATGCAACTCAAGGCGTCTGGCCACCTTAGCCGATCGAAAAATGGGTATATTTAAAAAAATAAAAATAAACTCGAAAGTATAGGCCGGAATATTTTAATTTTTTTACACAACATCAGACAGGGCTTTAAGAATAACGTTAATAAATTTCCGTTCAAAATATTTAAAAAATGGCGCCGTTGTGCACATTGCCGCGGAGGCCCTCCGCACGATAGGCGCAGTCGTTGTCCCAGCTGTTACCCGGTCATGTCACATCTGGAAAAAAAATCAGCTCATTCGTGAGTAATGTCGCTAAAATGTAGCGTAGCGGTTTTTTTTCGGCCATTAAAAAAATTACGGTGAGCCGAAGAAAAAAATTGTATTTTTCACCAAAATTATGGCTCACCATAATTTTTTTAATGGTCGAAAAAAAACCTATACTCTACATTGTAGCGACACTACTCACGAATGAGCTGATTTTTTTCAGATGTGACATGACCGGGTAACAGCTGGGACAACGACCGCGCGTGTCGTGCGGAGGGCCTCCGTGGCAATGTCCATAACGGCGCCATTTTTTAATATTTTGAACGAAAATTCATTAACTTTATTCTTAAGGAGGTACGGTGATGACCACGCTAGTAAACTAAGAGTCTTTTTTTCGCCATAATACCGCTACGTTTTAGACATATGTGTGTGGCCTATATTTCGCGAAATATTTTTTAAGTATTGAATTTCAAGCTACTTATTATTTTTATAATATGAAAACAAACGTAATAATCTACTACTCGACTTCAGTAGTACGCCATATCTTTGACGTTTAGCATCGTTGCATTTTCGATAGCTGTCATCGGTCCCATGCGCTCGGCTTATTATTTTTGGTAGCCGGTAAACATGGAGAATGAAAATAACTACTGTAGAAGTTTATCAAGAGAGTAACAGGATTGTACCTGAAGTCCAGTTTAGAGACAAAGGTAGATTCTGTCGGACAAGAATTAGAGAGTGAAAAGATGATATTGCGAATGCAAATGAAAAACGTCGCGTTGACGTTAACCTCAATATCTAATGTCCAATCTGTCCGAAGTCAAAACATATTTCATCGATTGTTATGTTATTTTTCCCTTTCCTAATTTTCACAATATTTGCAGATATAAAAACGAACGTTCATTTTATATGACGCTGTTTCCATGCTGACTTTACATATAAATGCGTTGTATGCATGTCGCCAGAAAGATTGAGATGCCTTAGCTATACATAAAAGAACTTTGAGTAAATATCGACGAAAGGCCTTTTATAATCGATTAAAAAACGTACGGCTTCACACAACCATATTTTTAATTCGCGTTGAAAATATCCGATAGAAGAATCAAATTTGCGCGGGTATCCGGCGTTGCCACACTTCGAGCAAGATGGCTGCGGTTACGTCACGAGGCGTCTCTCTCGCCGAATACTTCGGTTTTTCGCGACTTCATTTCTAAATTTATTGCTTATTTCTGCGGTGAGCTTTCCAATTCAAGTTGCCTTATTGATCACAACGAACCACGAACCACAACGAACCACAACGAACCACGAACCACCTTATTGATCACAACGTAAAAAAAACTGACGGTTGCGTTCGTTGCAACGAACGCAACCGTCAGTTTTTTTTACGCGTGTCTTGGCTCCAAGTAGCACAAAAAAATCGATATATGAGAGGACAGGCACATTTTGTCGTCTACGTGTGACTAATTGACCAACTTTAACAATTAGTAACTCGGAAACTGTACGGTAAATCTCGCGGAAACTCCGCATACGCATGGACGAAGCTCTCGACAATGTTATTTAAAAAAATCGGGCTTTTATCTTGGACTCGCTCTAATCACCGTACCTCCTTAAAGCCCTTTCTGACGTTGTGTAAAAAAATCAAAATATTCCGGCCCATACTTTCGAGTTTATTATTATTTTTTTTAATATACCCATTTTTCGATCGGCTAAGGTGGCCAGACGCCTTAAAAGTATATACTAGGACAGTCGAGTTTGTGCTCATTTTTTTCGTTATCATGAGCACTTTTCATTACACGTGATAACGAGAGTCTGATAATGGTGGTGGGTGGTGGCAACTGAAATTTTCTAATAGCAAATGCCAGGACAATAGAGTTTGGGCTCGTTAAGGGGTCTTCTCACTTTAGACGCGAAAAAAATACTATTTTCATGATTTTTTTATCGGTTTATATTATAGAGATTGATATAAAATTTGTTACACTTAATAAATAAACTTTCGAAATACATTTAACATTTATTGATTTATTCAAGTCACTATTTATGGACGAAAATAGTAGTTTAAAAAAGTTCTAAAAAATTGTAGGTCTGCGCTGTTGATGAAATCTCAGAAATGGATCATCCGAAACAAACAAATCAAACGGTTTTAGATTCAGTATGTTAATAGCTATAGCGCATATCATACGATTTTTTATATATGCAAAGGTAACAAAATGGCCGGCATTTTTCGAAAAAACAAAAAAAATGTTTTTTTCACCGTTTTTTGCAAAAAATAGTAAATATCAAATTTTTGGAAAATCCTTGATATGCGCTATAGCTATAGTTGTAAAGAATACGTGATTAAAATTTCATAAGGATCGGTTCAGTAGTTTCGAAGATTTTATCAACAAGCCGTCGAGACCGTTCCGAGAAAAACACGTTTAAAGGTTGTTTGCGTTAAATAAATACATAAAAATTTTTTTAATGTATTTGGAAGGTGTATTCATTAAGGGTCATAACTTTTATATCAATATCTATAATATCCTATCAAAAAAATTAACGAAAATCACTTTTTTAGCGTTTAAATTGAGAAGACCCCTTAATTTTATTGACTTGAGCACTATTTATAATTACAATGTTATAAAGTTTATCGCGAAACCTTTATAACTGGCATGGCAAATAAATAAACACATTCTAACACTAACAAGTATAAAATGAAATAAAAGTAAAAAAAACTTTAAAAACAAGCTTTTATTTAAAAGGTAGTGTACTAAAAAGTAAAAAAGAATGTTCAGTAAAATTGAAAATCAAAACAGTACAACTACAAAAAAGTCCCTTCCTTGGTCACTCATGATAGGTGCAAGTACTTGAAAGGTACATAAACGTAGATATTGTTAAAATATAAAATACTAATTTGAATAGCTTCAAGCGTAAAACGTCACAAGTACTAGTACTGCTTTAAAATTTCTGAAAAAGGGGGCCTCAGGCTTTTAAAATGTACATTTCATATTTAAAAAATATCTACGTTTATGTACCTTTAAAGTACTTGCACCTACGATGAGTGACCAAGGAAGGGACTTTTTTGTAGTTATACTGTTTTGATGTTCAATTTTACTGAACATAATTTTTTTTACTTTTTAGTACAGTACCTTTTAAATAAAAGCTGTTTTCTAAGTTTTTTTACGTTTCATTTTCCGTTCTTGTATGTAATAAAAAACGCCTTCAAACGCTTTAAAAAGTCCTTCTCGCCGGCAATGTTTCTTCGGGATGAACGTGACTCTGCCACTTTTTGTAGTTATACTGGTTTGATTTTCAATTTTACTGGACATTATTTTTTACTTTTTAGTTCAGAACCTTTTAAATGAGAGCTTGTTTTGAAAAACTTTCTCTACGTGTGTTTTTTCCGTTCTTGTATCTGATAAAAAGTGCCTTCAAACGCTTTGAAAAGTTTTTCTCACCTGCGATGATTCTTCGGGATGCACGTAACTCTGTCACTTTAACTCCAGACTGGTGACTGCACTATTTCCCTTTTCACTACTTTTGGTGAAGAAATCCTGAAGACCTTCTTTCGCAGGGCATTGCTTTTTGGCGGCGCCGGAAACAGCAAAGGTCCACTTCTGTTGTTCATGGGCTCCGTTTTACTTTGGGGCTATCCCATGTACCTGCTGAAGTGCATCCCCATAACGTGGAATCTCCTACGGGGGAGTCACTACTGCTTCATTTATTGGAACGTTCTCATGTGGATCTCGTGGATCGTCGCAAATAGGCGCGATCCTGGTTACGTGCCTCAAAACAGCGACACCTATTACAGGGCGATCAAGCAGATACCGTATTTCGACAAGTGGAAAAAGAGAAACGTCATTTTGTCACGATTGTGCCATAGCTGCCGATGCTTTCGTCCACTCAGAGCCAAACACTGCAGAATATGCAACCGTTGCGTCACGTACTTCGATCATCATTGTCCCTTCATTTATAACTGCGTTGGATTGAGAAACAGGTTAGTTCAATACAACGACGTTTATCGGTAGCTATCATTTCTCAAGAGGTCTTGGAACTTTTTACGGGGCTACATCTACCTAGAGGCCCGAAAAAAATGCCCAAATTCCTTTTTTTCCCCCTGGGAACCGATTGGTGAAAAAGAAACGCATGTTTTTAACACAAAGGTACGTATATTAAGGGCGCTTCAAAAAAATCACCAAAAAATACAGAAAAACAACACAAACATAGCCGCCGGCAGATAATGAAATTTTTTTAGCGAAATTTGGCCGTGGATACCCTCCATCTTAAACGGTTCATCTAAAATCTCAAAACCAAATGGGTTATTCAAGTTAACAATTAATACGAGTCGTTGACGATCGTCAATTTTTCAAGTCATGTTTTTTAAGGGGTCTTCTTGCATTAGACGCTAAAAAAGGCTATTTTCATGAATTTTCTTGATAGGTTTATATTATAGATATTAATATCAAAGTTGTTACACTTAATAAATACACTGTCGATACATATTTTTTTTCTAATTCTTTATTTAAGTCACTATTTATAGACGAAAATGGTAGTTAAAAAAATGACCTAAAAAAATTGTAGGTCTGCGCTGTTGATGAAATCTCTGAGATGGATCATGCGAAACAAAAAAATCAAACGGTTTTAGATTCAGTACGTTAATGGCTATAGCGCATATTATACGATTTTTCATATATGCAAAAGTAACAAAATGGCGGCCGTTTTTTGAAAAAACAAAAAAAAATGTTTTTTTCACCGTTTTTGGCAAATAAGATAGTAAATATCAAAAGTTTAAAAAAATCGTTGATATGCGCCATAGCTATAGTTGTAAAGAATATGTGGTTCAAATTTCATAAGGATCGGGTCAGTAGTTTCAAAGATTTTATCAACAAGCCGTCGAAAAACGATGTTTCGAGAAAAACGCGTTTAAAGCTTGTTTGGCTTACATAAATACATAACAAAATTTTTGGAAAAGGAATCTCGAAAGTGTATGTATTGAGTGCAACAACTTTTATATCAATATCTATAATATTTAAAAATTCATGAAAATAGCCTTTTTTAGCGTCTGAAGTGAGAAAACCCCTTAACAACGTGGCGACGAATTGAAACTCGAGCATAGAAAATCTATGAAATAAGTCGCCATTTTTACGTTACTATTAAAAAATGGAGATCGATTCGAAAAAAGTGAGATTATCAACGATGCTTAAATGTTGCTCATCGTATCTCCAGTAAATTTGGCAACAATTTTAATCAAATTTTCAGGCAATATAGCTAAAAAGTGAGACTATCGAATACAAATATTTTTGGGAAATGCAATTTTTTGACCCACTTAGGTAGATGTAGCCCGTTAACGAACGATTCTCATCTACGAAGCATTTAAATCGGACGATGACTATTTCATTTCCCTGCGCAGAAAGTGAACGCTCTTTTACTTACGGTTGTCTTCTTCCTCGCCGCTCTTCTGACCCTACCTTCTCGTTCTCTTTCAGGATGTGGTTTTTCCTCTTTGTAATGTGCATCGCGATCAATTGTTCGTTCACGCTTTACTTCGCTTGTTACTGCATCGCCATCGAGGGACTGCAATTGATGTACGTGCTTGGTCTCATGGAAGCGCTGGTGTTCTGTGGACTCGGCTGGATATTGACTTGCACTTCCGTAAGTAGCAAGCCCAACGATCCTCTTCTTTCCAGTCGGAAAGCTCTGCGAATATTTGAAATTGCATAAGTTGTATCTTCTTTACGACGCAGACATTTTTAATTCGTTTCCGTAAACGCAGGTCCTCCACGCGTGCATGAACTTAACGACCAACGAGATGTTCAACTACAAACGTTACTCTTATTTGAGAGACAAGAAGGGCCGATATTTGAATCCCTTCAGCCGAGGTCCGGTTCTCAATTTCATCGAATTTTTCCTCTACCCGCCGGACCATCACGCAACGGACCCGCAACACTATCACATACTGTCCGAGGACACCATTTGAATGTTTTAGGCGGCTCGATGCCGTTGAAGATGAGCGGCTTCAACCTTCGCGGGCGAAGGCATAGCAGCGCGCGCACATACACGACAGCAATTTATTTTTCCGAAGAATATATGTATCGTTTGCCTCATTTTTGCGGCACGCACAATTTTACGCCGGATCTTTCCACTTCTCACTTGATTCAATCGCATCGACTCATTAAAACGTCAATTGCAAACTCCTCGTACAGCGTATACATATATATATATATATATATATATATATATATATATTATTTATTATACCTAACTCCGTAAATCGAGTTACAAAAGACTGGTACGAAAAACAAAATCAGCGCAATGAGAGAGGGACAGAGCAAAATGAAACTCGACGAACCTTACGGACTACGATAAAATACAGAAAGAGATAACAAAATGCAACGGTTAATTATGATTCGATTACAAATAATTCGCGTTATAAATAAAGACTCTGTTTTTTTTAAAGAAGAGAAAACAAAGAGAAGAAAACGTTTGTGCGTGTAAAAATTGTGTATAAGAATGCTAATATCTTTGGTAATACATATACTGCATCGTCCCATCATATTAAAATTACAATGTTTCGGCGAGCTTTCCTGCGTTGTAATATACAATAGTTGTAAGTTAAAAGTAAAATGCGTTTAAAGTATGAAGAATGTACAATAGGTTCGATCCGATTGAAGTAGCGTAAAATGCAGCCTTCAGCGACAAAACTTTCGAGAAAAAAAATCTTTGTTCAGAGACCCTTAGGGGCCGTCCATAAATTACGTCATTTTAAAATAGGGGGGGGGGGGGGTCTGGTCGTTAGATGACGGTAACGTTAATTTGATCACAACGATATGACGGATAGGATGATTTCAGGGGGGGGGGGGGTCAAAAATCAGCAAAAGTCGATGACGTAATTTATGGACGGCCCCTTACGAGGTTTTGGCAACAAGCAAATTTGTATAAAAGCAATTATTCATTTGGAAGCATTCCCCGTTGACAAAGGGGCAAATTTCTTAGAAATTTAATTTTCACCCCCCTCACATCTACGCACGTAGCAAAAATTGGAATACACTTTTGTA
The DNA here is from genome assembly GCA_964007375.1 of Ophion obscuratus. Taxonomy (NCBI): domain Eukaryota; kingdom Metazoa; phylum Arthropoda; class Insecta; order Hymenoptera; family Ichneumonidae; genus Ophion; species Ophion obscuratus. The sequence goes on along the minus strand of OZ023321.1, from coordinate 31,664,675 downwards.
TTACCAATCGTTTCTGATTGATAACGTTGGTACCGCCCTACGTGTCTTCGTGTGACCTGGGATTTTGTCAATTGGCAGTTGCTCGACGTGTCCACGGTAAGCGCCGAACAATAGGGGATAAATAATGAAAGTGTTACTTCAACTCGTAGCAAAAGTCGTAATTTGGCGGCGGTTCCGGTATTGGAGGAGGATCCTGGGGTATGTCGATACCTTCGGCGTCGAGAAGTCGCAGTTTTATATCCATTGATAACAGTGTCTCCAAGTCATTCTCCGCCTCTTTGCTAGTCATTCTGTTTCCTGGAAAAAATCGAAAAGAAAGGACTTGTGTGAAAGAATACATTTGACAACCTACGATGACAAGTTTTTCAATGGGATTGAAGTTTGCATCGTTGGAACGCAACGAAAGTTCTGAATTTCTAATTTTCAGTATTATCCAAAATCAAATTTTGAAAATTTGTTCTAGATCGTTAAATGAGCGTCCTAAAAAATGTTGGCGTGATTTTCGTAGCTGGAATCTGGCGAAGGACATTGGGAAAACTTAAAAAATCATTTTCGTCGCAATCCAACGATGCGTCGACTTCAACGGCATGTGTTTTGCTGTATCGTTATTTTAAACATTCGATTGCTTATCATTTTATCGCGAGCCCGGGATAACACGAATGTATTACCTAGCAAAGCATTGATACCGTCGGTCCAGTAATCGAAGACTTGTTCGTCGGGCGCGACGAAATCGAGACTCGTAACTTCTACGGAATCCAGAGCGAGCGAGAACGCCAATTGATGGGTAGTTTTGCGTCTCTGCAGATCCTTCATATGCGGACAATCGCGTCCGGTGAGTAATCCCCGTATCTCAACAACGGCTAATTTCGTGGGAAGTTCGTCTATGGTCGGTACAGATTTCTCGTCGCAATCGCCGTAATGAAATAGTTTGTGGTTCGGTGACAAGCGAACGTACCAAAATTTGTCCTTTATACGTTGTCCACGAGCGCTGTATTTGGTAAATCTCGTGCCCTCGATCAAAAATCCCAATCTTTGCTGTTGTACGAGCTCAAGTATTTCGGGCTTTATTTGTTCGCGAAGTTCGACTATAGGTCTTGCGTGACTCTCCCACTCCTCGCGCGTCGTTCTCTCCTGTTGCCAGAGATTCGTAATCGTCGAGTACGTCAGCTGTTGTAATTTGTTCTTGAATTTGTCCAATCCCGTTGGCTTGCACTGCAGTGCCCGAGTTATTTGCTCGCGCACCACCGAGAACACTTTGACGAAGTCCTCCGTAGTGGCGCGCATCTCCTTCCACGTTTTGTTCAGTAGAACTATGCAAACGCAGTAAAACTCCTCGAATGGGTGATCGTGGGTGAAGAACATTGGATGATAAGACTGGCCCTGTTCGCTCGGCGCTTCCGCGATGCGCAGCACCTGATGAACAACCGGAAAACGAGAGAGACGTTGAAGAGAACAATTTCACTATGGTCGATCAACGTCGTTAAGGGGTAAGGCCGCAGTAGAATTTTCAAAAAATCGATTTTTTTTCTCGCTAAAACGGTGCTTTATCATCATAAAAATAAGTTACTATTTGATTTATAGCAAGACATTTTTTTCACCGATTTTGAGCGTATAACCTAAGCCCACCTCTGGCACGGCCATCGAGTACCTAAAACTTTAAACGCGTTTTTCTCTAAACAGCTTTTTTCCAATTGGCATAACAAATAACTTCAACAATTTCCACTCGATTTACTTCAAATTTAAAAGGTATTTTCCTAATTGCATTTCGCAGAGAAGTACGTACGGAATTTCTGATTAATCGAAAACTTTTCATTTTATGAGCAGTTTTATACGAAATTTTTCACTGCAAATTCATTCAAATACCTACAACTTTTAAATAAAGCGAGATTTTTTAAAAATTCCGTACGTACTTTTCTAGGTATTTTAATGTAGATTGGCGAGAATTATTGTTTTTTGTTCTAGATCAAAAATTGTAGATGCTAAATGTCGCACCGCGGAGTGCCTAAAAAAAAGATAACAAAAGAAAATATTAATAGTCGGCCATTCTGTAAATCGAAAAAAAAAATGCTAACAGCTTGATATTCATACTAAATAGATGTGTAGTTAATTTTATGAGTGAATCACTTTTGCATACGAAAAAAAATGTCTTACATTCGCACATGATTTTATATCCGTTACTGTGGCCTAACCCCTTAAGAAAAAAAAACGGGATGGTGCGCTACTTGCCTCGCAGAGTAATTTTACGAGTTCGACGCTCGTTCTGCCAAACGGACACTCGTGATCGTCCGCACGACACGAATTCTCAAGCACCACTTTCGTATACGCTTCCGTATGATTGCGAGCGAAATACACCATACAATCGAGAGCCAACATGCCGGGCGGAGTGTCGGTGAAATCGAGGGCCGGATTTATGTCACACTTGAAGCCCAATTTTTTGTAATCTTTGGCGAACAGTCCTTGCTTACGCGCGGCCACTTCGCCGCCCGTCGAACCTTCGGTATCGAACGCGATCCTCCGCAGCTCTTTGATCTTGTCGTGTCCGTCCTGATCTTGAGGATCCATCTTCGTCATCATTCTTTGCTCCAAGAGACTCAACAGAAGTGTCTGTAGCACATAGAGCTGATGGGCCATTTCCGTCCCCACCTTCAATCACAGAGAGTGTCAAAAAGGCCGCTAATTTACTGACGATTATACACGCGCTAATTCGGCGTGTGCGCAGCCGTATATAAAGTTCCATTAGAATCGTAAGCAGTGGGAACAAATTTAGAACGTGCAAATGCCAAATATAACGACGAGTACACGTTGAATCATTTACGGAATCGGTCGCAGGAGAAAAAATCCTCTACCCCAGTTGGCGTGATTAAGTTCCAAGAAAATCCAATTATGCATGGCAAAAGTTTCTCGAGCAGATCTCAAAAGTATATTCACGCTGTTCACTTTCGGGTGCGACTGTACGTGCTGAGCATCTCTAACCAAAATCAGAGTTCGCGTTATTTCTCGCACGTCCGGTGATTCGTGAACAGCGAATTTGCAACACGCCAAATAACTCGCTAACGAGCGCGTGCAAAATGGCGATTCGAAAATACGTTACCTGACCAGTTGACTGTATGACATTCGTCAGGAAGACGTTTCGGACTTGTTTAGACTGCAACGTTGCGGCCACGGCGCGTCTCTTCGCGACGTCGGCTTTCAAGAAAAGTGCGTTTATCAATGCTATCGCGTTCTGTTGTATCTGCGGGCTCATACTTTGGAGATGCATCACAAGATTGGGCAGGGTGACTTCTTTCTCGACTTGGCCATATTTGCCGGACGAATTGAGCACGATGTTCTCGAGGATGCTCAACGACGCCTCGATCACGTTGGCGTCTTGTATCACCGCCTGATTATTCACGTAACTCGCCACTTTGTTTATGAACGGCGGTTCCAGAATATCCCAAGACACTATTCCGTGATCCATCAACTCGACGAAGGACTGGAGCGAGTACGCCAATTGACTGCCCTTGTATTTTCCACCTTCGACCTATGGAGAATTTTCATTGTGGTTCATTGTGCGATAAAGCGGAGTAGCCTCCGTTTGTATTATTGACTCAAAGAAAAATTAAGTAGCCTCCGTTTGTATCCGTAATCTGGACAAAAACGAAGTAGCGTTCGTTTATATTCTTAACCCAAACAATAAACGAAGTAGCCTTTCGTTTGTATGCTTAACTCAAACAGACCCAAAGAAAAAAATAAGTACCCTTCAGTCGCGCTATCAACAAAAACAAACCCAAAAGAATTATCCTTCACTTTTATCTCTAACGCAAACAAAAGAATTACATATCTTTCATTTGTATGACTAATCCAAACAAACCCTAACAAAAAGAGCAATATTTTACGTTGGTATTCATTTAAAAAAAACCAAACAAAAGACGGAGTACTTTCCATTCGTGTTTAAAAAAAAGCACACCCAAACAAAAAACCGAAGTATCGAAGTACTATTAGATACTCGAAATTTAATAAAAGAATAATAAATTAATCGAATGGAATACCCTCGAGTTACACCGATTGAAATAAACAAAATCATAAATATAAATTTTTTTATATATTCTATTAAATATAAATCTAAAATGTTATCCTTTGATGAAAATCCTAATAAAAAAGGGAATCCTATTAATGAAAATGGAGAACAATTGAAAATTGTTCTAACAATTGGTATATTTGTAAAAATTATTCCAATAATTCGAATATCCTGATTTAAAATTATATTATGAATAACAACCCCAGCACATATAAATAATATCGATTTAAATAAAGCACGATTCAATCAATGAAAAAATGAAACATCGACTAAATGTTTAGACAACCAAAATATTATAACTCCTAATTGACATAAAGTAGAAAACGCAATCTTTTTTTTTAAAGCAAATTGAATTGTAGCAACTTAACCAGCTATATAGTTATTAATGAAACAAATATTATAAAATTTACTAATTCGTAATCTATTCTATATAAATAATTAAAACGAATTAATATATAAACTCTGGCTGTAAGTAAGGTAAATGATTGAACTAATAAATAAATAGGTGAATTTGTGCTTTTTTAGTAAAACAAATAATAATAATAATTATTTTTTCTAAATTGGCAAAGAATATAAAATTACTAGAACCTTTCGATAATAATCATTGATGCTTTTAGCCCAAACGAAAAGTGCCCTTTCATATTCTTAACCCAAAGAAACCCAAAGACAGTACAATCTTTTCATCTGTATTCTTAACTCAAGCCCAAACAAAAAAGAAGTGTTCCTTGTTTGTATTCTAGATTCGAAGAATTCTCTGTTTAAATTATAACTTTTTGCATGCCGAACTAAACCATTATCTTTAACAGACGGATCACCTGAGATATGATCAAGGCCAGACCCTGCTTATTGATAAATTCCAAAGCGAACGTTATATCGGTACTGAGAGAGCTGAGTTTCTGCAACGCTTTGGTTTTCTCTTCGGGTGTTCCGTTGTTCAATTTCGAGAGAATATCTCCGGCGGTCTTGGACGGGGAGTGCTCTAGTCTCAGGACGCTACCATTCTTAACTTCATTACGATTTTTCTCCGTTATGTAGTTTTGATTGTTGTTCTCGGAAAACTGAAGGGAATAAGTCTCCGGGTCGGAGAGACCCCATCCGTTGCACAATTCCTGTAAGATTCAATATCAACATTGTACACCAGAGACGAAGCGTGAAATTGATGAACTCTAAAGAAATTTCCAGCTGCTCGGATAACTTTGTTCAAGTTTATTCCGAATCGTACTCGTGCAAGGGTACAAAAAAAAAGTATGCACCAATGCGAAAAGTGAATGTACGCCTTCTTGATAATAATTTTTAATCAATACACGACTAAGAGTTTGTTCAATTTCTATTTTCAAGGAAAAGACAACTGAGTCATGAATGAACCTGTATTATTCCGGTCAAGGGCTGCTTCTGATTGAACTCGATGAGCTGGGCCGCTTGATTTGTCATTTCGACCGCAATTTTCACAATGTTGGAATCCTTTTGGACAGGCATTTTGATTGTCTGTGTATACATGAATTTCAGTAACTTGCGGATCAGACGCGATCGGAACTCGTGACTTTAATATCGTAGGCTTTTGTTTTTAACTTCATTCACGCTTCGTGGATACACATTCTGTCATTGTAATGAGGCAGCCATTATCGTATATACGTTTGTCACTTTTTTGGGTGGGAGATGTTGAGAGAGGAAATTACGTTGTTGTGGATAAAACAGCGTGCTGTTTTATCTGCGATAGGAGATACCTAGCTAGCCATGTACCGCTCATGTAGAGTGCGCCGTACCGGTACTGTTGCGCATTCCACATGAGCGGTACATTTGCGGTACGTGGTTAGCTGGGTGCAAATAATCGTTGAGGTGTCGAAGAAGAAAAAGTAGAGATTTCATGTATCAGCAGTCGATCATTTATTTGTCAAAAAGATTTGTTATTCGTTACCCAGCTAACCATGTACCGTAAATGTATCCCTCATGTGGAGTGCGCCGTACCGGTACTGTTACCACCTCGTAGGTGCGTACGGTACTGGTACATGACCGATATGCCGTACGGTACGCTGTACCGCCAATGTACTAGTACAGTACCAGTACAGTATCGCCACCGTGGAGCCACCGTACACTGCAGTACGGTGTAACTCCACGGTAGCGATACCTTGGAGGTACGAGTACGCTGGTATCCCGTAGCCGTACATTATCGGTACTGTAGGGTACGGCGTACTCCACATTTGCGGTACGCTGTACTAATGGCACGCTTGGTTAATTGGGTATTGCTATATATTTTGATTACCATCTGTCACTCGAATACGAGTATTTTTTATCGCTAAACACTAAAGACTTCCAATCTTTATACATTAAGGGTGAATTGAGTCGTGTTAAAAATATACAATTCACTAATCTCGCTTAGCGTTGAGTTTCGTAGCAGCTATTTTGAAGATCACGCTTACGCGTATTTACAAAAACAACAAACGAAAAAACGTTGGCATGACACGCATATCGTCGGTTGTTGAGCTCAAAGTTGCCAATCCCAAGGTACACAGAGTACACCGTCGCTCATTACGGAATAGTAATGCGTCACCCAGAGCATTACACCGTCGAGCATAGGTGCTAATATTAGTTTGTGCGCTAACAAACGCTCGCAGCATTGAATCATGAGGTCGGGAGTGATGCTGTCGTCTTTGTTGAGGCCAGCCAATGAGAGCTCCCTGATCGTTCGATCGTGTATCTCACGCTCCACGTATTTGATGCTGATACAAACATAACGGAGTTCCATGAGCCAATGATGGAACGTACGATTTAGAAAGTTCAAACGACTAAAATGCGGTAACAGTGGAACGCTTGTCCCAGCGAAACGTGCTTAGCCAATCGGTCGCGGAAGGAGAAAAGAAAACTTGAGTATCTTTATCCTTCTCGAGCGAACGTATCGTCATTGGTGCGACAAGGAGCGAAAGCTGAGTATCTCCGTTATTTTTTCTACCACTGAGAAATATATTTCTATCCCTCTTTAGATGTTGCACACGGTTCGCTCGTTTCATCGCGTTTAAAAGATCGGTCGTTTCTTTAGTTCTCATATTTTCCACTTCACCGAAATGTCTAGAAGTTGTCTTCCACTCAACTGCGGAACATTTTCCCTTAATTAACGTAGTCCGTATCAGTGTGCGGTTTGCATCTTCTTTGCGAAATTAAGGGGCTACATCTACCTAGAGGGCCGAAAAAATGGCCAAATTTCGAATTTTCATTCTGGGAAACGGTTGGTGAAAAAGAAACACATTTTTTCAAAACGAAGGTACATATATTCAAAGCCTTTTGAAAAATTCACCAAACAATACAAAAAAACAACAAAAACATGGCTGCCGGCAGATGATACTGTTTTCAAAGTTGGTGGACATGATATTTCGAGAACCACTTGGTGCATCATTTCCAAATTCGCAGGAGATACGATGAGAAACATTTAAAGGTCGTTGACGATTTCACTTTTTAAAATCGATCTTCATTTTTCAATAATTACGTAAAAATGACGACTTTTTCATAGATTTTGTAGGCTCGAGTTTCAATTCGTCGTCGCTTTGGCAAAAAAGTATGATACTAAAAATCGTCTTATCGAATGATACTAAAAAACGTGAACAACCCGTTTGCTTTTTAGATTTCAGATGGACGTTTGAGCTAGAGCATGTCCACCGCAAAACGACGCGAAAAAAGGCATCTGCTGGCGGCCATGTTTTGTTGCTATTCTGTATTTTGCAGTGATTTTTTTAAGACTCTCAATATATGTGTTTAAATACCTTTGTGTTAAAAAAATGCGTTTCTTTTTCACCAGCCGTTTTCCAAAAAAAAATCGGAATTAGGCCATTTTTTCGGGCCTGTAGGTAAATGTAACCCCTTGACACGCTGATAGAGAAAACATTTTAATGCCCAATGTACGCGGACTGGCGGGGATGCCTTTCGAGGCCGGTCAACTGTGGACCAGTTTTCACCATTGCGCGCTCCAGTGTTTCCACATTTCAGCGGTTCCAATGAACAACTTACTTGTTGTAGTGATGCAGTCTTTTGGTCGCTTCCTCCAAATTCTCAGTGATAAATGTGACCAAAAGAAAGCCCGGACAGGAGGATGGCACGATGAATTGCCCGGTGGGTGAAAGCATCAAGGGTCCGGCCTCGCTATGGAACATTTGTACTATGGCGAATACTTCTCGCCAATTTGTTTCCCATTGACTTTCGGACGAGTCGTCATATACTTTAGAATTATACTAACGCTTCAATGACAATCTCGTAGGAAGACAAATCGTTTGGCCACGTTCTCGGGTAACTTCTTTGTCCGCGATAATCCGAGAGGGTCGTTATGAGCTGCCGAAGCTGCCTCTCGTACTGTCCTACCATGACCTTCGGCATGAACTTCCTGCACATATAGGATACCCTGAGCCTTACGGTCACTCAATTTATCGAATCTTTTACGCACCGTCGGCCAACTTTAATGTCGAGCAGTACTCGAGACACGGCTTTCTCAAATGCCGGAAGTCTCAATAGCACTACGTCGTGTTTCTTCACGTTCTTTATCAGCTGTAACGTCAGTAGAGTATCGTGAATGAAACTATAGTCGATGCTTGGTCGAAACGAGCGTATGTGATTGGTAAGAAAGAAAAAACCACGATACGATTATTAAACGATCAGTTGAGAACTTACGTCCAGCCAATTGTGTCTGACTTCACCGGAATTCAGCATAACGCTACCCTCGAGACTGATACCGGTATCGTTGGCAAATACGAGGGCACGATTTTTCAATGCCGCCATTGGCTCGGGATGATGCGCCGCGAGAGCTTGAAAGGCCAATAAGCATCCTCTGTAGTGCGATATGTTCCAACCGCAGTCCCAAATGATACTCCTCAATCCGAGATTCTTACAGAGCATCTTTTCGAGTTTGTTCACGTCCTCTCTTACCGGTCTGCAAGCCTCCAACTTGATGTGAGCCTCGTTCACGTGCCTGTCCAGGTACGCCCTTTAAAAAATTACCAGCGTGGGCAATCAGCTTTACAAATAAAAAATTATCGGGTCTCTGACTGTACAGGTGGAAAAATTCATCTACTCGCTTACTTGAAGGTGTCCGGCTCGGAGTGGATTTTTCTCCTCATCAGAATCGACTGAAAAATTGGATCGTCCTCGAACTTGGCCAAGTCAACGCCGTCGCTGGTCTCCCAAAATCTTGATTTGTATCTTGGCTCGCGTGGCTTCTCTTCTTGTATGTCGTCAACGAATTTCGTTGGCAAATTACACGCCTTCAGTATAGAGATTATTGTCTTTCTGAGATCTACGTTGTTGAGCTGTATCTTTACCAAGGTGAACTTTCCGGCCTTCGATTCTTTCTCGTCTACGGAGCGCAAATAGAAAGGCAGAGTCGTAGGCATTATGGGCCTACGCTGCTGCAGCGTCTCTATCACGGAGCTCAGTTGTTTCAGCGAGTTTTCATTTACCGTCTGTGATTCAAACAAGACTGTGGGTTAATCCTTCGCACGTTTATTCGTAGCTCGCAATAACAACAGTATATGGTAGCAAATGGATGGTAATAGGATCAGATCGCATGATGTTGACGTTTGCAATGTTGAAACACAGCAAAAGTTTTTTAAATTTGAATTTTCTTATTTTTATTATTATACAAGATCGTTGTGTCGTAAATTTATATAGTAGATGGCTGAATAAGTCTGTTGAAGAATTATTGTGGGATTTTTGTAGGCGAAATATACCAGAATCCATGAAAGGAATTCCGATTAATTAATTTTCATTGCATACCAACTATGCAAACTTAAACCTCATTTAGATCACGTACTGCGCTACAACAATATCCCCTGTTGTAATTCACTCTTTTTTCTTTTGATTTTTTCTTGAAACTATGTTTCATGAAATGGTGTAAGTCGCATCTCAAAATCTCTCAGTGCAATTCACTTCAAATTTGGATAGAGCATAGTCTATAACATTTGCTATCATATGGCCGAATAGTTTAAAACCATGTTCCTCCATTTGGTCATAACAATTGATTAAAGTTTCTTTTATTTCAAAAATCGATTCGAATTCTTTTTCGTATAGCCTGCCAATTATCGTAATTTTCTAAATTTCAGAAAAGTATACGATCATAGGAAACTTTTGTTATACTAAAAGTACATTTTTAAAATTTTCATTTCATAGCAAGGTAGTGGCCGGGATATTAACTTCATTGTTTATCAATAATTTTCAATAAAAAGCTAAAACTCCGCAAATGATGTATTAATTGGATGTGAAATGCTCTCAAAATTTGTATACATATGTCCTTGATGTAAAGTAAAATCAGTCTCTGGTGGTATAATATGTAGACCAAGCCTCAAATTCTCTGTTAAACATGTTTCTTTCTTTCTCTTTAATGATTGCTTCACCTGCATTTTTTAATATTTAACTTCATTGACACTAATGTGTCCAACTTTTGCAATGCAAGAATGCAAGAGAAAATAATTTTTTAAAAATTATTACTAGTTTCTCAGCCAATTCTTTCTATGAAAATTATTCAAACCTTTGTTTAGGATCTTCACCCGAAATCTATAACTAAAATCTTAAATAAAAAGCAGTAAAGCAGCACAAAAAGCAATAAAAAAATTAGTAAATAAATATTCTATCGACATAAATATCAGATAAAGTTTAGATAAAAATAAAAAAAGATGAATGATAGTTTAAAATGGAACGATCGCCAAAACTACAGTAAGAAAAATTATACCTAATCTCGCAATCAGTGATTAGCTGAATTGTTAATAACTAGGTATAGAACGAAACAGTCAAAGTGCTTCTTGAGTACATTCTCGTTATCTCAGTGCAGTGTATATCTTTTGGAAAGGCAAGAAGTTGCCTTCAATATATGGTAAAGAGCTCTTAGCATTATTTCAGCTCTATAAATAGAAACTAGGAGTATTGCGCGCAATTCCGTTCTTTGCTATGCGCATAATTTGCATTTGGATACGAATCTCGGATCTCGCCCTGGAAGAGGAATTTTAAGAAAAACAGAGTTATTTACCCTCTGAGTGGGAAATTGGCCGAAGAGATCGGGATGCACGGTAAAGTAAAATGGTCTGAGAGCTGTCGAAATCTCCCCTGTGCTCAAGGCTCTCGTGGCTCCTTTCCTGCAAAAACTATTCGCACGAAAAATTGTCACCACGTGACTTTGTCCAAACACTAGCGAAATTCATTTCACTGGTGAATTCATTTTTTTTCTCCTGATTGTAGGAAATCAACGAAGAAAGCATCGATCTTATGAGTTGCGTATCATTACGGAGTATGAGCAACGATGCGTAAGTAAAAAATGTACTATCTAGTATCGAGAAAACACGATTTTCTCACCATTTTCTCAGCGAACAATACATCATTCTTGTGAAGGTCGATGTCGCGAGCCGAAAACGTCATAACAGAAGAAATTTTCATTTATTTTTCTGTCGTGAAAACGCGACGATGAGAGCGTTCCAAGATGTTCCCTCGAATTGCCTGTCGCGAGCGATTCTCGAGTATCACTGATAGTCAAGTCATCTTTGCACGCTGGCAGAACACCAATAAATGTGGTCAAAACAAAGCACGAGGACCGTATCGATACCAACGCTTTTACGCGTACGTCGGAGCACGCACGCACGTACTGACGTTAATTCGCGACACGATGAAAAGATGCAGGCCGTGAGGTAGCGCCCTCTGGCGTTTGTTTTTCACAATTTACGACCCGTCGAAATGTTTGTGGACAATAAACGCTGCGGGATTGAAATAAGACGATATAGTAATAGAACATCAAATTACAGAAATTCTTTCTGACAATCCGGTCAATTTTATTCATTAATTATTGCAACGAAATGTAGAATTTAATGTTGCGCCGTGTGCTCGTGCGCGGACGAATGACACGTGGGGGAGGAAGTTACTATACACAATCACACATTGTGCACAGAGTGCATTCCGAACAGCTGATTTCCAACACGAGGGCGCATGCGTCCTTGAGTACGCTGAGTTAATTGCCGAGCAACGAAAGGTCGTAACTCGGGTACTTTTTGCACGTTAATCTTTGTGACTCGCGCCCGTTCGTTTACCAATATTTGTACCACTTTGTACCAGCTGTCAAGAAATTGTCGATAAACAAGTGTCGCAATAATATTTCGCGATCGAAACGACGTATCCGTTCCCAATACCTACAATTTCTCACCTATCAGAAATCATGCTCCGAAACATCTCAGTGATATTTACGTTCCATTTGATTGGCAAAATTACGCGTCGATAGTGGAAAATCGAACATTTTCTCGCGACTCGCTTCAGGCGGCCATTTTTTTCCTCGCGTTCCGACGCGATGCATTGTTTTGACGGCCTTTGCATCCCGAATCCCGCGTTAGTCACTCACCCGCTGAGTGGCTCGCTGGTGCTAGTGTCCCTCCGATTATGTTGATTTTAATCTTCGAGTTGGGATCCTTGCAGCCGGCTCAGTCGGCTCTGGACATTGAAGTAGGGGCGGGGTAACGAGGATTTGATGCATCGATGGACGAATCATCGCAATGGATATCTTATTGCCGTCGTCCTTTCGCCGTCACTCGTTCAACTCCACCATGTCGACTTAAACGTTATGACGGAGGCTGCTCTCGTCTCTGTCCTTAGTTACGTGAAGGCTCTCGGTGCGCGATGCTGCAACACCTTTCAGATTGATTCTCCGATGCGATAGATAAACGACAAAGAACGTGAAAAACGCGGCAAAAAAGTGAAATAACTGCAGATCCGAACGAGCCTCGTTTACACGCGCGTTTCGCGAAAACCATCGAGGGGCCGAACATTTTTCAGTGAGTTTTGATTTTTCTTGATCTGCAATGTCGCGCTCGCTTTGACACATGACGTGAAAAAAGTGAAGGCACTCAACGAACGCTGCAACCTTCATACAAATATATTCAGTCGCAAGTGTGTAGCAATTGCAGATAATTTCCTTTTGCTATTCAAGGATTGTTTTTTGCTCAAGTTCGAGAACGCACCATGGAGAATTCGGTGAACAGGAGGCCGCTACTGGGAGTCAGCAGCGACAGCGAATTTGATGGAGAATTTGAAACCGAAGTAGAAGACACCGGCGTGTCCGTACCCGATCAGAAGCCGCTGTTCAAAACTTATCAACCGGCGGACAAGTTTCATCTGACTTATATCGTCTTTTATCTACTGGGAATGAATACACTCATACCGTGGAGTTTCTTCATGACGGCCAATGACGTGAGTAACCCAGACTTAAAGTTTCCATAGGTCTAGCAAGGCGGCTGGTTGTAGCAAAGCTGGTGATCTCATGACGGTGTTTGCATCTCTGGAGTGCAACGATATTTTTCATTCATTTTTCATATCTTTATTCTTATCATTGTCCAAAGACTTGTTTTTGGCAAATTCAGGTAGTAAATTTCTAATAAGAATACGTAGAAACGTGTAGGGATTTTTACAGCCTGAGACTAAAAAAGTTCGAGTATGTGAAAAGAATTAATTTTTGTTGCGCCTCAACAATGCTTCAGAGCTATGTCATCTAACCCTTCACAAAAATCATAACTGCCTTACTTTTTGGAACTTTTATAAAATATTTGCTACAGAGAAAGATAGCCTTGGCTGTAAAGGTAGGCAAAAAAAAGGATTTTTTAAATTGCAAGCTTATACAAACCCTTTAATATAGTTTGATATTAGATAGCTATATTATGGTTGTAGAAGTATCATTGAAAACAAACACTTTCAGCAGGAAATTTGGGGATTGGTCTACATCAGTGTTGGGCATTAATCAATCATATTTCAATCAGTTCATTAATTGACTAAAAAAAAAATTGCCTGTTGCAATTAATTTATTTGGATTAATCTATGTTAATTGCAACTCACAATTAAAACAATTGCAATTAACTTTTTTTTTCTTGTTCTAAGAAACAATTAAAGCCAATAATTAATATTACGTACGTGTTTCAATAACTTACACATTTGTTCTGACGCCATTCTGTGTCCTATACAATAATCCGTTGTGATTGTTAGTTTTTAACCAAATACATTAAAAAGATTGAAAATTGATTAGTTTCTAATTGTCGCGACTACAGCAACTGACAATGAATTAATTGTTAATCGTGAGCTTCTACAACTACGATTAATGAATTGTGAATTGTTATAGTCGTGATTAACAATTAATTAATTGTTAATCTTTAGTTCCCCTAGCAATTTAATTTTGCCCAACACTGGTCTACATTTTATGCTACGAGAATTCAGTCGTGCAAATCACATACAACATATCTGCAAAATATGATTTTTTTATAGTAATGGGAATAAGAAAATGTCAAAAACTTTCGTTGCATTCCAATGATGCAAATTTCAATCCCACACTGAATTTGTATTTGAAAAAAAATGTCTAATGCTCTTGTCTTCTCCTCAAAGTACTGGATGTACAAATTCAGGCAAATACACGAGAACAATACGGGCCATCACAACTACACGCACACAGAAATTTTGGAGACGAGAACGGATCTGCAAGCGAACTTCATGTCGTACCTAAACGTATCTAGCGCATTGCCCAATACTTTGTTTCTAATAGTAAATACGTTTATCAGTAAAAGGTAAAGTAGCCTTCGCTTTCTGCGTCAAGTGCCACCATAGAACGTATTGTAACGACGAACCTGTTTTACTTTCACCAGAATATCGCTTAGTACGAGGATGATTGGATCTCAAATTGTGATATTGCTCCTGTTCATCCTGACTACGGCTCTAGTAATGATAAACACGGACGAATGTAAGTTGAGCTGTTTTACGACGACCCAACGGTCGCTCGTGTTCGCGAATTTTCGTCTGAAACCCTTTTTCTTTCTAGGGCAAAACGATTTTTTAATCATGACTCTTACGACCTTCGCAATCGTAAATGGTTTGTCAATTCAGTAATTTGACCACCGTTGCCTTGTACAATTTTACCAACGAGTCGTTTACTGAGCGTTTTTCTTCTTTCCGTTTGACAGCGATCAGTGCTATATTCGGCGGTAGCCTTATGGGCATTGTCGGCCGATTCTCACCGAGGTACATAACTGCGATGTCCGGTGGTCAAGCGTTGGGTGGAATTTTCACCGCTCTCACGGAAATCTGCGCTCTGTGGATCGGTGCGAGTCCTGTTATTTCGGGACTCGTTTATTTTATCATCGGCGACGTTGTTCTATTGATATCGCTCGTATCATACGTGATTCTCGAAAGAATGGTGAGTTTTGCTGCACTCCGGCGAGTTTTCATCGAGACGTTCGAGCACCTTGGAAAAAATAGCTATGTGCAGAATGTGTTTTAATCAATTCTGTCGGACGTCGTGTTATCGATGACCAATAAGCCGAACTGTATCGGCTTACGATAATGTTCCGCAGCTGCCTCTACACTCGATCGTCATCGACAAAATTCATTCGTCATTATTAGAACAGATAAGCGACGTTTGTATATTCACTGTGCACAATTTGTTCCCAGGCGTTTTTCAAGCACCACATGATAGAGGATACTAGAGAATCCGTGGAATCGAATTATTCCGTGAATGACGAAGTTACTTTTGTGGGCGGTCACGTGGTCTCCTATAGTCGAATATTCAAGAGAATTTGGCCCTACGGATTGAGTATATTTCTCGTATTTTTCGTAAGCATCTCCGTGTATCCGGCTGTAACCGTTCTCGTCGAGAGTCAGCACAAAGGGAACGGCCACGCATGGAATGGTTTGTAACTTTAACCCAAACGTACCCGCATAATCTCATTCATTTTTAGATTTTTTAAAGTTACCGACCTTTAATCAGTAGAGATTTCAGAGAATGGACTCTTCAAAATTGAGACGGATTCAATGACAAATTTAAACGAAAATTCAATCTAACAAAGCTTGGTACAAAGCTTTTTGTAAATCTCCGTATTATTATTTTCACACAAATTAGAGCTGGTGCAGAGATAATTCTATTCCTGGAGGAAATAAAAAGGGGGTTTTCGAATCAGCTGTTATTTGTGTAAAAATAGCGAATTCGAGATTTATCTCGATTTCTAGCTTTTCAAAGCTATGAACGTCATCCTTACGATGTTCACGCGACCTTAAGAGGTTAGACTACTGTGACGATCCGAAAACCAGGGTTAGGTTAAAAAATTCATTTCAAAGGAATAAGTAAGATTACTGAAAAATCGTTTCGACCTTTCTTTGTATGTACATTAACAAAGTTCTGCACCAGATGTAATAAAAAACCTTAATAATTAAATAAGTTATGAACAATCTCGTAAAGGACCTTTGAACGATGCACTTGGCACAACGGTGTGCTTCATTTTGGCAACCCGGTTCACCTGGAACAACAAAAAACAGTTTTTTATTCTGAAAATCGATAATATTGGCTAAGACTTGACGGAGCTTTTTTTCGTTATCGTGTTTCGAACATTGAACAAATTTTTTAATGTTTTTTTCTTTCGATTTTTTTAAAGATAGATGGCATTGTTAATAACTGATGAACAAAAAAAATGTTAAGAAAAGAAAACGTTCCGTCAAAACTAAACTAGTGTTACACTAAATAAGTGTACCAAATTTCAGGTCAATCCGTTCATTAGATATCGAAAAATCGTGTGCACCGTGTTGGAAATATAGTTTCGAGAAAAAAAAAGTTTTTAAAGCTACAGTAGTTTTATCGTTGTAATCATAAGTTTACCTTCTATCTGCGATTCCTGCACCATATATTGGACGTTCCTCTTCTATTTGAGCTGCCTCAAGCGATGAACGAGGATTTCGTAATGTTCACAGTAGCCTAACGCCTCAAGAAATAATACTTAGCTATTGTGTTATTCAAGTTTGGACGTAAACAGCGAATTTTTCGTGTAAATCAGATGGCGATCAAAGTCATCGATTACGTTGAAGTTTGCCTCGTTGTAACGCAACGATATCTTTTTTTTCTTCATCTTTTATCTCTCTATTTCGATCAATATCCAAAGCTTACTTCGGCAAATCGCAGTCGTCCATTTCCAATAAGAATACTTAAATACGTTTGAGCAATCTCTATAGCCTGAATCGGCGAATAAAAGTTTGAGCAATTAAAAGGAACCCGTTCCCATTGTATTCCAACCATGCAAACTTTAACATCCGAATCATCGAGCTCCACTGCTAAAACTCGACTCAGTGAGCTCAAACTTAACACGAATTTTTTAATATCCAATGTTCGAAGAGATAAGAGTTTGTTTATTTTTCGATATATCCCGATGAATCACATATCCCTATTGGATATCTTAATCCGCTATTGTGTCTTCGAGAACTGCGACGCTTTGAATCTTTTCACAGACATTTACTTCGTGCCAGTGGTGACTTACCTGACGTTCAGCGTAGGCGATTACATAGGACGTCTGCTGTCCGGTCTGGTGTTATGGGTGACTAAACTACATCAATTGAATACGGCATTCTTAGCGCGTCACTCAAATATACACACGCACGCACACACACTTTTTTTTCGACCCGGTTTTTTAAAATTACTCTTGGTTATTTGTTTTATCTAGAAAAGTATTCTGTCTGACCTTAAATGTTAAGGAAACTTTATGAAAAAAGATCTTATAACGAATTTTCATACAAACCAATTCGAACATCTGACTTTGATAGCCTGCAGTGTACAAAAATATACTATGCATATAGTGCCAATTACTTTAAAAAGTTGCTTAGTTATTGTCGATTTCTATCATTTGTAGAAATGGCATACGAAAAGCCACAAACAGATGATTAAAAAAAAAAAAACAAAGCCCAATGTCTCAAAAACTGGGGACGGTAGGACATGATCTGACCTATCGACAGTTGCAGAATTATCGATTCATAACCGGGCACCCTGTATATATATACATATTCGTAAATTTGCTTTATATATATATATATATATATATTCGTTAATTTGCGTTTTTTTATTCAGCCGAGTGGAAAACCTTGGAAAGTCATTGTTCTTTGTATCCTGCGAGCTCTGATTGTACCGGCCCTCATGTCATGCAACGCTCAGCCGAGGCACAACATACCCGTCTACGTTGACAACGATTTTTATTACATTCTCCTGACTATCCTATTTGCGACTACGAACGGCTATCTTTGCAACATTTCCATGATCCTTGCACCGACGTGAGTAACGCGAGGAGAAATGCGACTATCGACGATGAATCATAAGCCTCTTTTCTCAATATCCTCTGTCCCGTGTGTGCTTAATCGCAGGGTGGTTGACGGACAAGACAAGGAAATCGCGTCGGCCATGATGGGCGCTTTTCTCGGCTTGGGATTGACGGCCGGCTCGGCTCTCAGTCTCGTCTTGGTACGAGCACTCTAATAGACAGCCACCCGTTCTTCCGGCCACGCGGCAAACAGAGCTCTCTCTCTCTCTCTCTCTCTCTCTTTCTCTCTCCCTCGCCGCCGTACGACGAATTCCATGCTGTAGCTCATTGTCTCGAACGCGCTGGACTATTTTGTCCAGTGAGCATAACTGTACAATGCATTTATCGCAACGTTCACGAACGGGTAAATCACCCTTGCGACATCAGCGACTGAAAAACCCAAGTGACACTTGGACCAAAAAAAAAAAGAAGACACTTTGTACCTTGCTCTGTTAATGTGATAGTTGTATCACAAATTTAACGCCTTGAGTGTTAGATCATCGCGCAAATTTGTTTACCGTTATTTATTCTTAATTTTTAATGTCTCGAGACAATCGGACGCGAATTTTTTTTAATGTCTTTCCATTTTAGCCAACGTTACCATTTCGTAAAGCCAGGGTAGAGAAAAATACGATGCGCCTAGTCGCGTCGTAGTCGATCGGTACGGTAGAAACATCCGTATGTTAGATCGTGTAGGAAAGAATGTGCACTCGTGCACAACTCAGTTTCGAAGGAATACGAATACGAATAATTATCGTGATTATATGAGGAACGAATCTAGACGAATGATGTAAATAAACTTTAAATACATGACTGTATGGTGCAATAGACACGCTCTGTCAATCGTACGCTATTCGTCGTATGTTATTCGTCAAAAAACGTAACAGCGGGTAAACGGTAACTATATAAGAATTCCTGTTACTCGTACTTATATTATTTGTAAAGAAATGCAACCGCGTATGAACGCCAATTATATGAACATTTGTTGTAACGTGTGTCAAAAAAATTAACTGTCATCCCTTCAATCAGGTATAAAGAAAATTTACTCGACGGTTACACTTGAATAAATCGACAATTAATTATTATTGTAAGATCCGGTTGGAGATTCTTCCACCCTACAACGTGAAAAGCTTTAGAAACATAATTTTCACACGAAATACTGCCACTAGTGACGAAGAAAGGACATTTTTTAGTTTGAATTTGTATAAAAATACAAATAGCCAGAATAAAAAGAAAGCGTTTTAAAGCACTCAAAATCATGGTTGAGAATCTTCAATCAGTTTTGGCAAATATTACACTCATTACAAAAATTAAATGAACAGTTAAATTAAAAAAAAATAATTTATTTTTGAATATCTGTAACTGCGTGAAAAATAGTCGTTTCGTAAAATAAATATGGGCTTTTAAAGCTTGAAATCTCTAGTTTACGAATCTCACCGGTAAAAATTTGTTTAAGCAACACGCTCGGCGTGAATCTAAGAAATAGCGCGAGGCAAACATTTTCCAATTTTTTTTTTTTCAAAATCGTCCCCGCACCTAAAAAATTCGTTTTGAGCTTGATCAATACTGGGATCGTTTAGCGTGATTTTTCACCTTCAAAACGGTATTTTTTGGACCAAGGAGCTTCTTTTCGTAGATCATGAATATCTCATGAACAAATTATCGTACAGCAAGCTAAAGGTGGGGTTTGTAAATTGGAATAAATTGTCTAAAAGCACCTTTTGGTACTTTAGAGAATTTTTTGTAACCTTAATATTGATTTTAAAAAGTACGAAAAAATGACCTTTCCCCGTTTTGGAAAATCCACGTCAACTTTGCAAATATGGCGAAAATGACTCATGTTTCTAGGTTTAAAAAAAATTCAATACACGTCCAGAGACCCCCCACAATTTAGAGATGATCAACTGAACCATTATTTTTTACAGAAGCGTCAACTTCTTCGTCTTCAAAATTTAAACAAAAAAAAATTCAAAATTTTGATTTTTTTTGTTTATTCAAGATTTAAAGAAAAGTTATTGCGAAACTGTGCGACAAAATAACGATCAATTTTAAATTGCCCTCAGGGGTCTTTGAGCATGTATTGAACTTCAAAAAAACCTAGAAACATGACTCATTTTCGCAATATTTGCAAAGTTGACGTGGAGTTTCCAAAACGGGAAAAAAGTCATTTTTTCGTACTTTTTCAAATCAATATTAACGTTAAAAAAATATTTGTTTCTCTAAAGTACGAAAACGCGCTTTTAGAGAATTTATTCCAGTTTACGAAACCCACCTTTAGCTCGCTGTACGATCATTTGTTCATGAAATATTGATGGTCTACGAAAAAAAGCTCCTTTTTTCTTTAAACGCCGATATCTCAGCGACAAATGGTCGTACAGAGGTCCAAAAAATACCGTTTTGAAGCTGAAGAATCAAGCTAAATGACTCCAGTATTGATCAAGCTCAAAACGAATTACTAAAAAGTTTAACGAGTTGGTTTAAAAAAAAATACCGGTGAGATGCTTAAGGGGTTACCCCCACTTGCGATTTTGAAAAAATCGATTTTTTTATTGCATTTTTTTGAAGTATAAGTATCTGAGAATATGTCCTGAAAATTTCAAGTCTATCCGAACAAAACTGACTGAGATATGAGCGTTGAAAGAGAAGAATCCGTTGTGTAAACGACCGGAAATTGAAACTCTAAAGGCGTTTTTCTCAAAATGGCATTTCTGAAGTCGGTGACCAAGATTACTCGAACACTAGTGAACCGATCTTCTTGAAATTTTGCAGGCTTATATAATACATAAAAATGTAGTCTTTAATCGTTCGATTTTTTTTCGAAAAAAAAAAAAAAAAAAAATGGCCGCTTTATAGCCATAAAACGGCCGTTTTTTTTCGTTAAAATCGAACCATTAACTTTGACTGTCCGCCATTTTGTGAAAAATGAATATTTTTAAAAATCCTTCGATTAAAGACTAGTTTATACTTATATTTGACTAAATCCATCCGCATTTTTTTTTCAGATGATCCACTTCGCCACAATGTTGGTCACCGCAAACCGTGTATATAAAAACATTATTTCATTGACGGCCATTTGCCACTAAACAATGTAATATTTTTCAATAAAAAATTACTGAAAGTTCTTCAAGATGTGTTCTTTAAGATGGTATATTGACCGATTGAAAAAGTTTTGTAGTTTTCTTTAAAAAAATTCATGAAAAAGGCCTTTTTTGCACTACAAGTGGGGGTAACGCCTTAAACTAGCGACTTCAAGCTTTAAAACCCCATTTCTTTTACGATGCGACTATTTTCATGAAGTTACAGCTATTCAAAAATCAATGAAATTTTTTGAAATTTTACTGGTCCCTTAATTTTTGTAATGAGTGTAATTAGTTGTTGAGTTATCCAAGCTTGAAATTGAAGAGGGAATTCTTCGCATTTTTGATATATTCGCTGCTGCTGTGGGGTGAAAGTTAAATGTTTTTTTCGACACACCCTAATGTAGGTATTACCCAAGTATTTACGGCCGGATAGTCTAGCCAGCATTCTTTTAGATCGAGGGAGCGATCGATTTGACGAAAATTGTAAATGTACTCGCATCGGGGAAACTGTTGTTTTTTATGATCAATTGATATGATAAAAATTGTGACATTACTGTATCGGAAAAGAAAAAGCAGCAAAATTCTGCGCAAGTCAGTAATAAAGTGTGGCTATCATGTATCTGTTTGTAAAGCAATGCATTTTTTTCGGAGATTCACAACGATATAGCGCATTGAAATTGTTGTGATCGGCTTGGAAGTAACTCGCCAAGAGCATCCGGGCGCTCTGTGACGTCACCGTTTGAAAGCCGGTATACGAACTACTCGTGTAATACGAGTGTTCTGTCAACAATGGCAACGACAAAATCGTATAAGGCTTGTTTCGTTCTTTCTTGTATGAATACGACAAAAAGTACCCCTAATGAGGTATTTCTGAATGTGCTACACGATTCAAAACGTCGAAATCTGTGGTTCGATCAAGCACGACGTTTCAACCCGAAATAATCATCCACTTATTTTTGGTGTGAAGAACACTTGGATGAAAGTCTAAACGTATTATAACATAAATTGTAGTGAAATATATATAGTTTTGAATACGTCTTCCTCATTATTCTTATGATACGTAGCGACATTAACTGACACAATTTATCAAGTCTCTCCTAACTTAAAAATCCACAGTCAGCAAATTACTCGAATTTGCTATCACAATACCGCTTTCACACATCGCTGAACGAAAATGGAACTAGTTTTCATCTTTTTCGGAATGCTCGAGATGTTTTTAGATGTAAAATGACACTGATGTTCACATTTGTGTACACTCGTGTGTTGCATTTTGCACCAACATCTACAATTTGAATTATCATTATATAAAAACACTAATAATTATCTTTTGAATTATTTCAAAGAAAAACCCTATTGACATTCTGTTCTATTATCACAAAAGATCGATTTTTCAACAAATCGAACTGTTTTTAACCAGTCAATTGTGTGGGTTGCGACGAGACGAAAAATGCACATTCATATCGTTTAGCACTTATATTTCAGTAGGACAAATTTGGAGGGAGGGGAATAGATAGTGCTCGCTTATTGGAGCGAACACTGCTTTCATGAGCGATACTGTCGATCCTTATCTGTCAGTGGAACAAACACGACTCCCATGAGATGGGACTTTTTTATTTTGCCATCGACGGTCTTGTCGACCTGGACGAGAGTTTGATCGGCATTTTCCGGTCCCACGGGAACAATCATACGACCGCCGGGTGCCAGTTGATCTATCAACTGTGAGCGGAAACATGGCCGATTAAAATCATTCCATTGTAGAAATATCGATGTGATAAAGAGGGTAAAACTTTATGAAGTTGAAGTATGAAGTTGGAATGCAACGATTTTTTCGTTCGTTATTTTTATACTGACCGAAAGCCTTATTTTTTCTGCAAATTTAAGTCGCAAATCTTTTGTAAGAATACGCAAAGATGTTTGAGTGATTTTCAGAGCCAACAATTGAAAATAATTGATTTTCGCTGCGTTCCAAAGATACAAATTTCAACGTCATCAAATGTTTACTCACCGATTGGGGAGTTTCGCGAGCTGCTGCTCCAACGTGTATCGCGTCGTAAGGGGCGTGTTCAGGACAGCCCAATCGTCCATCACCAACTGCAAAACAACAATCGTCAAGACCTGTCTCAACTACAAACTTCCGGTTTTCTCTATGATAAAACGAAAACTATCAGGGTGCAAAAGGTCTGCAGAATGTCAAACAATGTAGCTAGATTAAAGTATGAATCTATTGGAGGGAACATATTTCCATTTATTAAAAAAAAAAACAATTCAACGTAGATCTGAGCCTTTTATATCCGAAACCGCACGCGCAATTTGCGTACAATCGTTGACCGATTATCCCCAGCGATAAAAAAATATTTTTCGCGTACTGAAGAAAATGAAGGGGGTAGACTACAGTGAAGGAGGTTCAAGGTAGCAGAAAACTCCTTTTTAGTTGATTTTTCGCACATCGTTAGCATACGCATTAACAAGTCTGCGAAATTGTCAAAGAAAATATGAATTGGTAAATTCATTTGAGCAAATCCGGGCAGGATAATTGTGTATCTCATGCCACCCACCAGGTCGGTCGGATATAAACAAAAAGAAAGTTGATAAATTGTGCCGTTAACGCCGCGGCGGCACAATTTTGTTAAAAAATTTGTTAACACTTGTGAAAAATAAAGTAAATTTTGTGCAGAATATTGGTAAAAAATTGTGGGTTTTTGCACTTACTGATTAAGTTTCAAAAAATAGATTCCGTCCCAAGACACGCAATGAAATTCATTGCCGAATTTCTTTTTTCTACTAAACATGTGGTCCTCAATTTTTAGGGTGGCTCGCCACCCCTTAAGGGGGGAGATACCTTTGGGCACGGAAAAAATCGGCTGATTTTGATGAATTTTTTTAAAAGGAAGGGAATTGTTTTTAGACTCTTTACTACTTTTATTACTACTTTTGGATGTTACATAGAATTTTTTTATTATTAATCTTTAAATATGGCGGACGTATGGCACGGTGTTCTAAACTGCAGTTTCAAAACTGAAGTGACGTGTGGCTAAAAAACTAATCGACCGATTCTGATGAAATTTGCTATAAATCTTTCTAATCTTATTGTCTAAAACATGACCTCAAATGTATTTAAAAAATAAAAAAGTATTTTTTTAATAGCAAAATGTAGCCGTTCTTGCAGAAAATTCAACCTTTTTGTTTCAAAGCGCACCATTTCATCGATATTTAACATTTCTCAATTTTTCTTGGTTAATATTCTGCGTATGAGTGTAGATAACAAAAGAAAAATCTTTGTTGGTTTTTTTTTTTCAGATTAATCCCACCGGTGCTATGTGTTGCACTGTCTGACAATGCGCTATTTTCAAAGATGAATAACAAAATATCATGTAACAGCCAAAAGTAGTAATAAAGCAATAGTAGTAATAAATAGCAACACCCTAAGTCTTAAAATGAGTGAAGAATACTTTCCTTTAAAAAAAATCACGAAAATCAGCGATTTTCTTCTTGCCCAAAGGTATCTCCCCTCTAATGTGTGGACGTCCATGAAGATATATGGGTCATTCCATGTCAAATCGACAAATTTTTTACCTGACCCCCTTTGATTTCGCTGAAAATTTTCTATCTTTTTCTACCCCCCGAAAGTTATTTTTCAGAATTTTTTCAAATTTTTTTTCCCGACTCAAAAAAAGTTATGAATTTTTGAAAAAAACCGCTCTTTTATTTTTAAATTGCCAGAACTTTTTCAAAAATTGACCGTTTGGGAACTTTTTTTTTTCAAAATTTTTGTTTTTAAATGTAGTTTTCGAAAAAAAATATGAAAAAATTTTCAGAATCCCAGATATATGAAATATTTTAGTTTTTTTGAAAAAACCGTAATTTTCTCAAAGTCCGACCGTTTTTTTTTGGCTTTTTTTTTGCTCTAAAAATACTTCAACTAATTCTGCAATGATCCCCGTTAATCAAAAGATGTGACGACAATCGCTTCTAATTTTTTTTCTTGATTATAAAAAAAAAATTGTTGAATTTTTGCTGATTTTATATAACTTTGTTATGAAATTTTTTTTATTTCCTCGTGAAACCTCAAAAGTTGAAAAATAAAATTTGATTGGAGAATTTCAAGTGATTATCGTCCAAGAAATTGTTATTTTAAAAAAAAAATAATTTTTTTCTCTCATTGACGTTATTTTTTTACTCTTATGGACGTTTTTTTTTGGTACTGAAATATGACAACTTCAAAAATACAATGGGTTTAAAAGTTACCTCCAGTTGATACAATGTGATAATTTAAGAGCTATCGATTGTCGGTAAAAAAGATATCATCTACATTTCATTTAAATAATATGGAGGTTATGTTTTCAGAATAATTACATTGTCGTTGTGTTCATCGTGTCACGTAGACTTACTATTGCTAAATAAAGTACCTATTATTTATCATAAAGTGCTGTTAATTTATATTTTGTTAACGAGTGATTACAATGCCGAAGTTTTTTGATCGATGTTGCAATCCATTTAATTTGGAGAAGCATAGAAAAAAAATATCCCTGCGAAATTTACCGGAGCATTTAGCAATTCGATACAATTTGTCGACTGATGAGCGAATATGTAGTTCATGTTATAAAAAAATGCTTCAGCCCTCTGTTGACAATACTTCTGATGAAAGTTAAATAAAAGATAATATAATTTGAACACATACAAAAAAATGTTTTTAATTTATTTAAAGATGTTAAGAGACGGTGAATTTATTTAAGAGTAAGAAAAGTCCTTTTTTTTACTTTTTTGAAAAAAAATAACAATTTCTTGGACGATAATCACTTGAAATTCTCCAATAAAATTTTATTTTTCAACTTTGGAGGTTTCACGAGGAAATAAAAAAAATTTCATAACAAAGTTATATAAAATCAGCAAAAATTCAACAAATTTTTTTTTATAATCAAGAAAAAAAATTAGAAGCGATTGTCGTCACATCTTTTGATTAACGGGGATCATTGCAGAATTAGTTGAAGTATTTTTAGAGCAAAAAAAAAACAAAAAAAAAACGGTCGGACTTTGAGAAAATTACGGTTTTTTCAAAAAAACTAAAATATTTCATATATCTGGGATTCTGAAAATTTTTTCATATTTTTTTTCGAAAACTACATTTAAAAACAAAAATTTTGAAAAAAAAAAGTTCCCAAACGGTCAATTTTTGAAAAAGTTCTGGCAATTTAAAAATAAAAGAGCGGTTTTTTTCAAAAATTCATAACTTTTTTTGAGTCGGGAAAAAAAATTTGAAAAAATTCTGAAAAATAACTTTCGGGGGGTAGAAAAAGATAGAAAATTTTCAGCGAAATCAAAGGGGGTCAGGTAAAAAATTTGTCGATTTGACATGGAATGACCCATATGTTGTTGAAGTTTGCATCGTTGGAACGCAACAATTTTTCAAAATTCCAACTGCCAATTATCTATGGCAGAACAAAGCTACGGCAAACTTTCTTTTGCAGATTTTCATTAGATACGTACAACTTAAATTTAACAACAATGATTGTAGATAACAATAAGAATGAAGGAAAAAAATTAACAAAAAAATTCGTTGCATTCCAACGATGTAAACTTAAAAAATATGGAGATATTTACTTTCGCGTTTCCAGACAATATTAAAGGTTTTTTAGATCTTTACGAGCACATCAGCGAATAATAAAGACAACAATTTTTATCATTGCAGTGAGTTGAGCTGGGTCAGAAAGAAATGTGAATTTTACCGAGTAAAGCAACGCGTCCAGATTCCAAAAGGTCGGGTCTGTCGTTTCGTATGTTTTCCTGAGCCAATGCTTGAAGTTCCGGTATATGATCGATCCCGACGGCTAATCCTTTGTCACCGAGCATGACTCCCATACATGCAGTCAAGTATCCCGAGCCTGAACCAACGTCCAGCGCTCTGTTGCCAGGCTGCAGTTTGTCTTCAAGCAATTCCAGGGCATACGCGTGCTAAACAAGTTTCTATTGTCTTCTAACTTGTAAATCGTCTTTTGACACTTTCTTTTGCCCCCCATCTCTCCGTGCGCTTAATTCTTCATGTCACACATACTGCGGAGCCCGTTCTCAAATAGAGCTGTGGATAACGTTAAAAACTAAGGACATGAGCGAAGCAATTAATTTAAAAAAACAGTTTCAACCAAAATGTGAGACTCAGTCGACATATCGTCTCCCCCAAGACTGATTTTAGTCCGACTTTAGGACATCTGTGCCAGAACTCTAATTTCTGGCTCATATTGTCCTGGTTTGTATATGTCAAAGGTCGTCAAATATCATCCAGAAGAGTTTGTACAAGATTCTCTATCCTCTACCTGGTCCGTATTCAAGAACGGCCCCGACAGTTTCCGACGATCAACAAAGATGACGTTGAGGTTTGCAATGTTGCAACACAACAAAATTTTTGTTTTTTACTTCCCACTATTCCTTTGGAAGTTTTGAACTACAAAAATCATGCGAACATTAACAAAAAAAATTGTTATTCAGCTATCTATAATGTAAAACTGTAATTAGGTTGTTGGCTAATAATGAAAATAAGAAATTGCAAAGGATTTTCACTATATTCCAACGTTGCAAACTTCAACCCCATCGACGAACGCGCGTCCATATTATTACCATGTGAGGGGCGCTAATGGTGACGCCGAATCCGATACCCTGGGGAGCGTCGAAATATGGATTACCGGACGTTGTGTACTTGGCTCTGTCCACCGAGCACATCGTCTCGAAAACTCTCTGCGACTTGACGATCTTTGCCCCTATCACAAAACGCACCGACAGGTTTAGTTCTGAACAACGTTATCAGAAATCCGTTTGTGTCATTGTCATCAATGACTACGTTTACTTCCATATACGAGGGAGTAACATCTGTGAGTTTTCTCACGAAAATGGGTCAGAATATTACCGTGACACGGGATGTGATCTACCTTGCTCAGGGACCTGAGAAAGCAATTCGGTTGTTTTCTTACTGGAAAAACTAGCGTGAAAAAATGCTCCGGAAATCCGAAGACCGTCCAAATGAGAAATGAAGAAAAGATCGTGACAGGGTGGAGAAAACGAACATTTCGGAGGTTATGTTGACGCGATGTCAATACAGATGCACCGAAGCTGCAATTTAATTTGAGAAAAATTAAGAGTTATTCACTTTTTAGGTATTGTACGAGGTCCTTGTTGGTTCTTCCATTGTAACGCCCGAATGCAGCCATGTCTAGGAGGATAAAAGTTAACAGCAAGACTACAAGGTATACAACACATTTCTCATATTGACGCGTAATTTTGAAGCCGGCGTGACCCGTATTTTCGAGCGACGAAAGATTTGCCGTCAAGATATACGGAGCGCAACGAATGGTCAGGCTGTTGAAGCAATTTCGAGGTCGCGACGCGAAGATCCAAAAAAAGTCGCACTGTTTATCGAACGCCCTTTATGCTTTTGCGATTCCAAGCCGAATATTTTATTCACGGTAGGGCGACGTTTAATTTGGCGCGTTTAAAAGAACAAAAAGCACAGGAATAATCGAGGTAAACTGACTAGATATGTGCAATGTCGCGCAATCGATTGCGGAAATGCGTTTGGCGATTTCACAACAGTGAAATTGGATCTATATTTAGGCGCACTATGTCCTAGAATAAAAGTCCCTAGACGATTCGCGATGTAGTGATGTGTGTATTTTTCATGCGTTCGGCACTTCGAACTTTCAGTTGCAATTTTTTTTCGTCGAGATGCCCCATTCGCCATTATCCAAGATGCATATTTCAACATTATATTTCTGTACAACATTACACACATATATATGTTCTATTTCGCGTCTCTACGTCGAAACTAATTTTATTTCTCATATTTGGAAATATAAAATATAGTCGTCGTCATCTATGTACAATATATATCGCAGTGTTTCAATAATACAGCAATAAATAATACGGGTAGAGTTCCGCGAAAGGGGCAAAGCTGATGATCGAGCTGAAACTTTGTAGACTATCTTTTGGACGTTCTGAGCGAACGCCTAAAAGCATTTTCGGTGACCAATAGTTTGCCAAATATTGAATTTTGACTCATTTTACTGCGCCCCTACTATATCTATACCTATACACGCTATCGCGCTCTCCGCTTTGTGCGGATCTTCGTCTCGCCTACGCGCTAGCGAGAAATAGCTAGGAGGGGAGCTAATGCAGAGGCGAGACGAAGATCCGCACAAAGCGGAGAGCGCGATGGCATACATAGGTATAGTCAGAACACAGCCTACTAGGTATAGATATAATAAGAGAGCGGTAAAATTAATAACCTTCAAAATTCAATATTTCGTAAACCGTTGCGCGTCGCAAAAACCCTTTTACAGGTTCTCTTAGAACGTCAAAAAAGAAGATATGTGCAAAGTTTCCGATCAGCGTTCTACCCTTTCCGAAACTTTACCCGATAATACATTTTTTTAACGTGAAAATAGCCTTTCTTGTCTACCCAGTTAACCAAGCGTACCATTAGTACAGCGTACCGCAAATGTGGAGTACGCCGTACCCTACGGTACCGGTAATGTACGGGTACGGGATACCAGCGTAGTCGTACCTCCACGGTATCGCTACCGTGGAGTTACACCGTACTGCAGTGCACGGTGGCTCCACGGTGGCAATACTGTACCGGTACCGTACTAGTACATTGGCGGTACAGTGAACCCTACAGTGTACCGGTAATGTACCAGTACCGTACGCATGTACGAGGTGATAACAGTACCGGTACGGCGCACTCCACATGAGCGGTACATTTCCGGTACTTGGTACAGCCTGAACGGAAAAATATCTAAATCTCTTTATACCGTCTTCAGCGCCACTCGCATAGCAATCACTTTGATTCAATTTCATTCGTGACTTGCGATTTATCGTGAAAAAATTATCCTAATACGGTGAGAAGTTGCGATTTAATTGCTCAATTGGGTGGTAGGATCGGTGAGAAGTACGTATGATACGTGCATCAATTTTTTTGTCGTCACAACACCGTCCTGATCTTTGTCGATTTGCACGAGATCCTGAAACCTTTGGTACCCTTCGAACGCCACTATGGGACAAACCATTCGTCCACCAGGCGCAAGCTGCTTTATGAGCTGAAATCAAAGGAGAAAAAATGTAAAAAAAACCCATCATCGAGACAAATCTCCAGCTACTTGAACGAGACTTAAACTTCAATCGATCTTTCCCATCGGTATTTTACAACTAAGCAACGCATGGATGGGTTGAAGACAAGAAACTGACATGTTTGCATGAAAGTCCAGTTTATCGTTGCTGCGTTAAAAAAAGGGAAATATAGAAGAAGTGTGCGTGTTTGTTATAAAAGTTTATCGTAATGGAATATTTAACATTCGCCCACTCTGGCGTTTTATTATGCAAACTGCCGTGCACATTGGCGTAGCCAGCTTTGGGAGGGGGTATGACAAAAAGTGGTGCTGTTTACAGCCATTCTTGTAAATAACATTTATATAATAGTCGATAATGACGTAACACACATAAAATTTGAAGTTTTAATCACAGGTTCATATTAACATGAAGGGGCTAGGCCACAGTAACGGGTATAAAATCATGTGCGAATTCAACAATTTTTTTTCGTATGAAAAAGTGATAAACTGATAAAATTAATTACACATCTATTTAGTATGAATATCAAGCTGTTAGGAAGTATATATTTTTTTCGATGGAAAAAATGTCCGCCTACTAATATTTTCTTTTATCTTTTGTTTAGGCGCTCCGCAGCGTTTTAGCATCCACAATTTCTGACCTAGAACAAAAAACGGAAATTCTCGTCAATTTACATTAGAATGCCTAGAGAAGTACGTATGGAATTTAAAAAATATTGTTTTATTCAAAAGTTGTAGGTATTAGAAGTGAGCTGTATGTATTTGAATGGATTTTCAGTGAAAAATTTCATATAAAACTGCTCATATAATAAAAAGTTTTCGATTAATCAGAAATTCCGTAAGTACTTCTCTGCGAAATGCAATTAGGAACATAAATTTTAAATTTGACTTAATGGAGTGAAAATTGAAGTTATTTGTCACGCCAATTGGAAAAAAGCTGTTTCGAGAAAAACGCGTTTAAAGTTTTGGGTACTCTATGGCCGTGCCAGAGGTGGGCTTACGTTATACGCTCAAAGTCGGTGAAAAAAACGTTGTTGCTATAAATCGAATGGTAACTTATTCTTATGATGATAAAGCATCGTTTTAGCGAGAAAAAAAATGGATTTTTTGAAAATTCTTCTGTGGCCTTACCCCTTAACACGAAACCCTTGCAATACCTTAAAAAAAATTAACCAAACTTTCATCATTCTTTAATTCAGTTACCAGCCTTTAAACTTTCAATAGGTACTTAATCACACATTTCTTAGCTTTTCATTTATTCTTGCAAATTGGCCCAACACTTTTTTGTTAAATTTGTTTGTTAACAAAGCATGTTCAACAATGATATACGCCTTCTTAAATTTCTAACATTTATTTAGTCATTTTTAAATAAAAGTATGTTTTTCTATGACCATAGCTTCAGCTTCTAAGGCTGACATATCAATTATTAAGATTTAAAAATAATGATTGATGTATTCATCTCCGTTCGTCATATTCAATTAAAAAATGCGTTCACTGCATCAGCTAACGGTAGATTCTCCAATCCACGTTTCAGATTTTGCAATGATATTATCTATTGCTTGGTTGTGAATGTTGACCTTCCAGTATTCTTCTGGTTGTGTATCGACCGGCAAATCTAATGTATTTTTTTCACCCACATTCAACAGAATTGTGAAATTTGAATGTCTATTTAATTTACGTAATGGAATAGCTATTTTATATGACGTTGAAGTTTGTATCGTTGGGATTGCAACGATGTTTTTTCTTCATTTCTTTTTTTTTATGCATATCCAAAGTGTTTTTTTTTTGCAAATTGAGGTTGCAAATCTTTTATAAGAATACGTAAATAGTTTGGGTTATTTTTGCAGTAAAAAATGATTCAAATTCTTAAAAAGAATTGATTTTCATTGCATACCAACGATGCAAAGTTGAACATCGTTACTTTTTATACAAGTGACGAAATTACGACGAATAAAATAGTTCATGTTTCATTAAATTATTTCTTCATGCTTGCTTAGGTGAAACAAAGAAAATGAATCGATTATTTGAATTCCATTCTATTGGGTTGATCTTTTTCTGCGGGGGCGGGCCTTGTCCACACGTGCGCCCTCCTGGCTACGCCAATGCACGTGTATTGTTGCTTTGACAAGGGAGGGATTATATTTTAATTTGTAGAATTAGGTGTACTTCGTCCGGAAGTGATTCCGCGGCAGCTCCGACGTGAATTGCGTCGTACGGACCTTCTTCGGGATATCCAAGACGACCATCGCCCTCTGCAATAGTTAATGAAGCATAAGTAAATGTGTAAATCTCTATCAGCAACATTAATATATATATATATAGTAGGTGTCCCATTTTAATCTTGCCTCTGATTTATCTCGGAAAATACTGCTCCGATCAAGTATTGAGTATAATAAAACTTTTAGGGTTCAAAGGGGACGTTCGAAAAACAATATTGTTTGTGCCTAAATTCAAAGTGGCAACGTCAAGATGGCCGACATATTTTTTTTAAATGGGTACATGACTTTGTTTCACCAACAAATTTGTCAGGCCAAAATTAACAACTTTTGTAGGAATTTTTTTTTTTTTTTTACGATTTTTTTTTTGACGATTTTAGCGCTATGCAGAATATACCACGAGGAGGTGAGGTCTCTAACATCCCTGGTGTAAGTGTGCGTGTGTAAGTTTGTTGGGTTTGTTCAATAACCCAAAAAAAACCATATAAGGATTAGGTATCTGTGGCTCATCACTTCCGTTATCGATAAAACTTAAACAAACTGACACGCACACTTACACTGGGGTTGGTTTAATAACGGAAATGACGAGCCACAGAGACCCAATCCTTGTTTGGATTACCGACTAGGGATGTTAAAGACTTTCGCAATCGAAGACTCGTCGCGGTGCATTCTGGATAGCGCTAAAGTAGTAAAAAATCGTGTTCTAACCTAAAAATAATGAGCGTTATCGAAAAAAAATCCTACAAAAGTTGTTAAGTTTAGCCTGATTAATTTTCTGGTGAAAACGTCATATTCCTATTTAAAAAAACCCTTTTCACCATATTAACGTCGCCATTTTGAATTTTAGACCAAAAAAGATTTTTTTAACGTCCCTCTTTGAACCCTGAACATTTTATTACATTCAATACTGGATCGGAGTAGTATTTTTCGAGATGAATCAGGTGTAAAATTAAAATGGGGCGCCCGGTAGTCAAAAGTTTTCGGGCACATTACATAATTGCGAAACTTTTGATAACTTTGGATAATCGCGAAATTATATTAGAATAATATTATTCGTTATATAGAGCTATATAGTCCCTTCGTAAAATATTTAATGAAATTAATTATATTATTCTAACATTATTTGGCAATTATCCAGTGATCGAAAGGTTTGGCAATTATCTCAAGTGTCCGAAAACATTTAACCGGTAGGTGTATATATACATGTATATATGTGTGTGTGTGTGTGTGTATATATATATATATATACAGGAGGGTGTTTCATATTAAGTGACCCATCCGGAACTGGCGGGTTCAGGGGGGTACCCCGAGTAAATCTGCCAAGGCGTTTTTTTCCGTCAAATAGTTTTAAAATGAGAGCGACTAGAATTTCGGCGGTCGACTGATTGTTGTAGGGCTTAAAGCCTGCCCTTAGCGACGACGCCACTCGAGTGCAGAGTTTGAGCGCGAGACGCGTAGCAGGGAGCGAGCAAAGTAGCTAGGCATCTGTCTCGCTTGTCCGGCCAGTTTGACGTTTCTTGTATCGTCTACTATTATTTTCTGTAATCTTGGGTACGCAAGTTCAGAGCGTGCGTTTGACAGGTAACGCGCGATCAGAACTTGCAAGGCTCGAAGAACGCACCGTTTGACAAATGACGGCGCGGATGATTTGACGTTTTCCGTATCATTCGCGTAGGCTGCCTGTTAACCAATCGGGTTCGAGACCCGTGACAGGCCGACCGCTGTGACATTTCCCGCTTCGTCTTCTGCCGCCCCATGAATCCAAGCCGAGGCATGAAGGTTGCCGACATTCAGAAGACTTGTAATTTTACCCGCGAGCGATGATGATAAGAAATGAGATTGTTCAATGCATTCGTAATCTTTATTTTTCAGAGAAATAAAGCACAGAAGGATAAATAATTTAGTGTTTTGCAAATTTTGAGGCAACGAGCGAATGTGTTTTTTTTTCTTTTCGTATTGTCGTTATCGTGAAGACTCGACGCGGACGTTTCCATATGGATTCACGAATAAATTGTTTAATTTTCATTACGACTTTGATAAAAAATTTCATTCTTAGTTGTCGCGGCAGTGATAACAATTATCACGCCCGATGATATTATTAAATGAGAGTTTCTGTTATGATTGTTATCTCATGAAATAAAAATTAACAGAGTCGGAAACAACCCAATATGTCTGGAGTTTCAAGTACCGAGGTACAGCGCGTATTTTTTGTTTCGTTTTTCTACAAGCTTATATTTAACTTGACTTGGTGTTAGATGCGAAATGGAAAATCGATATTACACCCACTTCTCAACTACTTGGACCTCTGAAATTTTGCAAACATGCATTTGAGGGGTGAAAATGCACGATTCAACGTTGAAAAAATGATTAAATAAATCAATAAAAACGACTGCCTGTGAGATGTTAAATCGATATTTCGTCCATTTCCCGACTACTTAGAGCTCTGCAATTTTGCAAACATGTATCCTAGACGTGAAAGCACATGATTCGACTTAAAAAAATACATTTCTTTTTTTAATGACGACTTTCTATTGAATGCAAAATGGAAAATCGGTATTTCGTCCACTTCTCAACTACTTCGAGCTCTGAAATTTTGCAAACATACAACTAAGAAGTGACACAAGTTTTCATTTATAATCGCATATGGGTGGTGAATTGGTGAAAATAATATTTTCTACTTTTTAGCATATTAAGTAAAAGCTCGTTAAAAATTGTTTTCGTACATATAAGTGATTCCTATCCCCAATTTTGCGAAACCTTCAACCTTTCAACCTTATAGAAATAACAACGATTTAATGCAAGTAGCCACAGCTGATTCATCCGACTGCGAGATGCTACGTTAGCAAAAAAACAAACAGTGCTCCGTATGATCCCTAGACCCATATGTCGAACATTTCTGAAAGCATTCGTCGATTTTTACATTTCCTTTTCGCGTAGTTCCCCTTAAAGCGAGAGGATACCTCTGAAATCGACGACTTGCATGATGGTTGTAGGCGTTGCAGGCTCGGTCTATCGGCGCACAGTGCATGGGGAACAGAGATGAAATCGATTCTCTCGGTCATTTTCATAGCATCCATAGGACATACTCGAAACCATCCCGTCGAGTTTGTCATTGATTTCATCTCGTTCCTGATCGGGAGAGTGGATCATGTCAGCAGATGTAAAAGCTGCGAATACAACGATAGCTCCTTTAAGCACGTGTTAAAGATAAAACCAACGGCTCGGTTGGAACATTCGGGTAGTTATCGCCATAACCCCGTTATACTCGTCATAAGCTGCATCGATTTCATCTCTGGTTCAGTACACCATGCCGAAGACGTGGATCGTCTGTCGCCGAAACGGAGCTTGGACGATTGCCACTCACTCACTCAGGAAACGTTGCGAAGTCGATGTCTCCGATTTCGATTAAATTTGGCATGCTTGTATTATGGGTAAAATAGGCGACACGTATTTTTTTTTATATCGGCGGACCCGATTTTTAAGGGTTGAAATGCACCCACGAAAATTGGGGTGTTTTTCGTTTTTCGTCGTTAACGTTTTAACGGTACGAGATATGAAAAAACTTCAAATTGCAATAATATTTATTTTTTCGTGTACTATATATTGGAGATAAGAACGATGTAGATAGCAACAAATTCTATATTGTTTATTGCAAAAATGCAATTTTTTAAACCGATTCTCTGAGAATATTTAATCAATTGGGATGTAAATTTGTATACATGTAGAGAATGGAAAAGTGCGGATACGGATTTTTTATTTTTCCGATATCTCACAATTAGGGGTTGAAACTGCCCGTCGATTTTATAGCCAAGAGCATCGTATAATCTGCTAGCCTTTTGGCAATTCGATCTCAATTCACGTTAATATATATTCGTGTTATGATGCAAATGCATATCTATAATATTCCAGCCCCCCCCCCCTCCAGACGACCCGCCTCTCAAAAGG
The DNA here is from genome assembly GCA_964007375.1 of Ophion obscuratus. NCBI lineage: Eukaryota > Metazoa > Arthropoda > Insecta > Hymenoptera > Ichneumonidae > Ophion > Ophion obscuratus. The sequence goes on along the minus strand of OZ023321.1, from coordinate 31,628,177 downwards.
GAAACTTTTAAAGTTCTTACCGTGCGGCATGGACGAAAATTTGTAGAAATAAGAATGGGTTACAAAGAAAGGACAATCAGTCAAAATAGTTAATACACATATTCTCGTTTCGGCGGAACGACGCTCTTAAGGGGTCACCGCACCCTTAAAAACTTTGTCCTTTCTATAGCTCGTGAACGTGTCGAAATAAAAATAAAGTTCGAAGGGAAACAATGTTGTATTCTTCGACCGCTAGACGTTCACGATAATAATGATGAGTACAGCAACAAATGGCGTGTTGTTTATTGCAATAATTCGTTAATTACTTGTGAAAAACCACTCTTCAGTTTTCCACTAATATGGGCACAGGCAAGGCTCGCAATTGCGCATTGACTCCGTGCTTCGGGAAGCAACTGGATTGCAATTGTATATTTACGAAGAAATTCCACTCCGCTCACCGTATCGAAGGCATTATCTGCAGAGAATACAGCGTTTTTGGGTTGCCGCTGCAACTCACGAACAGAATGATGCAAACATTTTTATCAGCTTATAACGCAGCATAATTTAATCTTTATCTCTAACTTTAATTTCACAAACAGCAGAACCAATAAACGAAGGAAATAAATCTTTACAAAGACCGACTAAGGTACAAAGAGCGGCTCTCATGCTAACCTTGAAATCGCCTTATTAAAGATTAAAAGCAGTTCTGGTAATAGCGTGTGTCGTCGTTATTTGTTTTGTGTGTACTTATCAATTAGGTTTCAAGTCATATAAATTCACCAACGATCATTATTGCTGCAGTTACGACGGAGAAGCCAGCCATACATTTTGAGTTCTAAATACGAATAAAAATGTACGTTAATCCGGTGAATGTTATTCAACTTCGATCCATTGGGATAAGTGCTATGAATGTGTGCAGTAAGGATCTAGAAAACATGACCATTGAAGCGATGAATCAACCTATGAAAATGGAAGTCGAAACTGGTTTGTCCATTCTTTCACCAAATGAAATTCATGAAGCAGCCGCAATAGAAGATGACAGTGAAGGAGATTGGCACGGACAACGACACCTAGATCCAAAAATTGATGAATATGTATGTAGCCAAGTATGGAAGAATTGAGTTACGGATACAAGACAAGAGCTGTAAAATACTGGAGATCCGGGGCAAATGGCATTAGAAAGTTATCATCTGTTGAAACGACATTCAAAAAGGTGAAATCAGAGCCGCAGTTTCGCCGGTGGGCCCATTTGTAAATAAGGGTGACACCTGCAAAGAAAAGTTAACAAAAATAGCTCACTACACGTTAAACAATTTTAATGATGCTTTGGACAAAAGGCTGCCTGTCTATGATATAGATCTTCGACGATGAGCCTTACGTGCATGAGAAATTGTAGAAATGCCAGCCGTAAATTTCCAAGCATTCGCTTCTTGGCTAAGGACATTCAAAAACCAACATCCAATTGTGTCACGGAAGATTACTATATATGTAGCAAAACAACAATTATTAAACGCTGATACACTTCGAAACAAAGCTATCGAATTTATAGAAATGGTGAAACATAGCCAACGTTGGGGGTGAAAACACCTTTAATTTTGATCAGAATGGATTCAATTTAGAGCTACATCGAAAATATCAACAACACACAGTTACCCGACTAGAAATGTTCGTCTGGTAGCCTGAAGATTCATCAGGCCGCTATCAAGCTGCGGTCCGTAATACCGTAGTACGGCACGTCTGATCAGTGCCGGATGTTCCCCGAACCAGTGGAAACTCAGTCCGGGCAAGCAGGTAATAAACATGGACTAATTGTTTATATACAAACGAACTAAAGCGATATTATTTAATAATACATAATTCATACTATAGATTTATATAAATATATAAATATATATATATATATATATATATATATATATATATATATATATATATATATATATATTGTGACGTGATTTTTTTAAGACACGTCACAGAAATGCTACCGATGATCAAGACATGCTCTCGATGCCCGGGTTGCGACCCATCTGTTTATGTTAAGGGTCTTTTCTCTAGAATGTCTGTCTTGTTACGTTTGAGGTTTTGGGTTATGTTTCCGTTTTGGTTAGGTTGGCGTGCGGAACTCGGTCGAGCGGCGTGTGGCTCGACGTACTGAGCAATCTCGACCGAGGGATGCACCCAGTGAGGCCTCTCGGGGAATCGGTGCACGCCCGGCTGAAACGCCGGCGCCCCACCGTAGTGGTGCATCGTGCTGGAGAGCGGGCCGTTTGGGTTACGGGCGGAGGCTGGAGGCCTCCGCGCCGCGCTTCTGGAGAGAAGCTTTGCCCGCTTTCGCACGGTGACCCGGGGATGCGATTCTCGAGAGCCTCCATGTTACCGATGAGAAAAGGTCCTGATTTGTTACCGTTCCGTTTTCGGGGTAACTCGGGCAGAAAATATAGATTCCGAAAGGAATATTCTATTAGAATATTCCAGTTCCCGAAATAATATTTCAGCTCTCGATTTTATACGAGATAAAGTTCTCGCTTGAACCGGCGATTTCGCATGGTCCGATGCCGCGAGCGTGTTGACATTTTTTCTGTTAACGCGCTCTGTCTCGCTCTCGCATAATCCCTCGCGCGCCGGTCTTGGTCGCGCGAGGTAAAGAGGGTTGCTAACGAATCTTCGCGTGAGACGGTTGTCTCTAAAATCGCGATCGCTCCCGATTTTTCGGCTATCGTAAAAGAGTCGCTACCGAACCGTCGCGTGAGACGGTTGTCTCCGAGATCGCGATCGCTCCCGATTTTGAGTGTCGTCGATCAGACGCCGCGATTGAAAGAGACGTGTCGTGTCTCTCTCGCGCTCTCGTTCTCGCGTAAGAGGCACGTCGTCGTGCTCTCTCGCTCCCGTGCGTATATCGTTTCGCGTGCAGTTCGCGTTCGCGTTAAAGTTTCGTCTACGTAAGAAGCTCACGGGTGGTTAAGCCACCGGCTCCCGCACCATCAAAAATAAAACAACTGTTTTATTTTATTAGTGACGTTTCCGGTGTCGCGATAGTGACAGTTCTCGCACTCGCTCACGCTACTCTCCGGTGAATCCCGACCCCTCTACCATATCCCACAGCCTGAGCGGCCGTGCTTTACCGCAACCGTTCTTTCCCGTGTAAGTGCATCCCGATTAGTCCGGTTAGACGATACCGGCGATACAAAAATCGAGGAGGCCTCCAGACTCCGAACCCGGTTAGGATTCCGGGATAACAAAAATCAAGGAGAGCTCCAGTCTCCGCCTGGCGGGTCGGGTTTGATCACCCCGACCCCAGTTTAGTCCGGTTGAGAAATCCGGCGAAACAAAATTCTCTGGCGCCCCGGGTATTGCGGATGCACGCGCACGGGAGGAACGGCCGAAGGTGACGGTTTCTCGCACCAGATCCCGATTTGAGTTCTCGTTTAGTTCTCGTTTCCGGTTAGAGAAATTATCTCCCGTCACAAATGGCGCCCAACGTGGGGCCACGCCGGCAAGTAGCAGTTCTCGGTACAGTTTAAGGGGAATGAAGGAACAGAATAATTTAATTATTATTTATTTTCCCGTTCTTTCCACCTTTCTTGCTCTCGTCGAGAAAAAGAAATATTTTCTTTTTCTCTTAGTTCTCGTTACGCGTTTTCGTGCGTTCCCGAAGTATTCTTCGGGAATAAACGTTCGCGATTGCTCCCGAATTAAAATAAAAAAAAAAAAAAAAAAAAATGTGCTCTCGAGAAAAAAAAACAGTGCTCCCGAAGAAAAAAAAACGTGCTCCCGTGAAAACAAAAGTGTTCTCGATTCCCAGGGTTTATCGTCCATTTGGATTATTGATCATCTTCCGGTGAGTTCCCGGCGCAGTCGGAAAATTTTATTTTCAAAAAAAAAAAAAAAAAACAAATTATTACGATTTTTTTTCCTGCGTGGTTTCCGTGATGCGAGGCTCCGCGGAGTTGCGTCGTTCTCGTTAGCGGGGAGAGTTATCCTCCGACCTCCCCGGTGCTCTCGCGACTTCGAAAAATTATTTCGAAGGGAAAGAATAGAAAAAAAAAACCTCTATTCGGTTCTTTCCGCGATCCCGAGCACTTCGAAAATTTATTTTCGAAGACAAAAAAAAATGCTAGCTCCCGTGATTGTGAATTTGACGAAAAAAAAAAACTGTCAAATTCCAAGCGTGCTCTCGCTGATTTCGGAAACGAAATCGAGTTCTCGATATGAAATTTTTTTTCATGTTCTGTGCTCCGTCCTTTCAATTTGCTAGTGTCTTTTTTTTGTCGTGTAATTCGTTTTGTTAAAGTTTTCTTGTTTTCTTTTTTTCGCTCCCGGGATCTCGAAAATTTATTTCGAGATCTTTCTGCTCTCGCTACCCGAGAATTTCGTAGATTTTCTCGGACGATCTCGATATGGAAATGTTGTATTTTTTTGTGTTTTTTCTTTCGATCTGCTACCGGGGTTTCAAAAATGATTTTTTGAGACCCGAATAATTGTTCCCGTTAGTCCGAAAAGATTTTTTTTTGTTTGTTTTGTTTCCTTTTTTTCTTTTCGGCCGGCTCTCGAATTTTTGAGAACGACGAAAATCGTTCTCGAGCTCCGTTCTCGTACCTCGCGGCGAGACCCGCGCGATACCACACATCGGGTGTCCCCGAGGTGGCACGCGCAATATTATATATCGGGTGTCCCCGAGGTGGCACGCGCAATATTATATATCGGGTGTCCCCGAGGTGGCCCGCCTAATCAAATAAATCTTGATTATGCGTCGTGCGTTCCCGTTGTAAGTGGGTTTCACAATTTTTTTTTGTTTGTTTTTTTTCCCCCTTACAGTTCTCGAGCAGAGCCAACAGGATTTTTTTTTGTGTTTTATTTATTTATTTATTTTTAAATATTTTTTTTTGTTCTCCTGTTTGGCTTCGCCCTCATCAAAATTTTATTTCGATTTGAGGTTTCTGTACCGTTCTCGGATAGAGGGAAGAAATGCTTTTATTTTATTTTTTTTTATTTTTCTTTCTTCCTCTATCGCTCTCGACCTCGTCCGATTTGTTCGACGGAGGGGAATAAAAATTCCCCCAGTTCCCGAAAATCCGAAAATTCATTTCGGATCGAGAGAAAATATTATTTTTTTTTAATTCTTTTTTTTTTAGTTTTCTCTCTCGCTCACGTCCCGTCGAATTCACTCGACGGGAGGGAATAAAATTTCCCAGTTCCCGGAAATCCGAAAGTTTATTTCGGATCGAGAGGTAAATTTTTTATTATTATTTTTTTTTGTTTCCTCTCGCGTTCTCGATTCCGTCGTATTCTTTCGATGGAAGGGAATTCAAATTCCCCCAGTTCCCGGAAATCCGAAAATTTATTTCGGATCGAGAGATAAATATTTAAAAAAAAAAATTTTTTTTCATGTCTCGCGTTCCCGATTTCGTCGTGTTCTTCCGACGAAAGGGAATTCAAATTCCCCCAGTTCCCGAAATCCGAATATTTCTTTCGGATCGAGAGAATTTTTTTTTTAAATCTTTTTTTTTCTTTTCTCTCGCGGTCTCGTTTCCGTCGGACTCTTTCGACGGAAGGGAATTCAGATTCCCTCAGCTCACGAAATCCGAAAATGTATTTCGGATAGAGAGGATTTTTTTCTTTTAATTTTTTTTTTACTCTCTCTCGCTCTCGCATGTGATCCTGTTTCAGAGTTCTCGGACAGGGGAAGGAAAGTTCCCCCCGATCTCGCCTTTTTGGAAAATTTTATTTTTCCAAACAGACAGTATTATTTTTTTTAATTATTTTTTTTTGTTCTGTCTGCCGCTCTCGATGTCGTCGAATCAAATTCGACGAAAAGGGATACAATCCCTTAGCTCTCGATTCAGCCAGTCACACTCTCGTGTTCCGAGTGTCCCGGGTGGAATACCCCATGGCGACCGGAGACAGGGTACCTGAGCTCCCGTCACGGCTCTCGGAACGCTCGTCCGAAGAAGCGGACGAAGTTTTACCGATCGCGGACCTGGCACTGGGCCCGCGGAGCTCGACCATGGGACAGCCGACCCGACCGGGTCGCGCCCAGGCGGCCGACGCGTGACGCCTAAGAGCAGCCACGAAGCTCTCGAGACATTAGACGCCTCGTTGATACAACGCAACAAACAGACGTCAGCTCCCGAAATGGCGGTACGTGAGCGCAGCCTCTCGCGGTCTGCGCCGCCACGCCCGTCATTTCCGAGGCCCCTTTATGGGCTAGTTCCAGAGGGACAAGGCGGACAAAGCCGCGCCCCCGCTACCGAGTGGTCCCCTGAAGACCACGGAGGCTACCGAAAAGCCGAGTGAACCCAGCTGCTGCAATTACGGCAAAACGGGTCACCGGCATAGAGAATGTCCGGACTACCGGCGTCTCTTATGCTACCGATAAGACCGTCAGGCGTGTCCACGACCCGTTACCCCTTTGCAATCGGGAAACGGACAAGGAGGCGAGTGAGAAACTCTCCTCTGCCTCTCGTGATATGCCTTGACGAGTACTTTCTCGACAAGCTCCCGTGTAGCGACACCACGCCGACCAGTTACCGAACCCGCAAACCGGCGAAGGCAGTTACGAGGTACACCCTCAGCTACCGATACGTCTCCCCCGAAGGAAATCCTTCCTTGGGATGACGTAATAGTTAACGTCGGGTCGGACGCAAGTAGAGGCACCCATCGGGTAGAGCCCTCATTCGTGGCTGACCCCTAAAAGCTCCCGTTAAAGGCCTGTGGCCCATAGTTTCCGTGTGAGGTGGCAACATCTTCACAGCTCCCGCAAAATGGGCCTCTGGCCCATATTTCTCGCGTGAGGTGGCAACACCGTCACAGCTCCCGCAAAATGGGCCTCTGGCCCATAGTTCTCGCGTGAGGTGGCAACACCTTCACAGCTCCCGCAAAATGGGCCTCTGGCCCATAGTTCTCGCGTGAGGTGGCAACACCTTCACAGCTCCCGCAATATGGGCCCCTGGCTCATAACTCTTGCATGAGGCAAGCGCGCCGTACAACTCCCGCAATCTGGGCCTCTGGCCCCAAGCTCCCGCGTGAGGCAATAAAGCCTCACAGTTCCCGTGAGGTGGGCCTCTGGCCCATAGTTCGCGTGGGAAAAGGGCGGCATAACGATGGATCCCCATCATGCCAGCCCGGCCCCCGGCCTTGGCGTTCGCAGTGGCTGCGACGCCTCACCGTTCCCGCGAGTTGCCACGGATGCACTCGGGTTCCCGGCACCACCTTCACCAGAAGAGGTCAGGTCAGGTTGGAGCAGTTCTCGCAAGATTCCGGGGCCACCACCCAGACGAGGACGCTACGGCCAAATGGTAAGCCCGTTCCGATTAGTTTGTCCGTCCCTGGTGGTGGTAAGTGTGATCTCGATTTGCTCACTGCACCTCATGTTTCTCGCGTCGCAGGGCGGTTATCCGTCCGTGGCAGGTCTCGGTCTCTTCCCCAATATTAACGCTACCGAATTGTAACTGGAAGAGACAACCATGCTACCGTTTATGCAAAAACACACATATTTTGTAATTTGTGTTTTGCGATTTTATTTTCTCGTGCTGTGGGGCGATTAGTCGCCCACGGTAGATCTCGATCTCTCCCACCTTTAGGCTACCGACTGTAACGGGAGAGATAAATTTTAGCCATCGAATACGAACAATTGTTTGGTGTTCTGGTTTCCTTTCTCGCGCTGCGGATGCTTGGTTTCCCGCAGTAGGTCTCGGTCCTTCCCACCGTTTAAGCTACCGACTGCAACTGGGAAGGACAATGATTGCTACCGTGTGCATTTCAGCTATGGCTTTTGCTTAGCAGAGGTCACGTAGTTCCCTGATCGTAACCACCCTTAAGGGGTGGGGAGTTGTGACGTGATTTTTTTAAGACACGTCACAGAAATGCTACCGATGATCAAGACATGCTCTCGATGCCCGGGTTGCGACCCATCTGTTTATGTTAAGGGTCTTTTCTCTAGAATGTCTGTCTTGTTACGTTTGAGGTTTTGGGTTATGTTTCCGTTTTGGTTAGGTTGGCGTGCGGAACTCGGTCGAGCGGCGTGTGGCTCGACGTACTGAGCAATCTCGACCGAGGGATGCACCCAGTGAGGCCTCTCGGGGAATCGGTGCACGCCCGGCTGAAACGCCGGCGCCCCACCGTAGTGGTGCATCGTGCTGGAGAGCGGGCCGTTTGGGTTACGGGCGGAGGCTGGAGGCCTCCGCGCCGCGCTTCTGGAGAGAAGCTTTGCCCGCTTTCGCACGGTGACCCGGGGATGCGATTCTCGAGAGCCTCCATGTTACCGATGAGAAAAGGTCCTGATTTGTTACCGTTCCGTTTTCGGGGTAACTCGGGCAGAAAATATAGATTCCGAAAGGAATATTCTATTAGAATATTCCAGTTCCCGAAATAATATTTCAGCTCTCGATTTTATACGAGATAAAGTTCTCGCTTGAACCGGCGATTTCGCATGGTCCGATGCCGCGAGCGTGTTGACATTTTTTCTGTTAACGCGCTCTGTCTCGCTCTCGCATAATCCCTCGCGCGCCGGTCTTGGTCGCGCGAGGTAAAGAGGGTTGCTAACGAATCTTCGCGTGAGACGGTTGTCTCTAAAATCGCGATCGCTCCCGATTTTTCGGCTATCGTAAAAGAGTCGCTACCGAACCGTCGCGTGAGACGGTTGTCTCCGAGATCGCGATCGCTCCCGATTTTGAGTGTCGTCGATCAGACGCCGCGATTGAGAGAGACGTGTCGCGTCTCTCTCGCGCTCTCGTTCTCGCGTAAGAGGCACGTCGTCGTGCTCTCTCGCTCCCGTGCGTATATCGTTTCGCGTGCAGTTCGCGTTCGCGTTAAAGTTTCGTCTACGTAAGAAGCTCACGGGTGGTTAAGCCACCGGCTCCCGCACCATCAAAAATAAAACAACTGTTTTATTTTATTAGTGACGTTTCCGGTGTCGCGATAGTGACAGTTCTCGCACTCGCTCACGCTACTCTCCGGTGAATCCCGACCCCTCTACCATATCCCACAGCCTGAGCGGCCGTGCTTTACCGCAACCGTTCTTTCCCGTGTAAGTGCATCCCGATTAGTCCGGTTAGACGATACCGGCGATACAAAAATCGAGGAGGCCTCCAGACTCCGAACCCGGTTAGGATTCCGGGATAACAAAAATCAAGGAGAGCTCCAGTCTCCGCCTGGCGGGTCGGGTTTGATCACCCCGACCCCAGTTTAGTCCGGTTGAGAAATCCGGCGAAACAAAATTCTCTGGCGCCCCGGGTATTGCGGATGCACGCGCACGGGAGGAACGGCCGAAGGTGACGGTTTCTCGCACCAGATCCCGATTTGAGTTCTCGTTTAGTTCTCGTTTCCGGTTAGAGAAATTATCTCCCGTCACAATATATATATATTTCTATAGATGTATATATTAATATATAAGTAAGAATAAAAGTGAATTGACTATTTTTGTCGAAATTACATGCGTGTGAGTTGTTTTCACAGCCTAAGGGCCTTTGCACAAAACGCATATAGATCAAGTGTGTATCGCGTTTCTATCGCATGGTCTGCACGTCAATGGCCCCAAATGGGAAAAAAAATTCAGCATTAAAAACATAATTATTGTTGCATTGCAATGATGCAACCTTCAACATCATACATAAAATTATTGACATTCTTTAGAATAGAATTAGACTGCTAAAGATAGGAAAGAAAATAAGAAAGTTTACACAAGTGTTAGAATGGTGAAATAGGTAGCGCGCTCAGCTCTGGAATAAGAAGGCATAGGTTCAATCCCGAGGGTAGGTAAAAACTTTAAGGTAGTACCTCCACAGGAGAGTTGAATTAAGAAATGGTTGAAATTTGACATATATGTTATTTAATACATTATCCAAACATCTGTGCAATTTGAATAAGTTTGACCACCCCAAACCTGAGATATTTACACTTAAAGTTGGCTTGGTTTACACGTAACAAATGCGTTATGATGGGCAAACAGAGCATCTATAATTCTACCGCCAAAACTAAAATTAAGAAATTGATAAAAAACGAAGATAAGCTAGAGTAAGATATCATGAATAATGTGAAAAAAATGAGAATCATTCACCATCTAGTTTCTAAGATATAACCATGAGAAGCCCTCACAATTTTGGTGCAAAGCCTGCCAAAGCCTGGAAAAAAACAATTGGGGCAAAGCCTGGACAGTCCCGGCAAAAAGTTCACTGGCAGTAGTAGATCAAAAACACAATATAAAATATATTTTACGGCAATAAATGATATCCATCGTATTATCTACTAGTACCGAGTCAATATTGCGTAGTTTTGAATTTTATTTATTACTAATTAAACCAATTATCAATCTTTTAAACATGAACATGGTATGTAAACTTTTAGTTGAGATTTTCGCAGAGGAACTACCTTAACGAGGCCGAATACGTTTTAATTTAATTATCATATAGGCAGGAACATAAATAAGGCATATGGAAAAAAATACTAACAGAATTTTTTGATTGTTTTTATTTGTCCTTTCAGGCATAGATACGGCAGCCGGATCAGAGCCTGCGAAGGTATACTGATCAGGTCCCTAACCGGCATCCGCAACAGGGTCGGATGCAAAAAGCGTTTCACGCCTGTCAAAGCCCTGATACGGCGACCTGTAAAGTGCCGTGGTACAGAATACGGCATGCCGGATACGGCCCTAGTCTGCCCCGTAGCAAAATTTCTATTTTGGTAAACTATACAGCCTTTGATTTCTGCGAGTGGCAATCTTTTGGCGCCTATGTTGATCGTCTTAAACGAGCCTTCTGGAAAATTTGGTCCTTCAGTGGAACAAACTATGTTCAGAGACGAAAATATATTTCTATTGTTTCTATTTCTATTTCTATTCTTGGAGCGGTTAATGTCCAACTCTATTTAAATAAATGGATATGCAAGGGAAAGATATTAAAGGTTTAACCATTCGAGCAGGTAAATATATTGCACCAGTTTCATTAGTTCTGTAGACAATTAGTTCATATGATAATTAGTAATTCCTGCAGGCACAACTGGAATAATGCAACCCCTTCATGATTAAGGCTTCCTTGTATAGAAAAACTTCGTCAAACACTTTTCTGACGCAGTAGTATTATACAATTACGACGTCAATCTGCATTTGAGTGACAATATGGTTAAGTTACAATCTCTTACGTAGAACCAGTTTTCTTCTCCACGGTTTACAAACCTTTTCAAATATGCGTAGTACAAAAGCGGTTACGAAGAAGAAAGACCACCAAACTTCAAAAATCCAGTAGAATTTTGCTTTTCACAAAATGTACCGACATGCGATATATGCGGCGAAGCAGCTATTATCACTTGTGCGTGGTGTAAGAAATTTCTTTGTTTCAACACTATCATCATGACTATCATTATTGTAATAAGTATAATCCATAAAAAAGATAGAGTTGAAACGTTTCCTAAATAAGGAAGCGTGAGAACTTTTTTCCGATTATGTTGCAATCTTCAAAGGTACTGCTTTTGAAGCGATAGCACCTTTGCGTACGTGTAAAAGATGACATGAACGGATCGATTGATACATTCGGGTAGTTTTCACCATAACCCCGTCATACTCGTCATAAACTGCATCGATTTCATCTCTGGTTCAGTAAACGATGCCGAAGAGGTGGATGGTCTGTCGCCGAAAGGGACCTCTGCTTACATGATCCACTCTCCCGATCGAGAACGAGATGAAATCAACGATAAACTCGACGAGATGGTTTCGAGAATGTGATGAGGATACTAGAAAAATGATTGAGAGCATCGATTTCACCTTTGTTCGCTAGGAACTGAGTGGCAATCGTCCGAGCTCCGTTTCGGCAACAGACCATCCACGTCTTCGGCATCGTTTACTGAACCAGAGATGAAATCGATGCAGTTAATGACGAGTATAGCTGGGTTATGGTAAAAACTACCCGAATGTACCAATCGATCCGTTCATGTCATATTTTACACGTACGCAAAGGAGCTATCGCATTCGCAGCTTATACCTCTGCTTACATGATTCACTCTCCCAGAACAGGGCCGAGATGAAATCAACGACAAACTCGACCGGACGGTTTCGAGGTTGTGTTATGGATGCTAGAAAAATGATTGAGAGAATCGATTTCACCTCTGTTTGCTAGGAACTGAGTGGCGATGGGAATCGTCCGAGCTCCGTTCCGGCGATAGACCATCCACATCTTCGGCATCGTTTACTGAACCAGAGATGAAATCGATGCAGCTTATGACGAGTGTGACGGGGTTATGGCGACAACTACCCGAATGTACCAACCGAGCCGTTGATTTCATCTTTGACACGTGTTCAAAGGAGCTATCGTTGTATTCGCAGCTTTTACCTCTGCTTACATAATCCACTCTCCCGACCAGGAACGAGATGAAATCAATGACAAACTCGACGGGACGGTTTCGAGAATGTGATATGGATACTAGAAAAATGATTGAGAGAATTGATTTCACGTCTGTTCGCTAGGAACTGAGTGGCAATCGACCCAGCTCCGTTTTGGCGACAGACCACCCAGGTCTTCGGCATCGTTTACTAAACCAGAGATGAAACCGATGCCGTTTATGACGAGTATGACGGGGTTATAGTGAAAACTACCCAAATCTACCAATCGATCCGTTGGTTTCATCTTTTCACACGTACGCAAAGGTGCTATCGTATTCGCAGCTCATACCTCTGCTGACATTATCCACTCTCGCGACCAGGAACGAGATGCAATCAATGACAAACTCGACGGGACGGTTTCGAGTATGTCCTATGGATGCTTGGAAAATCACCCCAAGAATCGACTTCATCTCTGTTCCCTCAGCACTGGGCGCCCATAGTCCGAGACTACAATGCCATCATGCAACCATCATGCAAATCGTCGATTTCAAAGATATCCTCACGCTTTGAGGGGAACTACGCGAAAAGGAAATGTGAAAATCGACGCATGATTTCAGAAATGTTCGACAGAGGGTCCAGAGATCATACGGAGCATTGTTTGCTTTTTTGCCCACATAACAGCTCGCAGTCGGATGAACCAACTGTGGCTACTTGCATTTAATCTTTGTTATTTGTATAAGTTCGAAAATCCGTTTTTTCGCAATATTGGGGTACTCGCCAGCTGGATAATTCGGATATTCAAAATGCCGATAACATGAATAGAAAGCATTTATATGTCAGAAAACAGTTTTTGAACGAGCTTTTACTTAATATGCTAAAAAGTAGAAAATATTATTTTCACCAAGTCACTCATATGCGACTATAAATGAAAGCTTGTGTCACTTCTTAGTTGCATGTTACGAAAATTTCAGAGCTCGAAGTAGTTGAGAAGTGGATGAAGTACCGATTTTTCATTTTGCATTCAACAGAAAGTCGTAATTTAAAAAAGAAATGTATTTTTTTTTCAGTCGAATCATGTGCTTTCACATCTGAGATACATGTTTGCAAAATTGCAGAGCTTTAAGTCGTCGGGAAGTGGACGAAATATTGATTTTCCATTTCGCATCTCATACAAAGCCGTTTTTTATTTATTAATTTATTCATTTTTTTAACGTTGAATCGTGCATTTTCACCCCTCAAATGCATGTTTGCAAAATTTCAGAGCTCCAAGTAGTTGGGAAGTGGGTGCAATATCGATTTTCCGTTTCGCATCTAACACCAAGTCAAGTAAAATAAAAGCTTGTAAAAAAAACGAAACAAAAAATAACGTGCTGTACCTCGGTACTTGAAATTTCAGACAATTGGGTTGTTTTCGACTCTGTTAATTTTTATATCTTGAGATAACAATCATAACAGAAACTCTCATTGAATAATATCATCGGGCGGGACAATTGTTGTCACTGCCACAACAACTAAGAATGAAAAAATTGATCAAAGTCGTAATGAAAAATAAACAATTTATTCGTGATTCGATATGGAAACGTCCGCGTCGAGTCTTCATGATAACGGCAATACGAAAAAAAACATTCGCTCGTTGCCTCCAAATTTGAAAAACACCAAATTATTGATCGTTCTTCGCTATATTTCTCTGAAAAATAAAGATTGCGAATGCATTGAACGATCTTCTTTATCATCATCGCTCGCGGGTAAAATTACAAGTCTTCTGAATGTCGGCAACCTTCACGCCTCGGCTGGGATTCATGGGGCGGCAGAAGACGAAGCGGAAACTGTCACATTGGTCGGCCTGTCAGGGGTCTCGAAGATTGGTTAACGGGCAGCCTACGCGAATGATACGCAAAATGTCAAATCATCCGCGCCATCATCTGTCAAACGGTGCGTTTCTCGAGCCTTGCAAATCCAGAGCGCGCGTTACCTGTCAAACGAACGCTTTGAATTGCGTTCCCAAGATGACAGCAAATAACAGCAGACGATACAAGAAACGTCAGACTGGCCGGGCAAGCGAGACAGATGCCTAGCTACCTTGCTCGCTGCCTGCTACGCGTCTCGCGCTCAGACTCAGCACTCGAGTGGCGTCGTCGCTAAGGGCAGGCTTCAAGCCCTACAACAATCAGTCGATCGCCGAAATTCTAATCGCTCTCATTTGAAAACTATTTGACGGAAAAAAAACGTCTTGGCAGATTTTCTCGGGGTACCCCCCTGAACCTGCCAGTTGCGGATGGGTCACTTAATATGAAACTGTGTATGTATATATATATATATATATATATATATATATATATATATATATATATATATATATATATATGTATATGTGTATATATATATATATATATATATATATATATATATATATATATATATATATATATATATATACACACACATACACGGGGTGGACCATTTAACGTGGCCACCCCAAATATCTCCGTTACCTTTAGAGTGACGAAAAAAATGTCACAAGGAAATTTGATTGATTTGAAAGGGCTGATGCAGTGGTGGAAAATTCATTTTTGTCAAGGTCATAGTTTTTGCGTTCTTAAGGTCATCGATGGTTTTTCAAATGGGAACATTTTTTTTTTAATTGGGAGTTGTCACTGATATTCAGACGAATCCAACGACCTATGATACTATGACCTTGAAATGATATTATAGGTCGTTGGATTCGTCTGAATAGCAGATGCAACGTCTAAATTAAAAAAAAAAAACATGATTCCATTTGAAAAGCATTGATCCGTTATCCGTTGGATCACCTGCGCCGCCATCATACCAGAAACTATTCGAAGGTAAAGAGAATGATTCATCTGACGTTAAAAAAAATTTGTCGAGTTTAATGGCCATCACGTCGAACATTTATTACAATAAATTTTCTGCACAAAAAAATTCAATTTAACCATTTTATTCGTATGAAAAAGTGATTCACTTATAAAATTAATGACACATCTATTTAGTATGAATATCAAGCTGTTAGAAAATATATACATATATTTTTTTATGTACAAAATGGCCGACTACTACTATTTTCTTTTGTTATCTTTTTTAGGCGCTCCGCAGCGTGACATTTAGCATCCACAATGTTTTACCTAGAACAAAAAACAAAAATTCTCGTCAATCTCCATTGAAATACCTAGAGAAGTACGTACGGTATTTAAAAAATAGTATTTTATTCAAAAGTTGCAGGTATTTGAACTTACGAAATGAATTTTCAGTGAAAAATTTCGTTATAACTGCTCATAAACTGTTCATGAAATGAAAAGTTTTCGACTAATCAGACATTCCGTACGTACTTCTCTGCGAAATGCAATTAGGAACATAATTTTCAAATTTGAAGTAAATCGAGTGAAAATTGTTGAAGTTATTTGCCACGCCGATTGGAAAAAAGCTGTTTCGAGAAGTTTCGAGTAGTCGGCCATTTTATAGATTGAAAAAAATATATATATATTTTCTAACAGCTTGATTTTCATACTAAATAGAGGTGTAGTTAATTTTATGAGTGGATCACTTTTTCATACGAAAAAAATGGTTAAATTCGCACATGATTTTATACCCGTTACTGTGGCCTAACCCCTTAATAAAAAAGAGCACATTTCCATTTGACAAACCATTGATGATCTTGAGAACGCAACAACTATGACCTTGACAAAAATGAATTTTTCGCCACTGTATCAGGCCTTTGAAATCAATCAAATTACCTCCTGACATTTTTGTTGGTCACTCTAAAGGCAACGGAGATATTTTGGGGTGGTCACGTTAAATGGTCCACCTTGTATACGTACACGTATCAAGAGTAATGAAAAAGTTACCAATAAACTTGACACGTCCTTCCTTCATGAAATGCGGACAATCATGGCCTACGTTTTGCTTCGAGATCTCGATTAGTTCGGGGATGTGCTCGAGGCCGATAACTCTACCTCGTGATCCTACCATAAAAGCCATACACGCAGTGAGGTAACCCGAACCAGAACCAACGTCGAGAGCACGAGCACCATCTCGTAACTGATCCGTAAGAATCGACAGAGCATAAGCATGCTGCAAAATACACAGTCATTTATGTATAGGCTTTTCTCTCGAATCATCATGATTGTTTATGGTCGCTGAGGCGAAGGTTTAATGCGAATGCGAGCGTCAGTAACCGTAGGGGTGTCCCGAGGAAACAGCGTCAACATAGCATGTGTCAATGCAAGAATCATGGAATACAAATGAAAATATCTCGTTATTTGCGCGCTGTGGCGGAATTTCTTCTAGATACAATGTAACGTATCTAGCCAATAATGGTAAGATTCCAATCGTTGCTGATAAAAGCACATATATGTATGCTCAAAATATGTGTCAAGCGACACGACAAATGATAACAAGGTTATTAATGATCAACCGGATTTGAATGACGCACTCAATTACGAAAAGGCTGTCTCTTGCACGTTTTCAATATCGCAATGATTGCGGACTTTTATTTATTCGTCTTTACTCCGAACATTTTTAAGGGGCGATACCAGTGTGACACTTAAAAAAAATCGATTTTTTTGTTGCCTTTTTCGACAGTTTGTACTTTCAAGAATATCATTATCATTTATAGCAATATCATTTTATCTTGAAAAAATCGACAGTTAAATCTTTAAACGCGTTTTTCTCGAAATGAGATTTTTCAAATTTGCTGACATTGTCACTCAAAGAGCAATTATCTGATTGGCGTGAAATTTGAACTGAATATTCTCGAATATATTTACTCTACAATGATGTAGAATGTTTTTGATTGGATGAAAACTGACAATTTGGCATTGAAAAAAACGACCATTTTACAGGCAAAAAAACAGACTTTTTTCATAACTACGCCATTTTGTTAGATTTTTATATTTGTCGAAAATCCTACGTCATTATACCGGAAATACCTTTCAGTTAGACGAAATTTTTTCCTTTTTCGGTTTTAACTTTTTTTGGCGCCTCCGAAGGCAGCTCATAAGTCGCTTGGATCTCAATATTTTTCTATGAAAAAATTTTGTAATATAGGTCAAATATAGCCAAATATATTCTTCATTTTCCGAAACATTTAATTGAGTACTTTGCTTCCAAAAAATTCCCGAAAATCACCCAAATTTTCAGCGTTCACATTGGTATAGTCCCTTAATGCCTGTCAACCAACTCTGATAATAGATTACGAAACTTCTTGTGTACTAATCAATAATCGGCACGCAAGATGCAGTAGAATATGAAAGCAATTGGTCTAGAAATGCGATTGGTGTTTTGAAATAAACGTGGGAAAATTCGCTCATGTTGGCATAAGAGTTTCCGAAAATATGACCATTGGGATCCCGCTGTTCGTAGTTCTGATAAATAGTGATACTGTATACTATTTGTATTGTTTTTTCACTAGCTGTAAAAACGACAATACATTTACGACTGATTTGGCGAGCCGAGGTAAACGGCAAATGAAAATTTGCCATTTAACTTAAAATATTTAACCTGTTTAAATAACTAAAGAAATTAATGTGACCTAAAAATAACCTGTTTAAATGAATTTGCCAATATCATATTTTGAAACAAATTTTTTGAAAATTAACACGCCATTTTAATTTTCTTTAAAATGATTTTATCATATAAATATAAACAAACATCATATTATGGCAAATGAAAATTTGTCATTTTGGAGAACAGTGAAAGTTCCTACCATGTGAGGAGCACTGATAGTAACGTTGTATCCAATTCTTCGTGGCCGATCCAGGTAAGGATCCGCCTCGTGACAATATCTTCCCCTATCGACTGCCATCATCGCTGCCATGGCGGCATCGGTTGTCAGGATTTTGGCGTCTGCGAGAGAATTCGAAAGAATCATCCAGCAAAATATTCGATTGCCATATTAAAGTATCGATAAATGAAATATTTAAATACTTCAATACACAATATAGTAATTTGAAAGTAGGATTAAAAAAGCGACCTTTTACGGTAATACACATTGTAGTAAAAAAAAAAGAATACAACAAAACTTCTCTCACCTCGCAGCTTTTCTATCATTTCCTGATTCGTCGCTCCGCTGCAACGCCATGTCATGTTAGGCACTTTTGCCGAAAAACGTCCCGACCGTGTATTCTGGTTCCTCGGCTCACCTGATAAAAAGGAGCCAAGATAAATTAATGAGCTGAGAAAATAGACATAAAGGCACGCGCAGAGTGGCTTGAACCGAGAGTAAATAGGATATTTTTGTTTGGGTTCGTTTGGATTTGATTACTCAATCAAAAATGAGTAGGATATTTGTTTTCGAGTTTTACTTATTAAATTCTTCATAAAGGATTATTATAAAGAATAATTATTAAAGTATCATAGCTGTATCATCATGGGGTATTATGGCTGTAACTTGTGAGCTATTTTCTCGACGAAACGCGACTAGCTCCGAGGCTGGGAAGCGAACTCGTGACCGGATGTATTGGTATAGGTTTTCCGCAGTTTCCCTATACCCATGACAGAAAATGTCATGGTGAATGCGATACAGAGGGAAAAGTTGGCTGTGGCCGCAAGGTGGGTATCGATTAGGGATGCAGATTGGAGAAAATGATGGGAAATGTAATAAGGGGAAATACCCCGTACATGGAAGCTACAATTTAGCGAAGCGTTCGCCGTAGCAGAGACAATGAAAAAAAATATTAAGGGATCATAGTGTAAAATTTTTAAAAAAACCTGGCATCGCCGATTGATCGTAAGTAGACAGTTTATATTAAAATTCCGCACTCGAAAGTTTGAACGCGGTTTTCTCGAAATGTCGTTATTCAAAACGGTGTACACTCTCAAAGGAAAAGTTTTCAAGCTATATGTCTCCAATTTTGATACAACATTCTTCACGCTATTAGTTATCTTGCGATAGACGATTTTTTTAAAGGGGTTACACCTAGTTGGCAGCACCAAATTGGAGTTTTGGAGGCTGCTATCTCTGCAGAAGGTTTGCTGTGTGCTCCGGGCATCAACGATTTCATTTAGAGGTGATAAATTACATTTATTCTACGTTTGTACTTCACGTAAAACTTTGAACGCGTTTTTCTCGGAATTACTTTTTCAGAATCGGTAACCAAAATATCTTAAAATCAACTAAACCGATCTGCTTCAAATTTCACAGACATTTTTTGTAAAGGGCAGTCCTTAATTGAAGAATTTTTTTCATTGCATCCTTTTTTATATCAAGAAAAAAAGAGTGTTTTTTTCACCGAAATTTCGACGATCACCTTCGATCGGCGACCATTTTTTCAAAACCCATTATTTTATTGAATCCTTCGATAAAAGACTAGATAATACGGTACAAAAAACTAAATTCGTTTGGTTTTTTTATTTCAGATGATTTGTTCCCGAGCAGGAGTGGTTACCGCGAAGGACCTTCATTGCACAGCGGTCTGTGCAATGTACTGTATCTCCGTCGTTTATAAATATTTCCCAATAGAAACATCGCCAACGTCATGATACCCTTTACTATGAAAAAAGTTAAAAACCTGCACCCATTTCCCAAAAAAAAATCACGAAAACACTTCTTTTTTCCGGTTTTTTAACGAAAAATCGTCGAAAAAATAAGCTAAATTCGATACTTTTTTTACCACGCTGCCAGTTTGTCATCTTTTATTGAAAAAAACCTTCATAGCAAGATAGCGGCTTTCATTCTGATTAATAATGTTTTTAGAAATTTTGTTTCAGATAATATTGGGTTGGTAAGAAAGTCTTGCGACACACAACATGAGTAAAATATAAAAACATTTTATTTTAACAGTAAACAATTATTCAGTAATGTATGCTCCCTCTGTATCTACAACTCGTGCCCAACGCTCTGGTAGACTTTGCACGCCTGCACTCCAGAATTCTTTGGGTCGTGAATTGAAAAAGTCGACCAGTGTATTTTTGAGATCCGCGACATCATCAAATTTTTTATCCTGTAAATAATTTTTTAAAGCTCGAAACAGATGGTAGTCGGTAGGTGCTAGGTCTGGTGAATACGGTGGATGCGGTAGAACTTCCCAACCCAGCTGCGAAATAGATTGTTGTGTCATCTTAGCTACGTGGGGTCGAGCATTGTGGTGGAGAAGCCGAACTTGGAGACGTTTACGCCTTTTTTGTTTGATAATTTCAGCCAGCTTTTGCAGTTGTGCAGAGTAAGTATTTGCATTTATCGTGCTGTTGGATGGGAGCAGTTCGTAATATAGCATGCCCTCAGGATCCCACCAACAACAGAGTACAACTCTCTTCACTTCACGGGGCAGCTTAGGGGTCGGATCTGGTTTTTCTCCTTTCGGTAGCCATTGTCGCTTACGTGTGTAGTTAACATAAAGCACCCAGCTTTCATCTCCAGTGACTATTTCTTGAAGAAAATCCTTTCTGTGTGGACGTTGCAGGAGTGAAAGACAGATGGACATGCGTGTCGCTTTGTTTGATTCGCTGAGATCGTGTGGTATCCAAGAAGAAACAACTTTTCTGTATCCGAGATTTTGTAAATGTTGGAGAATCATGGGATGGCTACAGCCGAGTTTGTAAGCTAATTCCCGTGACGACGTATTAGGCTTTGCCTTTGTAAGTGCTCGTAGTTCTTCATCGTCAACAGTTGATTTCCTGCCGGACCTAGGTTTGTCTTCAAAAGATGTATCGCCAGAACGGAAACGCTGGTACCAACGGGATATCGTTGAATGATGAACTACGTTGGCCTTGAACACAATACACATATTAGCGGCTGCGGTTCTTGCAGAACGCCCTTGTAAAAATTCGTAATATGCAATCGATCGAAGTGCACTATGATCCATCTTCGCTCGTACTGTCTGCGCGGAACAACTGACTCACTTATATACCCTACGGCATGGAAAGTTCTAGACTAGTCTTGAATATACTACTCTCGAATTTTGTAGAACTTCGTTAGAAGAAAACATATTTTTATCAAAAGGAAAGTGTCGCAAAACTTTCTTACCTACCCAATATTTAGGGCCTTAACCGTGTACACCGTGGCGACTCCTTTTCTCTCGAAGACATTTTCAACCGTTAAAAAAATGAAAAAAAAATAAAAATAAACGTTTCAAATATTCTTTCTGTTCATTATGAGTGCTTTGATTTGACATTAAAAAATCAGACTGATTAGCGTATTCTAACCATCAAAAATAAATCGCGAACATCAGCTATTTTTCGACCCGTTACACTGTGATGGTTCCTTAAATTATGAAAAAAATTAATAAAAATATTGAACTGTGAATCTAATCTGTGGTCTAATTTTGTTTCCATTCGATTATTAAACTGACAATAAATCGAATTTTTTTGTTTGGGTTTGATTATCGAACGGGGCTATTTTTGTTTGGGTTTGATTATCGAACGGGGTTTACGGGGCTATACCAGTGTGACAATTTCAAAAAATCAATTTTTTTTGCCTTTTTTGACAGTTTATACTTTCAAGAATATCCTGTAAAAATTTCAAGGCCGTATTTTATTCATTTTATCTTGCAAAAATCGATAGTTAAACCTTTGAACGGGTTTTTCTCGAAATTAGATTCTTCAAATTTGCTGACATTGTAACTCAAAGAGCAATTATCCGATTGTCTTGAAATTCGAACTGAGTACTCTTGAATATATTTACTCTACGATGACCTAGGATGTTTTTGATGGGATGAAAATTAACGATTTGGTATTGAAAAAAACGACCATTTTATAGGCAAGAAAACAGACTTTTTTCCATAACTACGCCATTTTGGTAGATTTTTATATTTTTCGAAAATCCTACGTCATTATACAGGAAATACCTTTCAGTTAAACGAAATTTTTTCCTTTTTCGGTTTTAACTTTTTTTGGCGCCTCCGAAGGCAGCTCATAAGTCGCTTGGATCTCAATATTTTCCTATGAAAAAATTATGTAATATAGGTCAAATATAGCCAAATATATTCTTAATTTTCCGAAACATTTAATTGAGTACTTTTCTTCCAAAAAATTCCCGAAAATCACCCAAACTTTCAGCGTTCACATTGGTAAGCCCCTTAATTGTTGAACTAAGCACAAGACGAAGATTTTCGTTTGGGTTTGATCATTTAACCCGGAGTCGAGTATCTTTGTTTGGGTTTGATTATTGAACCAAAAATAAGTCGGATATGTTTGTTTACCCGTAAATAAATTCAAACTTTTTCACAGTCACCGAGATCGTACGATTGGTTGCAGTTTGAGAGCGAAGAAGAAAACAATTCTTCGTGTTTTTCCCGATTGGATTTGTTTTCTGTCCAGAGAGATGGCGGTTAAGGTGGACCGAGCGCGCGCTCTTGATTGCTATAGATTTCGTACCATTCTATTGTTTATAAATTTTGAAAAAACGAATATGTTTAGATAGCAAACTAGTTAGGGAAAGAGAACTTCCGGTTGGGATCGTGTTGAGTGTGCACGCGCTGTAAGGACCGGGAGTGGAATCGAAAGAAACCGAGAGGTGAAAAGTGAGAAAACGAGATAGTAAAAGGTGATAAAGAAAGGTCAGGTGAAAAGGAACAAAAAGTGATAATGGAGGAGGTGAGAATCAGTGAGGGCGGTGAGATATGTGGAAACAAAAATGAGCCAAGAAAGGAAGAGGTTAGGAACGAAGCAGTTAGAGGAGAGAGGGGGGCGGATGAGAGCGGAAGCTGGGCAGGAGAGAATGAGCAGCAGTAGCGCAGTGGTGCAGGCGAGTACTTCCAGGCAGAAGCGACCGATAAGGTAGAGCGCGGAGTTAGAGAGACGGAAAAAAGGAAGAGAGGGCGCCCAAAGAAGAAAGAGACGAACAGAGACGTAAGGGAGTTCTTCGGATCGCTTGGAAATCTAGAGGGAGCAAGTGAGGTACAGTCGCCGCCGATGAAGAAAGGTAAATGCACCGATAATAATAACTCCGGAGAAGAGGAAGAAGAGCAAGGGGAAGGGAGGCAAGAAAAAGGGGAAAACAACGGGGGCGTGTACGACTGGATGAGCGGAATTCAGGAAGCGGAAATAAGAATGAGAGGGACGTTAAGGAATAGTTTGACAGAACTGGAAATAAAAATGAAACAGTGGTGGAGGGAAGAATTAAAGCAAATTCAAGAAGAATATGAGAGGGATGGTGAAGTTGAGTGCGAGGGGTGCGAGGAAAGCCGACGAAAAATAGAAGAATACGAAAACGCCATAAGGGAAATGAAGAAGGAGGCGGAACGAGACAAAACGAAGTGGGGGGAGGAGCGAAGCCTGTTGCTCAAGATCATCAGCAGGCTTGAAAGTAGGAAGGAAGGACACGAAAAGGATGAAACGAACGGAAAGGATCGAGAGGATCGGAACGGCAGGCTGAAGGTAGTCAGGAGGGCATCGGGCAAGATAGCAGAAACAGATCGAAGAGGGGATGGGATAGATGGAGCCAGCGGTCAAGAGGAGGTGGGGAGGAATGCCAAGGAAACGGGACGTGGAATGGGAGAAGCGAGAGGAGGTTGGCAAGAAGTGAGAAGAGAGAGAAGAACGGGGAAGACAGACGGGAACAATAATCACATGAGTGTTATTGAAAACGAGAGAAAGAGGGAAATAGGAAGGAGGAAGCCGGTGCCGATAGGTGAACGAGAGTGGAAAGAAGAAAGAAATAGAAGAGAAACCAGAAGAAACAATATAAATGTCTCATTCCGGGAGAGTGAAGAGAATAAAAAAGAATCGGTGCTGAAGAAGATAGAAGAAAGGTGCAGACAAGAGATAAGAAGACAAACAATTACAAAACATGTGAGCAGGGGCGAGATGGTCTTAAAATTTAAAAACTGGACAGAGAAATTGGAGATCATGAGGAAAAGAAAGGAGCTGAAAGGTACGGGCATTTTGATAAAAGATGACCTATCAAGAAGGGAAAAAGAGATCCAAAATTGGCTCCGAGATGTAGCGGAAAACGAAAGGAGAAGGGGCAGACAAGCGGAAGTGAAATATATGAAAATCTGGATGGAAGATATGTGGTGGAGATGGAACGAGAGGAAAGGTGACATCGAAATTTGGAGATACGCGGAGGAATCGAGGCAGCCCTTTCGGAACGAGCAGGGAGGACAGCGATAAGGACGTCGGGGAGAAAGAAGAAAGAAGAGAGAAGAGAGAAGATTCGGCGAAAATAAGGAATTTAAGATAGTCGCATGGAATGTTGCAGGGATATTTAAAATTAGCGAAGCGTGGGAATTTTTGGATGAGGCGGATATGGTGATCTTACAGGAAACGTGGGTGGAAAGAAAAGATGAGTTAAAGGCAAGCTCATACATGAGCGCTAATTTTAGCTGGAATTTTAAAGCTGCGTATAAGGAAAGAGGGGTTAAGAAGGGAAGGGCGAAAGGTGGACAAGCAATCGGGATAAAAAAGAAATTTGAAGAAAGCTGGGTGATAAATGAATGGAAATGCGGGCTGATACTGAGCAATAATAGAATAGAAACAAAAACGGCAATAATTACGATATATAACAATGTCAAGATAAGAAAAATCGAAAAAGCGCTCAGAGAAATAATAATGGATGAAGCCCGAAAAAAAGAGAGAGTTTTAATTGTTGGGGATATGAATGCAAGAATAGGAGAGGAGCAAGCAATGAATGAGGAGGGGATGGATGAAAAAGACGAGGAAATAAGAAAGTCACAAGACAAAATAATAAACGCGGAAGGTAGAAGATTGTTAGAGCTGTGCGAGGAATTGGGATTGAAAGTGATGAATGGAAGAATGAAAGGGGACAAGGAGGGCAAAATGACTTTTGTAGAGGGGGGAGAGGAATGCTGTGGATCGGTAATAGATTATGTTATAGCATTGGACAGGGGGGGAACAAAAGAAATTAAATGGATGGAGGTGGTAGACAGAATAGAACCGATCACCTGCCAATTATGTTTGCGATTGGGGGAAGTGAAATGGCAAGAGAGGAAGAAGAAGAAGAAGAAGAAGACGATCAAGAAAAAATGAGGTTGATCTGGAAAGAAGATAAGGCTAAAAGATTCATAGAGGAAATTGAAAAAGAAAAAGAAATCGAAAAAGGAGAAGAAGGATGGGAGGGTGTAAAAGAAAAAATATTAAGGGCAGCGGAAAAAGCCGGGTTAAGAAAAAAATGGAAAAAAACAAAACGAGCAAGAAAGCTGCCAAGATGGTTTAATGAAGAGTGCAAGGAGCAGCGAGGGGTAGTATGGGAAAAATTAAAAGCATTCACGAAACAAAGAAGCCTGGAGAAAAAACGACAATTGGCAGAGGAAAGAAAGAAATTGAAAGAGACATATAAGGAGGCAAAAGAAAAATGGCGGTACAAAATTTGGGAAGAGGTAGGAAAAGCGAAAAATATGCCAGATTGGTGGAAGGCAATTAATACATATAGGAATAGGGGAAGGGGAACAGTAGGTAGAAAAATAACGAAGAAACAATGGAAAAAAAATTTCGAAAAATTATTGAATGGAGAGGAGAAACAGGAAGAAGAAGAGGAAGTAGGAGCGGAAGAAAAAAGGGTTTGGGATAGAGAAGAAAGAGAAATAGGTGTAGAAGAAAGAGAAGAAAAACGGGAATTATATGAGGAATTCAATAAAAAAGAAATGGAAGGGGCGTTAAAAAAATTGGGAAATAGAAAAGCAGCGGGGGAAGATGGAATTAGTGCGGAGTTTTTTAAGGCGCTGCCAAAGACGCAAAGGGAAGAATTGAGAAAGGCTTTAAATAAAATATGGCTGGGAGGAGAAATTGCGAAAGGGTGGGAAACGGAAAGAATCGTGCCAATATACAAGGAAGGGGAAAAGGACAAAGCAGAAAATTATAGGGGGGTATCATTATTGGATGTGGGTTATAAATTGTTAACGAAAATGATGACAGAGAGGTTAGGCAAGTGGATAGAGAAGAACAAAAAATTAAGGGAAAGTCAGGCAGGTTTCAGAAAAGGAAGAGGAACGAGAGACCAGATATTTACGTTGAATGCAGTTATTAATAAGAAACTAAAGAAAAAAGGAGGGAAGTTGTATGTAGCGTTTGTCGACTTTAAAGCCGCATTTGATAGAGTATGGAGGGAAAGAATGATTATAAAATTAAAAGAAAAGGGAATAGAAGGAAGAATGTTGGATACAATAAAGAAAATATACAAGGAAACAAGAGCAGAGGTGCAAGCACAAGGGAAAATCACAGAGAGTTTTAGAACAAGACAAGGGGTAAGACAAGGATGCGCGCTTAGTGCGGTATTATTCGATTTATACATAGATGATTTGGAGGAAAAGTGGGAAAGGAAAAATGAGGGCGGAGTTGTGATAGGAAAGGAAAAGATTTTCGCAATAAAATATGCAGACGATGTAGCGGCGATTGCAGAGACGGCGGAAGGGTTAAAAAGTATAATAAAGGATCTAGAGGGATGGGCGCAGGAAAATAAGATGAAAATAAATGCAAAGAAAACAAAAATCATGATTTTCAGTAACGGAGGAAAAGTTAAGAAGGAGGAAAAATGGGAAATTAAGAGTGAAGAAGTACAAATAGTAAAAGAATTTAAATATCTCGGATATTGGTTCACGTGTAAAAACTCAATTTGGGCACATGGAAAAAAGGTAACAGGGAAAACGCAAAAGGCAACGAATATGGTGTGGGGAATTTGGAAGAGGGCGGGGAGAGATATGATGGAGGAGAGACTCTATTTATTAGATTCAATCGTAAAAGCAGGAGCAATGTATGGAGTGGAGATATGGGGAATGGGAGAAATAAGCGTATTTGAAAAAATACAGAGCAGGTATTGTAAGATGGCGTTAGGGGTGGACAGAACGACACCAAATTATATGTGGAGGAGAGAGCTAGGTGTGTTTACTATGGAATATGTGATAAGGGAAAGAGCGACGAGATATATTAGAGAAGTGATGAGAATGGATGAGACAAGATGGCCAAAAATTTGTTTACTAGACGAAATTAGAGCGATAACAAACGGTGACCCGTCAAAATGGGGGAAAAACCTGGTAAAGGTATTAAGAGATATGGAAATCGAAGATATAATAACAATGATAAGGGAGCGAAAAGAAGTTAAAAAAATAGACGAAAGGATAGAAGAGGGACTGGAAAACTTAAAAAACAGAATCTTAAGGAGGGAAGAAGAAAAAATTATAAAATCGACGTATAACGATAAGTATAAATATATTATAGAAAAGGACGAGATGC
Organism: Ophion obscuratus; assembly: GCA_964007375.1. NCBI lineage: Eukaryota > Metazoa > Arthropoda > Insecta > Hymenoptera > Ichneumonidae > Ophion > Ophion obscuratus. The sequence goes on along the minus strand of OZ023321.1, from coordinate 31,600,753 downwards.
CATGGAAATATTGGTCAGATGAGGGAGTAAAGGGTAGGGACAAGGAAATATGGGCGAGGTTAAGATGTGGCAACATAGGAAGGGCTGGAAAGAAAGGGGAAAAGGATTGGAGGTGCAGGATATGTAAAGAAAAAAATGAGACATTGGAACACCTAATGATATGTAAAAAAGGTAGGGAGTTAGTATCAGAGAAAGCAAGGAAGAAAGCAGAGGAGTGGATGGAAGGAATGGATGATTTGGCAGTAAAGGGGGAAATCATAAATATGCTGGGAGGAAAAATTCAAACAGGGATATGCGAGTATTTTAGGGAAATAGAGGAATTATGTAGAAAGATGAGTAAGGAACATGAAGGAGGAGAGATCGACAACGGGGACGAATAAATGAAGAAAGGGAGAATGTAAAAATAATGCGGAATGTAGGAATGTAGGGAGTAGATAATAAGTGAAAAATTCGTTTGTAAAACTGTCATATTTTGTAAAAAACTTTGCAAAAAAGTTGTGCAAATAAAACTCGATACTACTAGTTAGGGAAAGAGTGAAAAAGTTTGGTTTACCTTTACTATTCAGTTTTGCTAAAAACGTTCAGTGGAGACAGCATAATTATCCGTAAAAAATGTTTGTCCCCTATAATAAGAAGACATATGGCAACACCGCAGAACATTATTCTTCAGTATGTCGAGAAATTTCTTTTTTTCGTGTTTTTCCAGAGTTAAAATGTTTATCGTAAAAAAAATAATTGCGTTATAAATATAAATATTTTATATTGTTTATGTTATCTTCATTAAAAAATAAAAGTGATGGTTAATTCATAACTAATTTAAAACTTTGTGCGATTAAAATTACTTCGGAATAAAAATTTGTGTTGCAGTATAATTTTAAATATGCCGCGCAAACTTACGTCATTGGATACGTGGAACGATGCAGTGTTGCCATATATTTTCTTATTATAGGGGACACATATTTTTTACGATAACTTATTCTGTCTACATTTCAATGCAGACCCTGCAGTGTTAAAAGTTGCAATTTAAAAACCCATTATCTCCCAATCAGAACAGTTGACTGTTCTGAAACTTCACTCAAACATGCATAATGATATGAATAATGTCTGGTTAAAACTTAAACAAAATCTATAGAAATCGAGAGCGCGCGCGCGTTCTACCTTAATCGGTGGCTGTTTCGCTGGGAATACGGATGATGTTTTTCAGTGGGGGATGAAACAGCTGACTACCTCGATATCGATTTGGGTCGGGGAGAGGACCTACGGGCTACATCTATATATTTCTATTTATGTGTGTGTGCATATATATATGTTTTTATAGAATTTTCACGTGAACAGACTGTGGACCGGCGAACTAGTTCGGCGGGTGGTCACCGTTGAACTTGAACATATGTAAGGCGAATGTCGAGCATTGCGAGCACGCGCTCTCTTTGTATCATATGGTTCACGTAGTGACGTTTTCTTTCCACGCTTTTCCACACGTTCGCCGCCCACGCAGCTGGATATTAAAGCGTATGAACGAAAAAAATAACTCACTCCTCGTCGTGACGAGAATCGAGGTAGCGCAGTGCGGTTCTTTTCCGAAAACTGACAACTCATGCGTCATTACATTCCACTCTAATATTTGCGACGATGCAAAACGTGAGTATTAAGGATCGAGGCGTAATTCAGGTTGCGATAGGTCGCCGTTGAAACCGCCCGTTTATCCGCTGACACGCATGAGATTTTTTTTCGATGTTTTTTTTTTTAATGCACAAGCGTAAGACGGAGAATACCGCATAAATATTTTAGCGAAAGGAAACTATTTGGGTGGAATGAAGATTTTATACCTGATTTTATCATTTCGTGAATACTTTTGAATCAGTATTATTATTTCGAAATATAGGAGGGATGAGGAAGCAAATTAAAATAATGTTGTAAAAAAAATGAGAAAGTGAGAATTATGTATCGAAAATTATAAGCCAATTTCTATCTTGGTTTTTCCAAATTATGGCTGATTCGAGAACTTTTTGCTTTAGAAAAAAGTGCATTCTGCACGAGGTTTCATAATTAAATCTTCATCTTAAAAATATAAATACTTACATTGTACAATATAAATAATATTATATTTTACAATATGAATATTATGAGTACCTATAGAAAACCGAACTACGGGACGAACCGTTGGAGGAAGAAGTTGAATACGTTCGTAAAAAAGAATAAATTTTTTTTAACGGGTATAAAATCATGTGCGAATTTAACATTTTTTTGCATGAAAAAGTGATTCACTCATAAAATTAATTACACATCTATTTAGTATGAATACCAAGCTGTTAGCATTTTTTTTCTTCAATGTACGAAATAGCCGATTACTAAGATTTTCTTTTGGTATCTTTTTTTAGGCGCTCCACGGCGTGACATTTAGCATCCACAATTTTTTACCTAGAACAAAAAACATAAATTCTCGTCAATCTACATTAGAATACCTAGAGAAGTACGTACGGAATTAAAAAAATATTGTTTTATTCAAAAGTTGTAGGTATTTGAACGTAAGAAATGAATGTTCAGTGAACAATTTCTGTATAAGTGCCTATAAACTGTTCATAAAATGAAAAGTTTTCAATTAATCAGAAATTCCGTACGTAATTCTCTGCGAAATGCAATCAGAAACATAACTTTTAAATTTGAAGTAAATCGAGTGATAGTTGTTGAAGTTATTTGTCACGCCAATTGGAAAAAAGTTGTTTCGAGAAGTTTCGAGTAATCGGCCATTTTGTACATCGAAAATAAAAAATATATATTTTCTAACAGCTTGATATTCATACTAAATAGATGTGTAATTAATTTTATGAGTGAATCACTTTATCATACGAAAAAAATTGTTAAATTGGCACATGATTTTTTACCCATTACTGTAACCTAAGGCCTCAAGTGGTCACCTCTACCTAGAGGCGCGAAAAAATTGCCAAATTCCGATTGTTTTCTGGGAAACGGTTAATGGAAAAGAAACGCACTTTTTAAAACACAAAGGTACATATATTGGGAGCTTTAAAAAAAAACACCAAACAATACGGAAAAACATGGACGTCGGCAGATGATGTCATTTTTTTTCGCAATGTTTGGCGGTAGACACTCTCCAGCTTAAACGGTCCATCTGAAATCTAAAAACCAAACGGGTAATTCAAGTTAACAATGAACACGAGTCTTTGACGATATTCGATTTTTGAAATAGTTTTTTTAAACAACATGGCGACCGAGTGAAACTCGAGCATACAAAATCTATGAAAAGGTTCGTCATTTTTATGTAATTATTAAAAAATGAAGATCGATTTAAAAAAGCGAGATCGTCAACGACCTTTAAATGTATCTCGTCGCATCTCTCGTCAATTTAGAAACGATCTATGAAGTGGTGCTCGAGATATCATGTCCACCGACTTTGAAAACAGTATCATCTGCTGGCGGCCATGTTTTTGTTGTTTTACTGTATTTTTGGTAATTTTTTTTAAAGGCTGTCAATATTTGTACTTTTGGCTTGAAATAAGCGTTTTTTTTCACCAACCGGTACCCAGAAAAAAATCACTCTTTGGCAATTTTTTTTGGCTCCCTAGCTAGATGTAGCCCCTTAATCTTAGTACGTTTAGGTGATATTTATTGGGTCTTCTTTCGAAAATTTCGCTTCGGTCACGCAACGCGGAAGACCATATCGCTCTATTCGAAATATCTTCGTGAAATTTGTCGAATCTCGATGCATAATTAATGTTTTTTTGTCTTGCCGGAAGACAGAAAATTGGTGCGGTATTTGCGCAAACAGGAGCTGTAGAGGTGTCTTGTGATCCAACATTGAAACACGTGCCGATTCTCGCAATTTTGTAGCCTATTACTTTCAACTCGCGACAGGCGCGCGCACCTAACAATTTGTCGAGACCATCGTACATACATACACCTATCAACATAATACACACACGTTTGTGCATACGGTGTAGCGATGAAATTAAATGCGGGGACACTCGTAAATTAATGTCACAACCAGCGAGTACTCGTCATAAATCTATTATTCAAAGATCTCCTATATGGATAAAATGAGATTGTAGAAATTAATCAAATACCCCAACGTTAGAAGAGAATACACATATCCATAGGTCACACAAAAACTCTTAGTGCTGACGCGTTTCCTTTGTAGATATGTCGGAAATTTTCCAAAATTCGCGATAAGTGTATTGGAATATTGCCTAGATTCCAATTTACTCGTGTTCCCTATTTATTTTGTAAGAGCGTACGAATAAAATCCTTTTATTGCATTATAGATCGGAGGAAACAAGTGTTATTTAAAATTTGTATAATGTCTTTTTGTTGAAAGTTTTTTTTGTGCTTTCTGTGGCGATAGCGGAAGCTCCGAAATTGTTTTACTTTTATTCTCACGAGAAAAAAAATTCCGCCCACCATTTTCTATATATCTAAAAAAACACGTTTTTTGTATAATTAAAGAAGAAGTTTTCTGCCTAGTTAAATGCGTCTGCAAATGTTTAGGGGCGAGAAAAAGAGTCGATTTGGAATATATTTTTTCTGAGGAGAGTATTGGGATGACGAGGCCGAGATTTTACACACAATTAATGTAGATCCTGCCAAGTTTAAGTTTGTTCTAACTGAAAAATACTAGTATAGTATATAATAAATAGTTTTTTATAATTGCAAAATACGATTGGTGGAGATGGTTCTGGCAACTGATGTTGCCCAAAGTGCCTGAATAAAATCACGTCGATCAAATTATCAATGTTTTTCCCACTTTTAAAAAATAATACAAAAATAATATGACGTTGAATTTTGAATCGTTGGAATGCAACGAAAATGATTTTTTTTTTATTTCCCACATTTCGTTTCGCAAATTTGAGCTACGAAAATCACGAAAACTTTTTTTCACGATTCTCATTTAGCGATCTAGAACAAATGTGCAAAATTTGATTTTGGATAATAATGAAAGTAAGAAATTGAAAGGAAATTTCGTTGCCTTTCAACGATGCAAACTTCAATCCCATAGAATAATTACGATCGATCGTCGAGTATGCTAGGGACGTTCCATTGGCTCAACGATCATTTGCTCCAAAAGTCATGTGTGAATAAAAAAAATGATCTGAAAATAATGAAGATCCTGTGAAGATATTTTGGAGCGCGAGGCCGTTTAATTGGTCGCCACAAAATAAAGCGACCTTCACGAAAACTTGAGGCTCGATCGACCAACATTTTTTCCAGACCTACCCTGCGGTCTTTTCACGAAAGAACGGACGATTGGATTGAGTTCGCGAATTTTATGAGAGTGTGCGGCCCTTTTTGCAGAGGACGAATGAACGATTATTATTGAAAAATGGCGACGAGTAAAGCCCCCCCCCCCCCCGACTTACGAATGTTGACGTCACATCACTATCGGTGCATCCTGACATTGATCCGATGTTATTTCATTCCGCAGAAGCAATCGCTCGAAAATACTTTGATCGCGCAATTATCTCTTCTCTCTCTCATAACGAAAAAAAAACTTTTCTAGAATGCCTCACATGATTATATATTGTTCCATTCTCCTCGTTTCCTACATTGGGAAGTTCAGTGCCTGCGCTAGAAAAGACGATAAGACACTCGGATTTTGATATACGGTGGTGTAAAGAACTCAGAGTACGGGGAGGGGGGTTGCGATTTGATCACGAAGCGTTACAAATTGAATAACGGGAGAGTGCGAAGTTGCAAGTGCGAGAATGACGGTCGGTCATTTCAATCACAGCAAACTTTGGTCACAGCATATTCTTCGGTCACAGCAAATAAATTAAAGAAAAAATAATAATATAAAAGGGAGAAAAAATAAAAATTTTATATGCGAATATGTATTCTTCGCGTATGCAACTGTACAAATTGTCACTTTCACATCGCTGACCCCGAATGTCATGACCGGGAATGATAATCTCGAACAGTTTTGTTCTTCCTTTTTATTTCTTTCATTTTTCGTTTTCGTCTGTCTGTGATACGTTACGTCAACGTGAACCAGCGGAGAACAGTCATCGAACACGAAAGTGTGTACTCGCAGTAGTTTCCCGGCGACGCTTCATCCATGAGGCTTCTCGGTGCGATCTCATTTCCTATCGCAATCTTTCTTCTTTCTTGGCTCGCCCAATCAAGTATTCAGCCTTCATAGCGTTAATTCCACTGTGGGTGTGTATTTTTCAAGATTCTTACAAAGATATGGATGAGACGAAATTGGGGAAATCGGAGCCGGGGAGGCTGCGACAGACTCTGGCAGCTGTCATTGGTGAGTAACAATCGAACAGTCGATTTCGCACTAATCGAAGCATTAATCGTGTTCGAATTGCGCGCGTTTCCTTTATGATGTTTTTTTTTGGATTTGATGCAAAACTACGGCCACTCAAAGCTACGGCCATTGAGTGGCAGTAGCTGCGGCGATTTTTGTCAGGCAGCTATGGCCCAGGCCATTACTTGGATGGGTGACCGCTTCGAGCACGTCTAAATAACTCGCGACAAAGTCACTCGGCAATAGTATGGAATGTTTTGTCGGTGCGCCTAATCTGCCATTAGACAAAAAGAAGGTACAACTATAGAGCTTTGGATAACATAATTGACCGTTCCTTTCTGGCCTTTGACCCGCAATTTCCGGTTACTTTGAATATTATTTTCCTACTAGCTCTTCGTCGGCGACGAAGTGTCAAAAGTTCAAACGATACAACGTATGACCAACTCAAGAACACGCGAACTCCACATACGTCAAAATAACACACTTTTTCACACTCTAATTCTGACCTGGGGAGAAAGAGGAAGAGAAACGCTCTTGAGAGACGATCATTACAATGAGGACGTAAATTCAGAGGCGACGGAACCGCCGCGTATACCGTACATATGGGCACTATGCCGAATGTCGGACCATCATTCATGACGCCTTCAATGTCATTGGTCTCACTATGCATAATGCGCATCGATATAGTCACGTGAAATTATTTTTCATCCGCGAATTTCATTGACCAATTGTTTTTTTTTCTTGCGCCTTTGTCGTTTTTGTTGATACGTTGGAAAATTATTGAGAGGATTAGAAAAAAATGTTGTATGGTCTTTGTGCCCTTTTTTTTACATTGAGTGTCAAAATTTTATTGAATTTTGTGCAGCCATAGGAGAAAAAAATGGATTTTAAATCTCGAGGCGCGTTCTGAATCGTAAAGCGCTGCCATTTTGTGCCAACAGAGCGTCGGCCGAGAGAAAGCGTGTGGCCATTTTGTTCTATTTACAATCTCTATTGGTATTCGAGTATTCCTTCGTTTCGCTAGATAACCGTTAGCAGTTTTTTTTCTCGTTATAAGGGGAGAGAATCCATTTTTTTATTATAACTTTCGGGAGTTAGCTCCTTCTGTCAGCAATTAGAGGTCAACTATGAAAATTCCGTGCCATTTGGTGCAGTTGTTTTTGGGAAAAATTCTCAAAGGCGTTCACGGATTTGGTTGCTTTTCGAAGTCGGCGATGGTAACGATTTTCGTTCTTTTTCCAGTCAATATCGCTTCCCTGTCGTACGGGACGGTACTGGGATGGCCATCACCGATAATTCTGCAACTGCAGAGCGCCGACACCCCAGTCGGAAACGAGCCTATGTCGGACGAGGAGAGTTCCTGGTTGACGGGTGCATTGTGCGCGGGTGCTCTTATGACCATGCCATTTTGTAGCATAATAGCCGAAAGATTGGGACGCCGGATGACCGGTTGCCTGATAACAATACCGTTCGGTCTCTGCTGGTTGCTCACGATATTCGGAACTAATCTTCCATCCTTGTTCGTCGGACGTTTCTTCGCGGGTGTCGGGGGTGCTGGTTGTCTGTTTTTGGTGCCACTCTACGTGTCGGAAATCTCGGCGGACAGTATACGCGGACAGCTCGGAAGTTTTTTGGTCTTCGGCATCAACATAGGAATAGTGGCCGCTTACGTTACCGGAGCTGCCATGTCTTATCGCGTCAATGCTATCTGCGCATCCATCGGACCGCTGCTCTTTCTCGTGGCTTTCGTTTTTATGCCGGAGACACCGATATATCTTGTTCGGCGGAACCGAGCGGATGACGCAGCTAGGTGAAGCATTTTCCTTTTGTCCACTTTATTTTAAGTATGTACATGGGAGTCTTAACGAAATGCCGCACTGGCGATGAAAATTGGATGCATTGATACTCCGTTTGTTCTGAGCATGTATGTCAAATATGTAGTCCATTCGTTTACCCGTTGTAGAATTATCGCACTTATAACTTTTTAACGCACTTATAACGTCATAAGAAAAGGCACCATGAAAAGATGGTATAGAATGTTTCGGATTTGTTGTGTCGCTAATTTATGGATAAGAGGAATTTTCTGCAAACTTTCATAATCATTAGCTGCATGACAGTAGAGGTATTAATTGTAACATACTCTAATTCTGTCTCTGTTCTCGCTCAGCTTTCCCATCCATTAGTGCAGTCGTGCTGTCGCTGAACATTCCCGTCATCGGAAAAAGATAGGCCAATCTTTTGACAGATGAGTCTGTAGGTGCCGCGGGTGCTAAACCCAAGTTTGCCTAAAAATCGGGGTGCAGGGTTTTTTTAGGCGATAGGGGTGGATTGATGCCAAACAACCCCTACGGTTCATTTGGGAAGTTCATTTTGGGAGCTGAAAAAGTGGGGTGAAATAGTGTAAAATCAGTTTTAATTCAATCACTCTTTAGGAAAAATTCGTACACTTTTTGTTCAAATGGGAATGTTGTAGCCCTTGAAAAGAAGCGTCAATCGAGTATTTGAACATCACTCTTCGATAATATCTTTATCATATTCATAAAAAAAAATTGTTTATTCAATAACTCAAAAACAATCGATTTTTCGGGTATGGGTTAGATTTACGAAATGTAGAGAATAATTTTCTCTAAATTTTCGTTTCTATGGACCACCCTTGAATTTGGATTTTCCAACCCCTCTAGGGAGTTGAAAATTCAAAATGAAATTTTGAAAAAACTATTGACCACACGAATTCGCCTCCGTGGAACAATTTGTAGCTTGAACCCTCAGCTATATTTTTATCCAGAGCGCCAAACTCGTATCTCTTTATTTTCGGTCAATAGTTTTTGGAAAAGGCAAATTTCAAGGGTGGCCTATGGAAACTAAAATATGGAGAAAATTATTCTCTACATTTCGTACATGTAAACCATCCTCAACAAATCGATTGTTTTTGGATTATTCAATAAACAATTTTTTAGACTGGTGCGATGGTCTAGTGGTAGCGTGCTCGCTGCTAAACCAGCGGACCGGGAGGTCCCGGGTTCGAATCCCAGTCGCGTACATTTCGTCGTGAAATGTTTTTCTTCGGCATTTTGCGGCGAAATAAGACTAGATCCACGACTGGGGGGGGGGGGCGAACTTGATGACCGGCTGTATTGGTATAGGTTTTCCGCAGTTTCCCTATACCCATGACAGAAAATGTCATGATGAATATAATACCGAGGGGGAAGTCGGCTGCGGCCGCAAGAGAGGGGAACAGAGAGAAAGATGGAGAAAAAAGGAGTAAACAGTAGAGGAAAGAACGGTCATAATGAGGGGAAGAATAGGTAACAAACGCGAAAAGCGTGTACCTAAGGAAAAAACCAATAAAAAAATAATAAAAAAAAAACATTTTTTTTTGTATTTCAACCATTCTTTTTGGGGTGAATATATTATCGGAGAGCGATGATCAAATACTCGATCGACGCGTCTTTTCGAGGGCTACAACGTTCTCATTTGAACAAAAATTATATGAATTTTTCCTAAAGAGTTATCGGATTAAAACTGATTTTTCAAAATTTCATGCCACTTTTTCACCCCCAAAATGAACTTCTACGACTTCGACGCTGTAAACAAAAATAAAACCCGGATTTTTTTGAATATTTTATCTCTCGGCGTCGACCTTGTGGGAATTGTAGTTTGGCATTAATCCACCGCATAAGCCCCTAAAAAACCCTACATCCCGATTTTTACGCAAACTTGGATTTAGCACCCGCGGTACCTACAAAATTACCTGTAAAAAAACTAGCTTTCTAATTTTTTCCGATTCCTTTATACAGCAAGACTGTACTATATCTTGTAATACAAACTGTATTGCGATGTTGTTGCCAGTTGGGGACTCGGAAAATTCAGCGGTAATGAGGCGCAGCATATGCATTCTTTAGGGTTTTGCTCTGATGAACCTAAATATTAACGAATGCAGGTGAAATAATCATTGGAAAAAATACACGGAGAGAATTAAAAGTTAAAAATTACCGTGCAGCAACGGTAACCAGGTGACAACCCTGAAACTTCGCTTATTATTGTTGGGTAGAACACAGATTTTCACGAAAATAAAATAAAATTTCTTCTTCAGATAGAAAATTTTACCAGATTTTCTAGTAAATTTTGATGTGTAACAAAATACGCAAAACTTAAATTTAAAAAATATATAATATCAGCGAAGTTTTACTGTGCATTTTATTATTTTATGCCTTTCAAAAATGACTATAAAAAAGTATCGTCTTTATAACAGTTATTTTAAGATTAATTATAAAATTTAATGAATGTTATAGGAAAATGTATTGTGCTCTCGGTAAAAATTATCGTGCGCGCTTGGTTAAAATTATCGTGCGGTACGGTACGGAAATTTTGAGGGACTGCATGGTAAAAATTCCCCTCATACCTTTCCCTTCAGAATGGTATGGTGGTGGGGCTAAGTAGGGGTGCGCGGTCTCGTTTCAGTGGTCTATCTATTCCTTATATGGCGCGATGGGAGTTCCCAAAAAAAAATCGTCTAAACTGCGTACATCAAAGGCTTATGAAATGTTTAAGAGTGAATACGATTTTACGATTTTAAATTATGACAAAATAATATGTGTGCAAATTAGTCACATCACTCGAGCTTACGATGGTACGAAATGTATTGTAAAAAAAATGGTAGTATTAAATGAAAAATAAATTCTAATAATTAAATTTCTCTCTTTATCCGTTTGTTGAGTATACCAATTTATATGAAAGAAACAAAATTCCCAACAAAAAACAAACAGGTTGGTTATTATTATGATTATTATCGCACCAGTCTGAAGAAAAAATACATTCCATTAATGAATTGGTGCGATGGTCGAGTGGTTAGCGTGCTCGCCTCTGAAACTGCGGACCCGCGAGGTCCCGGGTTCGAAACCCGGGTTCGAAACGCAAGAGGGGGGGAACAGGGAGAAAGGTGGAGAAAAAAGGTAAACAAAAAAACAGTAAAGGAAAGAATCGGTCACAATGGGGGGGGGGGGGGGAGATATTTTACCAGCCTTATAGGAATTTTTCTGCTGAGGTTGACGCAGGTAAATTTTACTGTGTAGTACCGTAAAAATATCGTACGGTGCCCCTGGTAATTTTTAACCGACAGTAGGTAAAATTTCAGCTACGTACTTGTAATTTTCTGTAACGTGAGTTAAAAAAAACTTGTCGCATACGAATTATTATGTTTTTCCCACTTGTCACTACATTGAAATATATCACGGTAATTTTTACCGTGAAATTCACGACAAAAATTACTTTTTAATTCTCTCCGTGTACAGTTGACTGTATATTTGAGGGTCGGCACATATATTATGCTACTTACGACTCATTTTACTTAATATCAAGGACATACATTTGAGAATTTCAAATTTCGCTCGTTGCTGCTTGAGATCGTATCTCGAATACACCCTTAAGGGGTTTCCAGCGTTTGACCGATGAACGTTGTGACAGATCTCTCCTGTGGCTCAAGAATGGCGACAAAGCTGCTGTTGATCGTGAACTTTTGAGACTGCAATTGTTGGCGAATGAGAACGCGGCGCAAAATAAATCGGTCGGTCTCAAAGACTTGTTCCGAGACCGCGGAACTATCAGAGCCCTCATAATAGCCCTTGGAGTATTGGGTGGACAACAGATGTGCGGAATTACTCCGATGGTAACGAAAATATTCTGTTAAAAGTAGACTTCGGGGGAAAAAACGAACAGGGACATTTTGGGAATTAGTTGTGGACAGACTCCGCGACCGATTTCCTTTGTTCTTGGTATGTTATTTGTATACGTGTTAACAAAGATATCTTTCAAATTTGAAGAAATTTTGCAAGTTACCGAAGACGACAAATGAGATAAACAAAGCTCCGTCAGGCCAATGACTAAATAGCTTTACCAAAAGGCTCCATCAGGTCATGGCTAACTAGCTTGACCAATTATTTATATTTGTCTCTAAATTGTATAAGTATAATTGTGAATAGACATAACAATGGTATTTGGCAGTTCATCAGGGAATAGGAGGGACCGACGCTCTTAAATTTTTGTTGTAGGTCAGTTACGCAGCGACGATATTCAAAATGGCCGGAAGTTCGCTGAGCCCGGACACAGCGGCGATCACGATAGGAGCGATTCAAATATTTGGCTCGTGGCTTTCGACCGTGTTAATGGAACGAGCCGGCAGGCGTATTCTATTGATGACATCCTGTTTGGGAATGGCAATATGTCACTGTGCCATCGCGGTTTTTTGTCAAATGCAAAACGACAAATACGACGTTGATTCTTTCCGGTGGGTGCCCGTAACGGCGCTCTCGGTATACGCGATCGTTTACAACATCGGGATGGGCTCGGGTCCCTTCATCGTCGCCTCGGAAATCTTCAGCTCGGACATACGTAGCCTGGCGAATTCAGTGGCTCAACTTTTCATGTGGTTGCTCTCGTTTTTACTCGTCAAATTCTTTCCGACGATGATGAGCACGGTTGGAGTTGCCGGTTGTTTCTTCTTTCTGAGTTTATGTTGCATCTCCACTTTCATCTTCATTCTCATTCTCATGCCGGAGACGAAAGGCCGCACCCTTGAGTGCATACTCGACGAACTCAATGGATTCACCGGAAGTCGCGACCGGAAAAGCCATGCCATTGCGACCATCGAAATGGCACAGAAAAATCGGAATCTTCCTACTTAACGGGCAGAATGGCGTTGAAGATTGCAGCCATGAATTGCTACGGATTTTACTTGACATATTCTCGTTTCCTCGTGTCATCATCCCAAATACTTTTTTTGTACTGATTTCTATTGCAGATCTCCGAATAAGCATCTTTAGATATGGTTGGAGGATTTGCGTAGCGATATTTAGCGAGTGAAAAATGAGCAATCACACACAAATCGATGTTTATTGCATTCCTACGGTGTAAACTTCAATCTCTTCGGAGGAAATCGAGATAATGGATTGTCGGGTAGTTTCACGTGAATTTGGGACGCATGTAACAAGGAGTAATTTGCAAGAATGCTGAAGGAATGGATGTTGTCCTAGTCAAAATGCTACTGTTGGGTTTGTTCGGACGAATGATTTATAGATTCATGGTAAAAAAGGAGGATGGAGAGAGAGAGCGAGAGAGAGATAAATAGTTGGAGGAAGGAGAAAACATCAAAATGGGTGTAGAGTGTTATGCCGTTACCGATTCTTCGACAAAACATTATACTCTATTGCTTCATCTCGTTTTTTGAGATCACAAAACCGAAGAGTCGATATTCAACAAACATATTCACCCTCTCGTAATATCGAGCAAGTGTCGATGGGAATGAGAATTTATATACACAGAAGTAAAATATATAAACACATAACCTGTGTATGAAAGAAGATTGTAAGTAATGCGTTCAACCGCCGCAACTATTGGGTTTGGTAAAACTCAATCCTTTTATTTCTCAATGTCCCTTCGTATCTTCCATAGTAAATTGTTATCAAGCGAGCCCTATATAGGTAGGGTTTGTTTGATAACGCTAGTTTTTATCAATTACTGAATTAGTTTGAGGACACTAGTTATAGAACTAGATTGAGAACACTAGTTACATAACTAGTTTGAGAACACTAGTTACATGACTAGTTTCAGAATACTAGTTATATAACTAGTTTGAGAACCCTAGTTATAGAACTAGTTTTAGAACACTACTTGTAGATCTAGTTTGAGAGCACTAGTCATATAGCTAATTTGAGAACAATAGTTACAGAACTAGTTTGAGAACACTAGTTATACAACTAGTTTGAGAACACTAGTTATAGAACTAGTTTGAAGACACTTGTTATATAACTAGTTTGAGAACACTACTTATAGAACTAGTTTGAGCGCACTAGTTATAGAACTAATTTGAGAACAATAGTTATAGAACTACTTTGTGAGCACTAGTTATAGAACGAATTTGAGAACAATAGTTATATAACTAGTTTGAAAACACTAGTTATGGAACTAGTTTGAGAATACTAGTTATAGAACAGGTTTGAGAACGCTTGTCATAAAACTAAATAGTTTGACAACACTAGTTATAAAACTATTTTGAGAACTAATAAAAATACCACGTATTTATATTAATGAAAAAGATAACCCATTGGTGTTGTTTTAGAGTTAAATACTGACGAAATGTCTAAAACTGATCATGACCTTCCAGTGGCGGATTCATCGATAAAACAAATGAGTACAAATTATTTGTAAGATCTTTTTTGTGAGTCTCTAAAAAGAAAAAAGGGCCGCCAGTAGTTGGGATCAGTGTCTCGTCAGCCTAGCGCAACGTAGCAGGAGGGGGGAAGGCGCAACGGAGAGGGGCTAATCACTGACGGCGAGCCGCAATTTCTTTGCCCCACAAGCGAAAGAAAGATCGGCGGGAATTTTGTCGCTTTGATTTAAACGCCAGCTAACTGCAATCTCGTAACGTCAACAATATGAAAAATTTGTATCTTGGATTTAAAGAAAGAACATTTATCGTTCATCTGTTTTTCGTCGCAGGAATTATCCTAAAATAGAAATTAGCCTTTTGTACTCTCATACGCAATGATTATTGATGTTAACCAACTCAAAACAAAAGACTGACGAGCGGTTGCGTTTGTAGGGATTCGATTGCAGTTTTCAAACAGGGAACCGAAATAGAAGACGCGACGAGATTTGTGTAGGTTATGATGTCTTAACGGCTAGCGTGTATCAGTGGTCCCGAATTCGTTGGGTTGGTTTAGGTTGTAGTTGTTAGCGAGTCCGATGTCCCAAGCAGACCCGTTAAATAGAGTCGCATTTGCTATCCCATAATCTGTACAAATAAAATTATTTTCCAAAACAAACTATGCCAATAAAAAATCTAATTAAGAGTAAACATTCGACGAAACGAACGCAAGCCCGTCGATAGCTTCGAGCCCTAACATAACGAATAAAGCAGGCGTATAAAATACGAATAAAACTGAACAAAATAACAGTCTAACGTCTTTTTCATATGGTATTGAACGTTGCGTCGTTGGAATACAACGAAAATATTTTTTTTGTCCAACCGACAGAGATGGGCGCGCGGTCGGTGTGCGGGCTCGACGGTCACTGAAATTAAGCAGCATCGGCGGCTACCAATACTTGGAGCGGTGACCGCTTGCCCGTGTACTGGTTTGCGCATCAACCTCTGAGTGGGACGCAGTTTGTCTGAGTTTCTGATGGTAATACAATTGAAAATCAGACAAATATAGCCGCCTGTATCGGCCCAGGTTTTCCGCAGTTTCCCTGGGTCGTCGTGAAAATGCGATACAGTAGTGCATCAGGAAAGAGTGGCTGCGATCAACACTCTCGGGGGGAGGGGGGGCTCTGGAAGGAATATAGGGAACTCTGGAAGAATTGTGAATGTCGCAAGGAATGGAAGGAATAAAGGAGGGGGTGGTAAAAGGGGAAGGACCCCGTACCTTTGAGGAATACAATATATACATATTTTTTTGTCTATTTAGGCTACAAAAATTACTGCAACATTTTTTAAGATCCTTATTACGGTTTCATAACCTAAACTCAAGGAAAAAGCGTTTACGAAATAATAAAAACAAATAAATAAATCAATGCAGACGAATTTTCGTTGTATTCCAACGATGCAAACTTCCACACCACTTTTCCATAAGAATTGGATTGATTCGTCTAGTCTGAATAGCATGTGTTCCAGTTTCAAGCCTTCAACTTCTAACAGGCGCGGATATCAAACTAATTTTTCTCCCTGCTTTCAAAATAATCCGAGGATAATCACGATCGATTCCGACCACTGCGCGGAAAGATCGCTTGGCTCAAAATGTGTTTTTTTTTGCCAGAGCGTTCAGCCTACGGACACAATGTTCCGAAAATCCAAGACCTGCTTACGTTTACAAACTTTCATCGCGCAATTTTCTTTTCCCTATCTGAGCAGACAAAGGATCATTTCTTCCTTAGAATCTCCCACAAGATTATATTTCCCCCCTGGCAGTTTGCCTAACCGTTCATTCATACCGGTTTTATAACCAAAAAACTAACCGCTGTATTTGGACAAAATTTTGCCGACTTTCTAACCGTGTTTTTGACCACTACCCGTGATTTGCTCAAGTTAGAAAGATGGTTAGAAAGTTGGTTTGAAATTCGAATTACTTTATAAAAAATATAAATATTATAAAAATATATATATTTATGAAAATGTATAACCGTATTTATAACCACTATACGTGATTTGCTCAAGTTAGAAAGATGGTTAGAAATATGGTTGGAAATTTTAAAGACAACCCTGCTGAAAAGCAACCACTCATAACCAAATTTGTAACCGTATTTATAACCACTATTCGCTTTCTAACTTAAGCGAATCACGAATAGTGGTAATAAATACGGTTATAATTTTGGTTATGAGTGGTTGCTTTTCGGCAGGGTTATATTTGAAATTTCCAACCATATTTCTAACCATCCTTCTAACTTGAGCACATCACAGATAGTGGTTATAAATACGGGTACAAGTGGTTGCTTTGCGGCGCAGTTGTAATTCCAATTTCAAACCAATTTTCTATCCATCTTTCTAACTTGAGCAAATCGCGGGTAGTGGTCAGAAACACGGTTAGAAAGTCGGCAGAATTTTGTCCAATTCCAGTTATCCGAAAAATCTAACTAATGAGGAATGATCAGTGCTGACGCTCGAAAACACGATAAGAAGAGGGTACTCGTGTATTGTGATCCAACGCGGGATAGTCGCTCTGCCCAGCGGGGAGATTTGATCATAAACAGTCTGTCACTTCGCGAAGTGAGAGACGAAGGGGTCAATCACAATTCAAGTGAAAGGAATACTTTAATGTAGTAGTCTCGCCACGGCGTTTTAATATAGATTTTTATTTTATTTTGAGGACACATTCAAGACACTACGAGGGTGGGGTGAAAAGTTTCCGGCCTGACCAAGAGATGGTGCCACTAGGTCTACTTTTGGAGCAGCGTCCTACAGTACCATTCCTACCGAGCTTGTATGTACAGTTTCAGCCCAATCGCTACGTTAGTTTGCGTTTGAGAGCACATTGCGCGAGACGCTTCCGTTGTTTTCGTAAAAATGGAAAAACTGGAAAAACGTGCTGTCATCAAATACTTCCATTTGAAAGGTTTTACACCAAAACAAATAAAAGAAGAGATGGATTCAGCACTAGGAGACTCCTCCCCATCATATTCAACTATTAAGCAGTGGGTTTCTGAATTTAAAATGGTTCGTGTGAACACCTCTGACGAGCCTCGCTCAGGACGGCCCGTTGAAGTCACAACTTCAGAGATGATTGAAAAAATCCATAAAATAGTGTTGGAAGACCGCAGGTTGAAAGTGCATGAGATAGCTGAGACCTGTAGGATGTCAGCTGAACGTGTGCGAAATACTTTGCACAACCATTTGAACATGGAAAAGCTGTGTGCAAGGTGGGTGCCGCGTTTGCTAACGCTCGACCAAAAACTGCTTCGAAAAACCATTTCTACCGACAATTTGGCGCTGTATAGGCGTAATCCAAACGAATTTTTGCGTCGATTCATAACTGTTGATGAGACATGGGTCCACCACTACACTCCTGAAAATAAAGAACAGTCAAAACAGTGGGTTGGAAAAGGGGAACCAACCCCAAAGAAGGCAAAAACAATTTTATCGGCAAACAAGGTTATGGCTACTGTTTTTTGGGATGCGAGAGGAATTATATACATTGATTACCTTGAAAAGGGTAAGACTATCACTGGTCAATACTACGCAGAGTTATTGCAACGTTTGAAGCACGAGGTGTAAATTAAACGACCTCATTTTGCGAAGAAAAAAGTTTTGTTTCATCACGATAACACACCAGCGCATTCGTCGATTTTTGCCATGTCCAAAATCCACGAATTGAAGTTTGAATTGATGCCGCATCCTCCCTACTCTCCAGACTTAGCCCCCAGCGACTATTACCTGTTTCTTAACCTCAAAAAATGGCTTGGCGGAAAAAGATTTAAGAGCAACGAAGAAGTTATCGAAGATTTAAATCAGTATTTTGAGGAGCTTGACGAATCTACGTTTAAAATTGGTATAACTAAATTAGAACACCGTTATGAGAAATGTATCAGTGTTGATGGAGATTATGTTGAAAAATAAAGCAAAAAAAAATTTTTAAACATCGTTTTTCTTGGTCAGGCCGGAAACTTTTCGCCCCACCCTCGTATTAAGTTATTACTTGCGAAATTTGAAAAGGATTCACCGTTCTGTATTCGAGATATTGGCAATCAAAGTCTGCACAGTTTTACACGTGTTTTTATGGGGAATGGTGGAAAATTTCACATTTCATGCAATAACATCCAAACTTTTCTACAGATTTGTCTTTAAAAAATCTCAATTCCAGAGGAACATATGACGAAGTGGGTAAAAAAATCATGAACTTTGATCGTCTAGTTTCAGAGATATAGCTGTTTAAATTAAGCAATGTCTAGCGACGCTAGCGTCACGTAGCAACTGGAGCAGACTAGAGCCGGCGATCTGGTAGCGCTGCAAGCGTTCGGCGCGTTCATCGGTAGAAAATTTATCTAGAGGCCTGGCAGATTTATGATATTTACTTGTTTATATTACTATACACATATATTGCTCGGTCAAAATTAGTAAATGAATAAAATAAAAAATTCGTTGAAACAATAGAAAAACCTTTATTATCAATTCATCGAAGTGAAATTTCTGAATTCAACGACTCACGATACGATGTCTCACATTTTTCGTTGGTCATAACCTCTACATGGTTTTGTTTTCGTTTTCTCTTTTTGCATGGGTCATAATTTTGACCGCTTTTCTATTTTTGGGGATCGTTTTTCGTTTGGCAAATTTGCCATAATGTTGTACTTGTTCGATTATTCCATTTTATACTAAATATCACGACAAATATCGCTGGGATTTCGACGTTGCCACGATCTCCGCGCTCGCTAGACTACAGTAGTGTATGCATATCCGTATACGCTGAGTGTCTACGTATTAGTAGTCGAAATGGCTAGTCCGATACAAAAGTGAAATGTAGGGGAGGGTAGAGGTTTCAGCGTAAAAAAAATACTTTTTTGCCAATTTTTTTCATCCATATGGATAGAGTAAATTTATTGAAACCTTTTGTACATTGTTAAGTGTCATTTCAAGAACAGTCCATAAAATTTGTACGCGAAAATATTCACAAACAAGCCGGTGTCGCGTTTTTCTTGAAACCACTTTTTCAAAGTCCGTGTTCACTGCCATTTGAAAACTACATGACCGATTTATTTCAAACTTGGTACACACTTTCTACATATAAAATACCTCCCCCCAACGGTTAGTTTGAGATTTTTTTTTACATTGAGGGGATTTTTCACTCCCAAAATGGCGGAATTTTTCGTGAAAAATAGCACTTTTCACTTTACGTGACCACCAAAAATTTAGAAATTAAAAAAAAATGATCAAAGACCGTTGGGGGGAGGATTTGATAATACTTGGACTAAATTTTAATGGTACTTGATTCCAGATAATTTCTAGCTGAGATACAGTGAACACCGCAAATCGTGTTTTCCCAGAGGCCTTCTTGGAAAAGCTTTGTCACCGGCTTGTTTGTGGATATTTCTGCGTACAAATTTCACGGAATGTTCTTGAAATGACACTTAACAATGTATGAAAGGTTTCAATAAATTTACTTTATCCATATAGATGAAAAAAATTCGCAAAAAAGGGTTTTTTTTTCACGCTGAAACCCCTACCCTTCCCTTTAGGCGATGGAGGGAACGTTGTTATTTTTGGGCCACTAAACATTATAATAGGTATTTTCTTCATTACTTTATAAGTTTTTACATCCTGATAAGGGGTCGTCCATTAATTACGCGAGGTTTTTAGGCCACTTTTTGCCCCCCCCCCCCCCCCCCCCCATAGAGATATATGGTGAGGTTTCTAGCCCCCCCTGCACAAAAAATACACGTGATAAGTCACAACACCCCCCCCCCCCCAAAATATTCAATCATCACGTTATCTAAATCCCCCGCCCCCTATTAGAGCCTCACGTGATTAATGGACGACCCCTAAGATATACAACCTATATTATAAAGATATTTTGCAATATTTTGGACCTTTCATCGATTGAGCGGAGAATAAACTTTTCAACGTGACTGTAGCGAGACTGCTACCTTAATAGGTATTCCTTTTACGAATCCGGATATTTAACAATTCATTGATTTTCGTCTATAATCAAGTAAAAATACATCCCAGTATACCGGGAAAATTTCAAGCCAAGTTACCGAACTTTTAACGTAAAATTATGGCTCTAAAAGTCGTCTCATTTATACATCACCTTCTGGAGATGACACGATTGCCACATTTCTATCTAATAATTGATATACTAAATAACTCTAGATGCCTGATACAGAAGAATTTTCGTAGCTGCGACTTTTTAGAGTAAATTTCCAAATCTAGGAAATTTGCGGCAGATGTTTTATTCCAGTTCATTGTTGGGTATAATAATGTGTTGTGGCTACTTTTTATTAATTGAGAAGGGCCGTCCTTGTGTCCCCACAAAATACGGCCCTTTGCGGAAGGTATACCTTAAGGTAGTACTAGCGGATTGACTAGTCGACAGAAAATCTATAAATTATTGAATCGGAAAAAAGCAAAATATAATGTATTTGGGTATAGTAATAAACATGATACAGAAAATAATTATTTGAGAAGTGCATGTAATAACTGTATGTGTTATAGTTTGGTAAGTGAAGTAAAATCGCAATCAGATTTGACTTGAGTTGTCACAGGCCGCCATTTCATAATTCTGGCAATATCCGTGGCAACGCTGTATTCAGGTGCTTTCGATACATGTCAAGCATGTGTTTGTTTACCGTATGTGCAATCGTGTGTTGTAGTGTATGTGTAATGCGGTAAGCGAACGCAAAAATGAGTCGATTGAATCGATGATATCTGCTCGAAATGTCCCGTAACCTATATTTATTATGGAGCATACGTGACCGCGACAATTTTCGTGTTATTCGTCGCTTTTCGCATAGCTCTGATCTGACCGGCAAATATTATTATTTCCGTTCCAAAGTTCGATCCGCACGGATTCCCTATATGGTGCGGGTTAAATGCGTTGATTTCGTGAATTAATTTCTATTGTATTTAGCCGGTAAGGCCTGCAGAGTTTTCGCGGATGTCATTTTTTATGTTTCTACTACAGCATAAAAAAAATCAACTTTTTTTCTAATGAGGAGGTTCGCGCACGTACTACCTTAAGGTTGTCTAGAGCGCTGTTTCGGAGATGATTTTTTGGGATGGAATAACTAAAAAAAATTACCACAAAAATTAATAGACGTATTTATTGATCTTTCAAGAATATGGATCAAATTTAAAAAAAATTATTATCATGTACTTTTGTACGTTTGTTTACAACGGTACGTGGAAAACTTTCCCAACTGGCGACTAGTGTTCTGGACGGTGTAGGAATCTGAAAAAAAAAAAAATGTTCTTTATCTGTATGAGTGTTGTGATATTTGGTACCAAATTTAGCAAAAAAAAATTAAAAAATCATTGTATGCTAAACTTTGATTATCATTTTTTCCTATTTTTCTGAACATTCTACGAGTTATATAAAAATAGAGTAAAATTATTCCACGTTAGTTCTGCTACCAACGTTGGAAAGCAGTCTACTAATGTCGTATACCAAATCTGAGCTTAATCGACCAACTGGTTATCGAGATATCGTGGGTGCCGATTTGACAAGTATAATTTCGTAAAAAAACGCGTTTAAAGTTACTGCGTCCCGACCGCACACCCCGACCGTACGCCTTATCATTTTTATAACGCGGCTAATTTTGAGTATCTTTAAGGGATAACACCACTCTAGGATTTAGGAAAAATCGTTTTTTGCTTAAAAAACACTTTGGGGTTATAAAAACAATATGCAATTGGTCCTGTAGCGAATTTTTTTTAAAGGTTCAATTATCGATTTTGTCGCAGCGCCTCGGACTTCTTTTAGACGCCTCGTACAACGTTAAACGCGTTTTTCTCGAAACCAATAATTTCAATCTGGGAGGACGGATTAATCTAACACTTTTGCATGGATCGATTTGAACTTTTGATAGTAGCTTCACAATTACATTCTCTATGAGAGTACGAAACAATTGACTGCTTATATTTAGGCAAAAAATCGATCTATTTCTTTCAAGGTCCGGCATTTGTTCGAAACTTCATTTAAAAAAATCCCTACGTAGTCCCATAGCTAATAATATATGGATTATATTTTTGTTGGTTTTTGTTCCAGGTCTTATACTTTACGAGAAAACCCGTGGAGCTGTAAAAATTTGTTAAAAAACACGTTTTTCAAGATGGGCTCTATCGCCGCCATTTTGTATGAAAATTATAATAACATTTTTTTATACTTTAATATGTGTTAAATAAACCTCAAAAGAAATCCTATTCCTTTTTTCATACTCCCAAAATAAATTGTCAAAGTTAGGCCTTATTTTCTGCCGCTAGAGTGGTGTTATCCTTTAAACGGTTTTCACAGGTGTATTCAGAAAGGTCGGCAGAATGATAAAATTTAAAAAGTTTTCTTTTTATAATTCCTATGCAACAATGCAGCCTTACAAAGAAAAATAATCACACTGGAGGGTGAAAAAGAAAGGAAAATTTGATATGCAAATAACAGATGTATTCTCCGCGTAACAAAGTGTACAAATTATTACATTCACAACGATGCCTAGAGTATCATAACCGGCAGTGTTCGTCTTGAATAGTTTTTATCTTTCTTCGATTTCCTTTGTTTTTCCTACGCGCTGTTATCATCGCGAATGCATAATGAAAAGAACCGGAGTCACGTTGGGTCAATGTGAGCCAGCGAGAATAGGTTATCGAATACGAGAGTGTGTAACTGGCCGCAGTTTTCCGGGCACGAATTATCCGCGAAGCTTCTCGGTGCAGTCTCTCGCCTTCTCACAAGCTTTCTTCTTTCTTTACTCGCTCAATAACACATTCAACCTGCATAGCGTTAATTCCACTGTGCCTGTATGTGCGTATGGTGTGTCTTTTTTGAAATTTCTACGGAGACATGAATCTGACGAAAACGGGGACAATGCGCCTACGTCGAACGCGGTGAATTCCTACTTGACGAGTGGGCTGACGAGGAACATCAATTAAGAGTTAAATTTAAGTCGCAAATCTTCGATAAGAATACGTAAAAGCGTTTGAATGATTTTTACAGCCAAAAATAATTTCAATAATTAAACGCAGAATTGATTTTCGTTGCATTCCAATGATGCAAACTCTAACGTCTTTGCAAACTGTGGATCCATAGTTCCATATGGATCCATGTAAAAATATGGATTTTTGAACATTCGGTGATTACATTACGACTGATTTCACTTCTCATCAGAGACATAGTGAAGAATTTCAAATTTCGGGTGATTTTGCTAGAGATCGTATCTCGCATACGATCTCTAGCAAATCATCGCGTTTGATCGATTAACGTTCTGACAAGTCTCTTCTGTGGCTCAAGAATGGTGAAAGAGCTACTGTGGATTGTGAGCTTTAGCGACTGCAACTATTGGCAAATGAGAGAACATGGTTAGGAACAAACCGGTCGATCTCAAAGACTTGTTTGATGACCACGGAACTGTCATACCTTCCCTATTACCACTTGGATTATCGCTAGCCAACCGATCCGAGAAATTACACTAGTTTAGCGTACCTACTGCTAAATTAGAACATAGGCACTAGGCACCCAAGTCGAGCGCCCATCGTGCAATACTGAGCATCTTTTCCAGCCACTTATATTTTTCTTCCAATTTTCATGATGTTGAAGTTAGCATTGTTGGAATGCAATGAACTGTATGTTTTTAATTTTTTATTTATTTTTGCTTCATCATTATCCAGTCTTCTTTTGGCAAATCACGGTTGTAAATCACCCCTAAGAATATGTAAAAATGCTTAAATGATGTTCACAGGCTAATGAGGCAAAAAAAAATGTCAGCAATTCTAAAGCAATAATGATAGTTGGATTCCAACGATGCAAACTTCAATAGCATACATTTCCGACCGATTAGTAAATATGTATAGTACTGATGTGGATACAAAAAAGAGTAAATCGCGTCAGCATTTTCCCTACAATATCTCAAAATACCGTCCTTTTTGTAGGGCCACAGCAGTGTAGTTCATAAAGGAGGATACAAAGAG
Organism: Ophion obscuratus; assembly: GCA_964007375.1. NCBI lineage: Eukaryota > Metazoa > Arthropoda > Insecta > Hymenoptera > Ichneumonidae > Ophion > Ophion obscuratus. The sequence continues at coordinate 31,576,331 of OZ023321.1, read as the reverse complement.
TCGTTACTCTCAAACATAGTTTGTAGATCAGTTACACAGCGATGATATTAAAAACGGTCGAGAGTTCACGGAGTCCACACACAGCAGTGGTAACACTTGTTCTCATTCAATATTCGGCTCGTGGCTTGAAAATTCTGTTGATGCAACCAGCCGGCAGGCAAATCTCATTCATGACATCCTGTATAGGAATAGCGATATGTCACTGTGCCATCTCGTTTTGCAGTGAGTGCCCGTAACAGCGCTCTTGGCATATGCAAATGTCTACAATATTGGAATGGGCTTGGGTCCCTTCGTCTTTTTGGAAATTTTCAGCTCGGATGTACGTAGCCTGAGGAATTCAGTGGCTCAACTGTTCATGTGGTTGCTCTCGTTGCATGGATACTTGCATGTTGCGTCACCACTCTCATCTTCGTTCTCATTCTCATGCCTGACATAAAGGGCCGCACACTCCAGTCCATACTCGATGAACTGAACGAATTCATCAGAAGTCGCAACTAGAAAAGCTACGCCATTGCGACCGTCGAAATAGGACAGAAAAATGGGAATCTCCCTACTTAACGAATGGAATGGCGTTGAATTTTGCAGCCTTAGAATGGAACGGATTTTTTTTTCAAATATTTTCATTTCCTTGTGTCTATTATTATACCAAGTACTTTTTTACAGACTGATTTTAGATCTTCAAATAAACATCTTAAAATATGGTCGAGTTTTCCGTAAGTAAAATCTACTGAGAAAAATGAGCATTACACACAAATTGATTTTCATTGCATTCTAGCCGTAAACTTAAATCTCAACAGACATAAATGGGATAAACAATTGTTAGAGTGTTTCACCTCGATTTACGAAGCATGTAGCGTTAAATTGCTTTATATTGATTATATCTGGGTCAACGGTGAAGAAAAAAAGGCGCAAAGAGGAGAGTGAAAGTGACACAATAAAAATGAGAATAAACTTGAATGCAGTTACCGATTTTTCGATAAAACTTTTCAATAAAACTTACCACTCGAGCATTCGGTACCACTGAGCTGCGGACCTTTTTCACCGATGTTTCGTTCCCTCCCACTCTTGCGCCCTTTGTTGACACTTGCGCTCTTCGATGACGCGGAGAGCAGTGAAAATTCGCCGTTGCAAACTAGGTCCTTCGATGTTTGCGATTGAAAAAGTAAACAAAACGGTGTCTCATGTCTCGTCCAAATAAAGCATTACGAGTGACACAATTATCCACTGAACCAAGCCATTCGCGACATTAAAATTCCCGTGGGCGCCTTGTCAGCTCACGCGATTTCTTGGACTGCTTTGACGGCCGTCCCGCGTCAAAAATAACAGAGAAATCAGGTGAAGGCTTCGACAGGAGCGCCACGCACGGCCGAACGGCCGTTTCTACGCACGTTACCGACGGTCGGTCAAACAGATTGCATCAATTCTGGAGACGGTTGGTAATGTAGGCTGGGATTAACATGAGCGAGAAACTTAAATTTCACGGCAGAGTACCGACGGTCGATAACACAGGGAGTGATAAAAATCCGAATAACAATAGTAAATTCAAACGCGGCGAAATTTCATTACTTACGAAAGAGTAATCGAGTGTACGGTACCCCGAATTCGCGGCGAACGTCGATAACTTCTGCATACAAAAGTTTCCGAACAATAATTGTAATTTTGTCATGCGCTCGTGATCTTCCCACTTGGAAAATTTATATTTAATACCGTTATTATTACATCGGCTCTTTTCGGATGGATGGAAGTGACAAGTTTGGATACATGGAAAAGGCATTTTTACGGAACTCGTGTCTCCAACTTCTCAACTGAGATTTTTTATAACGTCCATGTTGTCAATGAGAGTACCAAAGTCACAATGAATCATTCGGCAATGCAAATCTTTCTGACACACAAAGTATGGCGGAACGCTATCGAATAAAACTTCGATGCTCGTAGATTTCGTACTTCGCGGCAGTGCACGGGACACATTGGGATGTACCCAAGAAAGAAAGCAGAAAGTATCGAAGTAATCGATTGAATTTGATCATTCGTCGGCGAACCTTCGTCGTACGTTTTTGGCGCCGAATTTTCGTTTTTTAAAGGTCACCGGTGTTTTCTCGTCGTCGCTGTCACCGGTTGACAATTGTGTGACGACTTTCTCTGCGAAAATTCTCTTGGACGGCGCTGGATCTCTGTTGTTCAGCGAGGGGACTGCCAATGGAGTTTTTCTCTTTGGTAATTGAAGATCCACGGGTTTCTCGTCTCTGCAAATCGGTATTTTTGATATGTAACTTCCACGTGCGCTAGTCAATTGTTAGTCGAACGAGAACGAAGGAAAATTCTTTACATGGCTTTTACGGTTTGCCAAGGTCCGTAAGGTTCCGGTTTCTCGGGAACGCTGTAATCCCTCCTGTATGGTATTTTCTCCTCGTTATCCGATTCCATTTCGTCTTTGTTCGACTCCTCGTCGATCGGTTCCGCTTCGTCCTTTATCGCTTCCACCTTCACGTCAGACTCGTCCTACAATTGAGTGTAAAAGTTCTTTCCATAAAACATGATAAAATATGGGGATAGTTGAACTTTTGATCGAGACTGCACTCGGATTGCTGCTATACGTTAAAGAATTGACTGAATTGAGATTGGATTTTAAATATTTTATTTACGGATCCTTATTCGCGTATCTGGACCAGCTGCATAATAATTCGCCATTAATTTCCCCTGAAATATTTAATTTCTATTAAAAATCGTCCCATGCGTATGGAAACCGGTTTTTCGCGCGAAGCCGTTTGAATTTTCAGCTTTCGACGAAAGCTACATGATATTGGTAATCGGCAGAACATTTTCCATCAGATAGACCCTTGGGGCCTTATATGCACGAAAATTTTCACAATTTTAAATTTTTTAATGATTTTTTATTCCATTAGCCTGAACGGTTAGGAATATTTTAAGCTTTACAGAATTGGAAAATTCCAAATATGCTATTAAATAAGGTAAGATTGCATTTATAATAGATACCGCGCGACGCGCCCGACCGCCAACTTCAAAGCCATTTTTCCACGATTCACTTTCTTGAACCTTGTGAAAGTTCTAACTCCTGAACGAAGGTTCAGATAGCTTTGAAATTTTTACAACATATCCTTAGTATCATCACTTATCGTGTGAACCACAGAAACAAAAATTTCAATTACACAAAAAAATATTAAAAAAAAAACCGACAGAAAATTGAGTGAACAAATTTTAAGTTTAGAATTTTTTTAATAATAATTAAAAAAACATAATACTGTTGGTTCACATTGAAGATACATTCATTATACAATTATAAATATGTTAATTTTTTTCAGACACTCACATCGATGCCAAGAACTTTCACACCATCGACGCGCGTGCCAAAAAAATATATTGGTTTATTATATTATATCTCCGCCATTTGTTAATATTTCTGATTTTTTTACATATACTCAACCATGTGCATAAATGATCAGTAAAAAAATGTTATCAATATATGCATCATTTTTTTTAACTGCGTCAAAAAAAGTACCTTCGAAAATCGGCGAAATCGCGTACATAAGGCCGTAAAAAGGTGTCAAGATTAAGAAAAAATGTCGGCCCTTTTCACTTCTTCCATTTCTTTCCATTTCTTCGGAATTCCCAAAATCTTAAAATTCCAAACAGCCATAATTTGTTGGGCTCCACGGGAATGTATACTCGTCGATGAAAAAATATTAACACGCTTACTCGTGATATCAAAAGGACGGGGCTTGATACGAAATATCTCGAATCAGAAACGGTGGAGCTCTTTAAAATTTCACAAAGAGTTAGAAATTACTATTATTTTCACCCAATTCAAATTTGAATCAATTCTATCGTAAGAGGCATTCTCGGGAGTACTACCTTAACCTTCTTTTTTCTTCTCTCGAGTTGTTGTTTTTTAAGTTCTCGCAGTTTTTCACGCTCGGCATTCGCCCTTCGTTCTTCCATTAGTTCGGCCTTTTCCTTCGCGCCTTCCTTTTCAATTTGCTCCAAGAATTCCTCCTGTATCGCCCGTTCCTTGGCTTCGTCCTCTTGCTCGGTTATGGACATGTAGCCCTCCGCGGGCGCTTCCCAAACCGATTCTGCGGGGTAGAAGGGCTTGTTTATTCCTTTTTTCAAGTCCAAAAAGGACCACGAAAATTGTAAATTAAGTAGCGAGAGCAGAAGTGTCGGGGCATCTATCTTGAGAAGATCAAGGAAGAAAAAAAATGTTTCAGTCACCATTGGTTTCTGTGTGCCAGTAGTACGTGTATCCTTCGGGAGTACGAGCTTCGTACCACAACTTTTGCAAGCACGCCACGTTGCTAGGCTGGTCCTCTTGCTGCCTCTTGCCCTTTCGCTTCTCGCGCAACGCTTTATTATTCCTCCCCTGGGACTTGTTTTCGCCACCGCTGCTGGTCGTCGGAACGCCTTGAGACGCGAATTTCGCCTGTTGATGATTTCGTTTCGCCTGGGCGTACGGGTTGCAGTAATCCACGTCCGTTGGATCCTGGGGGACGAGTAATCGTATTGTTTTTTTTTTTTACAAGATTACTCAACGTATGCAAACACGGATTTTCCGTTGAGACGGCGCGAAAAAACCAAATTATTGATGGAAATGGGAGTAAGTTTTCAAAAAATTACAGCAACGGCTCTGCACACACACACACGCACACGCACACAGATTTGGGATATTCCACGCCATATCAGCTGCTCGTGACCCCGACCATTTTTGGTTTTTCTGATTTTTTTTTGTAAAATTGTACCCCATGAACGGAATATCCACACCAATTTTGAGATTTTTATCTCTTCTCTTTTAGGGGTTATAATTTTCCGAAAACTGTCGACTTCAGAAGTTTTGGAAGCGTTTAAACGCTGATAACTCCTAAACTAATCGAGATATCAACAAATGGCACTATTTAATTTTTTTCATTTTGAAGCATACTTTCGTTGAAAAATTATCAATTATCAATGTCAACGTTTTTTTGCTTTAGAATGAAATCTATTTTTTAAAAGATGATTGCCCTTTTTTATTTTTTTTTAAATTCTCTAAAATGGAGTCACTCATTCTATGGTTTTTAAGACTAGTCTCATCGTGGGCCCATTCCTCCGTCAATTTTTTTTCGAATTAAACATATTTTTTAAAACGATTTTTATCGTATTAATGTCCAATAATGCTATTTATGATTTTGTGATTTCCAAATTGGGCTTCGACAGGCCAGAAACGGTTTATTTTTAATTGGTGCTGAATGAAACGAAAAAAAAAAAATGTTTCATTCGATATCACTTTTTTTTTAAATTCAGTACAAATGAAAAATAAACCGTTTCAGGCCTGCCGTTGCTGAATCGGAAATCACAAAATCATTAATAGTCTTAATGAACATTAAAATGATAAAATTCGTCTAAAAAAATATGATTGATTCGCAAAAAATAGAAAGAAAAATGGGTCCACGATGAGACAGTCTTAAAAATCATAGAATGGGTCACTCTATTTTAGAGAATTTTTTTTTTAAATCAACAAAAGGCATCCATCTTTAAAAACATAGTTTTCACTTTAGAAGCAAAAAACGTTGACATTGATCTGTTTTTCATATTTTTTAACGAAAGTATGCTTCAAAATGAAAAAAATGATATAGTGCTATTTGTTGACATCTCAATTAGTTCAGGAGTTATCAGCGTTTAAACGATTTCAAAACTTCTGAAATTGACTTTTTGGAAAATTATAACTCCTAAAAGAGAAAAGAGAAAAATCTAACGATTGGTGTTGATATTCCTGTCATGGGGTACAATTTTACAAAAAAATAAACAGGAAAACCAACAATGGTCGGGGTCACGGACAAGCTGAAATGGCGTGGAATATCCCATATACATATAATGGCGTTAATAACAACTATACCAATAACAACAATGATAGTGATAATAATTTTATTCGTCATGTTTTTAATAATATCTAATATAAAGACATTCATTGATATAATTTAGTAATAGCATCAACAACAATAGAAACAACATCGACAATAATAACAATTAATATTCGTAAAGTTCCTAATAATAATATAGTGATAGCCTAAATGTAACTTCATAATAACATTAACAATAACAACAAGAACGACGATAATAATAATATTTATGACGTTTCTAATAATATCCAATATAGTGATACAAAAAGAATGTAATTTCGTACGAATATCAAAAACAGCGATGAAAATACTACTTTTATCTATTATGATCCTTCGTTTCCGAGAAGTGCCCTCGGAACGTTTCGAAAAATCGCTCAATTTATATTTGTAACGTCATCAAAAATCGAAGAATTTATACTTCCTAACGATACGATCCGAACAGAGAGACGAGTTTTAAATTGTCAGAAGGACGATGAATCGAAAGAAGAGGGCGCCGCAAGAAAGTGCATTTTTCCATATATCCTCGCGATTTCTTGCAGCCAGCAATTCTTGCAGATTGCTGGCTACGAAAAAGAAACAATAATCGAAGAGAACTCACGTCACGATAGCTTCGATTTTTGCTGTACCTCGGTATGGTATCCGGTGCAGCCGATGGCATTTGGTTCGGATTTTCCGGCGGCTGTGGGAAAACGAATACAAAGAAGAAAAAGAAAGCGAGATAGTGATATTTCGATTTGGGAATACAAGGGAACTTTCTCTGTACCTCGGTCTTCTCGGGATTGTTCAGCTTATCGCGCATAATCTTCTCTGCAGTGAGATCAACGTTATTGCTCTCAACGTCTTTGAGATAAGCGGCCATGGCAGCCTGAAAACGGGGAGTGAGAGAGATACAACGAAATAAATGAAAGCGTCGTGGGATCAGGAGGAAGCAGCGGAACCAAGAATAAATTATTTATCGTTGATCGGGCTAATTACATTTTCCATCTTCTTGAGATCATCCTCGAATTTACGAGTTTGCTTGGCCTCTTTAGCGCTGTTCTTGTGGATCTCCTTGAGCCTCTTGCCGACGTTCTCCTTGTGCTTCTTGCCACCCTCGTGAAACTCGATGCTCGGCTTGTTGTCGGCTATCCAACACTTGCAAAAGTCGCAAAACTTTCGACCCTGGGACTTCCAGTAGTCTGCCCTAAAACAAAAAACAAAGGTTAAATAAAAGAGGCCTTGTTAAACGGAGCTGGCCACAAAAAAGAGACGAGAAAAAAACTGGGATAAACGAAAAAGAAGAAGACGCGACGAAGCAGCGGTCGCTGTACATTTTGATGTCTTTATAGCATGTGCAATCCCTCGGAGCTCTCCCGTTGTAAAAAATAAATAATAAAGCTTTCACCTTGCGTCGATTTTACACGAGACAATTTGGGAGGGCTAGCCTTTCACGAACATCTTGTTGCCTCGCTCTTTCTCTTCCCCCGCCTCTCTCTCACTCACTCACTCTCTCTCTCTCTCTCTCTCTCTCTCTCTCTCTCTCTCTCTCTCTCTCTCTCTCTTCTCTCTCTCTTGGTCTGGTGGCGACTATTCTTACATTTTATGACGGGGCTTTACGCGAATGCATACCTATCGCTCGAAACTCGTAAACTCGGTATCGTGTAAGATCGTGACAGAGGTGCCGAGATATGAAGAACCGCGGGACAAGATCGAGGGTCACTTCGACCGAGAATATTCTTCTAGTCCCGAATTGCGCGTGAGAAATTCGGGAATGTAAGATGTGGGAAGGTTTCCTTCTATTTTCCATTGAGGTAATAGAATATGCGCGGTTGCTAGTCAAAACAGTGGAGTTTCACTATGAAAATGTTTCAATATCCCTATGTAAATAGCCACGAAATTCGAGAACGATGGAGTACAGTTTACGCGGGCATAAATTCACTCTGTGCTTTGCAATGTGTAAAATATTGAGTCAGGCCAAGTGGCACAATTAGAGCATGTATACCGGGTTTCGATAGTATCGAAAAACCGGAATATTGGACCAAAAATCCTATATTGGACTCGAATAATACAAATATTTCGATATCAGAGTTGAAAACATTAAAATGTCATTATAATTGTTATTATTTCCATTTAAGTTGCTGTTGCTCGTTTTTCTAATATTACGTTCAACAGCCTTAAAATATTAACACCTACATTCAATATTTGCGAAATGTAAACTTATTTATTCACGAGTGTGGAATCAGAAAGGGCCTTTTCTTCCGCGGCTTACACCTGCCAATGAGGTAAGGTCGTCTCTGAAAGACGAAACTTTAGATGCCCGCTGTTTTTTCCGATCATTGGTTCAACATTCTGAATTTCCTTCATGCTATGCCATTTGTTTGCATTCTGGTAGCTATTACTACGCTGCCATGCATAAAACTTCCTAATTTTGATTTAGTTTGTTTCTCACCTATTTGATTTGCATAAAAGTTCCTTTTTTGTTTATTTATTTTATGTTGGGTTGATTATATTCAAGAACATAGCAGAGCACGTTTGAAAATGTATTTACAATAAATGAAGATTTCAATAGAAGATTGTGATGTTTAATAAATACTGCGGTTTCACTGAGCTATGCGCTATTATTAAATTAAATTTTGCATCGATTGTTTTTTGTCATGACGTAAGTCACTGATTGAATGGATTTTTAGCGTATCGCAATAGTGTTCTACCACATGAGGAGCTGGCAAACAAAACCGGACTTACCCACATTACGGCAGATTAAATTTTTCTTTAATTTATTTTTGTGCCTAAAAACTGCCATTTTGCTCAAAAAGGCAGTATTTAACAAATGTTAAGTTGTTTAGAGTCGGATTAGATTCAAAATCTTTCGGGAGCTATGCAAGGTGTGCTTGAAAAACACGAAAAATAAAAAACATTTGACGTAGTGTGGACAAACCCGGCTGTGTTCGCCAGCTCCTCATATAATAGTAATTTGTACCATATTATATAATATGACCTGTTACATGCCTAGTTATGTGTGTCCTAAAAGAACAGAAGCTGAACTGACAGAAGAAGTGGTGAACTGATATCCTATTTTTGCAATGCAACAAACATACTATGTAACAGTTTGCAAGACACGCGTACTTCTTAAAACTACCACTTAAGCCGTGATTGCTCTAACTTTAAATGATTTACGTCTTCGCTATAAGTAAACTTTACCATATTTTTTCGAATAGTTATTTTTCATAAGGTCTTCTAACAAATTATGCCCGACGCACGTTAATGCTAAGCACATGAATTGTAGAAACTTGAATAGAACAGAAGAACTTTGACGTGATGAAATCTATCGTACTGTATACAACATTAGTATTTATACGCCGATTTTATGATAGCGCATATCTATATCATACACATATCTATATTGTCAAACCTTCTACAATAGTTAATAATTATTTCGGGAATAATAGATAGTCAAACACGCCACCTAAATCGCATGTTCAATTATACTTTTCACTTATAGTTGTGTTAACCATATTATGATTGCAGTGTCAATAAACTATCGAAAATTTTACTATTCCCTGTTATACCATGGGCGTTTTTTGTGAATACCATGGACTTCTCTCTCAGTATACGTATTTAAACATAGTAATTTTGTTCCTATCATTTCACGATCGACTGTACATTTGCAAATGATTTATCGCCGCATGCATTTTGTGGATTTCGCTGTGCTTTCGCACTGTCGTTCTCATATGTCAACTGGTTATGACTTCACACATGATGTGCATCACTGGTTCCGAATTTACTCGGTCACTATCTTGGTTCAGAGTGAGTTCTATTACCCAGGTAGACCCGTTCAAATGCGGTCGTGTTAGCAATCCCTTAATCTGCACCAATCAGATTATTTTCCAAAACAAGGATTTCAATAAAAATCAGATTAAAAGCGAACATTCAACGCAATTAACGCAAGCCCGTCAACAGCTTCGAATCTTCGCCGATCCATTTTTCTCAAATGTTACCAACAGTTTAAAAAATATTCACCGCTGATTCGAATTAATTGGATCATTGTTGCTGAACTCTGAGTTCTTCAACTGACCCCCATGCGCGAGCGGTGACTAGAAGAGCATAGGAATACTAAGTGGACCGCAAACCCCGAATTTCGACGGATCGATGGGCAAGTTGTATGGGGTGCACTTTGTCGAAAGTTGCCGTGAGTTTGGAGGCTTAAACGTGATCCCACCCTCGAAGAGTTACGTCAGTGGAGTTTTCGTTGCACTTCTCTGTTTAACAGGTATTGAGGCTACCGTGGGTAAAATACTACATTATGCACCACGGAGGCAAAGTGAGACTTTTAACTTAAAAAGCCCCACCCTCCGTGGTGCGCACAATACTTTATATTAAAAACCATGTTTTACGAGCTTTTGTATTGTTAAATACCCATTACGCAATAGTTTTCTACCACATAAGGAGCTGGCAGCTCCACTAAGCGCGCGCAGAAACTGTATTCCACATGGAAGATGTATCGCGAGCGCTGCGCGGGGCGAAGGGAGCGCAGCACAGGGGGTGGCCCTCCACGGACAAGAAAAGTAGTTTTATTAAGAATTCATGACAGGGCGATATCGATGATACTTCGTTTCAATCTAACAGGAAAGTGAGATTACGTTTCTTTCCGTAAATAATTCTTCAACGTAAATAATTCCTCGATCTAACGACTGATGGCAGCAGCTCTCTACTCCACACGGCCATCGACAATGACCGTGAGCGTGAGAAATGAACATGCGCGAACTACGAATTCGGTGACTTTTACGCATGGTCTTACATACAGGCAAAGAATATATATTATAGGGGTGTGCGGGTAGCAAAATTGGTCGGATCGGGTCGGGAAATTAGACTATGATCCGTTCGGGTACCCGAGATCGGACGAGTATACTCGAACTTTATTGAGTACCCGAGCTTTTCGAGTACTCGTCTCACATCGGGTACTCGATAAGTTGTGTTGCTGGAACAAAATTTCGTTTCATAGTATAGATAGCGCTACGGAAACCTATCAAAACGGACGAAATAGACTCGAGCTTTATGTTCTCTACCCTTCGCTGATAGGTTGGAGTTCATAAGAAATACAAATAATTGATTTAATAATTTTAGTATTTTTTTATGTATATATTTTATGTATATATTCCTTTCGCACACTTTTTAGTGATGCCAAAACGCAACTTTGCCGCGCTATTGCCATACGATCCGCCAAAAGTGACCGTTTTTCACTCCACCCTAGCAGACCTACACACACACACACACACACACACACACACACACACACACACACACACACACACACACACACTCGCATATATGTACACACACACACACACTCGCATATATGTACACACACACACGATAGAAAAGTGAGAAGAAAAAATATTTGTTACAGTATTATCATTTATTCGTTTTATCGCATTCTTCGAGTTTACGTTTTCTCCCATTATTTGGTCGATACAACTAAATAAAAAATATAAATAATAAATACGGATCTCCGAGTCGTTTACGAATATTCGAAGTTTAAGAGTATTCGACGTTTACGAGTACCCGATTACCACATTCGGGTACCCGATAGTGGCGGGTAATGCAAAAACGTAACCCGTCGGGTACCGACCCGACCCGAGAATCGGGTACCCGCACACCCCTAATTTTTAGTGATGCCAAAACGCAACTTTCCCGCGCTATTACGACACGATCCGTCAAAAGTGACTGTTTTTCACTCAACTCTGGCAGACAACACACACATACTCGCACATATGCGCGCACACACTCACACAAACACACACACACACACACACACACACACACACACACACACACACACGCACGCACGCACGCACGCACGCACGCACGCACGCACACACACACACACACACACACACACACACACACACACACACACACACACACACACACACACTGGATAGAAAAGTGAGACGAAAAGAGATTTTTTACAGTATTATCATTTATTCGTTTTATTGCCTTCTTCGAGTTTGCGCTTTCTCCCATTATTTGGTCGATATACCTAAAAAAAATATAAATAATAGATACGGATTTCCGAATTGTTTACGAATATTCGAAGTTTAAGAGTACTTGACGTTTACAAGTACCAAAAATTTGAGACTACCCGACTACCAAATTCGGGTACCCGATAGTGGCGGGTAATGTAAAAATGTAACCCGTTGGGTACCCGAGTGAATCGGGCACCCGCACATCCCTAATATATTACATGGAAGCAAAGGCCTTATGGGAGCGTTGCCACGATTTCTCAGGCTGATGCTTAGTTATTATCAAACCACCTAAAGCGCTGCCTGTATCGATATGCATGAACACATCGTGGGAATATGTGTTTTTTGTTCTTGTGTTGCACGCCGATAAGTCGTCGTGCCATCTATCGGTGGAAATATACACTACATTTTACTTGCCAAACATTAACATGGGACCCGTGATCCCTTGTCATGAAAACTGGGCAGAAAACCTCTAATCGTTAATTAACGAGGTTAACATATTGCTTAACGGTTTAATTTTTAAGTTAAATTGAAAAACTATTTACGGTCCTATTAACTTCCATTAAATTTGACTTCCGGTCATTTAAGTCCGTTACTTCGTCGTTGCGATGCGCGCCACGTTCATGTGGCGGACAGCGAAAGAATGAAGTGCGCGACGCGAGTGCGAGTGAGATGAGTAGCTGTCCATAGCGTGCGTGTGATAAGGAATGCTATACTGCGTTAAATGAGAGAACGGCAGGCTTCGGAACCTAAATTCCTCCGATGCCTTATTAACTGGCATAGAAAAAAGGTTTGGATCCCTTATGGAAGATGAAGAGTAACCACTGGCTGCACCCTTTCACTGAAAGTTCCGGCTCTGATGGCTTGAAAAATATGACAGCAACAAAGTACCAAAACTTAAGAAGCATATGGAAGAGAAAGTGGTAGGGGCTCCGAACCGAGAAAGAGATCAAAATGAAACGGATAGCGTTAGCATTAGCAGGCGCAGCAATAATAAAGAAGAGGAGGATGATTTTTTCAACACTGTTACTCAGTCGAAAGAGAAATCTAAAGGCCACAAATCTCTGAAAAACAAAACTCAGAATTTGGTGAAAACCTGGCTGGATGGGAAGTCAAAAGAGTTTGTTACAGATGCTGCCTTTGTAGGCCAACTAGTTTTAATACATCTATTTATTAAATATAACACTGCTATTACGTCTAGTGCTGCAGTGGAGCGTCTTTTTCATCATGATCATAAACGATCATCCCTCTCGAATGATAATTTTAACATGCACTGAGAAAAAAAGCCAATTGAATCAAAAAAGTATATTGGTTGATCCAAATAAATGAGCTGCTGCGGAGTGCCACCGATATATGAGATTGTTTCAATACTATAAAATATTGGAAAATGTGATTGATTTAAATAACATATTATTTTATTTGAAAAAACTCTTCTGTTCTCTGAATATCTACATTACCCTTAAAATAAAACTATATTCTATTGAAATCATTCTATATACAATCCGTAGATGTATTGGGTGAAATAATTAAGCGGTTACTACAAACATTTTTTATTTCGTACAAAAATATAATCCATAGAATTAATTATTTTTTTACTACATCGAAACGAATATGCCATGGGACGTAAGTTTTTCAATTTGTTTTAAATCTTAAATAAAAAGTGAGCATTAGAATGATCATCCACGATAATAGTGGAGAGAATATCAGATATCCAATGGAATATCCATGGAGAGAATATCAGATATTCAACTGATTAAAACAGATAGTACACTTTGATCTTAGCTACAGGCCAAGAAGCCATACTCTTTAGAGTTTCTCCGGCGTTTAAGTAGATTTTCGGTTCGCGCTACGCTTACGAGAAACTGTGGCGACTCAGACCACAAGAAATAATTATTAATGACGTGTTCTCGTTACGGGATCCTTTTATTTTATTCGTCACCAATAGACCTTTTGCTGAGATATATATTATCTGAGATTCACACAACGTGGCCGCTCGACCGAACCGGATGCTCTATCTTCTCTTTTTCGGCGGGAAGCCATATATATTTTCTGTGTTGCTAACATATAAAAATTGAGCGCAGTTGGTACTAGCATAGAGGCACGAAACGATAATTTTAATAATCTTAACACATTAACGCCCAAGAATCGCGATTTTTTCCTTCATTTTCAAGCCAGATTTTTATTATATAAAAAAAATCATAAAAAATGAAGAGATACGTTCCCTAGTATTTTCGAGGGTGCTCTTTCAGAATCTGGGGTCAAAATCGGGTTTTGTACATTAGGAAAAAATATGGCGGCTTTTAAACAAAAAAAACAGGAATAATCGATGACACTTTTTTTTCAAACATTTTTTTAACCTCGAAGCCGTTGAAAAGTCTGGTTTTTTTTCAACCATGGGTGCATAGAATAGTGACGATTGAACAATCAATTTTTTTAATTCGTCGTTGTCAACATTTTCACCCCCAAAATGGCGCTTTTCACCCCCTGAGTGACACGAAAAATTTTATGCTCGGTGTCCCAAATGAAAAGTAGTTGGATTTGGACGAAAATTGGTACTCAGAGGTTTTTGAGGTCGCTGATTACGATTCTGTTCTCAAAATTTCGAAATTCAAAATGGCCGATCCAATATGGCGGACACAAATGCAAAAGTTCATTTGAATTGGATAAAACGTGGCACTCGGGGATTTTCGAGGTCGCTGATTATGATTCTGCTCTCAAAATTCCGAAACTCAAAATGGCGGACACAAATGCAAAAGTTCATTTGGATTGGATAAAACATGGCACTCGGGGGTTTTCGAGGTCGCTGATTATGATTCTGCTCTCAGAATTCCGAAACTCAAAATGGCGGACACAAATGCAAAAGTTAATTTGGATTGGATAAAACATGGCACTCGGGGGTTTTCGAGGTCGCTGATTATGATTCTGCTCTCAAAATTTGAAAGCCTTTGGGTATTTAAATACCTGAAAATACCAGGTATTTAAATACCCAAAGGCTTTCGAATTTTGAGAGCAGAAATATAATAAGCGACCTAGAAAACCCTCGAGTGCCACGTTTTATCGAATTCAAATGAACTTTTGCATTTTTGTCCGCCATATTGGATCCGCCATTTTTTATTTCGGAATTTTGATAGCAGAATTATAATCAGCGACCTTGAAAACCCCCAAGTGCCATGTTTTATCCAATTCAAATGAACTTTTGCATTTGTGTCCGCTGTATTGGATCCGCCATTTTTATTTCGGAATTTTGAGAGCAGAATCATAATCAGCGACTTCGAAAACCCCCGAGTGCCACGTTTTATCCAATTCAAATGAACTTTTGCATTTGTGTCCGCCATATGGGATCGGCCATTTTGAATTTCGGAATTTTGAGAACAGAATCGTAATCAGCGACCTCAAAAACCTCCGCGTACCAATTTTCGTCCAAATCCAACTACTTTTCATTTGGGACACCGAGCGTGAAATTTTTCGTGTCACTCAGGGGGTGAAAAGCGCCATTTTGGGGGTGAAAATGTTGACAACGACGAATTAAAAAAATTGATTGTTCAATCGTTACCATTCTATGCACCCATGGTTGAAAAAAAACCAGACTTTTCAACGGCTTCGAGGTGAAAAAAAAATTTGAAAACAAAGTGTCATCGATTTTTCTTGTTTTTTTTGTTTAAAAGCCGTCATATTTTTTTTCCTAATGGACAAAACCCGATTTTGACCCCAGATTCTGAAAGAGCACCCCCGAAAATACTAGAGAACGTATCTCTGCATTTTTTATGATTTTTTTTATATAATAAAAATCTGGCTTGAAAATGAAGGAAAAAATCGCGATTCTTGGGCGTTAATGGGTTAATACTTTCAATGGAAGTAGGAACAATGAATTAATCAGTCTCGATTATTAGTTTCTTCTTCTCTCGTGCTGGAGGATACGTTCTGAGTGGTAGTTGACTAGCGGTCTGTGATCTGTCGTCGACCTCCGTTTGTGCGACATACGCGGGTGTCAAACAATCCACGTTTGCGTTGACGTCACGACCGTTTACGTTAACAGTGAATACTCGATCGTCGATCCTCTTGACTATCCTATGCAGACCGGAATATGGCTGATCCAGGACTCTCTTGCCGCCATCTTGTCTTAGGAACACATGCGTACACGAATACAAATCCTTGTAGGAGAACGTCTTTAGCCGGCTGTGGTTTGACGCCGGGACTGGCTGCACGTCTCGCATATGAATGCGGAAACCCTCGAGGAAGACGTTCGGATCTTCCGGAGGGTCCTTGTGCATGAAGAATTCGCCTGGAATTCTCAATGTAGTTCCGTATAAGAATTCGGCAGGTGTAGCTTTCAAGGCTTCTTTGTATCATGTTCTTAGGCCCAATAGCACGATCGGCAAGACCTTAGTCCACTCAGTTGTTTGAGGGCACATCATGGACGTCTTCAGGGACCGATGCCATTGTTCGACTAATCCATTCGACGCAGGATGGTATGCCGTGGTACGGATTCTTTTTGCTCCCACCAGCTGCATCAGAGACGTATACAAGGCGCTCTCAAACGGGGATTCTTGGTCCGTTGTTACGACCTTGGGCGATCCGAACCTACATATCCACGCTCGAAAGAATGTCGCTGCCACGGTTTCAGCAGTTATATCCTTAACAGGGAACGCCTCTGGCCACCCAGAGAAACGGTCGACCATCGTCATACAGTACCTGTACCCGTCAGATTCTGGTAGCGGTCCAATCAGGTCGATGTGGACTTGGTCGAGGCGAGCGTCAGGCTCCTGAAAGGATGCAGCTTGCACGTGCGTGTGTCGGCCAACCTTGGATTTCTGACATGGAATACAATTTCGTGCCCACAAAGTAATATTCTTATTCATCGAGGGCTATATGTATCGCTGGGCGATGATCTTATTCGTGATGCGGCCGCTCGGATGAGACATACTGTGGAAAACGTCAAATACCCGACGACGTAGAGGCTCTGGGACGAACGGTCTGATGTCGTAGGTTGAGACGTCGCAGTAGATTGATCTGTGTTCCGGTCCGAAAGTCAACTTCTGGAGTTTCAGCGATGTTGTATGTGAAAGTGCGTATGCCACGTTGTTCTCGCTTCCTTTGATGAACTGTAGGTCTGTGGAAAACTGACTAATGTAACCCAATTGACGAATTTGCCTGGGGGAACTAACCTTGCCGCTGCGTGTTTAAAACGCAAACGTCAAAGGTTTGTGGTCACTCCAGATGGTGAACTTCCTCCCCTCGAGCCAGTGTTGGAAGTAGCGTACAGCTTCGTAGACGGCTGTAAGTTCCCTGTCGTACGTGCTGTAATTCCTTTGAGCCGGCGAGAGCTTTTTCGAGAAGAAACCGAGAGGTTCCCAGTCATCACAGACGTTTTGTTCTAGCGCCGCTCCGAGTGCAGTTTCTGACGCGTCGGTCACCAGTCGTAATTTGGCTGATGCGACGGGATGAGATAGAAGCACCGAATCTGCAATTTTATTTTTGACGAGTTCGAACGTTTCTTCCGCCTCTCGAGTCCACGGAACGGGCCGTTGATCATTCTTCTTTGACTCTTTGAGCAGTTCGTTAAGCGGAGCTTGAACGGAGGTAGCATTCTTCATGTCGCGTCGGTAGAAGTTCGTCGCGCCGATGAATCGTCGCAGGTCGACGATCTTTTCTGGCTTCTTGAAATCTAGCAGAGCCTGGGCGCGATCTGGCAGTGGAGCTGAACCTTTAGGTGATATTTTTTATCCCAGAAAGTCGACAGCTTCTGTCCCCAATACACATTTCTTGACGTTGATACATAGATCGTATTTCCTGAACCGCTCGAACACAATTCGAAGGTAGTTAATGTGTTCTTCGTGAGACGACGAGGCGATGAGGAGATCATCTATGTAGGCAAATACGAAATCCCGTGCAGAACCATGTTGATAAACCTTTGAAAAGTCCGTGCTGCATTCCGAAGTCCGAATAGCATACAGACGAATTCAAAAAGGCCAAATGGTGTGCTGACGGCGGTTTTAGGGATGTCTTCTTCAGCCACTGGGATGTGGTGAAATGCACGTTTCAGATCGATCGTCGAAAATACTGTCTTACCGGACAAGATGGAAGCGTAATCCTGAAGCAGAGCGATGGGATAACGGTCCGGAATCGTCTGATGGTTTAACTTCCGGTAATCGCCACACGGGCGCCAGTCTCCGTTTTTCTTCGCTGCCATATGCAAGGGACTTGCCCACTGGCTCGACGAAGGTCGGATGTAGCCCATTTTTAGCATAAGGTTGAACTCCTCTTTGGCATCCCGTAGTTGTTCCGGTCGAAGTGGATGGACTCTCTGGGCGCTTGGAGCTCCGGTGGTCGAGATGTGATGCCGAACTGAATGTTTACTCTCACTACGATTCGACGAGCTTCCCATGAGTTCTGGAAATTCCCGAAGAATCTCTGCATACCGCGAGTTAGGGTCGATGGTCGTAATCGATGTCACCGGAGCGGAGGCAAACATTCCCTTCGTGCTCAGACCCGTTTCAGTATCGATAAGTCAGCAGTTCCTTAGATCGACGAGGAGTCCGTAGTGGTAGATGGCATCTGCACCGAGGATTGGATATGGGACATCGGCGATGATGAAGATCCAATCGATCGGGCGACGTAGTCCAACGTTCGGAGTAATTCCACGTTCCCCGAATGTGTCAATACGACCACTGTTCGCTGCGTACAGAGTAAGGTTGGATTTGTTTCGCCTATCTGTACGAGCCGGCGGTAGCACGGAGACCACAGCCCCTGTATCGATGAGGATTGAGGCCCCGAGATCTTGTCGTGGACGAACATTCGGCGTGAGGTGCTATCCCTGTCTGTCGTCGCCGAATCTATTGACAAGGAGGCTTGTTTCCCGGGTTCTTCAGCCAAATGCAGGGAGGTGTGCACTTCTTCGCCTTTTCCCCATAGCGACTGTGGAAACGACAAGCCTTGGAACCATCACCTTTCGATTCAGTGACACGCTCCCTGGGCTTTGATCGCCTTGGCGTAGCACTGCGAGGGCGACGCTGCGAGCTTCTCGAATTGGTGTCAGACAAAACCGTATCTAATTTCTTAGCAAGCTCAGCTACCTGTTTCTGCAGCTGCGAGACGGTTTCTGTTGTATCCGAGGCTTCGACGCTCAGCGCTTGTCCATCCGACGCATGACGCTGGATGTCCATGACCTTGTCGGCTAATTGGGCCAGCTCGTTGAGATCTAGTCGATCTACCACCGCGAGTGTCACCTGCATGGTAGGGGCAAGTCGGTCGAGCCACAGCGCTCGCAGAAACTTTTCGTCGACCGACTTTTTGCTGAGACGACCCATCTCGTTAAGAAGTTCGGCAGGTCGCTTGTTGCCTAGTTGCAAGCCGGACGCCAATCTCCGGAATTGTTTCCTCCGAGACACAGTAATGTTTCAGGAGGGCTCCCTTTATAGCGTCGTAGGCCCTTGTCGCAGGAGGGTCGTTGATTATGTGCTCTACGGCGTCGATTGTTTTGTCGCCGAGATGCATCACGACCACTGTATACTCTGTGGCATCAGAGGTGATTCGTCTATTCTTAAGGGTCAATTCCAGGTGGTTGAACCAGGTAGCGGGCCGAGTCGACCAGAAGGTCGGTATCTCGTCTTTGTCGATTCGGTCGATGCGCCATTCAAATCCGTTATTTGAATAAGGATAGTGAGCTTGTCCAGACATACCGATATTTGGAAAAAGTCCTGGAGCAGCTCTCGTCGACGCGACTGTAGGGAATCCGGTCGTTCCGAAGGCTTCGTTGTTGAGGTACCGCATGGTCGGCGTTGATGGTGCCGTTTCAGATGTGTGCACAGTCGTTTCTGGCGTGTTGGCTCTAGCATTCTGCGAGGTTTGCGGATTTTTTTCGGTAGGATCATCGTCGCTTGCCCGCGTCGATGCGTGGTTTTTGCCAATCGGTGTGTTGAACATCGTGAGATTTTTTTAACCGTTGCAACGACGGGAAGATGTACACGTGGCCGGGTTATGTGCGCGATCACGTTATTAAACGAGAGATCACGTCGGGGTCACTATTTGTGGCGACTCAGACCACAAGAAACAATTATTAATGACGTGTTCTCGTTACGGGATCCTTTTATTTTATTCGACACCAATAGACCTTTTGCTGAGATATATATTATCTGAAATTCACACAACGTGGCCGCTCGACGGAACCGGATGCTCTATCTTCCCTTTTTCGGCGGGAAGCCATATATATTTTCTGTGTTGCCAACATATAAAAATTGAGCGCAGTTGGTACTAGCATAGAGGCACGAACCCCACAAAACGAGCGCGCGTGCGGCCTCTAGCGGTTACTCCGAGAACTACAGGTTTCCTCACACCTATAATTTCGGTGGCGCTCGGACATGATTTGGTTGAATTTTTCAACCATATGTGCAAGAAACAAATTTTACTTTCGCATAATTTTTTAACCAATTCAGACATTAGCTTAATATTTTTCAATCCAAATCAAATATTAATATTTTAACGAATAATGTACTTAAAATTAATATCGGATATGGTGAAAACAATAAAATAATATATTTACTCAATAGAAATTTTATTTGAACCAAACGAGCGAAATTCAATTTTTCTTGTGTACTCGAATCAATAATATTCATGTTATGAATTGAAACGCTTTTTTCGTTTGTTGCAGAA
Source organism: Ophion obscuratus (assembly GCA_964007375.1). Classification (NCBI taxonomy): domain Eukaryota; kingdom Metazoa; phylum Arthropoda; class Insecta; order Hymenoptera; family Ichneumonidae; genus Ophion; species Ophion obscuratus. The sequence goes on along the minus strand of OZ023321.1, from coordinate 31,555,795 downwards.
ATTACATTCAAAACTATATAATTTGTTCGCGATAATTTTTTAGATAGTTTCAATAATATATTGTTCTCGGCTAACAATGTATCTTTTAAATGAAAAAAAAACTTTCAATTTTATCACGTCATTGAAGTCGATAGCTTTTTGTTTGGACTAATAAATCCGATTATTTACACTAACAATTTTACAATTAAATCAAAGAAATTTCATTCAATAATACCAATGATATCGGATCAATGATTTTTTTTCAGTGTGTTAATGTACACGAAGGGAAACATGCGCCTTATGCAAGAAGAATGATAACCAACAAATAATAATCAACGACAAATACCTAATCTGCTTAGTTTTTTATTTACCTTCCTTACCAAGCATACCCTACTACATCCTATGATACTCTATATCTATCTACTGTAGTACTATGTACCCATGCTGTTATAAAAAAGTATTTAGATATTAATCTGACTGTGAAATGCTTATTTGACTGATCAAAGTTAAAAAAAATGTTAGGTAAAAAATATTAATAAGAATTACCGACAATTTCATAGAGATTTCAACTTTAAAGGATAACTTCTACTTCCGTTAAATTTTTAACAAATTAACGCTTTAACGATTAACGAAGTTAATGATGAACCCGACTACTATAGTATAGTATAGTTTTATTCCATATGTCTTGCATTTGCTGTGACATGGCCCAACTTACAGACTTGCATTTTGCGTTACAAGTTTTCCATTTTTGTATACATTTTGCCTTACATAAATAATCATAATACATAACATTAATAATAATCATAAGCTAACTCCTATTGCGTTTCCTTAGGGATACTCGGTCGTTTTTTGGCGTGCTTACAGCTACTAGTTTAGTCTTTTAATAAACTAATTTCGCGTAGTCCTCAGCCCGCTCCGTCGAGGTCCCTGAATGCCAGAGTATATTCCGCCAGTTCCTTAACTATTTTTCCCTTTAACGTTTCTATCCACCATCGTCTTAGACATTCCCCCACTTTGTCCCCTCTCCATTTGTCTACCCCTGCTACCCACTTATCGTTAATTTGTCTCCTCGCCTCTCCACACCTCCAGATGTGTTCCAGAGTCTCCTCTTCCTTTCCACATACTCTGCACTTCCAGTTGTTATAACCTTTCTTTCCTGCCCTCTCCAGGTTTCCGCATCGCAATCTTTCCCATTCCTCTTTAATGACCCCCCTAATATCTTTGTTCTCCCAAAAATCCTCTCTCCCCAGTTTCTCTTTGATCCCCTTGAAATAGCTGCAGAATGTGGATCTATCAATGCCCCCCCAATGAACCCGACTACTATTATTTTCTTTTTTTAGGCGCTCCGCGGTGTGACATTTGGCATCCACAATTTTTTACCTAGAACAAAAAATAAAAATTCTCGTCAATCTACATTAGAATATGTAGAGAAGTAGGCACGGAATTTAAAAAATATCGTTTTATTCAAAAGTTGTAAGTATTTGAACAGAAACTTTAAAAAATAAACTTTAAAAAACAGATATTTAAAAAATATCGTTTCATTCAAAAGTTGTAAGTATTTGAACTTAAGAAATGAATTTTCGGTGAAAATGTTCGTTATAACCGCTCATAGACTGCTCATAAAATGAAAAGTTTTCGATTAATCAGAAATTCCGTACGTACTTCTCTGCGAAATGCAATTAGGAACATAAATGTTTAATTTTAATCAAATCGAGTGAAAATTGTTGAAGTTATTTGTCACGTCAATTGGAAAAAAAGGTATTTCGAGAAGTTATTAATTAATTTTATGAGTGGATCACTTTTTCATACGAAAAAAATGGTTAAATTCGCTCATGATTTTATACCCGTTACTGTGGCCTAACCCCTTAAACGCTTCTTATCTTGCAAAAACTGGTACAAAAATAAATATTACCGAAAAAAGCCCCATAAACCTAAATAAACTCAAACTTTTTTGCACAGAAGGAGTATTAACTCAAACAAACAATCAACCAACCTGGACATATCCAAGCAAACAATCCACGCACATTTATTGTACAGCAGTAGAAGGCTTTTCCCCAAACTAATCCTAACGACATTATACAACATTATTGTGTTGAGAATTTTTTTAAATCATTTTTTATAAATGCCAACCGAGTTTCGATTTTCCTAAAAAAATATTTACATTTGTTCAAAGGTGATTGCGGAAACAATGCGATTTCGATCATATTGAGTAGAGAATTATTGCTTCATTGTTATTAATTGTCGACTATGAGGACAATCCTCGGAATCGAATGTCTTTAGAATCACCCATCCGTATACATATATCCACAGCGCAATTTCGTCTGAACTTGACAGAAGACAGAGTAGTCCAGCGATTGATAGCCCTCTAAACAGACAATGCGATCTATACCTCGGCACCATCGTGCCCCGTCCTATACAATGCCAGACCATACATGGGAATTGCCAAGAATAGTTTGGCGGCCGGCAATTTCACCATTTATACCCTATTACCGCAATTCACAATTACATCTATTTCCGTCCACAGTTTTTACGATGAAATCTTATCGATCGCGAAAAACCATGTTAATATATCTATACAGCGTAATGGCAGAATAATTAAGGTCTGAGACTAATTGAGTCGTAGAGCTCGATTTGATAGCCGGATTTCAATCTCTGTCTTCTCTGTCTCAGCCCGCTTCACCTTATTTCTCTGGGCGAACCGTACTTCCGTCTAAATAATATACAATTTCGTACATACTCCAGAGAGTTTAGTTTAACTTGCAGATTTGGGGCGTTTCTCTTTCTCTTTCTCTCTCTTGTCACTCGTAACTTGAACAAGCGATTTGAATACAACTGTATATATGTGTATGTATAGATGTGTGCGTGTGTGTATGTATACGGAGCGTTCTATTTCAATCTTACACCTGATTTATCTCGAAAAATACTGCTCCGATCAAGTATTAAGGATAATAAAACTTTTAAGCTTCAAAGGGGAACGTTAAAAAAATCTTTTTTTCGTCAGAAATTCAAAATGACACCGCTAAGATGGCCGACATGATTTTTTAAAATGGGATCACGCATTTTTGTTACCAAAACATTGAACAGGTCAAAACTAACAACTTTTGTAGGAAATGTTCTTTGATAACGCTAATAACTTTTAGGTTGGAATACCATTTTTCCGCCGAAGCGACGAGCCGCAGAGACCTAATCCTTGTTTGGGTTTGTTGAGGTTATTGAACAAAATCAAACAATCTTACACCCACACGCACACTTAAACTAGGGATGTTAAAGACTTTACCTCCTCGTGGTATATTGTGAATAACGCTAAAATGGTAAAAAGCTATTCCAATAAAAAAATGATGAACGTTATCGAAAAACTTTTCCTAGAAAAGCTGTTAGTTTTGATCTGATAAATGTTTAGGTGAAAAAATTCATGATTCAATTTCAAAAAACTATGTCCACCATCTCAACGTCGCTATTTTGAATTTTGGAGGAAAAAAGATTATTTGGATAAGGTTCCGAGCCCCCCCCCCCCCCCCCCCCCCCCCGGTCGATCGAGCTGAAATTTTACACAAACCATCCCTTTAATATTTTAAGACAACCCCTAAAAGATTTTTGGCGACTCGCAATGGTTTTGGAGATATTGAATTTTTTAGTTTTTTTTTATCGCGCGCCGACTATATCTATATCTACTACTACGTCTGCGTTCATACCTATATATGTTATCGCGGTCTCCGTTTCGTCTAAACAAAAAGTACCCAACCAAACAAACCTAAACAAACCCAAAAATTGTCGCGCATCGCCAAAAAGTCCTTTAGGGGTTGCCTTAAAATATTAAAAGGAAAGTGTGCGAAACTTCAGCCCGATGGCGGGGGTTCGGATCCTTACCCGATATTTTTTTGAACGTTCCCCTTTCGACCCTAAAACTTTTAACATACTCTATACTTGATGGGAGCAGTATCTTCAAGATAAATCAGGTATAAGATTAATAAGGCCTTAGGCCACTCTAGAGGCCGAAAATAGGCTTTTTGGGGACTTTTTTCTGAAAAACTACAGAATAAATCGAGATTACAAAGGAGGGTGTTTATCATACATACCAGTGACTGTGTACTATTTTTTTGAAGCGATTAATTTCAAAATAGCGGCTGTGCAGCGTTTATCTCAAAACTGCATTTTTTAAGTTGGCCGGAAACATAACTCAGACAATTTTCAACCGAATCACTTGAAATGTTGAATATATCTTGAAAAATACATTGTCTATGGAAGTACGTAGGATTTTTTTTATATTGCATAGTTCATTTGTTATTAACAGTTATCTGACCATCTTTTGGAAAGTGAAAAATTTGTCTAAAAATCGTCAGATAATTGTTAATAATAAATGAACTATGCGATATAAAAAAAACTACGTACTTTCAGACAATGTATTTTTCAAGATATATTCAACATTTCAAGTGATTCGGTTGAAAATTGTCTGAGTTATGTTTCCGGCCAGCTTAAAAAATTCAGTTTTGAGATAAACGCTGCACATCCGCCATTTTGAAATTAATCGCTTCAAAAAAATTATTGTATACAGTCACTGATATGTATGATAAACACCCTTTTTGTAATCTCGATTTATTATGTAGTTTTTCTGAAAAAAAAAAAAAAAAAAAAAAAAAAATCCCCAAAAAGCTTATTTTTTCGGCCTCTAGAGTGGTCTAACCCCTTAAAATGAGACAGCCGATATATATATATATATATATATCCGTGGTATAATTAAATCAACGATGTGAATTGCAAAAAACGGATTCCGCAACCGCCCGTCATTTGTTAGGTAACAAAGCTCTCGAGCACGCGAACGTATGTAGGAAAATCCGGATATAAACTGGTTGCATCGCAGGTGCAACTGTAAGGTCATTAGGCTGCATCCGCCGCATCTACCGCGCTCAATTCGAACGTTTATACTATTTCCGTTCCAGCCATGGTCTGTCACATCTGCAGAAAACAAACATGTCGAATATTCGAAACGTTCGAATTCTTGTTGAATCGCGCTAAAAAATGTCTCGCTTGGTACGTATGCACGAATTGTTGCAAGAGCACTATTTATTTCTGAACACTTGTATTATACGAATGAAACATAATTTTTTATCCTGAGCATTTTCTTTCCACCGAACGTTACCGCCGTCACTGTCTGAAGAGCCTCGCACTTTGCTCCTCAAGTAGATACAACCGTGCACGATCAGACCCGATTCATGCGGCATCAAAGTTTCCGGTGCGAGACCCATTTCGTAGTTGGAAATATCGAGCTTACAATCAGCTATCAGCTCGGCCATTCGAGCGTATTGTTACGTATTTCGTGCTTCTGAATATTGTACATGATTGAAGCGGTGCAGGGGAATCAAATTGTATTGTATTCCCGATGTAGGCTGATTACGAGACTCCGTATATAAAGGGTGTCCCAAAATGACCTGACATTTCAAGTTATTAATAAACCGTATTATTTATTTAAAAAGTACTAATATTTTGATTTTAATATGAGGTACAATCATAGAGGTTATGTGTGGAACACAATATCCGATAAATGGCATCAACGGCATGTACTTGGGAGACATATTTTTTCAACAAGTTGGCGCAACCTGCTAAACTGCGGGTGAAACAATGTAGTTATTGTAGACGAAGTTTCATGGTCGTGTTATCTCGCGCTGCGGCGGTGTGAATTGGCCACCAAAATAGTGCATTTTGACGCCATTTGACTTCTTTTTTTGGGGTTTTCTCGAAGGAAAAGTATATGCCAATGATCCACAGACCATTCAGTCAATGAAGCAATTGGACACACCATTAATTAAAATAGTTCGCAATTATGCCAAAATGTAATTGAAAATGTTGTAAAGAAAGTGAACGTGTGCAAACAGGGACGAGGCACCCATTTATCGGATATTGTGTTCCACACATAACCTCCATGTTTGTACCTTATAATAAAATTAAAATATGCGTACTTTTCAATAACGGAGGTTTACGTTTTATTAATAAATTAAAATGTCAGGTCATTTTGAGACACCCTATATTATATATATATATATATTAGACTGATTCAAAAAAAAAACATGATTTTTTTTCCTTCGGGATTCTCGTGCTATTGTTGGGCACTAATAAAAGAAAATTTCTCTAAAAAGATGGGCGTGGTCACTCAATTTTTAGAGGTGGCTATCTCGACTTTTTTGTATTTGAATTTTTTTTAACGAACGTATTGCATTTAAGCATAGTCACGGCTTCGGGTTACGGATAAAAATCACATCCAGCAGCTATTTCGTAACAAAAATAAACTCTAACAATTTGAAAAGATTGCAATATTCACAATTCAAATCTAGGTAGATCAATAATGGCGTCTATACTACTCTCTTTATTCATGTAGATTTATTTATACGCATTAACATTTCGCACTGTTTACGAAAAATTAAATTATAAGCTTTTATTCATAAATTATGTATTTACATTTTCAAAATGCTACACTTATATTATCTTCAAACTCATTTATATTTCTTCCCAGCCACTGTACATAACATCGCGCATCGTGGTGTTGTTTTTTTTTCAATGTGACTCAATTAAAGACAATTTTAAACAATGGCTCGGAAAAATGAAGACAAGACAATTTGGCTAATCGGTAAGGAAATTCCGAAAATAAGTACCCGTCATTTACCGTCAAATCGGAAAGTTTTGTGTTTGTTCTTTTACAAACATAACAGAGAAAAACTGACCATACGTCGAAATGCACACGAAACGATGAATGAAGTTTTCGAACAATGGAAATGTGCTGAAATTCCAACACGTCGATTGGATAACGCAATCTTGAAATTAATAAAACTTCATCTAGTCTGGAAAAAACTTTTAAAAATCGGGTTTAAAAGAAGTTGCCGTCACAATGGAGAAATAATCGAAACGTGTGATAGCAAAAATAACCGCCCAAGTTCGTTAACATTTTGGGCAGAACGAAAAGGTGCAACGTTGAACAGTTTGGTCCAAATCTCTCTTAAATTTACTCTCCTTCAATATTTGTGAGGGCAAATTCTTTTTAACCCGATTTTTTAAAAGTTTTTTCCAGACTAAATAGAGTTTTATTAATTTCACGATTGCGTTATTCAATCTACACGTTGGAATTTCAGCACATTTCCATTGTTCGAAAACTTCTTTCATTGTTTCGTGTGCACTTCGACGTATGGTCAGTTTTTCTCTCTTATGTTTGTAAAAGAACAAACTGAAAACTTTCCGATTTGACGGTAAATGACGGGTACTTATTTTCGGAATTTCCTTGCCGATTAGCCAAATTATGTTGTCTTCGTTTTTCCGAGCCATTGTTTAAAATTGTCTTTACTTGAGCCACATTGAAAAAAAAACAACACCACTTACAAATGCGCTGCGCCAATACAAAATGGCGCCACGGATGCGCCGTGACTTGCGCAGTGGTATGCGCGATTTTATGTACAGTAGCTGGGAAGAAATATAAATGAGTTTGAAGATAATATAAGTGTAGCATTTTGAAAATGTAAATATACGATTTATGAATAAAAGCTTATAATTTAATTTTTCGTAAAAAGTGCGAAATGTTAATGCGTAAAAATAAATCTACATGAATAAAGAGAGTAGTACAGACGCCATTATTGATCTACCTGGATTTAAATTGTGAATATTGCAATCTTTTCAAATTGTTAGAGTTTATTTTTGTTACGAAATAGCTGCTGGATGTGATTTTTATCCGGAACCCGAAGCCGTGACTATGCTTAAATGCAATACGTTCGTTAAAAAAAATTCAAATACAAAAAAGTCGAGATAGCCACCTCTAAAAATTGAGTGACCGCGCCTATCTTTTTAGAGAAATTTTCTTTTATTAGTGCCCAACAATAGCACGAGAATCCCGAAGGAAAAAAAATCATGTTTTTTTTTTTTGAATCAGGCTAATATATATATATATATATATATATATATATATATATATATATATATATATACATACGTATACACGTGTATTACGGACAACAATCTACAGAGGTTCGCATGACGGCAATATGAAGACGCCCGTGAAAAACGACGCAACCGACCCAACCTCGAGCCAGCGTCACGCCAATCACATTCTACCATTGGCCGATGAACGGCAGCCCTACCGGTTCAGTGTTGCGCCACGGTAGGAGTGATCTCTTCGGCCCAACGCTGGGATGTACGATTGGCCGATAGCAGGCTTACCGGAAATCCTAACAGGCTTCGTATTGTTGGCGCAATATTCGGGCTAGTGTTGGCCCAGTGTAGGGCTGTCAAAACAACCCAATGCTTAGCCAACAATCGATCAGGTTCACAAGTTTCTGTGCTCGATGATTGCTCATCAAAAGAATTATTAGATTCACTGACATCGTTATGCACAATCACTTGTTCGTGGAATGTTTCCAAATTTGTTTCACTATCCACGTGTCTTTTTGTTTCGTTGCCTCTGATCCTAACCTGCTGTAAAGGGTTTTCTAATATTTGTCGTCGTTTTAACACTCGACGTTTCTTAATACTATCATAATAACTCGGAATTTTTTTAATACATCACAAAACTTTAGTATAAATCAATTTTAATTTTATAAAGTGAATTTCAGATAACAGTAATTATGAGTTTTTATTATCACAGGACGTAGAAAATTGCATGCAGCATGTTAGTGAATCTAATAATTCTTTCGATGAGCAATCATCGAGCACTGATTGTTGGCTAAGCATTGGGTTGTTTTGACAGCCCTACACTGGGCCAACACTAGCCCGAATATTGCGCCAACATATGAAGCCGACCTTAGCCCTACTATGGGCCGGTGATCACACCAACCGTCAGCCGATGGGCGTGATCTCTTTAGCCCAATGATGGGCCAATACCCGGCCAACTGTTAGGATTTCCGGTAAGCTTACCATTGGCCAACCGTACATCCCAGCGTTGGGCCGAAGACATCACTCCTACTGTGGCGTAACACTGAACCGGTAGTGCTGCCGTTCATCGGCCAATGGTAGAATGTGATTGGCGTGACGCTGGCTCGAGGTTGGGTTGGTTGCGTCGTTTTTCACGGGTACCGTGGCGCAACACTGAGCTGTCGGTTGGCGTGATCACCGGCCCATAGTAGGGCTAAGGTCGGCTTCATACCGTTGGCGCGATATTCGGGCTAGCGTTGGCCCAGTGTAGGGCTGTCAAAACAACCCAACGCTTAGCCAACAATCGATCAGATTCACAAGTTTCTGTGCTCGATGATTGCTCATCGAAAGAATTATTAGATTCACTAACATCGTTATGCACAATCACTTGTTCGTGGAATGTTTCCAAATTTGTTTCACTATCTACTTATCTTTTTGTTTCGTTGCCTCTGATCCTAACCTGCTGTAAAGAGTCTTCTAATTTTTGTCGTCGTTTTAACACTCGACAACTCGGCATTTTTTTAATACACCACAAAACTTTAGTATAAATCAATTTTATTTTTAATAAAGTGAATTTCAGATAACATTCATTATGAGCCATGCTAAAAATGCCATGCTAAAAATAAGCATTGGCAAAACCATGGTCAAACGATTGGCTCAGACTCAGGGCTTGCGCTCGCCCCGACAATTGGCCGACGGTCATTAATTAGTACTGGCCCAGCGTTGGCTCTTCGATGGTGTGCCGAGCTTCAGTTCGAGACTGGCAAACCCATGAATAACCGATTGGCCCATGTTCGGGGCCAACACTGGGACCCGATAGTTGGCTGACAGTTGGTAATCGATATTTGGCCCGAGGTTGGGTGTTCGTTGGTTTGCCATGCTTCAAATGAGCACTGGCAAAATCATGGCCAAATCATTGGCCCGTATAAAGGACCAACACTGGGTATTAGTGGTTGGTGCTGAATATCGTACCAAGCGTCGGCCGTATTTTAAGCGCCGGCAAATTTTTCACGGGACGTTATGCAACGAGAGTTCTTCCCAGCTCTGATGCGCCTCGCGATGCCGTTTAAACGTACAACATGCAATTTTCCCGTCTCCTGGTAGTGCAACCCCTGCTGGAATTGGTCGGGGAGTCCCCAGATCCTATCAAATTTCTATAGAAATTATTTAATAGGAACTCCGCACGTAGGGAGTCCACATTGGAATCCCAGTGGATTTCGCGCTATTTCTCGAATGACGTCGCTTCAGAACTTTTTATTTGAAATTCTCAACCAAAATTTGTTGGATTTCCCGAAAAAATATCCTTTCGTCATTCCGTGCAAGAATTTTTTAGGAAGTCCTAAAATACGCCCTTGTCCACATTTGGGACGCCCTACATAGTCCAATTGGAGGCTTCATTAGATTCCAATTGGATTCTGCACCGTTCCCCGATGAACGCCGTCTGAGAATTCTTACTACGTTCGAATTGAAAATGTGTAAAAAGTCATGAGAAATAGGTCGTCGTATTGAACCGCAACCTGCACGCTACCTGAGTGTGCACGTTTGTGGTGATATTATGTCGAAGTGCAGTGGAATAAATAAAAACGATCATTACAGTGGTTTTTACTTTTTTTACAGTGGCTTTTTTTACTTTTTTTACAATTATACTTTCTTAAGATAAGATTTACACTTTTGCAACATTCACTCATTTTGTGTGTGTGTGTGTGTGTGTGTGTGTGTGTGTGTGTGTGTGTGTGAGCGCGCGCGTGCGTGCGTGGGTGTGTACGTGCGTGCGTGCATGCGTGGGTGTGTGCGTGCGTGCGTGCGTGGGTGTGTGTGTGTGTGTGTTGTTTAGAAAATTGAACGCACAGAATACGATGGGATTGTATCAGATTCTGTTGAATAACGTGCACTGAAAAAAAATGATTGATCCAATATCATTGGTGTGGTTGAATCAAATTTTGTTGATTCAATTGTAAAATTGTTGGTATAAATGATTGGATTTATTAATCTAAACAATACGCTATTGACTTTAATAACATGATAGAATGAAAAGTTTTCTTTAATTCAAAAGATATATTGTTAGCCGAGAATAATAAATTATTAAATCTATTTCCAAAATTATCGCGAATAAATTATATAGTTCGGAATGCATTTTCTGCAACGAACAAAAAAGCGTTTCAATCCATACCATGAATATTGTTGATTCGAGTACACAAGCAAAATTGCATTTCGCTCGTTTGATTCAGATAACATTTCTATTGAGTAAATATATTATTTTATTGTCTTCACCATATCCGATAGTGATTTTCAAGTACATTATTCGTTAAAATTTTAATATTTTATTTTGATTCGAAAATATAAAGCGAATGTCTGAATTGGTTAAAAAATTATGCAAAAATAAAATTTGATTCTTGCGCATACACGAAGCGATTTAATCGTAGTCATTAAAAAAATGTAATACAATCACGTTATACAATACAATCGCGGTGTATAATTGAACTGGTTGCATTACGGCAATCGATTCAATACTTCCGTCTTTGGTTGGAAAAATTAAACCAAATGATGTATAATATAATAGCCGAGCGCCACCGAAATTTTTGGTGCCAGGAAACCCGTAGTTCTCGTAGTAACCGCTAGAAGCCACACGCGCACTCGTTTTTCGTAAGCGTAGCACGAACCGCAAAAAAACGTAGTTTGGCTGATCATAAGCCAATCTACGTTTTTTTTTCAAATTCAGAAAATTTGAGGGGCAGACAGCTGTTCGTCTATCTATTTGACGTTGTTTGGCAAAGTTTCGACGGGATCTGAAGAACCGTTTCAGATTTTTGGGTATCTATAATTGTTCTACCATACCGACCGCGATGACGTGTCATTCCGTCTTAAGGCCATATGTAACACCGACCGAGCGGCCACGAGTGCGAGAGAAGTAGCTGATTTATAGATTCCCAGTGTTCTCCGAAAGGATTGATTTTTTGGAAAAAAGAAAAGAAACACCTTCCACTCTGTCGAACGACGAACAACGCCTTTTTCTTCGTTTGCTGAAAATGTGGTCCGTCTGCGAGAGAACTTGGCAGTAGGATTTTTACCGACTGGACATGATAGCAATGTCCTTAAGCGCCGAAGAAACTCTACATAATATCGCTTCTCGGCCTGTGGCTAGTGATGCCGTCGAGCGAGACGAGACGAGAATTTCGTATTTCTCGTCTCGGAAAAATTTCGAGAAATATTTCTCGTCTCGAATTTCGAGAGTCTCGAAATTCTCGATAATCTCGGCGAGTCTTGGGCTGCATGTTTGGGCTGGGCTCGACTAATTTCAATACAAAGAAAACGCTTTGAAATACACTTTTATTATTCGGACGGGTTAAGATTTTGTTGAATTGCTGATTTCAGGCTGCACGTCAGCCATCCGTTTATACAAAGCAGACTTCTCGCTGACTCATTGGTCATCCTATTTCGATGTTTCCTTAGGATCAAACCAGCCTCCGAAAACAAACGTTCAGCCGGGACGCTTGTCGCCGGGATGCTCAAGAAATCTCGCGCCGTTTTTGCTAAATTCTGAAACGAATCCGAGTTGTTCCCATGTAGAGGTTGCCATGTAGAGTTGCCCAATGTTACGATCAGGCCAACATTGGGACCATCGTATATGCCAACAAAAGACAAATAATATTGGCCCATTACTGTTCCGCTCTAAACTGAAAACGGGCACAATATCAGCCCATCCCTAAAGCCTGTCCTGGCCCATCTTTAAAAACTAACAAACAGCCGTGATAGTTAAACTAAATTTGCCAATTTAAAAACTGGGGATACTAAAATACTGACAATTCCATTGGCCCAATATTGTTCCGTTATAAATTGAAAACCTGCACAATATCGGCTCATCGTTTAAAACCAATAAATAGCCGTGATGGTTGAATTATATTGGTCAATTTAAGGGGTTACCCCCACTTGCGATTTTGAAAAAAATGATTTTTTTTATTCCATTTTTTTGAATTATAAGTATCTGAAAATATGTCCTAAAAATTTCAAGTCGATCCGAACAAAATTGACTGACATATGAGCGTTGAAAGAGAAGAATCCGTTGTGTAAACGACCGGCTAATTGAAACTTTCAACACGTTTTTCTCAAAATGGCATTTCTGAAGTCGGTGACCAAGATTACTCGAACACTAATGAACCGATCTTCTTGAAATTTTGCAGGCTTATTTAATACATAAAAGTGTAGTCTTTAATCGTTCGATTTTTTTTTTCGAAAAAAAATGGCCGTTTTATAGCCAAAAAAAGGCCCTTTTTTTCGTTAAAATCGAACGATTAACTTTGACTGTCCGCCATTTTGTGAAAAAAGAATATTTTTTAAAATCCTTCGATTAAAGACTAGTTTATACTTATATTTGACTAAATCCATCCGCATTTTTTTTTCAGATGATCCACTTCGCCGCAATGTTGGTCACCGCAAACCGTGTATATAAAAACATTATTTCATTGACGGCCATTTGCCACTAAACAATGTAATATTTTTCAATAAAAAAATTACTGAAAGTTCTTCAAGATGTGTTCTTTAAGATGGTATATTGATCGATTAAAAAAGTTTTGTAGTTTTTTTTAATTCATGAAAAAGGCCTTTTTTTTGCGCTACAAGTGGGGGTAACGCCTTAAAAACTGGTGATGCTAAAATACAAGCAATTACATTGGCCCATTATTGTCCTGTTATAAATTGAGAACCGGCATAATATCGGCCCATTACTAAAGATTATCCTGGCCCATCTTCCAAAACCAATAAACAGCAGTGATAGTTAAACTAAATTTGCCAATCCTAAAGCTGGCAACCCTAAAATACTGGCTATTACATTGGCTCATTATTGTCTCGTTCTAAATTGAAAACCGACACAATATCGGTCCATAGTTAAAACCTATCATGGCCCATCTTTTATATTCATTAAACAGTCATGATAGATAAACAATATTTGCCAATTTTTAAACTGGTGATGCTGAAGTACTGCCAATTACATTGGCCCATTATTGGTCTGTTATAAATTGAGAACTGGCAGAATATCAGCCCATTACTAAAACCTATCCGGGCCCATTTGTTAAAACCAATAAACAGTCGTGATAGTTCATCGAAATTTGCCGATTTGAAAACTGGCAATGCTAAAATACTGGAAATTACATTTAATTAATCTAAGCCCTTTATTGACTAAGTGGGTCAGACTATACCTGCTGTTATTTTATTTAAGCCTTGGGTTATTCTTGGGGACTTGAGACTCAGTGCTGTTCGCAACATTATATAAGTCGAATTCCATCGAGTTGATACGTCTATCGTTATCGTTATTTCTTTTTCATTGACGGCGTCACAATATGCGTGCAATTTACTCATCCACTGCTCGGACGTCTTAAGTTTTACAAGCAATTTTCTCAATTTATTAATGACATTGTTTTCTTTTGATTGCTCCCATAGAGATAATACGGTCTCTTCGTCAGAGCTGCCGATATTGGTAGATAACTTGAAATTTGAGTGTTCCGGATTTAGAGCGTTCAATGTATCTTGTACTCCCAAATTCAAGATGTGGGCGAAACAACGGAAGTGAGAATCACTCGCGTTGAATTCGATAAGCCTTCCCGGATAAGAGACCAGAGAAGATTATCGAAAATTCTCCCAAAAACATTAACATAATATTAGTAATTGTAATTCTCTCGAATAAATACAGTTACTATTATTTTTCTCATTTGGTGCCCCCAAAATCAAATGTCGACTGAGAAATTTCAGGAATCTCGAGATTGACGAGAAATTCGAGAAATCTCGAGAAACTCGAGAATTCTCGAGATGTCGAGAGTCTCGATCGAGAATCTCGTCAGTCGAGAAAAACTTCTCGTCTCGTCTCGAGATCTCGAGACGAGAATTTTGTAAGACGAGACGAGAAATTTCTCGATCTCGTCTCGTCTCGCCGAGAAATGTCTCGTCTCGACGGCATCACTACCTGTGGCTAAGATTAAAGTGTAGTATTGGTTCTTATCAATTGGATATCTGATGATCGTTCGAATGCGCACATTTTTTTAAGATTAAAAAAAAATTGAAAAACATTCAATTTTTAAATAAAGCAAATTCGATCAAACATTTTATTTTGACAATCCTATCTTATTCCAAAGAACTGAATGCGAACTTCTCTCCAATATTTTCAGCAATTCTCGTGAGTGTATATTTATTTGGACCAATAATCAAGAAACGTTTGCAAGTGGACATAGATTCATATTAAAAACATGACTTTTTCAATTCACAAATGTATTCTTTTGATTGTAATGAACATTTATTTCATCGAATATTATATTTTTTTCTACTAGAGACTAAATGCGTTATTACAGATGGCACCTGTACTTTGCGGAAAAAAATACGATTATTTCGAATCGATATTGTTAATTTTTTATTCATGACACTTATCTCTATCTCATGCAACTACTTTTGACATTGTACGGAGTACGAAAATGTTACGTCTCAAGGCATATTTGTTTCGATGTAGTAAAGAAATAATTCATTCTATTGATTATATTTTTGTACGAAATAAAAGATGTTGTAACAATCGCTTAATTATCCATACATCTACAGATTGTATATAGAATGATTTCAATAGATTATCATTTTATTTTAAGGATAGTGGATATATTAAGAGAACAGAAGACATTTTCAAATAAAATAATATGGTATTAAAATCAATTACATTTTCCAATATTTTATAGTATTGTAACAATGTCATATGTCGGTGGAACTCCGTATTCAGACATTTATTTGGGTCAACCAATGTATTTTTTTTTATTTAATTGTTTTTTTCTCAGTGTGGGAATCCATTAGAATTCAAATTGGATTCGTACATTTGATGCCAATGTGGGAATCCCGATGAGAATCCAATATACGAGCGTGACATTTTAGTAACAGGATCCAATACGAAGACCCATTGGATCCCTATCAGGAAGTGGGGACAAGTATGGTAATCCAATTGGATCTCTGCGACAATTTTTGCATGGGAGGTAAGAGGGAGTGAGAGAAGGAGAGCGGACGGCAGAGGAGAGGGAAAAGCATTTACTCTTTGCTCATTGAGTAATTTAACGAGCCAGTCCACTTTGGAGCCACGAAAAAAGGCTATTTTCGCGATTTTTTTTTTGAGGATTTTACGAACGGTATGAACATAAAAGTTGTTGGGCTTGATAAATAAAGTCTTGAAATACATTAAAAAAAAATTAATTCATTTTTATTCTATTTTAAGTACAAAAACTATAGTTTAACGTAACGCCTCAAAAATCGGTAGGATAGGTAGCTCTATCACAACTCGGCAACGACTTGTCTGAATAAAAAAAATCAAAGTCCATTAGACACCAGCTACAAAATGGCCCTCAGATATAAAGTTTTATCCAAAAATGAAAAAATGGCAGATAAACAACGAAAAAAAGTTTTTAAAAACACATTTTTTTTCGCAGTTTTTCGCAAAAGAAGAGTAAAAATCAAAATTTTAAAACCATCGAGGGTCATGTTGTTGCGAATCATGTTTACAATATGTGGTTCAAATTTCAAGAGAATCGATTTATTAGTTTTAGAGATACGATGGAGCTCGATTTAAAAGCGTTGTTTCGAGAAAAACGCGTTTGAAGTTTATACTATGATCGGCCGAGCGCGCTATACGCTCAGGCAGACGAAATGAGGTTCTGATGTTCAGGAAAAAAAACTTAGAGAGCTTGGATTTTCATAAAATTTTGACACACTATTTCTGAATGTAGGTACTTTCGACAACAGTAAAAAAATCGATTTTTTTGAAATTTTGAAAGTGGACTGCCTGAGGATCCATCAGGCCCGGATCAGGGATCAATAAGCAGCCCTGATCAGGCACGCCTGATTTGAGCCAGACAGGGGCCTGAGCAGGGATCAATAAGGCGCCCTGATCAGGCACGCCTGATTTGCGCCGGATAGGAGCCTGATCAGGCATTAATAAGGCGCCCTGATCAGGCACGCCTGATTTGCGCCGGATAGGAGCCTTATCAGGCATCAATAAGGCGCCCTGATCAGGCACGCATGCTTTGCGCCGGATAGGAGCCTTATCTCGCATGAAGCTCGTCACTCCGGAACCTCTCCTCTCTAGGACTAGACAGCGCCTCTGTCGGCGAAGCCTCATGAAATATTTTGACAGCTGCACACGCAGGCACGCGAAATATATGAAAACAATGGTTATCAACCGAAAGTGCGTGTCGTCAAAATTTGTTTCAAAATCTTTTTTATCATAAATAAATATTTATGTTAATTTTTTTGTATTATTGTTATAGGGAATCAAAACTTTTGTATTTTTAATAACGTTAGTAAACTTGATAACGTGTAACTGCGATAATAATTTAATAAATGTTGATCTATTGTTAAACAAAAAATTAATCAAATGATTGAGCCAGATGACACGCATGTCTCAGGCTGGATGAGGCAGCTGATGCGAGCCAGATAAGTTGCTTGATCCGAGCCAGATATAGTGCCTAATCCGAGCCTGGTAAGGTGCCTGATCCGGGCCAGATATAGTGCCTGATCCGAGCCGGATACGCATGCTGACCCGGGTCTGATAAGAAGCCTGATCCGGGCCAGATAAGTTGCTTGATCCGGGCCTGATCAGAGCCTGATAAGGTACCTGATCCGGACCTGAATAGGCAAAAGCGTTACATCCCTGATCAGGGCCGGACTAAATTTGCCTGACCCGGCCCGGATTTGCTATTGTGGCAGCCTGATCCGGTCCGGATTTCACCCTGAACAAATTTCTGCTCGGGTGGCTCCTTAATGAGTATAAAATGTGTTCTGAGGTCTTCGCATGAGCACAGCGACATGTCAATTTTTTCTTGAACGCACTGTAGCTTCTGTACTAACTTAGCTCTCTCTCTCTCTCTCTCTCTCTCTCTCTTTCTCTCCCTCCCCCCCCCTCTCTCTCTCTTAGGTCCGCCAACTCGCTCTCTGTCTTCCTAAACTGGTAATTGATTATTTACCACCAGTCTGATTACATTTTTCGCGGCAGTTATGTACGAGTTCGCGTTTGGGGTTTTGTGACGTAATTGACAGCTTAATAATATGGAGAAGCGAATTTATACGTAGAATTTCAAGAAGCGCTTCTCGTTGACGGAATAAAAAAAAGGACTTGTTTGGAGCAACTGGAGCAACGCTGCGTCGTTGGTGAGCCGTAAGAAGGTGGAAGGTAGGCTGCTTATCCAACTGATGACTCGGGGACCGATAATTTCGTATAACCGAGAGCTGTCAGCCGCAGACTGCTCGCAATCTCTCTGGCCATTCTTGAATATTGAAACTCCTGGGGATTTGCACAGCCCGAGAAGAAACGAGGGTTGAGCATACACAAATAACGTCGGTATCTCGATAAGCAACATTACGATATTAGTCGCCGAGCGCAATGGCAAATACAACACGGCGGAATATTTTTTATATTGGAATTATATGATTCAAGGCAAAGCCGACATATTCGCCGGTATCCGTAACGCAATAAGCTATAGGGTGGAATATTGTACGTACATACCCTTTGACATCGCGCGATGATATATATGATTATGAGAAAAGAAACGACGTGCCTAATTAAACCCTTTGCACTCGAGAGGTGACTCTCGCTCACCACTTACTATCCCAGCGAAAAATTCCTCGAGTGCAAAGGGTTGAATAGTTGTCGCGTGAATGCTTCTTTTTCGTTTGAATAATAACTTCATTGAATATAGTTTTTTTCAATAAACAATCCATACTCTGCAAGACTATGTATTTATTGTGTGAAAATAACGATCTCGACATCCCGATACTCTCCTCAGTAAAAATGATTGAAAATCGACGATTAGCAAGATGTAGGACGAGAATCAGACAAACAAATTTAATCCGAATCGTTCGGGTAGGATAATTTTTCCAATTCGGCTTTATCAATCGCGAATCAATTTTGGCTGTTCTTCTTACGATTGTAACAAAGTGAATTTTTATTTTATTTTGTAAAAATAATTTACAAGCCTCGGTATTCCAACATTCGCGCAACGAATTTCGTAACATAATAAGAAAGAATTGATTCAATTCGGGTCTCCACGTCGATTTACTTAAGATAATCCTATAGCTTCACACTAGTCATACCACTGATTATACTTGAGACTTGTACAATTCAGATTTTTAACATATGAAAAAAAAAATTTGTAATAACTAAAATTTCCCATGTGTAAACTGTATAATGAATGTTCACATTTAATTAGAAATATGAAAAATAGTTATTCCAACGATTCGCGCAGTATTTCTAGGTTTGATATTTAGACAACATTGGTTCTATATCCGTCTCTTTTTACTCAACCAGGCGCGTTTAACCTCCATTCTTTTTAACGTCGATCTGTCAAAACAATGTCAGGCGCGGGAAATATAAAGCACTGTACTCGGGCTACGACTGGTAAAAAGCGTGGAAAATATGTGTCGTCAAAATATGTCGGTTAAAAACGAAATATGTGTAGAAATTCGAATGAGTGAGATGAGTTTAGGACTACAGTCCAGATGTCGCCTTCCTGTCACGTCTCTTTATCGTAGCAAGTGATAATAAATCCAATACCGGAAGTTCAAATTAAACTTGATATTACATAATAATTAGGTCACCTAGCGTAATTTTTTCTAAGAGCATCGATACTACGAGTGTTAAGTATGTAAATCTGATTATGTTTAAAAATCTAACGGATTCCCACTATTATCTACACTTTGGTAGCGACTGGAAATTGGGTTTTTTCATGTCGTCTCGGAATTCTTTCACAAAAATACGCAATTTTAATATTTTTTCTCTGTATTTAGGTCGATAATCGACCTTGAAAGTTTATAGAGACGATTATTAATCTATTTAGTGAAGCTCAAAAAAAATATGAAAATCCTATGGATTGAAGCCTGCCAATAGGATTTCTTTAAGGAGTTACGTGGGTTTAAACATTTTTTAAAATCCATTTCATTTTTTTTATTACTCAATGTCTAGAATATTCTCCCAAAGTTTTAAGTCAATCGGAGTAGAAGTCTAGGAGAGAAAGCCTTTGGGAATCCCCCCCCCCCCCTCCGTTGGGAAAGACCGGGCGGGAGCGACACAGGTAGTCGCATTTTTCTCCAAACACTGTTTTTAAAGTCGGTGGACACGATTTCTCAAAAAATTCTCACTGGACCGATCTTATTGAAATTTTGCACACTCCAAAATAGCATTGACTAGTGATTGAACGAAGGTATTTTTTTCGATTACAACTAATTTTACAAGGCTATACGTTAGTGTCAATTGTACTAACAATTGAACTATTTTGCATACAACTCTGGCCAAAATTCAAATTTCAACTTTTCTAAAATCCTTCTTTCAATCACGACCTATACTTATCTACTAACAATTTAAAAAAAAATATTTTTTTTAAATTTCATATAGAGTTATCATGAGTTATCCTGAACACCACGAGGACACTTTGTTTAAGGGGCTCCGGAAACCAAGGCCCACCGGCTGAATTTCATAATTTTTGGATGAAATTAAAAAAAATGTTTTTGCAACGTGTTATTCTATGTGCTTAACATTTTTAATAAAATAATTTGTATATTTTTTTTTTTTTAATGGAGAGCATATGCTTTTTTTGGCTTCGAAACCCACGCAACCCCTAAATTCGCCCATAATTTCGTCACGTTACAAAACATTGTTGGAAATTCACGTGAACGCCTTTGTTTCGGCCGAATGAATGATCGCAAGTATCCATTGAATTGAATTGCTCCTCGAATATCACATTCTCGTCGTGCAAAACGAGGCTCTCTTGTAAATTTAATAATCGACTTTCGGCACGCGTGGGTTTTCCCTGCCGCTCTCAGAGAGTGTCTGTATTGGAGAGGAAACGCTCATGCACGCGCGACTTCAATGCACATATCGCGTAGACACACAACTTGCTTCTTGTCGTATTAATTTCCGTGTAACGCGAATATCACCGAGAACGAGAACCTTTACGATCCGGAAGTGCCCTTTGATCTTCGTGTTCCCCGAGTGCAATTTCGCATTCTCGGAAATTCGCCAGGTTCACCCTCGAATGCGAAGTTGTGGTAACGAGTACGTGTACGTGAGAGATATAGGAAATTGTCGAGCCTTTTGATGGGAACTTCCCCGCGGAATGTTCTCGATAGAGAGAGAAAGAGAGCGGTGGAGGAAAAAAAAGAATCAAAGTCAAGAGCAAAAGAGAGTACGTATTATCTCTCAAAATTCGGAAGCTCCTGCAAGAGCACGTCCGAATTATATCCAGCTGGCAATTAGTCCGGCCCTCGCAGTCACCCTCGGGCCAGAGCAACTCTTATGCACTTGGCCTTTACAACATTCGGAATGATGCTGGAAATCTTGGGGGAGACCTTCAGCAAGCGATATGAGACAGATGCTTTTGAGAGCGAAAAGCGTGTTTTTTTTCGTCCTACACTGCCAAAAATAAAATTAATTTAAATAGGAGCTATTTAAATCAAACACGTTTTTTCTTGTTTCACGGCCTCCTACGATCTTAAGGTAAAACGAGCGCGCTCTTGATTTCTATAAATTTTGTTTAAATTTGAACCAGACATTGTTCATCTCATTATGCGTTTGAGTGAAATTTCAGAACAGTCGACTATTTAGATTGGGAGATAATCGCTTTTGAAATTGCAACTTTTGACACGGCAGGGTCTGCATTGATCGGAAGCCGGGTCAGATAATCCGTCTTCCCATTTTATTGTATTTATAAATTTTGAAGAAAAATTATTTTTACACAGCAAATTAGTTAATGAACGAGTGAAAAAAGTTTGGATTGACTTCACTATTCAGTTTTGCTAAAAACGTTCAGTAAAGACAGAATAATTCTTCGTAAAAAATATTTGTCCCTTATAATAAGAAGAGATATGGCAACACCGCATCGTTCCACGTATCCAAGAACGTAACTTTGCGCGGCATATTTAAAATAATTCTACAACAAAAACTTTTATTTGTTAATGAAGTTGGTTGTTAATAACAACCAACACTTTTATTTGTTAATGAAGATAACATAAACAATATAAAAGATTAATATTTATAACGCAAATATTTTTTATATGATAATAGTTTTTAACTTTAGGAACGCGATAATTTTTTTTTTTCTCGAAATTCTGAACAATGCTGTTCAGTATTTTAATAGTTTTTGTAACTCGTAGTTTCTTATTACTTTGTTTCGCTGATAAAAACTCTATAAGTCCTCGGGGGCCCTTCTGAAGAAAAACGTCAGATAAGATCGAATATGAAATTCCTGCTCCTGCTTTTTTTTATATTTCCGGTTGTCATACAGCTTGTCATACAGCAAGGGGTCTAAACCTTCAACAAGTTTAGAAGTTTTTGGGCATCAATTTCAGTGTTTAAACTTTCTATGTAAGATTTACTATTTTCAATCAAATAGGATTTTGGTATAAACTTTGTGACTAGCTCTTTTAAAACCTTTACGTCGTATGATGCCTTTTGGAATTGCTGCGCACATTCTTTTTCCAGGAAATCTTGCACTAATACTGATAATGTGCATTGCCCTTTCCCCTTCCTATCTGGAAACTTTTTTTTCAAAATCGTAAGTGAATTTCCAAATCCAGCAATAGTGGGACTAAACACTTCCACCACGGCAGATTTTTTAATAGCTTTAATAGCTAACTGGCCGTTATTTTTTGTACAAACGCTACTTGCCTAGCGATAGACAGCAGACTCACTGTGACTATAACAATGGCTTTTCGGTGCTTTATGTGCCATAATGCTATTTGAGGACTCATAAGCCTGACTCGAAGCAGTTACCGAAAATTTAGCAGAGTTATTGGCGTATTTGGTGAAAATAGCGCACAATGCTGTGTATAATTTAGGATTTCGGAATAATACAGTTGGTGCCTTATTGTCAGATTTCTTTTGAGAGTTTTGACGACACCACAAACCACAGTTTTCATGACAACCAAATACGTGATCAGGTATTACTCGTAAAGTAGCTGCTAATGGAGCAGCTTTACCCTTACTTTGGGCGATTGCATAATCAAAGCACATTTTCAGATGCGCAATACTATTACGACCATTCATTTATTTAAATTGCTTTCTCAGATTGTACAATTCACCAGTGAAATGTTTACGGAGGTGATTGGTATCCGCTAATTTGAAAGCTTTCTCTGATTTTTCGCGATTCACAGCTGCGATCGTGGAACTGTCTTCATCACCGATCATCACCCGAACGTTCAGCCCTCCTGCTTTTAAAATTGCACTCTCGTTGACTAATTCAGCTCCTACATCTACCTCCATGGCCTTAGCACTTCCGCGGAAATTGAGGCGACAGGCATGATCTTCTTTGGGCCGATCTTGATCACATAACATACATTTTCTGTTTCGCGTACGAAAATCTAGAATCTCATTACCACTCAAAAACCCGATAATTGCTCCATAGCCGTTTTAGCTGTCGTAGCTTCTACCGTTACCCCGTTTGCTCCAGTCCATATCGTAGGAGACTACAATATTGATTATATTACTAACGGCTGTATCAGACAGTTCTAGGTTAGAAGTTACATCAATATTAAAGTTGATAGATCTACAAGTTTCTAGAGAGGTTGAAGTAGAGTCATGTGGCAGTGGTTGACGAGGTAAAACACCATGATTGCTTTGAAGAAAAGAGTTAGATTCTTCAAATTCAAGTGATGGAAAGGTAGTCAGAGGTATCAGGTTGACATATATCTCACGGCTTACTTCTTCTGGCCTAGTGGAAAAAAAAGAAAATAAACTAGTATATTCATGATCATTTCATCATCGTATAACTCTTTATTAATAAATATCAGCCATTTTAAAATGGCTGAAAATGATACAAATAAAAATATTCATCAGTTTGAGTTAAACTCTATTTACAATTTAATTTGATTAATTTTAATGTAAAATACCAATATATAATAACATGATTAAATTGAAATTTCCTTTCGAGAAACTACTTTTTTCCCGAAAATTACGTGTAATGAGGGCAACAGTGAATGGACGACTGGCAGAACACAAATCATATAGCATCTTTCGCTCCTGAATGACTTAATGCGTAAAAATTAGGCAGTATTATAATTACAATCGCAATATAACCACGCGAATGATAGTGGTAAATTAATTTTAACCTTACTAAAATATCTTATAGAAAAATGTAGAAATTGTATGCACGAAATAAGAAGTCGATTTACGAATGCTGACACAACATTTTGTGCATATTCACCGTTGCATTCATCCTGTATTGTCAATGAAAAAGTATGTAAAAATTAAAAGATCTTACAACCCCTGCTTGAGTTTATCTATGTTTTTTAAAATTATTCGACGTTCTTTCTCTGCTGCCCGTCTACAACTATCTCTCGCGGCTTCTTCAATCGCAGGCCCCACTTGGCGTTCGTACCTTTTATATAAAGATTCCGAGATGTTTGGAATGTTTAAACAAGCCAGAACCTTGTTTAAGGCCGTGCACATCCAATTCCAGCATAAAGTGTTCCTACGAATTACAGGTTAAAATTATGGTACATATTGGGTATAGATGTGTACTTTTTAAGAGGGAATGATACCTCATCGCGGTCGGTATGGTAGAACAATTACAGATTCCCAAAAATCTCGAAAACGGCTCTTCAGATCCCGTCGAAACTTTGCCAAACGACGTCAAATAGATAGACGAACAGCTGTCTTCCCCTCAAATTTTCTGAATTTGAGAAAAAAAAACTAGATTTGCTTATGATAAGTCAATCTACATTTTTTTCTCAAATTCAGAAAATTTGAGGGGAAGACAGCTGTTCGTCTATCCATTTGATGTCATTTGGCAAAGTTTCGACGGGATCTGAAGAGCCGTTTTCGAGATTTTTGGGAATCTATAATTGTTCTACCATACCGACCGCGATAAGGTGTCATTCCCTCTTAAGTTAGGTGTACATTTCGTTATACATCTATAAGTTAATCGTTGCAGGTTGATTATGTATTGAATGAAAATAACTGCGTTACTTACCTAGTATAGGCTTTGAGTTCGTATCTGAGCGTTTACAATTGGCATTGTTTTTTTTTTCGTTGAGATGCTGTTTCCCAGTGGCTACTTTCGTATATACGAAACACTTTCGGCAACGTACAGTGAAGATCAAATTCAATCCAAGTCGATTTTCTTGACTAATGTCTTTCAGAGAAAGTACCTCAGTACATTGACAACAAATTTCATTGTCACCAAGCTCTGAAATTTCAACGATACGTCTCCTATCACATAGCGTGCTTGTCAAATGTTCTTTTTCAACGATTCCAACACCTCCAACACATTTTTTCTTTTTGGCTTGGGCCATTGTCGTCAGAGCTTTAAGGTATTCCTTTCGCGAACCCAAATATATTACACTTAACTTATTTTCGTCTATAATGAAGTCAAAATACATCCCCGTATACTAGTAAAATTTCAAGCCGAGTTACCGAACCTTTAATGAAAAGTTACGACCCTAAAAATCGTCTCATTTATACGGCGCCTTATGGAGATGTCACGCTGGCCACATTTCTATCTAATAATTTATACACTAAATAACTCTAGATGCCTGATATAAACTGCTCACAGGTGTAAAAAAGTCTAAAGATTCCGTAACGACAAGAAAAACAGAGGGTCACCGAACGTTTAAAGAAAATATTAATGTTAAAGGTTGGAAAAGTGTGACTAGCAGAAGAATTTTCGTTGCCGTGACGTTTCAAATAAATGTAAAAATGTCTCAATCTACTAAATTTGCGGGAAATTTTCCGACTATTCAGAAGGCCCTGCTTATGCCCCAACAAAATACGGCCCTCCGCGAAAGGAATATCTTAAATTTACTTGCAACGGCTGTTTTCTTCCGCCACTTTCTTTTAAAACGAATTCTGTTCGACATTTTTATTTTTTTCCGATATTATAAACAACTAGCTTGATCCACAAGATCCGTGATTCTCAAACTTTTCTGTCAGCTTCGCGACAGCTCGTTACAGTGTTGTCACGATCGTTCATCCACTGAAATCTATGGTCGGGTTACTAGCTTGGTATAGCATTCCTCACACTGTAGAGTACAGTCAGAGGGAAAAGTTTTCTTACGAAACTATAGTTTTATGTATATGCTCTACTGCGTGCAGCGCGTGATATTTTTGTTTCCGACGACCGCGCTAGGTGTACCTTAATTGTTTCAATGATATTTTTTATTTGTTTCAGCTATTTTTTTTAATGTTCAATATATTCAAATTGAATAAATGAAAATTCGATTCAAATAAATCTTCATTTGCTTACAATATACACTGTAAATTCAAGTGTACTATTTGCATAAAATATTTTATCAATCAAAAATGAAATGGAACCCGTAATTGAGAGTTTACCACAATGATTTTGTATCGCAATTCGTCATTCCCTGGCCTTCTGAAACGATTTTTTTCGAATAAAATATTTAAGCTACCGTGTGCTTGTAACATCTTGGTCGCAGATATGGCATAAGAGACCCACAATTCTCTCTCTCTCTCTTCTCAATCCGCTTCTTCTTTTACTTCCTCGCAAGCGGCAACGAATATACACAGTTCTACAAAACGAGAGCAATTGTTGCGTGCATCTCTAGGAGTATTGCCTGAAAATAAAAGCGAAAGTGTCTCTGTGGCAAGAGAGATGGATGAAGATTTAATAAATAGAATGATGCAGGCAATGCATGAAACCAATACGACAAACAAAGAATTATCAGCAATCATTGCCCATCAAATCATTATAAATAATGAATTACCTCAAAAATTGAATTGCTTGCCGGAATTAGTTGCCAAGGTTGACAGGCATGATGAAGCTATTAGTGTTTAGAAGCAAGCAATGCTCGATTGACTCGTGAACTAGAACGACTTCGCTCTACTAATGTATTAAATCGTTCACAACCTTCTACCGATATAATCATCACGAATTTACCTTCGTCGGTGTCTGACACGAATGCATCCGTTATACAAAAGATATTTGCAGCGCTAGGCATACCGGAATTGTTTGTTGATGTACTGGACATTCGTGTCCTGTTGCGTAGAGGATCGTCTATAGCGGGTGATACAGCGCACGAGTCATCGAGCACCAACTTAATAACAAAATCACTGTTTGTCACTCTTAAATCCACGATGGTTCGTGACTTCATTATTAGCAAAAAGCGCGAGAAGAAATATCTATTTAGTAATGAGGTATTGGGGACCGCGCACCGTGGCCGAATTTACGTCAATGAATTTTTTCCGGCAGCCACTTACCAGTTGTTCCACCAGTGGTCACATTCGCACCGAGAACAAATCTTCTACATATTGGGCAAGTCAACGCAAATTCTTTACCTGCTCATTTAGATCTCGTAAAACTATTACTATCTGAAAAATATTTTCACATACTTAGTATTTCCGAAGCATGGTAAAATTCAGTGATATCCGATGAAATACTTAAAATTAATGGTTATACCCTCATACGAAATGACAGATATGGTAAATTGGGTGGAGGAGTTGCATGTTATGTGCATAATTCTCTCAGAGTCAAAATTCTTGCAACCTCACCCTCCCAATTTAACAATGAGCCTGAGAATATAGTTTTAGGTGTACGTGATACGAGTGGAAAATCTTTGCTCTTCGTTTCCGTTTATAGACGGCCAAAAGGACGTATGTTTGGTGGTCTTATGACAACGCTACACAGATTTTCTTTTGCCTATAAAAATCTTATTATGGCTGGTGATTTCAACTGTGATTTACTAAAAATATGTTTCGAGGCTTCGAAGATTCGCGAGCTTGTTTTCGCTAACTCTCTATACATTGTGAACTCTGAACCTACTCATCAAACGGCCACTTCTGTGTCACTTCTAGATTTGTTTATTGTCGACTCAATAATGAAAGTTCACGCTTATTCTAAATCGGACACACCGTTCATAGCCGGTCACGATTTGCTTGAACTCGTATATAAGTTTGATGTAAAGGAGTATTTCCCTCGCACTATCACTCGTCGAAATTTCGAAGGCTTTGATCGGAGTTTGTTTTCATCTTCGGTTGAAAATGTTTTGCTAGCCGACTGTCCTGTTGTGCCAGACAAGATCATGCCCGTTGATAAAATATACCAATTTTGCGGCACTCTTAGTGATTGTCTTTTGAAAGCTCTGGATGTGCATGCACCATTGCATACATTTAAAGTATCTAGGCCTAAAGCGCCGTGGTTTACGGAAGACCTTCGGCAACGTATTCACATCCGAAATTCGTTGTACAAATGTGCCAAGAGATCTAGAATTGCTTTGGGTTTTGCTCTGTATAGACAATATCGTAATGTTCTTACTTTCGATACGCGAATTGCAGAGAATAATTATGACTTGCGTCGCTCAACTATTATAAATGATTCCGCGTGTTTGGGGAGAGAATTGTCCATTCTAGGTTTAGTAAAGTCTAATACATCTAGCCCATTAAATTATTTTGCAGCTTATGAGCTAAACGACTCGTTTGTCATCGTGTCGAATTCTCCCTTGGAGATTGATTATTTTAGCTTTGCTTACAATTTGAGAAATGCGCCGACTTGCACGTCAGTATTTACGTTTTCCTTGGTTTTGGCTGAGTATGTCGAGATGCTCATCAACCAGTGTGCATCTCAGTCTTATTCTTCTGGACCTGACGGAATATCGTCCTTTGTGATTCTGACTGCAGCGATGTGTATTTCACCTTACTTTGCTCTGCTTATTAACGCATGCTTGACCCACGGCCATTTCCCATCATCGTGGAAGCGTGCCTATATCAGACCACTATTGAAGGTTAAACCGCCGTCTTCCCCTTCGGATGCAAGACCCATAGCAAATCTGTGCGAGCTTTCTAAAATTTTTGAAAAGATTGTGCATACTCAGATCTCTAGCTACTTATCTCAAAACAACATCCTAGATAAGAGACAGTCAGGATATAGAAAAAGTTTTAGTATACAAACTGCACTGCTGCGACTATATCATGACGTCAGGAAAGCTGTCGATGACAAACTTATCACCATCCTGGTACTCTTTGGTTTTAGTAAAGCTTTCGACACAGTACCACATGCTTTGCTAATTTATAAACTTCGACAAATGGGTTTTGCTGAGAATGTGTAGGATTGGCTAATTTATTATCTTTCCGGTAGGTCTCAAGCGGTTAGGGATGATCAAGGCAAATTCTCAAACTAGAAATCAACTTCGTTTGGTGTACCTCAGGGATCTGTTTTGGATCCTCTGTTGTTTTCCCTTTACATTAATGATATAGCGTTGAAGCTTAAATACTCTGAACATTTAGTTTTTGCTGATGATACGCAAATTTTTCTTAGTTGCTTGCCTGCAGAGCTATATCTAGGTTTCTCAAAAATGACACAAGATGTTGAAGTTATCTCAAAATGTTCTGTTGCAAATGGCTTAAAGCTTAAATTAGCCAAGTCTAAAGTTCTTATTCTGGATAGCAATAGTTACATGAATCAAATCGACCTAAACTCATTAGCACAGATTGAAGTACAAGGTTCACCTTTATCTTATGTACGTGAGGCCAAGAATCTGGGTGTTGTTTTTGAATCGAATTTGTCGTGGCGTGCGCAGGTTCTATCTATTTCTAAAAAAGTAAATTTTTCGTTATATAAACTAAAGTTTCGTAGACTAGCTCTAACTTCCAAATTACGGTCAATTCTTACAGTTTCTCTGATTTTTCCGTTGATAGACTACTGTTGTTTAGTCATCATAGATATAACAGCACAGCTGAGTTACATAAAATTCTTGACCGTCTTTTAAACAACTGTATTAGATTTATTTCCAATTTGAATCGTGATGAGCATATTACCTCACACAGAAGGAGACTCGGATGGCTGACGATTAGTGCGAGGAGGAAATACTTCCTGGGTATACTAGTTTACAAGATACATCGTGGTGATGCTGCCGATTATCTCCGAGAATTATTTGTTCGCCCTGCACGAACTGAGCACTTAACACGCACATCGCTTATTCAATTGCACTAAGCAATTCCGCTTTGCCGTACAGCGTCTTACCAAAATTCCTTTTATGTAAGTGCGGTGTATTTTTGGAATTCTCTACCAAACGAGATAATCTCATCGTCCTCGTTGACTGTGTTCAAGGAACGGTATTTGCATACCTATTTATGCATGACATCGCGTAGCTTTCTATTTCTCTATTTTCTGTATGGTATGAAATGTTGTCAGCTGTGCTGAGCACTCAATTCTCTATGTTATTTTCGTTTTGTACCTTATATTCTGTGATGTGCATTGAATAGCAGAATGTGAGAAGGGAGTACTTGAGTTGGAAGTCGTGGTTTTTGTGTCTTCCAAGTCTTGTTGCTGAGTGACGCACGGGATAGTAAATACTAAATACTAAATACTGATGTTAATATTATTATTATTACTATTATAAAACTATTATTATTAGTGTTACTATTATAAAACTATTATTATTATTATGGCTATTATAAAACTATTATTATTATTATTACTATTATAAAACTATTACCAGCATTTATTATAGATGTATTGCAAATGTGAAAATTTGTGCTACAATGTACTCGCACGATGTATGTAAGCAAAGTACGTAGATGATGTGAGCAAAACATCTACGTACGTATCTGCTACAACCAACTTTGCCCTAAAGTTAAGTAACTAGGGCATAAAATACAAATCAATCAATCTCTCCCTCTCTCTCTCTCTCTCTCTCTCTCTCTCTCTCTCTCGCTCCACTCGCTTTACCCCCACCCCCTTTGATATGTGTGTTGTAATAAAGACAGATCATTAGTTCAAACAAATAGAAAAATGGTTGACTCTACGAAAATTCTATTTAAAATTAACTTAAAAAATCAAACAGATACATTTAGTGGATTCAACTAAATTGTTTTTTTTTAGCAGATGAGACCGAATGACAGATTTATTAGCATTAAATACCGTTTTGGGTTATAAGACAATATTAAATAGATATTAATTTGAATAAATAAATATATATAAAATAAATAATTCCAATAATGGAATGCGAAAGGAAAAATCTAGTTAATTTAAATTTAAAAAAAAAATTAAGCGTGGTTAGTTAATACCAATGGAATTTTTCTGTCAGTGTACAGAAAACTTCTCTTTATTTTTTCGGAAGAACTGTTCATCCCTTGGACCCGGATGTCAATGCATATCTTACGAGTGAGATCCATGTGCTATTCATGATAGCAGGTTGAGCTTTGATATCTAATATTGACGAATTTATTGATAACTAGCTGTGTTCGCGACTTCGTAGGCGCAGACCGCTGACAGAAACTGACAGAAGCTGAGAGAAACACGTATCGATGTCGTTTTTTTTAAACAAGTAACGTAGCACCACTATTCAATGCGTATCCTTTCGCGGGAGTATAAGGCGGACCCTTCTGAATGATTGATAAATTACAGTGGCGCTTAATAAAAATAGTTTACAATAAATTGCTATACCCAACGATAAAATCGGAATAAAAAATGTCGCGCAAATTTAAGAGATTTAGACATGTTTACATTGTGTCTGAAAAATCGCGTCTAAAGTTATTTATTGTATAAATTATTAGGTAGAAATGTTACCAGCGTGTCATCTCCACGAAGTGCCGCATAAATAAGACGATTTTTAGAGACGTACTTTTTCGTTAACAGTTCGGCAACTTGCTTTGAAATTATAGCCGTATACTGGGATGTATCTTTACTTGATTATAGATGAAAATCAGTTAATTGTTGAATATTCAGGTCGTGAAAGGAACACCTTTATTCTGCGCATTTAATTATTTTTTATGGGAAAATCGTACATCTTTGGACACTAATTATACAATAATGATAAGATAATATTTTTGGAATGCATATAGGTACACTATACATAATATTGCGTAATTTCTCCCCATCGTCGAGTAGCTAGGGAATTCTTTGTTGTTAATGATATATAGAAGATAGTCTTCGAGGATTCGGCTTCGATCCGGCCAGTCAAGGTTATTCCAAAGTCGGTGATGGAAAACACGGGATGTTTACGTTTCGGCCCTCTGATTAGGATCCTCTTCAGAATTTTTTTTTTTTCTGTATATAATACGATACACATTTTGTTATAAAATAATGTTTGAAAAAGTTATAAAAAAATGAGTGTTTATGTTTATGATAGAGTTATATAAGTTATAAGTCATATAATTTTTAGTTATTTGGTATAATGATTCTATGAGTTCGGTTTTAGTTATTATTAAGTTAATATAATGTGTATAATGTAGTTGATTGCATTCTGTATTGTGTTATTTATTGTTTTTGGTGTGTCAGTGTTTGAAATGTATGATGTGTGATATAACGGTTTATTCAATTATGACATGATAAAGAGATAAAGTGTAAGAAATGACTAACCTCGATGTTGTTGATATTTCAAATTTTTGCTAATACTTAGAAGGATGTTTCGAAGAACATTATTTATGGGTGTAGATAATGTCAGGTGAGAAATTACTCCATCAATAGAGACGTTATCGTTTATCGGCGATTTTGCGTGTCTGTAACCGATAATTCATTATACAGTAGAATAAAAAAGATTTAAAAAAAAAACCAGGAAAAAGGAAATAAAGAAAAGAAATAAAAGAAAAAGATTTGAAAAAATGAAAGGAAAGAGTTGTTTTTTGTTGAAAAATTAGTTTGTCTAAAAAAAATTTTTTTTTTTAAGATAGTTACCTATTGAGTTGTTTTTTTTTAAACTTTGTTTCTCCTTCTAATATGAGCAAAAAACTCGAAATTTACAATTTTTGTCCCTACATGGTGAGTTGTATGTTCAACAAGGGTTCGAGAAAAACTGAGAGGTGTGTTAATTGTATGAAGAGTATTTGAGGCTCTGTGCGGTGAATCGGGGGAGAAAGATCATTTGGGCAGTGATGTATCAAGGAAAATAAAATAGATGTGTCAAGATGGGGGTATTTAAGATAAGTGATAATGTGATTGATAAGTTAGTTTATCGTGTCAGTGTATTAAATTAGTTTATAGTGTCAGTTATTTTAAAATTGTTATGTGAGTTGAGTACTGTAAAATGTTTTAATAATTATATGATAGAATTGTAAATTGAACTTAGTTTTTGTATGTCTGTTCTAAAATTTATGGAGTTAGAGTGTGCTTTAATTTGGATCATTTCAAGGATTAGCCTTTTTTTAAGCCAGTTCTCATTATTTAAGATTTTTACGTTGTCAAATTGGAAATCGTGATTTTGTTCTATTGCATGTTGTGCTAAAGCTGTGTGTATTGTGGTGGTGTGTTTCATGCTATTTTTGTGTTCTTTAATTCTGGTTTCAAGGTATCTTTTTGTTTGACCAATGTATGTGGCGTTGCAGTCTTTACAATCGATTTGGTAAACTACGTTTGATTTTCGGTTGTTGTTTATTTTGTCTTTAGTGGAGCCAATGATTGATGAAATATTGTGTTTATTGTTCGTGACTAATGTTATGTTGTATTGTCGGAAGAGATGAATTAGTTGATGATGTATGCTTTTGGTGTAAGGAAGGTTTATTAATCTGGAGGAATCAAAATTGTTGTTGTTGGTTTTTTTATTGTTGATTATGGAGAGCCGATGTTTTATTATTTTTTCTGTGAAAGTGATTGGATAGCAATTTTTTGTCATTGTGTTACTAATGAGTTGTAGATTTTCATTGTGAAATGACGGATGAGATAGTTTTATTGCTCTATCTACTAGCATGTAGATTATGCCTTTTTTTTGAGGGAGTGGGTGGTGTGAGAAGAAATTTATGAATCTGCCCGACCAGGTTGGTTTTCTGTACCAATTAGTGATAATTGAGTTTTGTTTGCGGATTAAAAGTAAATCTAAAAACGGGATTTTGTTGTCTATTTCATTTTCGGATGTGAATTGTAATTTTGGATGGTAAGAGTTAAAGATTTTCTTAGTAGGTTCTATTTCGTGTGTTGGTAGAGCAATAATAATATCATCAACGTATCTTTTATATAATGGTAATGAGAATTTTAATTTTTCTAGACAATTTGTTTCGAGATCTATCATGACTATGTTGGATAATATTGGAGCTAAAGGTGAACCCATAGGTAATCCTGAGATTTGTTGGTAAATTTTGTCTTGGAAGGTGAAGAATGTTGAGAACATGATGTATTCTATGGCTTTAATTATTTCGTGTAAAGGAAATGTTATTGAAAATAAGTTGTTCGTTTTTGTAGGCTTTGAATGACTAATTGTAGTGGGATGTTGGTGTAGAGAGAAACGACGTCAAATGAGACTAATTTATGGTTAAGTGGGACTGAGATGTTGGAGAGTGAGTGTTTTAGGTGGAAGCTATCCTTAACGTGTGAATTGGTTGTGCTGATTAATTTGGAGAGTTTCGATTGTATGAATTCGGCAAGTTTATGTGTTGGACTATTTATAGATGATACTATTGGACGAAGTGGATAGTTGTTCTTGTGAATTTTGGGCAAGCAGTAGAGACGAGATAGGTTGCAATTTTCAGCTTTTAAATATTTAAACTTCGTTTCATCGATGATTTTTAGGGTCTTCCATCTGGAGAGAATATTGTTGATGCCTTTTTGTAGTGTATTGATGGGATTTTTACTTGTTGCTTTGTAAATTGTGGAGTCCGCAAGTAAGTCAAGAGTTTTTGTAATGTAGTCTGATTTTTTAAGAATAACCGTTGAGTTTCCTTTGTCAGCTCGTGTTATCAAGAGTTGAGGGTTGTTTTTTTAAGAATAAGGATGTGTGTTTTATGATTTGGTTTGTGTTGACAAATGATGTTGGAATGTTTATCTTGTTTAGGATCTTATGGAATCTGGTACTGATTTCTAATTGCCTAGGTTTGTCAAGCAAAAAATCTAGTTTAGCTTCAAGTTCTGAGATTGATTTATGGATGTGAGTTTTTATATTTGAGGGTTTGAGGTAAGGGAAACAGAATTTTTCACCCAGAGACAAGAAAGTGGAAATGTGTAGTGGAATGTCAATATTGGAGAGATTTATGAGCCAATCTTTTGTTTTGTTTAAAGTGATTGTTGAATTTATGTTGTTCAGAGGATCGGTGGGAAGATTGTTGTTTGTGTCTTGTTGTCTATTATTAAGAGTTGAGTATAAAATATTGCGATCTTGTGTTGTTAGATTTGTGTTTTGATAGTTTGGGCAATGTGTGTTATTGTGGTCCATATATGTTTGTGATGATATTGTTTTTAAAAATTCCTCATGATGGAAAATGTGTTGGTGTATGTTCTTGGTACGTTGAAATCTAAGATTTTGAAGTTTTTTTTGGTGTTTTTCATATGAAAGTTTTGACAGTTTGTTTAATTTTGTTCGTTCTAAAGTGAAAGATTTTTCTTTAATATTGTTTTGAGTTTTGTTGATTGTTTCTGCATTCTTATCTATTTTTTATTTAGTATTTTTATTCGAAAATTGATATCATCGATTTCTATATTTAATAGTGATTTGTGAAATTTGTGTGATATTCTATCAAGTTTTATTTTACCTTTGTTACCGGAAATTTGAATGTTTATGTGTTTTGAGAAAATGTGTTTCGGTATCAAACCTTCTTGTCTACATTTCAGTAAAAACCGAAGTTGTTGTTTAAGGCGAGTCTTCGTGGCAGTGTCACGTTTCCAATTTTTGAATGCTGCTAAGGTGAAATATCCGAAGAGTTGTAGAATCTCGTTGAAGAAGGTCATTATGTCTGTTTATAGCCAATCAGTTTAAATGAATTAGAGATGTGTGCGGCCGTGTGGATGAGAAGATAGTTTTCGAGGATTCGGCTTCGATCCGGCCAGTCAAGGTTATTCCAAAGTCGGTGATGGAAAACACGGGATGTTTACGTTTCGGCCCTCTGATAAATAAAAATAAAAAAAGGCTAATCCTTGAAATGATCCAAATTAAAGCACACTCTAACTCCATAAATTTTAGAACAGACATACAAAAACTAAGTTCAATTTACAATTCTATCATATAATTATTTAAACATTTTACAGTACTCAACTCACATAACAATTTTAAAATTACTGACACTGTAAACTAATTTAATACACTAACACGATAAACTAACTTATCAATCACATTATCACTTATCTTAAATACCCCCATCTTGACACATCTATTTTATTTTCCTTGATACATCACTGCACAAATAATCTTTCTCCCCCGATTCACCGCACAGAGACTCAAATACTCTTCATACAATTAACACACCTCTCAGTTTTTCTCGAATCCTTGTTGAACATACAACTCAGCATGTAGGGACAAAAATTGTAAATTTCGAGTTTTTTGCTCATATTAGAAGGAGAAACAAAGTTAAAAAAAAACAACTCAATAGGTAACTATCTTAAAAAAAAAATTTTTTTTAGACAAAATAATTTTTCAACAAAAAACACACAACTCTTTCCTTTTTTTTCAAATCTTTTTCTTTTATTTCTTTTCTTTATTTCCTTTTTCCTGGTTTTTTAAAATCTTTTTTATTCTACTGTATAATGAATTATCGGTTACAGACACGCAAAATCGCCGATAAACGATAACGTCTCTATTGATGGAGTAATTTCTCACCTGACATTATCTACACCCATAAATAATGTTCTTCGAAACATCCTTCTAAATATTAGCAAAAATTTGAAATATCAACAACATCGAGGTTAGTCATTTCTTACACTTTATCTCTTTATCATGTCATAATTGAATAAACCGTTATATCACACATCATACATTTCAAACACTGACACACCAAAAACAATAAATAACACAATACAGAATGCAATCAACTACATTATACACATTATATTAACTTAATTATAACTAAAACTGAACTCATAGAATCATTATACCAAATAACTAAAAATTATATGACTTATAAC
Source organism: Ophion obscuratus (assembly GCA_964007375.1). Lineage (NCBI taxonomy): Eukaryota > Metazoa > Arthropoda > Insecta > Hymenoptera > Ichneumonidae > Ophion > Ophion obscuratus. The sequence goes on along the minus strand of OZ023321.1, from coordinate 31,519,160 downwards.
TTATATAACTCGATCATAAACATAAACACTCATTTTTTTACAACTTTTTCAAACATTATTTTATAACAAAATGTGTATCGTATTATATACAGAAAAATAAAATTTAAGTTCAATATAAACTACATAACCTTGACTGGCCGGATCGAAGCCGAATCCTGGAAGACTATCTTCTCATCCACACGGCCGCACACATCTCTAATTCAATTAATGATATATAAGTGAATTTTTGAAAACTTTTAATTCGCATAACATTCGATTGAGTGGGCCGATTGCGATTGAATAAAAACTAAATGTCACTTCTAGTTGAGCCTTGTATTTTTCTGAAAACTTCATCTAGATTGGGTCAGTAGTTTTTACGTGATGCGTCCACAAACAAACAGATAAAAATCCCAAAAATGATCCTAATGCACTCTATCACTTATCCTTCATTCCCCCAATTAATTTTTTTGCAAATATTTTCAATATACACTGCCGGCCAAAAGTTTTCGGACATTTCAGATAACTGCAAAACTTTCGATGACTGGATGTCCAAAAGATATTAGAATAATATAATAATTCATTCCCGAAAACTTTTGACCGGTAGTGTACATACACGCAAAGTTTGCAGTTTTATTCTATGTATAGTTGAAATTCATCTTAACCAGCGAAATGGTACACAATACCACGGTACAAGATATTGATGAAAGGATTTCGGACCTGTTCTTAAAAACGGCTGGACCGAATGACTAAAAAGTTTTACTGACGATGTCTAGTTGCTGAAGGAAGGAGCAAAAGCATAACGACCCGTGCAGAAATTTTGACCGGGATACCCTATTTCCGATCAAATCCCGATCAGGATTTGTCATGGATTCCCCATAACCGGTATCCCGGTTAGAATCCAACTTGCATCAGTATCGGCATATGTACGACGACGATGGCATCATTTTGCAAACTTTGGCGTCACGTGTATTTTCTGTATTACTATAGAATTCGTATCTATAGATAGAAATTTCTGTCTATTGATTCCTATGTATAAAATTCCTATCTATAGATAGGAATTACACAATAATACCGAAAATACACGTGATGCCAAAATTTTCAAAATTATGCCATCGTCGTCGTACATATTCCGATACTGATGCAAGTTGGATTCTAACCGGGATACCGGTTTTGGGGAATAAGTCTCTGTTTCTACCCACCGACATGTCGGTGGGTATAAACATGTATTTAAGACAAATTAAAATCAAATTCACAATGATTAGATTAAAATTTACACCAACCGTGAGTTCTTACGTATTTCGAGAGAAAACATTTCGTCGAGGCAAAGAAAAATTTTTGCAAAAAAAGTTGCGAGTTTCAAATATTACATTATAAATATCAAAAAAATCACAAAATGAGTTGTGAATTTCCTCAAGTTGAAGAAAATTAAAATCGAATTCACGACAGTTATATTAAAATTTACACAAGTGTAAACGTATTTTGAGAGAAAACATTGTGTTGAGGCAAAGAAATGTTCGCACAAAAAGTTTTGTGCAAAAATTTCTTTGCCTCGAGACGATGTTTTCTCTCAAAATACGTACGAACTCACTTTTGAGGCAAATTTTAATCTAATCATTTTGAATTTGATTTTAATTTGTCTTAAATACGAAAAAATTCATAACTAATTTTGTGAATTTTTTTGTATTTATAATTTCTTGTCAATACATTTGCATTCACAGATGTTGTTGTGATTTTTTTTAATTCACAGGATTTTTTTTGTAAATATTCACATTTTTTGTGAATATTCCCAATTTTTTCTGTGAATTTATTTGTATATTCAGAATATTTGTGAATACAATTGTATTTGTATGCATGCATGTGAATAAAAATAAATTCGTATTTACAATAAGTGAAGTATGAATAAATTTGTATTTATATTCACATGAAAATCAGGACGTGAATAAATTCGTATTCGTATTTATATATAGAATTACGCCCAACTCTGCCGGTGACAATGGATGCGGGACTGCGCACAATGATCCAGTGCAGCCAGATCGCGCGCAAAAGTTACCCCCTCTCTAGTCTCTTGCGCGCCCATCACACAATCATAGTAGCGCGTGTCCGTGAGCGAGCGACGCTCGGACGTCTTCGGGAAGAGCCGAGCGCCACCGAAGTTTCCCGGCCGCGCCTTCGGCAGCTACACCAACACATGGACGCTGAGCACGTTCATGTGCGACCAAGCCGAACCGAAGGATTCGAGGGAAAAAGCAATCTGAGCACGACTCGGGCGTGACGTCACCCGACGGCACGAGCGAGGCTTTTAGATGATTTCAATGCTTATTTAGCCCTTGATTCTCTGCGTTATTAATGTATAAAAAAATGTATCGCACACTCTCATCGCTTCTTTTTTCAGTTTATACGTTAATTTAAATATAATAATAAATCTAAATTACAACTTATGTATCTTCTAAAATATTGTTTACGCTTTACTCACACCCGTCCGTATGCCAAATAAATTATATTTCATAAAAGTAAGCGGAAATATATTTATGGTCGTATTATTAAATTAATTCCCATAGCTCTCATATGAAAAAATCCAAAAAACTTCAAAACCTTAGATTTCAACGAACCAAAAACATACATCTTCACATTTTCAATCATGACGAATTTTTAAGAACAATATCATGTCAAACACATCTGAACCAGAACAATATACATCACCGAAGTTATCAAAACATAAATCAAACAACACAAAATCACAACATCTTATACTCAACCCTTACTAATAGACAATAGGACACAAATAATAATCTTTCCACTGATCCTCTGAATAATGTAAATTCAACAATCACATTAAATAAAACGAAAGAATGGCTTATAAATCTCTCCAACATTGATATTCCGCTACACATTTCCACATTCCTGTCTCTAGGTGAAAAGTTTTGTTTTCCTTGCCTCAAACTCTCAAACATAAAAACTCATATCCACAAATCAATCTCCGAACTTGAGTCCAAATTAGATTTTTTACTCGACAAACCTAGACAAATCGAAATTAGAACCAGATTCACTAAAATCTTAAACAAAATAAATATTCCAACATCATTTTCCAAAACTAATCAAATTATAAAACACACGTCCTCATTCTTAAAAAACAACCCTCAACTTTTAGTTACACGAGCTGACAACAGTAATTCTTAACAAATCAGATTACATTACAAAAACTCATAATTTACTCGCAGATTCCTCAACTTACAAATTAACAAATAGAAATCCCATCAACATTCTACAAAAAGGCATTAACAATATTCTCTCCAGATGGAAAACCCTAAAAGTTATTGATGAAACAAAATACGAATACTTAAAAGCTGAAAATTGCAACCTATTTCGTCTCAATTGACTGCCAAAAATTCATAAAAATAATTATCCACTTCATCCAATAATATTATCAATAAACAGTCCAACGCATAAACCAGCTACATTTATACAATCTAAACTTTCTAAATTAATCAATACGACTAATTCACACGTCAAAGATAGTTTCCACCTAAAACATTCACTTTCAAACATCTCAATTCCACTCAACTACAAATTGGTCTCGTTTGATGTTGTTTCTCTCTATACCAACATCCCATTACAACTTGTTATTTAAAGCCTTCAAAAAAGATCAAATCTATTTTCAAAAACATTTCCTTTAAACGAAATAATTAAAGCCATAGAATACATCATGTTCTCAACTTTCTTTACATTTCAAAATAAAATTTACCAACACATCTCAGGGTTACCAATGGGCTCACCTCTGGCTCCAATACTATCTAGCATCGTCATGATCGATCATGAAACAAATTGTCTGGAAAAATTAAAATTTTCGTTACCACTATATAAAAGATATGTTCATGATATTATTATTGCTCTACCAACAGACAAAATTGAATCCACCAGAAAGATTTTTAACTCATATAACTCAAAATTACAATTTACATCAGAAAATGAAGTAGATAAAAAATCCCGTTTCTTGATATACTTTTAATGCATAAACAAAATTCAATTATCACAAATTGGTATAGGAAATTAACCTGGTCAGGCAGATTCATAAATTTCTTTTCACACCACCCACTTTCCCAAAAAAAGCCATAATTTACATGCTAGTTGACAGAGCAATAAAATTATCTCATCCTTCATTTCACAAAGAAAACCTCAAACTTATTAGTAACAAGATGACACAAAATTGCTATTCGATCTCTTTCACAGAAAAAATAATAAACCATCGGCTTTCCACAATCAACAATCAAAAAAAAATAACAACAGTTTTGATTCTTTCAGACTAATACATGTTCCTTACACCAAAAAAAAACATCCATCATCAACTAATTCGTCTTTTCCAACAATACAACATAACATTAGTCACAAACAATAAACACAACATTTCATCGATTACCGGCTCCACCAAAGACAAAATAAATAACAACCAAAAATCCAACATAGTTTACAAAATAGATTGTAAGGATTGCAATGCCACATACATCGGCCAAACCAAAAGATACCTTGAAACCAGAATAAAAGAACATAAAAATAGCCTAAAACATACTACCACAATACACACAGCCTTAGCACAACATGCAATAGAACAAAAACATGCCTTTCAATTCGACAATGAAAAAACTTTGAACAATGAAAATTGGCTCAAAAAAGACTAATCCTAGAAATGATTTAAGTTAAGCACACTCCAACGTCATAAATTTTAGAACTGACATACAAAAACTAAGTTCGATCTATAACTCTATTATATAACTATTAAAATATTTTACAATACTTTACTTGACATAACAATTTAAAAATTATTGACACTATAACTTAATTTTAAATACTCTTAATATGACGCACCAATTTTATTTATCTTGACACGTCACTGCCTAAAGGATATTTCTCCACCGATTCGCAAAATAAAGACTCTAATAAGCTTCAGGAAATTAAGACACCACTCAGTTTCTCTCGAACTCTTCGTGATCACACAACTCAATATGTAACTGAGTAATGTAAATTTCGAGTTTTTGTTTATTTTGGAAGAAAATTTTTAAAGTCTTAAACTCAATAGGTAATCATCACAGTCATTTGATACTTTATTAAAATTTATTTTAAATCAATCACGTACATTAAATTTTCACAAATAAAACACAAAACTTTCTTATAATTATTAATCCCTTACAGATGATAAAAATCGCTAACAAACGATAAATTCTTCCATCTGTTGAGTATACTCCAGCACAACAGTACTTACTTCCATAAATACTGTCTTTTAAAATAACGATTAATTAATGAAATTAATGATTGATTAATGAAAAAATTTAATCGTAAAACATCATGAGCAGTTTTCCTATTTTCAGAATAATGTTCTTTCAATGAGCGTGTTTCACGTATAAACAATTCGCCCCATACAAAAAGAAAATAATAATCAAAAAAAAAAAAACAGAAAAGCACTGAGCGCGGGGAACGATCCCGCGCCCCTAAGCTAGGAACGCTACCAACGGGACCATCTTTAATGTACGTGATTTGAGATTTGAAATTTAAAATTTGTGAAAATTTAATGTACGTGATTGATTTAAAATAAATTTTAATAAAGTATCAAATGACTGTGATGATTACCTATTGAGTTTAAGACTTTAAAAATTTTCTTCCAAAATAAACAAAAACTCGAAATTTACATTACTCAGTTACATATTGAGTTGTGTGATCACGGAGAGTTCGAGAGAAACTGAGTGGTGTCTTATTTCGTGAAGCTTATTAGAGTCTTTATTTTGCGAATCGGGGGAGAAAGATCCTTTAGGCAGTGACGTGTCAAGAGAAATAAAATTGGTGCGTCATATTAAGAGTATTTAAAATTAAGTTATAGTGTCAATAATTTTAAAATTGTTATGTCAACTAAAGTATTGTAAAATATTTTAATAGTTATATAATAGAGTTATAGATCGAGCTTAGTTGTTGTATGTCAGTTCTAAAATTTATGACGTTGGAGTGCGCCTTACTTTGGATCATTCCTAGGGTCTTTTTTGAGCCAATTTTCATTGTTCAAAATTTTTACATTGTCGAATTGAAAGGGATGTTTTTGTTCTATTGCATGTTGTGCTAAGGCTGTGTGTATTGTGGTAGTATGTTTTAGGCTATTTTTATGTTCTTTTATTCTGGTTTCAAGGTATCTTTTGGTTTGGCCGATGTATGTGGCATTGCAATCCTTACAATCGATTTTGTAAACTATGTTGGATTTTTGGTTGTGATTTATTTTGTCTTTGGTGGAGCCAGTAATCGATGAAATGTTGTGTTTATTGTTTGTGACTAACGTTATGTTGTATTGTTGGAAAAGACGAATTAGTTGACGATGGATGTTTTTTTTTGGTGTAAGGAACATTTATTAGTCTGGAAGAATCAAAACTGTTGTTATTTTTTTTTTTTGATTGTTGATTGTGGAAAGTCGGTGTTTTATTATTTTTTCTGTGAAAGAGATCGAATAGCAATTTTGTGTCATCTTGTTACTAATAAGTTTGAGGTTTTCTTTGTTAAATGAAGGATGAGATAATTTTATTGCTCTGTCAACTAGCATGTAAATTATGGTTTTTTTGAGAAAGTGGGTGGTGTGAAAATAAATTTATGAATCTGCCTGACCAAGTTGGTTTCCTATACCAATTTGTGATAATTGAATTTTGTTTATGGATTAAAAGTATATTAAGAAACAGGATTTCTTATCTACTTCATTTTCTGATGTAAATTGTAATTTTGAGTTATATGAGTTAAAAATCTTATTGGTGTATTCAATTGTGTCTGTTGGTAGAGCAATAATAATATCATGAACATATCTTTTATATAGTGGTAACGAAAATTTTAATTTTTCCAGACAATTTATTTCAAGATCAATCATGACAATGTTAGATAGTATTGGAGCCAGAGGCGAGCCCATTGGTAACCCTGAGATTTGTTGGTAAACTTTATTTTGAAATGTAAAGAAATTTGAGAACATGATGTATTCTATGGCTTTAATTATTTCGTTTAAAGGAAATGTTTTTGAAAATAGATTTGATCTTTTTTTAAGGCTTTGAATAACAAGTTGTAATGGGATGTTGGTATAGAGAGAAAGAACATCAAACGAGACCAATTTGTAGTTGAGTGGCATTGAGATGTTAGAAAGCGAATGTTTTAGGTGGAAACTATCTTTGACGTGTGAATTAGTCGTATTGATTAATTTAGAAGGTTTATATTGTATAAATGCAGCTGGTTTATGCGTTGGACTGTTTATTGATGATATTATTGGACGAAGTGGATAATTATTTTTATGAATTTTTGGCAGCCAATAGAGACGAAATAAGTTGCAATTTTCAGCTTTTAATTATTCGTATTTTGTTTCATTAATGATTTTTAGGGTTTTCCATCTGGAGAGAATATGGTCAATGCCAGTGTTGGTAGGATTTCTATTTATTAATTTGTAAGTTGAGGAATCTGCGAGTAAATTATGAGTTTTTGTAATGTAATCTGATTTGTTAAGAATGACTGTTGAATTTCCTTTGTCAGCTCGTGTAACTAAAAGTTGAGGGTTGTTTTTTAAGAATGAGGACGTGTGTTTTATAATTTGATTAGTGTTGGAAAATGATGTTGGAATATTTATTTTGTTTAAGATTTTAGTGAATCTGGTTCTAATTTCGATTTGTCTAGGTTTGTCGAGTAAAAAATCTAATTTGGACTCAAGTTCGGAGATTGATTTGTGGATATGATTTTTTATGTTTGAGAGTTTGAGGTAAGGAAAACAAAACTTTTCACCTAGAGACAAGAATGTGGAAATGTGTAGCGGAATATCAATATTGGAGAGATTTATAAGCCATTCTTTCGTTTTATTTAATGTGATTGTCGAATTTATATTATTCAGAGGATCAGTGGAAAGATTATTATTTGTGTCCTGTTATCTATTAGTAAGGGTTGAGTATAAGATGTTGTGATTTTGTGTTGTTTGATTTATGTTTTAATAATTTAGGTGATGTATATTGTTTTGGTTAAGATGTGTTAGACATGATATTGTTCTTAAAAATTCGTCATGATTGAAAATGTGAAGATGTATGTTCTTGGTTCGTTGAAATCTAAGGTTTTGAAGTTTTTTGGATTTTTTCATTAGAGAGTGTTTTTTTATGAGAGTTTTCATATGAGAGCTATGAGAATTAATATAATAATACGAACATAAATATATTTCCGCTTACTTTTATGAATTATAATTTATTTGGCATAAGGACGGGTGTGAGTAAAGCGTAAACAATATTTTAGAAGATACATAAGTTGTAATTTAGATTTATTATTATATTTAAATTAACGTATAAACTGAAAAAAATAAGCGATGAGAGTGTGCGATACATTTTTTTATACATTAATAACGCAGAAAATCAAGGGCTAAATAAGCATTGAAATCATCTAAAAGCCTCGCTCGTGCCGTCGGGTGACGTCGCGCGCGAGTCGTGCTCAGATTGCTTTTTCCCTCGAATCCTTCGGTTCGGCTTGGTCGCACATGAACGTGCTCAGCGTCCATGTGTTGGTGTAGCTGCCGAAGGCGCGGCCGGGAAACTTCGGTGGCGCTCGGCTCTTCCCGAAGACGTCCGAGCGTCGCTCGCTCACGGACACGCGCTACTATGATTGTGTGATGGGCGCGCAAGAGACTAGAGAGAGGGTAACTTTTGCGCGCGATCTGGCTGCACTGCAATGATCCACTCTCACGAAAGTGAGAATGTGTAGTAATGTACAAGTATTTAATATACATAGACACGACGATGAGAATATGTTAGTGTGTTCGGTCCCTATGCCGAAAAAACGACGTAAAACCACGTGACTCCGCATATCGATGTATATATAAGGTCGTAGCGGTCGTTGTGTACGTGTGTGGTCAGGTTTGGTCGAGCTCTCTAGTGTTGGTGCCATGTGCCGTCCCGATTCCCGCGCAATAGCCGGCATTGCACGCGTGGACTAGTTCTGATTCGTGTGTGCCTCTCTGATGTTTCAGTTTACCTATCAGTTTTTTCTCTTCTCTCTTTTCGTTTTTTTTTCCCAAAATGTAATTTGTGTTTCCTGTTCGTGATACAAAATTAATTCATCTGTAAGTATTTTGAAGACATTGTTACATTATTGATACAAAGTGGACAGCATGATGCATAAAATAATCGCCCGTAATTTCCGTTATTTTAATGAAGCGTAGTTCAAGGCAAACGAGGGTGACAAGAATAAACATTGAAAATGGTTGAAAAGCATGCTAAGGGCAAAAAGATCGAAACGTCTGGTATGTACTGCACATCATGCGTGATTCATGTTTGGTCTCTTTTCAGGTTATAATTAGAATTTTGTTTCTTTGATTTGTAGATATGCCGAATACAAATGTCAACTTATACAATTTTGAAAAAGTAAAAAAAGGCCTCGTTCTCCTTGAAATGGTACCGGCATCTCGGTTGTCATGGGGCGAAACAAAAAAGAAATGCGTCACGAGATATCCATCTCCACTGTATAACGCCAAAGTTTGTATGCAGCTACAACGCCTAGTTGAAACGGAAAAATCTCCATTAAATTCTTGGCCATGGTGGGAGATCAACATAAGAGACGGTGCAAGTATTATTTCGATAGAACTTTAAAAAATTCAATTTATTTTTATGAATGTTTCTTCAGTATTTTCATTTTTTTCATAGAATTCGTTTCAATGTAGTCGAAAGATATAGTTATAGTTTTCAGTCTCTCAGTCGACATCTGCGTAGAGTCAAAAGTTTATACGCAGACCACTGCGTCAACTCGTTGTAAACTTATATGTCTTTCGAGATTAGTTAGCGTAGCTTTACTTTTTATTCTAATGAAAAAAATTCAAGCTAAGCCAAGCATTTATTATAAAATTTAAGATATTTTAATTTCACTAAAAAATGTAGCGTAGAGTCTACAGTCCATATACAGACTGCTGCGTCAACTCTGTAAATTTTTCGGCTTTGGTCTCCGCTGAGAAATTTCTCAGTTTTTTTCTTTGCTGTGAAATTTCTCAGCTTATGTCTCCACTGAGAAATTTTTCAGCTTTTTTCTATGCTGAGAAATTTCTCAGCTTTTTTCTACGCTGAAAAGTTTCCCAGCGTAGCTTGAACATTTCATTCCGATGGACTCTGCTGAACTCAAGCTGTGTAGAAACCATTTTTCTAAGCATACAATTTTACATCGTTGGTGCAGCAGCCTGCATATGGATTCTAGAGTCTACGCTAAGTTTATGAATAGGATTAAAATTAGAAATAAAATAGAAATAGAATAGAAATATAATAAAATAGAAATGAGATATTCAAGCTACGCTGAGAAACTTTTCAGCGTAGAAAAAAGCTGAGAAATGTTTCAGCGTAGAAAAAAAGCTGAAAATTTTTTCAGCGGAGACAACAGCTAAGAAATTTGTCAGCGGAGACAGAAGCTGTGAAATTTACAGAGTTGACGCAGCAGTCTGCATATGGACTCGAGACTCTACATTACATTTTTGAATGAAATTAATATTTCTTTTGTTTTATAAAAAATACTTGGTGTAGCTAAATTTTTTTCATTCGAATAAAATGTCAAGCTACGCTGACTAATCTCTACGGACATAAAAATTTATAAAGAGTAATGCAGCGATCAGCGTATGAACTTTTGACTCTACGCAGATGTCTACTGAGAGACTGAAAAATTATGATCTTTAGACCATATGGAAACAAATTTTATAAAAAAAAAAAGAAATGACTGTACAAATAGATCAGGAATTTTTCAATTCAAATCTTTATTTAATCCCGTAACGTCTATATTTTTTTGTATGCTATACGTCCAGTTAACTTGATTCTTTTTTCTATAAGGTATGTTTTTTTATGAACAAAAGAAATCGCATCTATTGAATGTCTATCCTAAAAACATTTTATGCGTTACGAAATTAGATGAAGATTTGGATTATACAATTACTGGTTTATTTATTTGTTCATTAAAAAAAAAAAAATTGCCTTCATATAGTGTAAAAATTATGACATGCATAATTTTCTAGTCTCTCCGTAGTCTCTGCATAGAGTCTAGGTTTATATGCAGACCGCTCTGTCCGTATATGAAATATTTTTTTAAAAATATTACAGATACCTACGAGAAAGCTCTCGAGCGCATCGAGAAATTAAAAACATCTGCGTACGCTTATATGTCAGACACTGACGTGGACCCGTCGACGAAGTCAGAAAAAGCCATTCAGAAAATCATAAAAAAATCGGCCAGCGAATTGTTTGATATCACAGAAGTCGAAGAATTAAACGACGACTGGAAGTCGCAATACCGTGGTACGCTTTATTCATTTTGATATTTGTGGTTATATTGCTATCAACAACATATTACGTTATTTAGAAAATCTATTGTATTAAACTCATCCATTTTTTTATTCGTTCTTGTTCTAGACCGAGATGCAGCTGATAAAATTAATATCTCTGAATTGTCGAACGACTCATGTCAGAGCCAGCTGCTTTAAAACATTCAAACAAGAAGCAAGTTCGTCGAAAAGTCATAGGTAAACGGACAATCAAGGATCGCGAAATACAAGACACGTCGTCATGGGATGAAGAGAGTCTGCGGCGACAAGTAATCGCATCAACACGTAAGAATTAATTTAAACTTTTCATATTTATAATTTTACGAATTTGTATCAACGAGATCATACAGATAAATAGAAAGCATAGAAACTCTCTCTTCGCCAATATTTGTATTTTACCATGTTTCTATTTTATTTTGATAATGTATTTTTTTAGCTAATGACGGCAATAACAACTGCGAGCGAACAGCGTGTACGGCAACAAAAAATTTCTAATCGGGGGCGCAGCTCGGAGATGCCAATAAGTCGACGAACAGCTTCACACCAGGTTCATTTCATCTTCAAATGTAATGATCACTATCGATTTTCATCTCATTAAAAAATTGTATATTTCATTCATATTTTTCAGATACTCTCTTTATATTAGGAGAACTTAAACGTCTCAGCGTAAATCTCACCGCCGCTGTACAAGCAAACACAGCTGCGATCAATGCTCTCCACGACAAGCTCTCCACGATGGGAAATATGAATGATATGGTGCAATCTGCGGAAATAACTATCGAACAAGTCGACAAAGGAAATGAGCGTGATCTGCCAATTGAATCTTTGGACAATTTTTTTTTATTGATAGTTTAATGCACCAAAACTTTATAAATGTTATTTATTTTTATAATAAATTTAACATGTCATAATTCCATTTTTGACATTTTTTTCAGCCTACATTCACCCGTGATCCTTCCCAGATACCTCAATGATTCCATGGGGAATCTATTTAGAGTCATTAAAGGATCCGGTTCTGGATCCCTAATGGAATCCAGTTTACGGATCTTACATTTAGTCTTGGAATCTGATCCGATATCGGACTAGATCCCGACTGGGAGCCTGGGATACAAGTCAGAATCCAGCTGTATCCCTGACAAAATTTCTGCACGGGGATTTCCGTAATTAAAAAAAAACGCAGATTCACTTACCACGGAGCCACTATATTCGACACGGGTTAGAAAATTATCTTTTGGTTCAGCTAATCGCAAATCGAATAGACGTGGCTCCAAGCTACACTAGAAACACACATTTTGACGCTTAAACCGTTGTATTCTGTGAAAAGTTTCGAAAGATATTGTGCAGGTAATCACTGATAATTGTGAAAAAATGCGTGTGCGTTGCTCACTCGCACAGAGTATATATTGTATACTTAAAGGGCGCAGGGTTCGTATCTAGGAACATTTTGTCTCCCAAAAACCAATGGAAACGAACTGTTTGAAAAAAAGCTTGAGCTTTGTATGAACCAAAATGATAATTATCTTACGAGTCTCGTTCTCGCGATTACTAGGTAGTATAGCTACTTGCACTAGATGTTGCCACAAGTTTTTAGAGTCATAGGATAGAAAAAGGAAAAGGGGACCTCTCCGCTGGGGTCTCCTTGGTGCCAGTCCGCTTCTCGCGCTCATTTTGTTTCTTGTGCGCGACGAAGTCACATCGCTTTAGAGTCATTCTCCGTAATAATTTTTATTTAACGAAGTTATCATTGATTTACATCATCATAGTATATATAATCATGGGAAAAAGAAAGGGCGAAACTACCATGGAAGATCTACGAAAATTGAAAAAGCTGGAGAAAAAGATCCAGCGCACCTCGGAAAACGTAGTCTCTGCCGCCGAGAGCGTTGCGGAAAAAGACAATTCAATCGATCCTCTTTCACCTCTATTAAATATAGATAAAGGAATATTTATATGTTATGAAAGAACTTTTCGTTTCTCATTTCATTCCCTTCGGCGGTGGGCAAAACCGTGCGAAAGATTGGCTACTCCAGCTATCTTTGGGGCGACAAAACTTAAAAATTATGTTCGTTCTCGTAGATTCAATGGCAGGCTTGACAGGCCAAGTCAATAATTTGGAACAGTGATCCTTAAAATTATGGGCACTGGTAAGACTGCGCAAGAATCTCGAGAAATGTCCCCATATCAGAAATACCGCGTGTTGACGAAGAATTGCTCGAAGCTATTGGCATCGAAGCATCGTCTCCGCAGGGCAAGGAAGTCGAAATGACATCTCCACTGGCAGCACAGTGGACCAATTGGATTAAAGTGGGCATGAAAAAAGAAATTAAAGCAGACCTTTATTGCCCTTTGGAAGCTCCGAAGCTAAATCAGGAAATAGTGGCCTCGCTGTTCGAAACGTCGATAAAAAGGGACAAACACTTCGCTTATTCGCAAAATCTTCCAGGCTCAGCCCTGTCAGCGCTCGGGGCAGGAATTTCTCTTCTCGTGGCTGAGAACGAGAATGGAGTCGATAAGCGACAGCTGTTGGAGTTTTTGGGAGACGCCGGAAAATTATTAACGATTGCACACAATCAAGAGCTAGTGGCTAAAAAACATTGCATTTATTCAAGTTTTGAGAAGAAGGTAAAAACTATATTGGAGGGCCAGAATTCAGATGATTTCGTCTTCGGAGGAGATTTGGGTGATAAGAACAAACCAGCTAAATCAATCGAGAAAGTTGGGCTCGATTTGAAACCTCAGGCAGCTACAAAGTCGATTCCGTTGCGTTCATCTTCGTCGACGAACTTGGAAAACTGGAAGGGCCCTACTGTAAAGTTTCGGAACAATTACAAGTGGGGCCACAAACAGAAAAATTTCCAGAGAAACGTCAGATTTCAATCGCACCAATCTCAGCAAGCCCCAAGCAGTGCGCGTCCAACAACGCAGAATCAAATGAGACAACATCAAAAACTTCTACCTCGTCAGAGACAGTAAAGGTGACACAAGTGACAGGCCGTTTACGCCATTTTTATGCTGAATGGGAATCGATTACAAGCGACAAGTTTGTCTTGAGTTGTATGAAAGGGTATCGTATCTCGTTTGATAATCCTCCTCACCAGAATAGTATTGTCTCCAACGTTTCAATAATTTCCATTGTCTCCAACGTTTCAATAATGCCTTCAAGTACGTAACGACTATCAAGTTGCCTTAGATCGACTTTTGGTCTTGGGAGCTATTCGAGAATGTGTACCGTGTGAAAATCAATTTGTATCGAGCTATTTCTTGGTGCAAAAACAAAATGGTAGTCACGGATTTGTCTTAAATCTGCAAAAAAAAGAATAGATTTATGTGTGCTTTCCATTTCAGACTTGAGAACATTCCAACAGCATCAAAACTCATGTTCAGAGATTCGTATATGTGCAATTTATATTTGTAAGACGCTTATTTTCTCATTGCGGTGGATGAGGAAAGTAGAAAATACTTACGATTTCAATTCAAGGGCAAGCTTTTTGAATTTTTTTGCTTGCCATTTCGGCCATTTACAAAAATTTTGAAACCCATCCTGTAACATTTGAGACATCGGGGTTTCTCATCCGTCATATAACTGGACGATATGTTATGCTTTGGAGACGACGCAGCGTCATGTCCTCGTAACGTTAAAATAACAATCGGAACTCTCACTTCTCTGGGAATTCAGAATTCAGAAATTCATTCCGGAATTCAGAAAATATGACTTTGGAATTACCGGGTAAGAAGAGGCGGAATGTATTCGATTGGGTCAAACTTTATGGTTCTAAAAAATCGTGTACCATTCGAGAATTTGCTCAATTCATAGGTAATATAACAGCAAGTTGTCAAGCTATTCAATATGGTTGGTTATATTCGAAAAGGTTCGAAAGAGAAAAATATCTTGCGTTGAGTCTCAATAACGATGAGTACGAGGCAACGATGTTTTTACCCGAGTCTCTCCAAGAGGATTTTGTCTGGTGGAAAAACAATATACTAAGGGCCGTAAACCCAATATCAAAGTTACACATTCGGCGTGAGATATTTACAGACGCATCGCAATCCGGATAGGGAGCGTTTTGTGGAGATCACCGAGATCGTGGTTTTTGGAAATAATCAGAAAAGTCTTTTCACATAAATTACTTAGAGTTACTAGCAATCTTCATGGGGCTTCGATGCTTTGCCGACGACTTAGCGTCCTGTGAAATTTTATTACGGGTTGACAATACCACCGCTATTTCTTATATAAATTGTATGGGGGCGTTCAATACCCGCGATTGACCGAGATAGCCCGAAAGATGACAGTGGTGTAAGGGCAGAAGAATCTGTTTATTCGCTTCCTACATCCCTTTTAAAGCCAAGGTAAAAGCTGACGAGGAATCGTGAGTTCGAAACATAAACACCGAGTGGGAACTTGCGAAATTTGCCTTCGAAAAAATTGTACAAAAATTTGGTCCAGCTGAGATACATTTGTTCGCGTCGAGGTGCAATACAAAATGTCAAAGTTTCTTCTCTTGGCACAGGGATCTAGAAGCAGCTGCGGTTGATGCTTTCACGCAAAACTGGTTTTCCTTGCCTTTTTATGCTTTTCCTCTATTTGCACTAATTTTTTAAAATTTAAGAAAAATTATTCCTGATCGGCGTTGTGGAATTGTTGTCGTCCCTTACTGGCCCGCGCAACCTTGGATGCAACGGCATCCTCTGGCGAAGAATCTGAACCTAATTGCCGGCAAATTATTGGCGAAGCGTATCGGAGGAAAAATGCCTCGGAATCTGCAATAAGAATTCAGACGGCGTCTTTAGCGGACGGAACCATAAAACAATACAGATGCCCTTTAAAATTTTGGATAAAGTATTGTAGAGGCGTCAAGGGAGAGACCCGTATGAGACACATGCTGAGTCGGTTGTAGAATTTTTGTCAGAGCGTTTCGAAGGAGCCTCGTATGGAATACTAAATTCTACTAGAG
Source organism: Ophion obscuratus (assembly GCA_964007375.1). Lineage (NCBI taxonomy): Eukaryota > Metazoa > Arthropoda > Insecta > Hymenoptera > Ichneumonidae > Ophion > Ophion obscuratus. Next base: position 31,502,906 of record OZ023321.1, on the reverse strand, counting down.
CAGCGATATCGTTGATCCCTGAAGGAAAAGTCACTAGTGACCCATTGATTAGCCGGTTCTTGAAAGGTGTGTATAGGCAAAGATCTTCAAAACCTAAGTACGATGAGACACGGGACATGAGCACGGTTGCTTAATACACTTCCAAAAATGTATCCTCTCACATATCTCAGTTTACCTGACCTAACAAACAAGTTAGTAACATTATTGGCCACAGTGACGGCGCATCGAGTACAAACCTTTTCGCTAATAAAATTACTCAATATTACGAAAACAGTCGGAAGTTTGGTAGTAAGAGTGCCGGATCTTATAAAGACCACAAGGTCGGGAGCGTGTCAGCCTCTGCTGATAATACATTTTTTCAAAGAAAAACCGGAAGTGTGTACTGCAAGCACATTGGAAAGATGTATAAAAGTCACAAAACCGTTGCGAGGAAAATGTGAAACTCTCTTTATTACAACAACGAAGCCTTATAAAGCGGTCACATCTTCGACAATAAGTCGATGGATAAAGACAACTCTCGTCCGAAGTGGACTCAGCTCCAATTATTAAGCGCATAGCGCAAGGCATGCTTCAACATCGGCAGCCCTCAAGACAGGCGTTGATATTAGCGTAATTAAAAGTACGGCCGGTTGGTCAAAAGATTCGTTAGTATTTGCCAAATTTTAGAACAGGCCGATAAAGGCAAGCCGCAAAGATTTCGCTTCAGCGATATTATTGTAAGGTGATGTTACTGCACGATTGAAATTAAAATAATAATAATAACTATTATTATTATTATTATTATAAATATATATTCAAAAATAAATAAATACAAAATAAATACAAAATCTCTTAACATCTACCTAGTAATCGCGAAAACGAGACTCGTAAGATAATTAAACGATCAAACGAACTTACCTGTAAGTGACGTTCGATCGAGATTATCTGTAGAGTCTCGTTCGAGGCGATTACTCCCTACCCAACTTGCCTGTGGAAAATTATCCCGCCCTTGAATCACGTGAAAAATGGGACTTATGTAATTTATCGTATTTATTTTTTATTTCTTTCCTGAACTTTAAACGGTATGAGCGCGAGAAGCGGTCTGGCACCAAGGAGACCCCAGCGGAGAGGTCCCCTTTTGTTTTTTCTATCCTATGACTCTAAAAACTTGTGGCAACATCTAGTGCAAGTAGCTACACTACCTAGTAATCGCCTCGAACGAGACTCTACAAATAATTTTGATCGAATGTCACTTACAGGTAAGTTCGTTTGATTGTTTAATAACCACCTATGGATGAAGCGACCATTCCACCTACCATTTGTCATCTTCCAAAAGAACCTTTTTTCACATTGAACTCCAGAACCAGAGAGGCTCGAAAGAATTGGGCCATGGCATGCGGCTAAAGCTTTCTGTGGTCCGTGCAGCCCGGAGACTACGCGAGATTCGGCTGATCCGCGGATCAATTCAGATCTCTTGGATTGCATCAGCGTATCTCACGAGAACTGTGTCACACGATTTTAGCACAAGATAGTTCTCGCGCTCCGATGTGTCGTCGACTCCATGCCAAAAGTTTTCGACTATCGACCTTTAGGGGTTACGGTAAGATTCTATATCCCGTGCAAAAATGTGACTGGGCTTTGTGTCTTGTGCAAAAATGTGACCTACTTTGTGTCCGGCCCTGGGAGACTTGCCTTGTCTGATTTACCTGACAGAACCCTCCCATGGAAAAAACCGGGAAGATCGCAAAATCGTTTTTTACAGCTTACCCTCTATGTTTGGAAATTACAATCACCTGGCCGGGATAGATTGCGAGCAAGTACATCTTCACGTAATATCTACCCGGCCAAAACAGTGACATATTCTGAAAAGTGGAGCCTGTCTTTGAGAACTAAGGGAAAGCTACTTTGGTTTTTACCTCATCAAATATCAGGTTGATAAAAAAGTTTTGTCGCAATAATTTCAATATAATTTATTTATTTATATATCTTATACAAAACATTTCTAATCAACAATATATTCGCCATCGGTTTTTATGACACTCGACCATCTAGTTGGCAACTCATTTATTCCCTTTGCCCAAAACTGCGGCGGCTGGAACTCAAAGAAATTTGAAATATCCCTTCTGAGATCGTCGACGTTTTTGAAAGTTTTGTTTCTCAAACATGCCTTCAAATGTCTGAACAAATGGTAGTCAGATGGCGCGATGTCTGGAGAGTATGGTGGATGAGGAACGGTATTCCAGTGAAGCTGAGTGATTGTTTTGTGGGTTTCCTTTGCGACATGGGGTCTCGCGTTGTCGTGGAGAAGGTGCACAGTCGCGCGTCTTGGCCGTTTTTTTCTTATAGCTTTTGCCAATTCCTGGAGATTCTCGATGTATCGTGTAGAGGAGATCGTCTTACCTACAGGGAGAAAATTGTGACACAGCATTCCCTTTGCGTCCCAGAAACAGCACAACAAAACCTTTTGTGAGTGACGATCAGATTTCGGTTGGTGTGGCGGTTTTTCTCCGATAGGAAACCAGTAGGTTAAACGCGTTCTGTTATCATACAAGACTCAGCTTTCATCTCCCGTCACAAGATCTTCTAAAAACTTCTTACAATGGTGGCGAAGCAGGAGAGACTGGTAGATGGTCACGAGACAGTTCTTATTGTCGTTGGTGAGACGGTGGTGGTATCCATTGAGCTAGAACCTTCCTGTATCCCAAGTTGTGTAAGTGATTGACTATTGACGGTTGGGTGCAGCCAAGTTCTCTTGCTAGCTCGTGCGTACTTGCTTCGGGTTTTTCTTTGATGCAGCGGAGTAATGCTTCATCATCGATGGTCGACGGTCGTCCGGAACGTTCCTTATCTTCAAGGTTTGTGTCTCCAGATTTAAAACGATTGAACCAACGCTGGACTGTTCGATGAGCAACTACGTTCTCGCTGAATGCATCCTGTATATTTTTAGCAGTTGTGCTTGCGTTCGTGCCGCGCCGCCACTCCTAAAAAATGATCGCTCGAAGTTGCTCCTGCGAGATCGAAGTCATTTCTGTCCACTAGAACGCGCGCTCGCCCTTTTATACCCTGTTGGTCGGAAGAGTAGAAAACATTCTAGAATATTCTCGACATAGCTCGATGTCATATTGCGTCAATACGTAAAAAGACATTTTTAAAAATTTTGCGACAAAACTTTTTTATCAACCTGATATATTTATAATTGATTGGTATGAAATACATCTGTTGTATTAAAAGCATTCATTTCATCAATGATAATCGACAAGGATTACAATGCTTAACATAAATACCGGGATTACGATAACTAATGATTTGAGTATAAGAAATAGCCAAATTATTTTGAGAGGCAAAAAAGTAAAGCAGGTCATTCGTGGTTTTTGAATGCCTTGTCGCCATGTTGGGAAATAATGAATGCTCCAGCGAAAAAGACATTACTTGAATGTCTTTCGCCAACGCTCCGCCAGATGACTACAAGTGAAGCGTTTTGCGTAAGCAAAGCACCATCGTATGAAGATGAAAGTTCGTCCTGTGAGTTGTACCACGTACAGAAGTGCTATGCTTACAGCGTGAACTTACGCTTATGATTTTGCTATACTTGCGAAATAACCCTTTGCAATCTAGGGCTTCTTCGCTCGGTTTTTCTGTCTCTTTGCCTATTGGGAAATGCGAGCACGTGTATGTACACAGTCATATATTGCCTTAGCAAGTAGACAACCAACAAAAAATATGTTGTCAAAATTCTAAATTGAATACACTTCCGATTTTACGTCTTCAAGGATTCAAAAAATGCTGAAATGTCATTTTCATTTCCCACGCTTGTTCCTGGTTATTTCCCGATCTATTTCCTACAACTTTCCTGGTCATTTACCGCTTCTTCTTCGGCCCGTTCCTGATCAGGTCCCGAGAAAGGGCACGTTGGATCGGGACCTAGCCTTAGACCCGCTACATTGCAAACCTATTCAAGGGTGGAAGGTCCGATCATTATTATCTACGGAAGGCAGATCGGGGTCTTTTTCCGAATCAAATTTCTACACGGGTATGGTGTTTAAGTTTCCATCGTTGGAATGTAGCGAAATTTTTTTTCCCGTAATGCCCCATTTTTGGCACATCCAGCCTGTACAAATCACTGTAACATTTTTAAAGATCCTTCCTAGGGATCCATAACCCAAACCGGCAAAAAAGAGTCTAGAAAGTAATAACAATGAAGAAACAAAGAGTTTTCGTAGCCCTCCAATGATGTAAGCTTCAACACCATGCGATACTTCAAATAGACCCTTCAATAAAAGACAGCTCATTTTACAAACTGACGTAAAGTCATTTAGTTTCGAAGTTGATCTCACAATTGCCTATCTAATAAGCTACGGAACTCTAATGAGTGCTCAGACGTGCACTTGACTGCTTTTTTGCTTTTACCGTCGCTCCTCGACGTATATCGATTTTCCAAGTTCTTCCGCAATGATGCGGTTTTACATACGTCAGTCTCCATAGGAGAGGCTTACCGACATGCACCGTAAAATCTCTTGTGTCGCTGTTCGAATCTCTAAATTCGATAATTCAACGGCCTTTCAACGTGGATCTGTACAGACGAGATAGAGTACATAAAGGAGCGCCCGCGTTTACATATCCAGTAAGTGAAGTCAGGGCAAGACAAGGCTTCACTCCGTTGTCGGACGGAGGGATTACATACAGCGACAGGGGAGAAGAGCTGTCTCCCTCGTGAAGTTATATAAGTACATACGGTCATACACACGTATCGACAATATTTATATAAATTGTAACGTACTTTTTTTGTATAGCTCTCCGCTGGCCCGCCAGGCCTGGTGGAAGGTGCGGCGAAACCGTCCTCCGGCTCGTGGCTGTAATCGACACCACGACACGATTCAGTAGGATCGATGAACTTTATATTAATTTCTTGTCTTTCTTTTTATTTTTCTAACAAAGTAAACCCGGGTTGAGGTTTCCCCCGACTATGTAAGGAAGTACGCGTCGTTGAGGAGGAGAACATCAAAGGCAATGGCGAGGGCAAGGCTAAACGTTCGCCCTGGGCCGAAGATCGGCAAAGCGCGGTGGCTCGAAGACGACCGAACGAAAGGCGAAGATTGCCCTGAAAACTCAACGCTCGCGACTCCCATATGACCCGAAGAAAATAGTCCGTCAGTGCTGAATTCACGCCCGACCTTCCCGCCCTCCGCAAGGCTCCTCTCATCTCGTGCAACACGGAGGACCGAAATTGTCTTCCGGCCGGTGGAAGTTTCGCCGTGGGTCGCGGTTTTCGTTCCCGTCGACACTCAAGGCCCGTGAGACAAGCGCGCTGATTTTTTTTGTTTCGTGAATTATAAGATTCGAAATCCGCGCTAAAATCGTAGGCGAACTTCCGAAACAATCGGCACAGGTCTGCCTTCTCGTGCGAGACGAGAGAGAGAAGGAGAGGAGCGGGCGGGGGAACGTTGCGAGGACCGAGCCGGAAGAACGTGTGACGATCAGCACAAGACGACCATTGTCCTTTGCCGGTGAGCTCAGCGTTGCTCACCTCGATAGTCCGCGTTGATATTTGGCTGTGAGGTCGATTCTCGATCTCGGGTATCTTTCCGGTGGCCACGGCCTTTGCCGCGTTTCCGTAACTATTTTGTAATATATCCCGTCTCACGTAGCTAGCGCGTGTTGTCGGAAAATCTTGTCGTGGTGGCGCGCGGGAGACTCAACTTCGTTTCGCGACAAACCTTGGCTCGAAAAATTCGTTTGTTTCGTGTCTTTTAGTAGAAAGAGTGACTGAGAGTGTGAGAGAATTTCGACGCGTCGTTCTCGGTGATCCCTCGGCTTGCGGCGGAGCCCGAGTGAGGGGAAAGGGGAGAGATTACACTCCGGCCGAGACAGAGAACCAGTCTCCCGTTTATCATCGGGGTGCGGGTTCGAACCCGTGCGGGCTACCATCACTGTCAATTTCATCTACCGGGTGTCCCTTTCCCCGGCGTAAGGACTTCCCCGGCTTCGTTGCGCGGGAGAGGTTGCCGAGGGACGACGGCCACGTAAGTAACGACTGGGGAATTTTTCGGGATATTCTTCCTTTCGTTTAACGCTCAGCGGGGGAACCGATTAGCGGGGGCTCGGTTTTGAAATATCAGTATGGCGGGTAGGAGAGAGCCAGAGGAGAGAGAGGACAGGCCAAGATGAGCTTGAATCGAACTGGTCGTAACGGTGTGTGCGTGTGTGCTCGAGATTATACGTTCCGCGCAATTTCGTGTATACTTTGTCCGTTCCCTTTGTTTTGTTTCTTTTTTTCTTGTGTTATGCCCGTTGCGGGCAGAGGGCAATCGAAAACTTGTATAAATAAATTCCCTAACAATATTAAATTATATTTATTTATACAATATTAAATTATATTAATTATATGGCCGGACACTGCATTTCCTTTTCTCGTCCCGCCAAGCCGATTTTCGGCTGGCAGCAAGATAAATAAATAAATAAGTAAATAAATAAAAATAAATAATTCTAAATGATAAAAGCAAAATAAATCCAAGAAAACAACGAAATAAGGAAAGAGAAAGAAAAGAAGAGAAAAAAGGAGGCAAGATTTACTGAGAATAAATAAAATGGAAGAAAAACAAATGGTCAGCGTACGCGAAACAGAAAAGTCGAAAGAGTGAAAGAAAAAAGCCGAGTAAGAGTAAAAGACAGAAGACAGAAGAGTAAAAGACGCAGAAGAGTAAAACAGAGACCCCAAGGAAACAGGACAATCACATTTGTTTGTGGGAAAGCAACCGTGCCTTCGAGTGTCCATTTTGCGGCGAAGCATGCGATCTACCAATTACTCATAGAAAACATTCTAATCATAGCCTCAGAAGCATATGAAACGGACGAAACTGATCTTTGCATTGATATGATAAGATGCATTATAGAAAGTACCTGGAGCCGAACCTTCACGTGGAAGCAAGAAGAAAGGTTTCGCATATTTCTGAGAGTCCATCGTGCCGATATCCTGAACGATTAGCAAATACTACGAGCCGACCCAAGCGCAACGGTTAAACACGGATTCTAACTCTACACGGACAATGTAAACAGCATAGCTTACAACCTTCGAGAAAATTACGTCGAATTTAAAAACAATAAAGAACTTCTGCCGAATGTAGTATCACTCATTTCAAAGGAGTTGCACAGCGGACCGTCGGATCATGACATATTTTATCTGACAACTTTTATCCGCCAAAACAGAGCACGGTTCGCAACCATGGTGCAACGCTAAGAGGACGTTGGAGAAACTGAAAGCGATGGTTGTGACGATGGGCGTTTGAGCCTTCGACCGATCTACAACCTCTATGGTGTTCCAGTAGAAACAATTCTTCGACAGAAGCCTTCAGCGTTCAACACGTACGCACCGTTGAAAACGACGAAGGCATTTAACAAACTGATAGCGACCATTCTTGCGTCTCTGGTCTCGGGTCGTCCATCGACCAACGTCCACTGCCTTCGGCCAGCACTGGAGAATTAGAGAACGTCTCTTTATCAAGTAGAAGCAGCAGTTCTCGGAATCCGAGTTCCAAGCTCTGTACCGATAAAGACGGATCGCGCCCAGGCCATTAAAGCGTGTCAGAAGCACGCGCCGTTCAAAATAACGACGTTGGAGAAACTGAAAGCGACGGTTGTCACAATAGGACGTTTGAGCCTTCCACCGATCTACAACCTTTATGTTGTTCCAGTGAAAACAATTATTTGACAGAAGCCTTCAGCGTTCAACACGTATGCACCGTTGAAAACAACGAGGACATTAAAAAAACTGATAACGACCATTCTCGCGACTCTGGTCTCGGGTCTTCCATCGACCAACGTCCACTGTCTTCGGCCAATACCGGAGAATTAGAGAACGTTGTTGAGGAAACTGAAAGCGACTGTTGTCACGATAAGACATTTGAGCCTTCGACCGATCTACAACGTCTATGTTGTTCCAGTAGAAACAATCCTTCGACAGAAACCTTGAGCATGCAACACGTGAGCATCGTTGAAAACAACGAGGGCATTGAACAAGCTGAAAGCGGTCATTCCCGCAATTACGGTCTCGAGTCGTCCATCGAAGAACCTCCACTGTCTTCGTCCAGCACCGGAGAAACAGAGGTAGTAAACAAGAGCATTCAAGAACAGAAAAGCGATCTTCCTGAAGATTCGGGTGTCGAAAGGCTACCAGTTTGCAAGCTTGTACGTTTTCAGGACATCGTTAAACCAAGTACCTCCCATGATACCGATACCGCGTCAACAGCATCGAAGACCGGAGAACGAAAAAACTCGAAAAAGAAGTCGAAATGCTGAAACGAAACTTCCCATCATAGCGACACCGCCCCAACGGCACCACAGACCGGAGAAGAAAAAAAAATTTGTCAGCGTACGCGACACAGAAACGTCGAAAGAGTGAAAGAAAAAATCGAGTAAGAGTAAAAGACAAAAGACAGAAGAGTAAAAGACGCAGAAAAATAAAAGAAAGACAAGGAAAAAGGCCAATCATATTTTTTTGGCGGACGAGCAACCATGCTTTCCTGCGTGCATTTTGCGGCGAGGCATCCGATCTACCAATTAAGGTAAACGGCCCAGTTTCTGACCCTGTCCCAGATTATGACCCCGACGGCAAAGTTTTGACTGCCATAAATATAGTTTTTGTCGAATAATAATAAAATGATCGGCTAATTAAAGAGCGTTTTTCACTTTCAATTATTGGACAAACACACTTTTCTAAATGAAATATTTTATAATAGAAATTAACCAGTGAAGAGTGTAACACGCGTCTGAGTGGCTCCGCAGCGGCCGTGCTAGGCACTGATAGCAAGTGCGATGATCTACGTAAATCGGAAATTTGTTCGTCCTGTAAGTAAAAAAAAGACATAAAAATGGTATCGACATATTCAGCAGGAACCAGACTGTCGATGAGATAAAAAATAATTTAACTTTTGGTGAGATATTTGATTAAGTTCGTGATGTCAATAACTACGTCACATAATTGAGGCTATGTTGCAGTTGCTGACCCTCAACTTTTCACCTGCTGCGTCGAACCATTTTTTGTTTATTTATTCTAATTTGCCGTGACATAACAAATTAATTAAATTATTAGCCATAATTTAATTATTAAATATTATTAAATTATTAACAAATTATTCAAATTTGTGGAAATCTAGTATTCAAAATATTTTCTTAATGCTGCGGATATTTTTTTTGCATTGTTCAATGTTTATGATATATATGTTAATAATTGTGAATGTTGATAGGGAGAAAAAAAATTTATCCGTCAAGACTGCGTCGAAGATATAATAGTTGTGCCCTAATTGAATGCTTTTTACTGCTTATACTTGTTTATATATATATGTGTGTGTCCGTGAAATTACATATATTTCCATTTAACCCATTTTCATGGGGATATTCGGAAGGGTCAGGAAGTGAGTACGCATAGGTGTCACAAACTGCGTCAAGGGAGTCATGAATTGGGTATACGTAGGGGTCACAAACTACGACATGGATGTTTCTCTAGTGTCAGGAACACCGGCAGCAGAGAAGCGATATTAAAACAATTATTGGTATACTGGTAAACTAAGAAAAAAAATTGAACAAAATAAAATGTATTCAATTATTATCAAGATTGTGTTCCAAATTTCATAATTACAGAAGTCATAAACAATCTTGTGAAGAACCTTTGAATGTGGGGCGTCCAACGGTCTATTTGATTTTCGCCATCCGGTTTATCGGACTCAAAAACAGTTTTTTAAAAATAAATAATCTGGGCTAAAGCCTGACCGAGTGTTTTTATTATCGTTTCGATCACCATTAAAAAAATGTTGAATTTTTTTTCCGATTTTTCGAGAATAAATGACATTATTGTTGATAACTAATAAAGAAGAATGTTGAGAACAAAAACGCTGGGTAGAACTAAACTACTATTACACCGTATAAGTCCCAAAACCTTCAATCGCCCCCTCCTAAGGGTGAGTTCCGGCACTCGTACATGGCCGATACATGTTTTTTGTACGCCAACCACATGAAGCAGATAGTTATTAAAGCAACGAGTTTATTAAACATTGCGCAATTAAACAAAAAAATTCGTCGCATCGATGCAAATTTCAACATAATGAAAAACATAATCTCGAGAAAAACACGTATAAAGTTTTACTAGAAGTTATATCATTGCAATCATAAATTTACATTCAATCTGCGATCTCTGCACCATATGTTGAAGCTTCCTCCTCAATTTGAGTTGCCTCAAGCGACAAATGTTTTTTTTAAACTCTCACAAAGTCTAACCCCTTTAAAAGGATCTTCTTCGTCATATGTGTGGAATACGTTTGCAAAATGATTGCAGAAATGAATATTCATGAGAAACGAATATCGTTTGGAACCCAGGTTATATGGGTGATGTGCAGGATGCAGTATCAAAGGGAAGCAAGACGTTCTTATGTACAAACATTTTATATTCTCAAGGGGTCTGAATGAGCTTGGCATTTTCAAAATACGATTCTTCATTGCATAGCCTAGGAACTTATCTTCAATTTACAACAAGGATTTTGTAAAAATTCTGATTATTGGCGAAGCTATGATGATTGTTGTGATCGGTCAGATCTCCCACTGCGCTATGCCGAACTGCCCCATTGCGATTTACGCGTCTTGCTTTTTTTTATCGTAGATTACGAACATCACCGAGTTTTTGTCGCAACCTTGAAATTGAGCCGAGAATTACCAAAAACGTATCCTCATATATATTTGACAATTTCTCACAGTAATTGAGGGTTTAGGGCGAATCTAATTGTGAATACGTATTCAGGTATTCGAATCACTATCACTATGACTTCAAAGTCGGAAAGAGCATAATTTATAACACTTTTATCGCATGGCCGGATGATTCTTATATACGTTTAGCCATTTTTTGAAAACAAAAAATTAGCTTCCCTCTTTCATGGAAAATCGAACTTTTCTCTACAGCTGTGATTAACGTAATTTCAAAAAATTCAATTAAGTATCCGATCTTGCGAAAGTTTCATTATTATACTAGAAGTGCAGTTTTTTTTTCGTTCGAACTAGTTGCCGTTATCATCTACACTGATTGGCTATTGGGCAACAGTGACGCTTTGCGTAAACAATAATAACGTCATTGTTTATCGATATCACTCAATGAAAAATACTCAAACTTCACAAGACTATGTATAGGCCCCCAAGCTTATGCAGACCCGTTAAGAATGAGATTCGCTCGTTCTTCCGTACTGCGATATAAATATTGCATCTCATATATATACTACATACGACGATCCATCGAACAGACGGAGGTGCGGTTGGTATTTATGGATCCACGTGATTTTATTTTTAGAAGCGATTATTAACGAAGCACGTAGAAGGGGGGAGGGGTATGTACCGTATACGGGTGGCTTATTTATGGATATCGAGTTGATCTCTAATTTCCTACGATTTTCATCGCGTCTGTGGCGGTGGATCGAGTCTACTTGACGCTGGCTAAGAATTAAAGAGGAATAAAAGTAATTTTTTATACGACGTTGAAGCTTGCATCGTTGGAATGTAACGATTTTTTGTGATCTCTGCATTTTGATTGTTATCCGAAAACTTTATTTTGCAACTTGAGGTCGTAAATCTGCAATAAAAATACGTAAAAAACGTTCGATTGATTTCCATTGTTTAAATCGGCCAAAGCGACATTTTATCAAATAAAAAAAATTAAATGCGTTCCAACGATGCAACCTTCGAGATATTTTTTTTATTACTCACTATTATCAATGGGCGAAAAAACTTTTTTTTTATTACTCCGTTAATTCAGTTCTAGTTCTACAATAGAGTAGAAAAGTTTTCTACGTAACACATCGTACAAAATAGGGACGATTGAACTTTGAGCATTGAACTATTGAGGCTATGCTCGGATCGCTGCTACTCATCAATGAATTGTCTATGCGGAGACACTTGTACCCTATAAAGTATTGACTCCTGAGTGACGATCGTACAACTTTACGCAGCCAAACTTGCTTTAAAGTTCATATTTTTCGTGATTGTATTTCGGAAACAAAACGATCAATAGTTTTGTTGATTTTTTAGCATTGATCATGTTTTTTAAACTGTATATGTTTATTAAAGTAGGGGGGTATAGGGGTCTGATTGTGAGTTAGCTAGATGTCACACGAAACTAACGCTACTCCTACAACCACTCTCACTGTATTGTAGTAGAGTAGGGGAGCTATGCCATGCTGAATGCCTGTGATCAGTTGAAAAATGCCCGCTCACCATCCAATTCTAATCTGGTTATTAATTTTCAGCTTATGTTAACCTGAATGTATCAATATTTATGAAAAAATAATAAACACTACATCATATTATTTACATGTACAGTAGAACCTCGATTATCCGAACCAATTGGGACCGAGACTAGTTCGGATAATCGAAACGTGGGTTTTCTGGGATGAGATCATAAACAACCTTTTTACATAAAAACAGTACATACATATATATAAAAATTTGACACACATATTAACGCTGAAATATATATATATATATATATATTGGGTTGGTACAAAAATCTTGCAACACTTTTTTTTCAATTAAAATATTTTTCCTAATAATGAAGTTTGAGAACATTCGAGAATAGGAAATACAAGAATGTTCTAGAACCTTCCATGCCGCAGGATATATAAGCAAGTCAGATGTTCCGCGGAGTCAGTATGAGCAAAGATGGATCAACGTGCACTTCGAGCAATCGCATATTACGAATTCTTGCAAGGGCATTCTGTAAGAGCTGCAGCCCGTAATATGTGCAGTGCGTTCAAGGCTAATGTAGTTAATTATTCAACGGTCTCCCGATGGTATCAGCTTTTTCATTCTGGCGATACATCTTTTGAAGACAAACTTAGGTCCGGCAGGGAATCGATTGTGGACGATGAAGAACTGCGAGCACTTATAAAGGCAAAGCCTAATATGTCGTCACGAGAATTAGCCAACAAACTCAACTGCAGTCATCCTACTATCTTTCGACATTTACAAACATGGGATATAGGAAAGTTGATTCGTCTTGGATACCGCACAATCTCAGCGAATCAAACAAAGCAACACGCATGTCCATCTGTCTTTCACTCCTGCATCGTCCGCAAAGAAAGGATTTTCTTCAAGAAATAGTCATTGGGGATGAAAGCTGGGTGTTGTATGTTAATCACACGCGCAAGCGTCAGTGGCTATCGAAAGGGGAAAAACCAGAACCGGCCCCTAAACAGCCCCGTGAAATGAAGAAAGTTTTACTCTGTTGTTGGTGGGATTCTGAGGGCATGCTCTATTACGAATTTCTGCCAACCAACACCACAATACAGGCAGAGATTTATTCTGCACAACTGCAAAAGGTGGCTAAAATTATGAAACAGAAAAGGCGTAAACGTCTTCACGTTCGGCTTCTCCATGACAATGCTCGACCCCACGTCGGTAAGATGACACAAGAATCTATTTCGCAGCTAGGATGGGAAGTTCTACCACAACCACCGTATTCACCAGACTTAGCACCTACCGACTATCACCTGTTTCGAGCTTTGAAGAACTATTTACGGGATAAAAAATTTGATGATCTGTCAGATCTCAAAAATACATTGGACGACTTTCTTAATTCACGATCAAAAGCATTCTGGTCTGCGGGCGTGCAAAGTCTACCAGAGCGTTGGGCAAGAGTTGTAGATGCGGAGGGAGCCTACATTACTGAATAATCGTTTATTGTTAAAATACAATATTTTTCTTTTTTACTCGTGTTGTGTGTTGCAAGATTTTTGTACCAAGGTAAAAAATGAAGAATGTTCGAAGGAGAGCTCAAAAAAAAATATATTTCGAATGGCGTATTGCATTTGAATATTTTCCATAAGAATAACACAGGAAAATATTGGGATTTCTGAATGTGCTAGTGCAATTCGTCAGGAAAAAATCACACAAAGATGTCATTAACATATTCTCATGGAGAATTGAATTTCCAACAAAAAAGTTTTTACGAAAAATTAGCTCAGAACAACCGTTCAAGTGGAATCGCTGTCTAAAATTGAATTGATAAAAAAATAATAATTTAGAAGGCTGCAAAAATCGAATTTTTCGCTTTACGAAAAAACGTTTTGGTTTTTTTTGTAGAGAATGTTCTGCTCTAATATACAATTTGCATGGAATCGTTCTCAAAATATTTCTCTGATACAAAAAAGAATCAAGTACAACAAGAAATATAAAAGAAACGACGTCCATCATTGATCCTGTTTCGAAAAGTTTTATTGAATTAATTTGGTTTAATAAGATAAAATGATTTTTTTTACATTATAATGCTTGATAATCATCGTTCCTTTTTTTAAGAGTCTGTTGCAATTAGGGCATTTCTGTCGATGATTTTGCACTACGCCCAATAAATATTGTAGCTGCTCTTCGTTTTTTGTTAATAAACCCTTATATGCTTCTATCAAAGTGACCCACGTTCGGCTACGTTATTAACGACTTTTGGATTTTAAAAAATCTAAGCAACTCAAATAAGTGGCATTTTACGGCCATAATTCAATATTTACTCTCAAAAAATCATGAGGTAAATTTATTTGCTGGAAATGAAATAAGGATTCTTGAGTAACGAAATCGCTTATGTCTTCTTTCAGCACCATTTCCCAATCATTTTTTTAACAATTACTCGGTCGGAAGGATTTTTGGATTTTTCTCGAGATTGCAGAGCTTGCACCATTTTTGCCTTCACACTTATCGGCACAGCATGTCAAAAAACGACAAAGCAACAATTTTCTCGTTAAAGTACCACAAGTGACTAGCTGATTTTTTCGGAGCAGCCCCCCCCCCCCCCCCCCCACTAGAGGATTCACTTCGCAATAACGAATGAAATTTTGTAGCAGTGACAGATCTTGATTTGGGGGAAAAATGTCGCGGTTTCCCGTTCGTGGCACTAGCGTGAAGCTTGTAATTTTGCACTACGAGCTACCGCATGCTGCCGCCAGGTGGCAGCGTGTGCTAGAGCGCGTACGCCGCTTGAATAAAAAAAATTAATTTCCGACAGCGATACCACTTGAACGGTTGTTTTAAGCTAATTGTTCGTAGGAACTTTTTTTGTAGGGAATTCAATTCTCTATCAGAATATCTTAATGACCTTTTTGTGAGATTTTTTTCTGAAGAGTTTCACTACGACGTTCAGAAGTGCCAATATTTTCCTATGTTATTCTTGTGGAAAGTATTCAAATGCAATGCGCCGTTCGAAATAATTTTTTTTTGAGCTCTCCTTCGAGGATTCTTCTTTTTTTACATTAATTCACCTGTTTTTGGTGGATGCAACCGAAAAAAAATATATCGATTTTTTCCCGCACACTTTAATAAATAAATAAATAAATAAATAAATAAATATATATATATTAAACACCTGAAAAAAATCGAATGCCTTTTTAAATATTTTTTTTATAAAATCGTCCATTTTTAATTGGCGAACGGCTGTAACGCGTTTTTGAGCGGCTAAGTCTCGCAGCCGTTTGAAAAGGAGAAGTTGCGTTGGGTTGCTCATTGTTGCTCACCGCGGTGGCAGCGAGCAACAATGTATATTTCGCGCCAACGTTCGGATAATTGAGCGTTCGGGTAAACTAAGTCATCGTTCGGATAATTGAGGGTTCGGATGATCGAGGTTCGGATAATCGAGGTTCTACTGTACCTGTTTTAGTATTGAAAATGCTTTCAACCCCTTCGTCGGCAGAGAGAATTCGACAAAAATTGCCTAAAATGGCAGGACATTTTTTTTACCCTGAATCCTTGTACTCTGGGTTTTTTGAGGGTGCTAATTACGAATCTGAACGCAAAATTCAGGAATTCACAATGACGAACAAATATGGCGAATGAAAATACAAATAATACAGATTGATTTAGATGAAACTCGGTACTCATAGGTTGTGTAGGTCACTGAATATAAATCTGAACATTTTGAATTTCCAAATTTATAGTTCATATGCGTAGCAAGCGACCGCAAAAATCCCTAAGTACTAATTTGCATCTAAATCGAGTAAAGTTTTTTATTTTTGTCCGCCATATTGGCGCCGCTATGTTGAATTTCCAAATTTTGACTTCAAATTCGGATTCAGCGAGCCTAAAAACCCCCGAGTGAGGCTCCGATTTCAAATCAGAGCAAGTTAAATAGGGAGATAAAGGTTGACGCACTATTGCGTCAATGTCAACGAAGGGGTTAAAACTGTATATGTTTGTTGAGGTAGGCTGGGTATAGGGGTCTGAGTTAGCTGGATGTCACACAAAACTAACGCTACCCCCACTCCACTGCCACTCTATTGTAGCAGAGTGGGGACCGCTGCGACATGCGGAATGCCTGTGATTAGTTGAAAAATGCCCTCTCCCCAACCCAATTCTAGTGTTGTTATTGATTTAAAAATTAGATTACGCCTTATGCTACCGATATGTTACAAAAATGATATAACAATTGTTATACAAACAATCCCAACAATATAACTCATTGTATCAATGTATTTTTAGAAATAATGAAAGCTAACACATATTATCTACATGTACCTGGTTTTCATTACCCGAGCAGTCTAATTACATTTTCAATGCCCTGAAATAGTTGCACTTTGTGTAATATCTGTAGATTTTTTATTACACAAAAAGTCTGATTACCTTTTCAATGTCATTAAATAGTTGTCATTTGTGTAATGCCTGTAGATTTTTTATGAAAATATATCGACGTGTTTACTCGTAAAATCGAAAGAACAGAAAAGAACAGAAGAAAGTTGCTGTTGTGAGCGCGCTTTGGTTCTACAAAAGTTTGAAACGTAAAGTATCCTGTATAACTTCAATGCGAACGATAAGAGCCGAAGAAATGACGAAATAATTCCGCTAATGCGTAAGTGGATCGAACGAGAGCAATATGTGAGAAGAGTATGAGGCCTGTATTGGGTTGGGCAGTTTTATGTTAATTTAGCCGTGGAAAAATAACAGAAAAGTAGGGGTTTGTGAGCGAGGTTTGTTTGTATAAAAGTTTGAAACGAAGAGTATGTGTTGATGTCGAGATCGATCATCGATCGTTAATCACGTATGCGCACTGAACAAGGAAAATTCGCATATTTTCGGACGAGATCGGGAGTCTCGTCCGTGTCGCGGTGATCTCGGCCTCTTTCTCTCTGGGGACGTCGAGCCGACCAGTCAACGTGATTCCCCGAGCCCATTATGGAAAACTCGGATGACGCCGAAGCCTCGTCTCTTAGGCTGAGGGAAGGTCATAATTCCCGGGAATCAGGGCGAACGTCCGGCTGCAAGTACTGCGAGCCGCAGAGAACATCGAAAGTGCCATCATATTAGCCGAAGATAAGTTTCCAAAAATTCGACAAACCTGTCACGATACGCGCTCTCGTCGTTCACTCGAGTCCTATTGTAAGCCCCCGGGCGACATTTATCACCTTTTGTCATGTATGATTGTGTGTCGGAAAATGTTACATGTAATTTGTTTCGGACGAATATAATGAATAATTGATCACACTAACAAGCGACGCTATAATCTTATACTCTAGACGATCTGTGAAGAGTTGTCAGCTTTGAATGGCGATGTTGAAGTTTGCATCATTAGAATACACCGAAAATTACAAAGTTCCTATTTGTTTGTTCGTTTTTTTTTTCATCTTTTTTCATCATCCAAAATTGTATCCTGCAAATTCAGGCTGTAGAGCTATGATAAGGATCCTGAAAAATTGTTGAGTGTTTTTCGTAGACAGGATTTGGCCGAAAAAATTTGGCTTCTAAACTTTTGTTGCGGTCCAACGTTGTCTTCAATATTATTTTGACATCAAATACCCCAATAGCATGAAATTACTTCAATATCATGTGATATCAAATACCTCGAGTTAGAAACGCTGGAGCCCCTTGGAATTTGACAAACAGACATTCTTTTCATCCACTATAAACTCTAATAACTTCGAAACGGCCATTCGCGGGATGGCTGACTTGAGAGACTTCTATTTTGAAACCGGACATTGTTGAAATATGCATTTTCTCACGATTCTACGTGACTCGATGAAAATCGAATAAACCTATTTCTTTTTGTTTTCCGGACCACAAAAATAGTAGGCATAATGATTTCTTCGCCTAAACGCGTACTCTGTTTCCCTTATACAATAACTCATCTGTATGTGCGTACGGTACATAAGGAGGATGACGATGTAAGATAGTTTTTTGTGTGGTTTCGACAAACGGCGAACTCGCAGACGCAGATATATGAGAAAAATTGGCCTATTTCCAATTATGCATTCGTCGCTCCCGGTGAGTTGTCCGCCTCACTGAGATCCCTCTTCCAATTCATTATTTGCATCTCGGATCGTTCCAATTTCTCTCTCCGCTCCTCTTCGCGTCTTTCACTTTTTTTTTTAATATTACGACTACCGACTTTTTTCCCCTTTTTTTTGCCGTCAAAGCGCGGCACGCTGATGCAAGCAATCGGCCGTGTACAGATGTTCCGCGTGATTCATTGAATTAAAGTAGATACGGCAGCGTATGCGTGGACAAGTCGTGAAATAACGATAGGCAGAAACCCCAAACTGCGGACTTTGTAAGAACAATAATTTCCGGAGACTTGTATTTTTAAACAAAATCGAGTCCATTGTTTCGGACGTTACCAAACAGAGCAAATATCATTTAACGGGTTATGCTTAGTTCTAACAATCGAAAACAGCTCATTTTTGGGACTTTTTAACAGAAAATCACGCTGATAAATATTTACAAAACTTTTGCATTTGAAAAAATATAATCTAAAAAAGGCTCTATAATATTTTTGTGGACAAAAATATTTAACTTTCATCGATGTGCAGCTGATGCCTGGGAAACACCTCTCGGAAACGTCTTTTGTGGTGAGCAATCCTTCTGAACCAGGTTATCTAATAGCAAAACCAAAGAGATTTCGTTACTATATTATGATCAATCGAAGGAATTTCTGAAATATCAACTTTGAAAAAATTGCGCGTATTCAAAGTGGGAGTTTGGATTTTTGCCAAAAAATTGGTATTTTTGTTTATCAAATCCAAAGTATACATCGGAAAAAAATACTTCGATCAAATATTATATTTTTACATCTAGAAAAAGCCCTACAAATTTCAGGAAGATCGACGAAGTCGTTTTTGAGCTTTTTTGTTCGCCGACTTTGAAAACGTATTTTTGAAAAAAAGCGTTTAAAGTTTCGAACATCGCTCCGAGCGTTCCGACAATCGTCAGCATAACGACCTATTAATCTGTTAACTTTGATGCGATCACCTTGAATTTTTCGGGGTACATTTATAAGATGATATACTGTCATAATATATTGGGTTTCGAAAAAAGTTATTTTTCGACTCTTACAACTAGGACTAATTAATATTAAAAATTAATTTATACTATAAATTAGGTTTCTGAAAGAAAAAAAGAAAAACTCGTATTATTCTTCTCGTATCTGGTACAAGCATGACATTTTTTTCTTTTCAATCAAATTATGCTCGTCCTCGAAGCCTTTTCGTAATATCAATCCAAGAGACTTATGCCTCGTTAACTATTGACGACCTGATGTTCCACTATCGTATATTCTTGATCGAGGACGTACCGCAATCTCTATACACACGAATCATTCCACGCCAAGTTTACGAGTCCTTGACCTTTACACTATCACGATGCCGACTACGATTTTTCTTATACGACGAATGTCGACACCTAAAAACACTGTCAATGAAATAAGCTTGAAAGATCGCGCAAATCTCTACCGAGCTGATACTTTTTCACAATTTCGATCGAATAATGATCGAGCTCAATCTGCCAACTCGGAAGAAATATCCCACTGAGGAAAATAATGAAACTTGCCACACTAAGAAAAAAAAACCAATCGAATAAAAAAAAAATACATTGATTGACCCTAATAAATGTCTGATCACGGAGTGCCACCGATGTATGACATTGTTACAATACTATGAAATATTGGGAAATGTGATTGACTTTAATAACATATTATTTTAATTGAAAATCTCTTCTGTTCTCTCCATATCTCCATTATCCTTAAAATAAAATGATAATATATTAAAATCATTCTATTCACAATCTGTAGATATATGGATGCAATAATTGAGCGATTGCTACAACATTTTTTATTTCGTACAAAAGTATAATCATTATAATAGATTATTTCTTTACTACACCGAAACGATTATGCCATTAGACGTAACATTTCCGTACTCCGTACAATATCAAAAGTGCAATGTAATTCAAAAATTGAAAACTTTTCAATTTGTTTTAAATCTTAAATAAAAAGTGAGTATTAGAATGATCATCCACGATAATAGTGGAGAGAATATCAGACATCCAATGGAATATTCATGGAGAGAATATTAAATATTCAACTGATAAGAACAGATACACTTTGATCTCAGCCACACGCCGAGAAGCGATACTCGTTAGAGTTTCTCCGGCGTTTAGGTAGATTTTCGGTTGGCGCTACGCTTACGAGAAACGAGCGCGTGTGCGGCTTCTAGCGGTTACTCCGAGAACTACGGGTTTCCTCACACCCATAATTGCGTCGGCGATCGTCCATGATTTGGTTGAATTTTTTCAACCAAAGAGAAAAAGGATTGAATCGATTGCTGTAATGTATTCAGTTCAATTGTACACGTGTCACATTAATAGCATCATGTAATTAAAGTCAATAGCGTTTAGTTTCGAATAATAAATACGATTATTCACACCAACAATTCCACAATTAAATCAACGAAATTTCATTTAATAACACCAATGATGATTTGATGATTGGATCAATGATTTTCTTTTCTCAGTGCAGGAATGCCCAGGATGAAGGATCTCAATATTTTTCTATGAAAAAAATATGTAATAGAGGTCAAATATAGCCAAATATATTCTTAATTTTCCGAAACATTTAATTGCGTACTTTTCTTCCAAAAAATTCCCGAAGATCACCCAAATTTTCAGTGTTCACACTGGTATAGCCCCTTAAAGAAGATATTTGAATGGTAAGAAAATTGAAAAAGATAGAGCTCAAATGTGTGCTACCCTAATATATATATTAGGGTAGCACACATTTGAGCTCTATTTTTTTCCTTTTTCTATATTTTAATATATATATATATATATATATATATATATATATATATATATATTAAATTTTAATATTATATTTTATATTATATTTTAATATTATATTTTAATATTATATTTTTATTATATTTATTATTATATTTATTATATTTATTTATTTATTATATTTATTTATTTATTATATTTTTATTATTTATTTATTTATTATATTTATTATTTATTTATTATTTATTATTATTTATTATTTATTTATTTTATAAATTTATTATTTATTTATTTATTATATTTTAATATATATATATATTAAAATATAGAAAAAGGAAAAAAATAGAGCTCAAATGTGTGCTACCCTAATATATATATTAGGGTAGCACACATTTGAGCTCTATTTTTTTCCTTTTTCTATATTTTAATATATATATATATATATATATATATATATATATATATGTGTGTGTGTGTCATTTTAAACCCTCCATGTCTACGAAATGTTGATTATCAGCACACCTGAGGCTATTTTGAGTTCGGTTCCCAATGGCTTTTCAATCGTTCCGTTGATTTTCGAGCAGATCGGACCTTGAAGTGACCTATATATAAATAAGCCTACATTTATCCAAAGATGATTTTGGACCATTAGAATTTGAATAACGTTGAGTATGGGGACGTTCGGGTTTGTTTGGGTTACGATCCTCGAAGTCCAATGTCAACATTACCTGTCTATTTATACATATATAGGTATCTATATATGTATAAATAGATACCTATATTATATATATATATATATAATCTATATATTTAATTGAGGCTATAAATAGCAAATTATAAGGCCAGTAATTATGTTTAAGGAGCTTGTCGTTTCGGCGTTGAATTTCCTATAGAAATGAACCGTAAGCTACGGCGGCAGGGTCAACCGGTATGTCACGTCCTTCCTGACATGACGAAACGAGAGACCGAGGGGCAAAAATCGTTTCAACACTATTTGCAGATCCGTTCTGCTTTACGTGTGTGTATATATATATGGACGTAATGCGACAAAGCTACAAGAGCGGACTCGAAAAATGAGAATACAATTGTCGGCCTCGTGTGCGACGACCACTAGTCCCCGATTGAAGGATATACACGAGCGAGCTATATGGACACTTGTCACTGTTGAAGAATGCACTGGCTGATGTACGTCCTGCTACGTATGCTATATTCATATGTGAAAGAAGCACCGGGGCAAGGTGTGGGTGTAGAATTCTCGTGATATTCCATTCCAATCGTTTTATCGACGCTAACAAAGATTGCTCGTAAATATTTGTGTAATAACTCCAACTTCAACAACACGTTATTTTGTCTGGCCTTAAAGCGGGCTTTGTTCTCGTGAATTTCTCTTCTGGCACATATCGCGACTGGCTAACGCGTTTATAAAATATCCCGGGTGGCAAGTGTACCACATTTACAACTTGGGACCATTTAGGAGAGTGCCAAAAATAAATTGTTTACATTAACAGAGGCTTGTAGTCCAAGTTTCGCACGCGGAAGAAGTGGCAAACGTTCACGATGCATTTCGTGAAGAAACAAACTTTATGGGCTCCGCCCTTTTGAAGAATTTTAAACGCCCGGAATGACGGGCTGATTTTTGTATTTTCGAACCTAAACATTTCTCGTGGATGTATACTAGGGTGGCACAAATTTTAGCTCTATTTTTTTCCTTTTTCTAACCATTCAATTACCTTCTTCAAAGAAAAAAAAATGTCGCGAAATCTGCGAGCGGTCAAAAAATATTTAGAGGTCGCTCAAGCCTCCCAACAATTCAAATTTTCATTAAAAAATCGATTTTTTTTCGTTCACTTCGCATCTATAGATTTTACGCTTTATAATTTTTTTAAATGACTCCGCGAAATCCCTAGCCGGTCAATGAATATTTAGTGGTCGCTCGAGAGCTTCAAAACTTCCAATTTTCACCATTTTTTTTAACTCTTCTCACTCATAAATTTGACGCTTTGTAAAATTTTCAAAACAGTTAATCATTTTTCTTCAGAAACAGATTTTTCGAATTTACCTCACACTACTAACCAAAGAGTTATAATCTTTGTTCTCATAAAATAATTCTTCAAAGCTCTTATCCGTAAACAAAATTACAGGTCCCTTGTTTTATCGGGTTAGAAGTGTGAGGTAAATTAAAAAAATCCGTTTCTAGCGAAAAAAGGATTAATTGTTTCGAAAATTTTACAAACTGTTAAGTTTATGAGTGAAAAGAGAACAACAAATTCGCGACAATTAGAAATTTCGAAGCTCTAGAGCGATCACTAAATATTCATTGGCCGGCTAGAGCTTTCGCGAGCTTAATTTAAAAATTATAAAGCGTAAAATTCATGGGTGAGAAGTGAACGATCAAAATTGATTTATTAATGAAAATTTGCATTTTTGGGAGGCATGAGCGATCTCTAAATATTCTTTTAACCGCCCACAGCTTTCGCGACAATTTTTTTCGTCTTTAATGTAGATAATTGGATGGTGAGCAAAAGGAAAAAAAATAGGGCTCAAATTTGTGCCCCCCTAATGTATACAGTTCAATTGCGTTAGGTATTAAATACGGCGAGTTTCGGCAGGAGCCCTCAACTTTTAGGGGTTGCGAGTCTAGTGGTGACAAAAATGTCGAATGGGAAATTGCCGATTATTGGTGATGAGATTGAAGTTCACATCGCTGAAATACGATAAAAATAGTTCTTTTTTAATTGCTCGAACGTCTTTTTGCAAATCTCCGTTAGGACAATACCCAACAAAAATTTTAGAGTCGCTTATTTTGAGATCTAACATTTTAATCTGCAAAAGATTTTGTGAAATAATAAAAATGAGGGAATAACAATATCAAAAAGAGTTTTCGTTGCGTTGCAACGATGTAGACTTGGACGGTGGATTTAGAAAGTCTTGTAGCAATGCTACTATCGTGATACAATTTTGATGCATGATTGTCTCGTTTGTCCAACAGTGTGCAAAATTTGGCATTGATCGACCGACCTGTTGTAGAATTACAAAAAATTCTATTCGCAGTAAATTGCTTCGTGTGACACGTCCTTCATTGTGACATGGATTTAGGTATTTGAGTATCTAGAACATGTATCTTCCATAGATCCTCAAAAGGGAACAAATTTGATTGTACGTGCGCACAATCGCACGAGGCCACTTACAAAGATAATGATCACGTTCCATTGGATAATGAAAATCGGTAAATTGGTGAAGGTATTGTAGTAGAATTTAATTGGTGAGGGTATTAAATACTAAACGCATGAAGAGAAACTCCAAGTCGGGACTAACGCGCACAGGGGCTTTTGCCGGAACAAACGATTCTCGTATGCGAAAATTTATATCCGGTCTCTAGTATTTCCGCAGTGTTGAACACGTGAATCGAGCAGCGCATGATCTCGGCATTGCGGACACGTACGCCCGTCCTAACGAATTCGTGTACGTTTGGACCGCCACTTCCGGTGGATTTTCGCTTGGAGGAACTTCGACCATAAATAAATCCGTCATATAACTTCTGTGTATTCTGCATTGATTCCCCGCAAGTCTATTTTTTTTCAAATGTTCTCGTCACATCCTTTGCCTTCCTCTCTTAGGTCAAGACGCGTTGATTCCACACGCTGCAATAAATCAACTGAACAGGAATCTGCGAAGTTGGAGAACTGGCCGGGGATCCAACCGCGCAATTAATTAGGTCTTGGAGATTAATTCGTTTGCAATAAAGACCTGCCTAACGGAGAAAGTTAAATGGTGTCGAAATGCCCACTGTTGGCAAGCAACGAAATTTCTTTTCTCTGTTTTTATTTTCCTTTTTTGACTGCTATGCAAAATTGTTTTTCTCCAAGTTTTCATCTTAGACGTTTGAATAGGCATTTTGAAAAATGGTTCAGGTATTTTCATAGGTAAAGTTTGCCAGCAGATATTTAAGCGACTAAAAGAATATATAATTTTCATTACACTCAGACGATGCAATTTTCAATCTCATCTCCATATTCGGTCGTGAACTTTTTACTATCCTTATTGGAGGTATACGATCTAAATGTGCAAAAAAGATTTTGGATGGCGATAAAAATAAGGAAATGTGGGAATAAGAATGAAATTACGGAAATGAAGGAATATCGCTGCGTAATATATCAAGGGTCGGTCGTTGAGGACCAAGAGAGTCGAGGATGCAACGTCTCTACATGAAGTACGAAGGTACACGCGGCTAATTGGAGCTCGTTAGATCCTAAGAAACGCGAGAGGGACCAAATCGATATGCCATAATGGTCCGAGTTTGCACCGAGTTCGTAGGTAGGTGAGGGTCGAAGTGACAACGCCTCACGGATTCGTGCGAATTCGTACAGAAGGACACTCGTTTTTCTGTAGGTATCTTCTCCCCTGCCAGCAAGAGGGGAAAACTTAATTGAATCTCGTATCCGAGATTTATTGCGTCAGACGTGCGTATCCGTTCGAATCTGTACGTGATAGAATTAAACAAATCTCGACGGAAAATTGCGCATAATAAAGTAGAACTTTGCTCAGCCCAAGTAATCAGCTGTTTTCCAAAGGGCCTGGATTTTTCACGGGAGAAGTTCCATCGTAGCTAGGATTGATGGTCGGGAAGTCTAAAAGTCAGTACTCCAGCGGATCACCGTTTTCCTCATCGACTGAGCGACTCTCAACTCATCTTGAAGCAAAAAATACTAGATTGAAGGTTTTCGGAACTTTTTTCAAAATGATTTGATCCGAATGACCTGAAATTTTGACGGACGTCGTGTTATTTCTCGAGGAAGGAGCTGGAGCTCCCCGATTTTCGTAATTTTGAAAAAGAAGCACAGATTCACTTACCATGGAACAACTGTATTCGACACAGGTTAGAAAATGATATTTCGGTTGAGCTAATCAGAAATTGAAGAAAAGTAGCTCCTATAGCGACACTAGAACCACGTATTTAGACACTTGGAACCGTTGCACCCTATGAAAAAATAACCGACTAAATTTTCGAACGATATCTTGCAGGTAATTGCTGATAATTGTGACAGCATACGTGTGCGTTGCTCACCTCCTCGGAGTATATATTGTACACGTAAATGGCGCAGGGTTGCCATCTACCTGTGCCAAAATGTGACCGGGCATTCCCTACTTTATGTCCTGCCCCGACCAGGCTTGCCTTGTCTGATTTACCTGACCGGGCCCTGCCATGGAACAAACCGGGAAGATCGGAAAATCTTTTTTTTTTACGGCTTACCCTCTATGTTTGGAAATTAAAATCGTCTGGCCGGGATACATTGCAAGCAAGTACACCTTCACGTAATGTCTACCCGGCCAGATCATTGACATGTTCTGAAAAGTGGAGCCTGTCTTAAAGAACTGAAGAAAAGCTACGCTGCTTTTCACCTTATCAAATATATTTACTATTGATTGGGATGAAACTAATACATTTGTTGTAATTCTATTCATCATTGAAAGTATTCGTTTCATCAATGATAATCGACGAGGATAACAATGCTTATCATAAATACCGGGATTACGACAACTAATGATTTGTGCATCAAGAATAGCAAAATTATTTTATGTGGCAAAAAAGCAAAGCAGATCATTCGTGGTTTTTGAACGTCGTGTCGCCATGTTAGGAAATATCAATGTTCTGACTGGGAAGACATTATCTGAATGTATTTCGCCAAAAATCCATCAGGTGGCTAGAAGCGAAGCGCTTCGCGTACGGAAGGTATCATCGTTCGAGGATAAAAGTTCGTCCTGTAAGTTGCACCACGTACAGAATTGCTATGCTTACAGCGTGCACTTACGCTTATGATTTTGCGATACTTGTGAAATAACCCTTTTCATTCTAGGCCTTTCTCGCTCGGATAGTGACCTGTGTACTTTTTTCTGTCTCTTTGCCTATCAGGAAAACCGAGCAACCGTATGTATACACTCATATACTACCTGAGCAAGTTGATAACCAACAAACCAACAACCACCAATCGAAATACTAAATGGAATACACTCCCGATTTTACGTCTTCAAGGATCCCAAAAACGCTGAAACATCATTTTTAATTCCGTTTGTTCCTAGTTATTTCCCGATCTATTCCTTACAAATTGTTCTCCGGCCCGATTCTGATCAGTTCCTCAGAAAGGGAACGGTGGATTGGAAGTCAGCGTTAGACCCGTTACATTGCGAACCTATTCCAGGGTGGAAGGCTCAACCAGAGCATGATATGATCTAGGGAAGGCCGATCAGGGGCAGTACTTTTCCGGGCTCAAATTTCTACACAGGTAGCAGCAGCGTTATGTTACCAAAAACCGACAGGCCCATGCAGAAATTTGTTCGCGAGACACCAGTTCCTACAACATCCCTATAGGGATTTGATAAGGACGCCACAGGTAGGGAGTCCACATTGAAATGCAAGTGCATTCCGCGCTATTTTCCGATATACGGCGTTCGAAAATTCATCATTTGAAATTCTCAACTGGAATTTGTTGGAACTCCAGAAAAATCCTTTCGTGATCACGTGCATAAATTTGTTGGGGAGTCCCAAGATGCACCCACATCCCCAGAGGGATTTGTTGAGGGCACATAGGGAGTCCCCATTGGGATCCAATTGGATTTTGTACTGTTACCCAATGAACGCTGTTTCAGAATTTTTACCACGTTCGAATCGAAAATATGTGCAAAGGGTCATCGCATTGGATCCCTACGACAATTTATGCACGCACGAGGAGTACCGCAGCAAGAAATACCCGGCGGCGAAATTCCTCAGTGTGTGGCGCCTCATCTTAAGGGCCATCATCCACCAGCACAGAGATGAGCGGAGCTAGGCAAAAGCAACCAATCAAGCGCTGAGTTCATGTCCATCGAAGCCGAGCGGAGCGATTCTATTAGTTGTTATTTCCTAGCTCCGCTCATCTGTGCTTTGGTCGATGATGGCCCTTAGATGAAGTAGGACATGGATGTTACAGGCATAGCAATAGTGGCTCTGGCAGATCGAGAACCCACATTACACGTTAACGGGCATTGAGAATCCTTCGACCACATTACGACTCAATATTTCAATCAGAAAAAAAGTCAACAATCGCGCAACCATATGAAAACAAAGTAACGGAGCCAATAACTCCATTGATTCGATTATCTCGGATGGAGTGTTCGGGTCGCGATAAAGCATAGGCAGGTGGATCGAGATTGACCGTCGCTTGGTTAGGAATCAATCAGAGTTACGCCGTATCGGCAAAATCTAATCAGGTCGCGTAGACCCCGAGCGCCCGCTATCACGCACGATCGCCCCCCAAATTATGCCGTAGTGAGACGCTTCCGGCGATAAACTGTCCGGTAATTCGCAGCGAGGGCCAGCAATTGGGTACTCGTGGATTCAGCTATCCCAGAATCCAAGTAATCCTCGCCTCTCCTTTGATCTCACGCGAGCACCAATTTGTGAAACGGCGAAAAATCAAACTCCGGAAAAGGATTTGCGATGACGAAAATGATACCGGATTTATCGTACTTACGAAGTTTCTCGGCAAAAAAATATCGCGCACAAATGTTCGGGATTGACGCGCATGACTGGTGCAAAGCGTGCGATGGAAAAGGACTAGGAGAAAAAAAGAAATAGCGGAACTGAATTTATACCAGAAAGCTCGCACGAGGTCATTTTTTTCTTCCATCTTTCGCATCCACGTATATGATGAAGTTATACGAGTGAAGATAATCCGTATGTGTCATTGGAAGTGAAGCAGGTAGAGACAGACAACGGAGAGAGGATGATTGCGCGGATCGCAGAGGAAATATATATATATATATGAAGGCAGAGAGAAGAAGAGAGAGGGACGGGAATGCGCGCATTCTGGCCTATATTTTTCTGGTGGCTATGCGATTCTATTTCGATGAACAAAAGCACGAGAGGAAGAGCCCCCGGACGAATTGAACCCTTACGACTTTAATTGGAAGCTGTGATATAGAGAGATATAGGCGGGGAGGGGCTGAGCTACCGCACATGCAGGCTTCCATTTATATGCACACCGCAATTCAATCGTATTCAATCAGGTGTCGAATTATCGAACAATTTGTTCGAAGTATCTCTGAGAGTACTGGACGCCGAATAGGGAATGTATCACTAGACGTTGCTCGGACAACGCGCAAGATCCGAGTACCAATACCAGTTTAGAGTAAACGGTGGGGGATGCGCGGCCGGTGTGCTGCTTCTCCGACCTTACATGTTAACGAGTTCATTCAGACAGATCGAAAATCAGCATTTTTTGTGAGTTTTGAGGGCTGAATCGAAAAAAAAAATGAGTAAAAATATTAATTGTATTAGATTGGCACGTAAGTAATAAGCTATTCGTCTGAACCTATACTATAGCTCATTGCTCATGTGTCAACCTAATAGATTATTTATTGGTACTTTGGCAATGAGATTTTTTTAAAGATTAATTAACAATAAAATAATCACGTTCGTATTCGTCGTTGCGTGACAAGTAACCCATGGGTGAACGGAACCAAAAAATCTAGGGTTCTTGAAAAGTAATGTCACAGTCAGAGTTCGTCGAGTCAATTTTTTTTTTCGGAAAAAAAAATAACATCGCTTTTCGAGGTCAAAACCTGTTTCTCGTGACAAATTTTGAGCTTTAAGTGTTTATGAATAATGTTCCAAATAAAAGATGCCTCGACAAACCATGGAAAATGTATTTTCGAAGATGAAAAAAACTTCCCAATTGAGAATTTGGCATATTTTTTTCCAGACGCGTAGATGTATAGAGAAGAATTATCATCTCGGTTAGGGCAGTATTTTTGTCTAAAGCGCTGTTTTGGAGGTCGTTTTAAGGGGCGCACTCCATATAGAGGCTTCAAAAAATGCAGTTTTTTAATTTCCTAAATTTATAGTTTGAAATTTGTAGAATACGATGCAGTTAGTGATTTTGGTCAATTCTCACAAGTGACGTCCCGAGAGCTTTTGAGCGCGACTCATCTCTGCTCCGTTTGGAGCCCTGCGCGCAGGAGGTATAGGCACCATGTGGAGAGATGAGTCGTCTGATAGCTATTAGAAACGATTCTATACACCGAGAAAAAAAACCAATTGAATCAAACAAATTTATTGGTTGACCCAAATAAATGTCTGATCATGGAGTGCCACCGATACATGACATTGTTACAATACTATAAGATATTGGAAAATGTCATTGATTTTAATAACATATAATTTTATTTGAAAATCTCTTCTGTTCTCTCCATATCTCCATTATCCTTAAAATAAAATGATAATCTATTGAAATCATTCTATATACAATCTGTAGATGTATGGATGAAACGATTAAACGATTTTTACTCATACTGCTCATTTCTGCTAATCCACGAAATATCGTGGTTGCCGATTTGAGAAAAACGCATTTAAAGTTGCTGCGTCTTGACTCGGCTAATTTTAAGAGTTTTATTGAATGGTTTCCACTAAACGTTTTCAGAAAGGTCTGTAGAATAGTAATATAAAATTCAAAAAACGACCGGTTCTTTCAAATTTCTAGACAACAATATTGCCCTATTGTGCTCTATCGACACGGCTTTTTCGCAGTTTCTTTGAGCCCTAGTACAAATGCGATACAGTAGTGCATTAGGAGGCGAGTGGCCATGGGCTTTTTTCAAGGACTGGAAAAAAGTTATAGGGATCGCATCATAAAAGCCTCAAAAGGCAGGAATATCGAAATATGTATAAAACCAAACGTTTACATTAAGGTATTCCTTTCACGAACCCGATTATTTAACGATTAAATGATTTGTTTCGAACCAAGTTGCCGAAATTTTAACAAAAAGTTACGACTCTTAAAATTGCCCCATTTATACGGCACTTTATGGGAATAACACGCTGGCTACATTTCTGTCTAATAATTTGTACACTGAATAACTCTTGATGCCTGATAAAATCTGATCACTCGTGTAAAAATCTCTAAAGATCCTGGAAAGACAATAAAAACAGAGGGTCACCGGACGCTTAAAGAAAATATTAATGATAAAACTCAGAATAATGTGACAGGCAGAACAATTTTCGTAGCCGCGGATTTTCCGACAAAATGTAAAAATGTCTAAATCTACTAGGATTTGCGTAAATTTTTGTATTTCAGTTTATCGTTGGGTGTAATAATTGATTGTGACTTATTTTTTTCAAGCGTCACCGTAATTTACCAATGATCCAGAAAAATTATGCCCAGACGAAATACGGCCTGCGGCAAAAGAAACACCTTAAGCGTGCGTACAGAGAGACCAGATTATCCATTAAGCGCATCAGTTAAACGTCGGTTAATGAACTATTCGCTCACGCGACGATAATATAGATACGAAGGGTATGAAATACGGAACAACTGTGTCGGACACGCGATTCCGTTCTCGAGAGCGTGGACAACGCTGGTTTAATCCGACTAGCCGCATCGAGTACGAAGTTGAGAGTCTTCTTCTGTTTTCCACTCGCCCATACTGTACGACAACCGCGAATAATCCTACATTTATGTGACAACGCAATAAAAATATCTACTTGAGTCTTGCCCGCTACCAAAGCAGGACTTAGTTGACTAGATATGAAGAAAAAAAAACGTCATTTCGGAAAATGAGCAGCTCCAGCTTTCACATGGAGACTTTCCGAAGTATTTTTCATACTTGAGGACAGGAGCTCAAATTATCGAACAGACAAAAGCGTAGCTTCAGGTACAAGACCAAGGAGCCTTTTTTCTACATTTTTTCCTCGCAGCTGCAATATTCGCGGTTTGGAAGGTCCCTAAAGGGCATCTCGCGATGAACGTGTATACGGCCGGGAATTTATAAATATAAGCCGCAAAGTTTACCAAGCACTACAAAAGTTGCCTGATAAGGAGATACTACGTCGTTTTATCGAACAGAGTGAATCTCGTCAGAGGAAGGGAAAGATCGATTTTTTCCCTTGAAATGAGGGAATACTCATACCCCTCCCCCCCTCTCTCGCTCCACAATGTCGCAAAAGTTGAGGAATAGAGTCACCGATTTCTCCAAAAGTGGAATCCATCGAGACTTTGTGGACGGAGTAACGAAAAGAATAAAAACGCAGCGACCGCATTTGTGCAAGAAAGGAACTCCAATAATGAAAAATAAATGATGGAGAATGCATCCTACGATTTCTTGATCTTCCAATCAATAATATTGGTCGTCGAATTCTTCAACGTATACATGATTCATGTGTGGCCCAAAAAAAGAAGTTCAATAAATACAGCGACCGCCACTGGACGAAGTAGCATAACTCATATGATTCAACAGCTAGGATGACGTAGACTCCAAGCAATTTATCTAATAAGTCAAGTGTGTGCTTTGTATATTTGAAGCTGTTGGCAGCTTTTTTCAAAGGCAATAAACTGAGCAGAGCATAAAATAGCTGACAAATTCACCGTGAAATAAACGCCTTGCCGATTCCAATGAAATTGCCATCGAATTCGGCATATACCGTACTTTTGCATCAATTGATCCAACTCCGATCTGATTCTGCAGTTGCATTGAAGAATAATCCGGGAAAAGCATTATTATCGCAAGTGCCCCGGTCCAACAAAGTTTGCCGCTTTGTGAGCCAATTTGGAAGCAGCACTCTTGTTATTTTTAGTGGACGAAAATTTTGGCATTCGTAGCCGCGACGTTAGGATCGAATTTTATCACGAAAATGGCATTTACCAGATTTATTACTCGAGTCGTTCGTCACCCTCGCTCACGATACAGCGATACTGTTATCGTAGTGTATCACGTACAAGGCGACTACGCTTCATTTTTTGCAACCGAAAACCTTACGATATTCTCGTCAGGTGAGGATGGCAGGCGCTCTACCTTTGGCTGACACTCAATTATTGCAAAATAATCAGACTCCATCTTTATAGACCACTTTGAGTAACCTAATTTTGTCGACATCTGCACAGAGGCCATTTTCGTTCGCGTATAGCGCTAGACTCTACAGCATAGCATTCGATTGGTCCGCTGTGAACTAATTAAAACTAATGCACACCGTAGTTCTTGCCGATTGATAAATGACAGGAAGTCGCGACGGGCCGGATTTCGAAATAAATTCACCGCCTGCAGAGTTCGCGAGCACGCTATCATGTGCATGGATATGCATATACATACATACACGCATATATATATATATATATATATATATTGAAAAAGTTATACGTAAGTCTGCACAAGCACATACAATCGAATCTACTTAGAGTGCTGCCCCCCCACGCTTGGCTCTCGATCTCAACATTTCCAACGCAACGTTTTGTTACGCATCATTCCGCCCGACTCCTATCAATTTCTCCATGACAAATTACTCTTCGAGAAAACATTTTTTTCAGCCACAATAAGAAAAAAATAAGGGGCTATACCAGTGTGACACTTTACAAAAAATTGATTTTTTTTTGCCTTTTTCGGAAGTTTATACTTTCAAGAATATCCTGTCAAAATTTCAAGGCAGTATCTCTATCATTTTATCTTGTAAAAATCGATAGTTAAATCTTTAAACGCGTTTTTCTCGAAATGAGATTTTTCAAATTCGCTGACATTGTAATTCAAAGAGCACTTATCCGGTTGACTTGAAATTGTAACTCGAGTACTCTTGAATATATTGGTTCGTTTCCAGCTGTACAGAGTCTTCTCCGCATTTTACGAGCCCCAATCCGCCGCAACTTCGTTCTTACCTCCCATTCCACATCTATAGCCCCTCTATCAACTATTCCACAGCTCTCCCCTACCTCCCCTACTGCCCATTCCACCCGCCCCCACCTTGCGGCCGCAGCCGACTTCCCTCTCTGTATCGTATTCACCATGGCATAGGGAAACTGCGGAAAACCTATAACCAATAACAGCCGGTCTCAAGTTCGCTTCCCCAGTCACGGAACTAGTCGTCTTTCGCCGAGAAAATGTCGAAGAAAAACATTTCCCGACGAAAGTACGCGACTGGGTTTCGAACCCGCGACCTCCCGATCCGCTGGCCAGCACGCTAACCATTAGACCAACGCACCGGGTTCTCTTGAATATATTTACTCTACAATGACGTAGGATATTTTTGATTGGATAATTGACGATTCGGCATTGAAAAAAACACCATTTTATATGCAAGAAAACAGACTTTTTTTCATAACTACGCCATTTTGTTAGATTTTTATATTTTTCGAAAATCCTACGTCATTGTACAGAAAATACCTTCCAGTTTAACGACAATTTTTCCTTTTTCGGTTTCATCTATTTTTTATTCCTCCGGTTCAATCGGCCGTAATCATGTCAGCAGTGGAGGAAATTTTTTTTTGGCGCTTCCGAAGGCAGTGTATAAGTCGCTTGGATCTCAATATTTTTCTATGAAAAAATTAGGTAATATAGGTTAAATATAGCCAAATATATTGTTAATTTTCCGAAACATTTAATTGAGTACTGTTCGTCCAAAAAATTCGCGAAAATTACCCAAATTTTCAGCGTTCCCACTGGTATAGCCTCTTAACAGAAAATTTGTCGACTCGTGGCATTATGAAATTTGGACGGAAGGGTTGTGTAATTTGGAATATGGAATTGATATTACAATACCCAAAAAATCGTGTCTCAGCGGGAATGCAGTAAGGCACGAGAAGTAAAGCCGATTGGTGGGGCTTTTTGTGCGGCAATTTTCACGTGCCTACGCAATAAAATTGCGAAACGAAGATATCGCAGCAGACTTTCTACTGCGTTTGAGCGGTCCTCGTTTTATAATCTACACCTTCCAAGACCTGAAACTGGATTATTTATTACCCTGCACTCAAACGAATTGGGCTAAGTTTTGTTCTATGCAAAATCGTTTAGTGGTCACGAATTTTTCACCCTCATCCTTCCCCAGCGAAGGAGATCGATTTTTGTCTGTCAGGCCTAGCTGGACCAAGAATTTTGCTCCGATCGCGTTCTGACTGAGAAATTCGTCATCAGTAATTTCTACTGCTCCACTGGCGTTTTCTGGAGTTTCGTAATAGCGATACTGTTTTTTCGAACTAACAATATCAATGATCATATAAATAGGGAGAGGAAATCAAATGCGGTGCTGGTCCGAACAGCAAGGGGGCTTTTCCGGCTGCTTGGAAATAAGCAAGAGGAACATCGTAATTTCGATTCAATTATACTGCGAACACGGTGGCGCGCAGATTTTTTTACCACTGACAAACGAACGATTGACTTTAAAAGCTATTGGAGTCCAATAACATTTGCCTGTTTGGCTCTATGTCCACACACGATTTTCCAGGTGTTCGTGCGCCGGTACAAGCACGCACTTTTTGTACGGGGATCCAGAACGGAACGAGAGCTCGGAATAGATATTTGATGATCCATCGGCACACCATATACAGGGTGGACCATTTAACATGACCCCCCCAAATATTTCCGTTTCCTTTAGAGTGACGGAAGAAATGTCAGGGGGTAATTTGATTGATTTCGAAGGGCTGATACGGTGGTGAAAATTTTATTTGATCAAGGTCATAGTTTCGCCTTCTCAAGGTCATCAATGGTCTTTCAAACGGGAACATGTTTTTTTCTTTTATTAAGACGTTGAAGCTGATATTCAGACGAATCCAACGGCCTATGACACCATGACCTTGAAATGATTTTTCACCAAAATACACGTGTAATAAGGGAAATCGTGACGGTATTGACAATAAGAATATCCGAATAATGTGATTAAATTTTTCGTGCAGAAAATTTATTGTTACAAATGTTCGAAGTGATGGCCATTAACCTCGACACATGTTTAAAGACGTCGGATGAATGATTCTCTTGACCTTCAATAGTTTTTGGTGTGTAGCGGCGCAGGTTATCCGACGGATAATGGCTCAATAGTTTCTCAAATGGGAACATGTTTTATTTATTATTAAGACGTTGTAGCCGATATTCAGATGAATCCAACGACCCATGATAGCGTGACCGTGAAATTATTTTTTACAAAAATAGCTGAATATCAGCTACAACGTCTTAATTTAAAAAAAACATGTTCCCATTTGAAAAACCATTTATGACCTTGAAAACGCAAAAACTATGATCTTGACAAAAATGAATCTTTCACCACTGTATCAGCCTTTCGAAATCAATCAAATGACCTCCTGACATTTTTTTCGTCGCTCCAAGGGCAACGAAGATATTCGGGGTGGTCATGTTCAATGGTCCACCCTGTATATAATGTAGAGCTAAACGCACATCGGGCTTCATCAGGGCATCAGGGCTCGCGGGTTGTAGTGATTGCAAATTGTATTTACAAAAGTCTCACAGGGAAAACATATAGGGAAGGATTGAATAAGGATTGGATTATGGGAAATTTGAGAAAGGAATCGTAGCCCAAGAGTCGGCTGGTGAATTTTCGTACAGAACTACTAATAAGGAACATCACTTAGTGTCCACCGTCGATTTAGTTGAACCTCATACATGTGATGAAGCATTAAAAATTATTACACAAGTATATTTTTTATCCGCGGAAAAAACGGCTTTGCAGGGGGAAAGCACCCCTCATAGAAAGGTGTTCCTTGTGTAACCCTTAATTATTATTCTTCATTACTCCTACAGTGAATTTTTCATCGCTTTACATTAGAAGAATTTTGGTTTTTGTTTCTTTCAGAACGGTGGAGTGCTTGTGGGTAAAACTGCAAAATCACCCCTCGACACGCCTTTCTTTGAGAGGTGGTTTCCCCTCTTAAAACCGTTTCTCCGCCGATAAAAAATAGCTACCCAATAGTTTTCAATGCTTTAACACGTATATGGGTTTTAACGAAATCTATAGTAGACCCGTAAGTGATGTTCTTTGTAAAAAAGACGAAAGTTTTACTGCTGGTCTGCATAAGTTTGGTAGCCAAAACACAGGTCAATTTTCAATATTTTTTTTTTGTTGAGAGTATTGGGATTACGAGGTCAGGATTTTACACACAATTTGTACATAGTTTTGTCAAGTTTGAGTTTTTTTTTAATTGGACAATGTTGATAAACTATGAAGTTATTACTATTTAAACAAAGTGCTGCCGTTGGTACATGGCCAATTGCTGTAGATGATTCTGGCAACTAGGGTGATCTGAAATGGATAGTGGAAATGTGTACTTTCAGTGTAAACGTTCGTATGGCCGGATTATTTTCTGAATTTTTGAAAATTACGATTACAAACTGTAGAAAAAAGTTGATTAAAGACGAAAAAAACATTAATTTTTTGTTATCAACAAATGGATAAAATATATGAAAAACTCTTCCAGTTAAAGCCAAACATCCAGTTCCAGCGATCTGACAGTAATTAAAAATCGTCATAACTTGATCAATTGTTGGAATCTTCATTGCAACATAAAGCTAAAGGCCTGCGCAATAAAACTATTTATTTAACGGGCTATTCCCCTCTGGGAGTCTAATTTAAAGGGTCAGAATGATGATTTTTTTTCTAGTAACTTGGTTGGAATAAATTTATATTTTTTCAGCATGTCTTACATATGTTTGTGGTTACAATGTAATGTTTTCGGAAGAAAATCTTTCAAAGTGTTCGTATCGCTGCAGTTGGCATTGCAGTCCTCGTGCGGCGAGGCCCGAAACAGCGGGATCTTGACCAGACTCAAAGGTAATCTAAAGCGAAAACAAACAAAAATATCCTCAAAAATATCCAATTGATTTCGGTTCACAATCTACTTTTCGAAATTTCGAAAAAGACGACAAATGACAGCTTCTCCAAAGAAAACCTTATTTTTCTCTTGAAAAACAGCATGCTGAAGTCATTTGTATTAACAAATGGTTCATCCGATTAAAAAATTCGATCGTAAACCCAATTTGACTACTGTTTGAACGCTAATTGTGCAAACTGATGTCAACAGTGTGAAAGTTACTTAAGATATCAATCCCGCCGTGTCAAAATATGTAGTTTCGAGATAATCGCGTTCAAAGTTTTGGTAAATATTTTACACGATCTTGTGAAATATTGTCGTCTCACCGCTATTCGGCGATTCCGGCACCATATAAGTGTCTTTCCTCATCATCGAGATCGTGTTGCACGCCTAATCTATGCAATCTGCGGGCAGTTTGGGCCTCTTTCGAGTGTTCTCGTGCTTTGGTGCCCGCTGATGATCGCGGTAAACCCGACGCACACGGTTCCACCAAAATAGGGGTAACTTCGTCAATTTTTAAAATTTCAATTGGTCTTAAAATATTCTTGAAAGTTCACACTAGAACAATATGCAAAAAAACGATTTCTTGAAGTTTCCAGAGAGGGATACCCCCTTAAAAAGTCGTTTTTCCGTAAGTTCAAGCCTATGCAGACCCCCTCAAGAAGAGCAGCGACATTCGGAAGGATTCCTCTCTGTTTAAACGATTTTCGATCCGATACCTGTCACCTTTATCCCGAACTCGTCACTTCGATATTTCCAGATTAGAAGAAACCGCTCGACCTTTGCCCGAAAGAAAAAAAAATCCTTCGGATCGATGAGATGTCTCATTACGGATTGCTCATCGCAGTATATGTAAAAATACACGCATATCTGGGATCCATGCAAACTGCAAAGGTTTTGAAAAGGACAAGCTCGTTAAAAATGACACGTCAAGACAGTTGGCTCGAGTTACGTAGTGAAAATGTAGCAGCGGAGACGAAAGAAGCGACGTGAAATCTTTGACATTCGTTCAGTCTTTCCCTCATTTCGATGTCTTAGCGAAGAACGCCGCTGAGGCAGAGAGAAAGAGGTCGAGACAGATAAAGCGAAAGGAAGAAAGCGAGAGAGAGAGAGAGAGAGAGAGAGAGAGAGAGAGAGAGAGAGAGAGAGAGAGAGAGAGAGAGAGAGAAAGAGCGAATGCAGAAAAAGGAGCCGTCCAACGAGTGCACTGTGTAAAATTCTCGATTTTTTTTCACCGAGCATATTAGTTTTTCTGAGAGTGGAGCAGTGAACTGGGCCATTAAAAGAGCCCGCGCAAAGCGACGAGTCGCGAGGCAGCTTTTAGTCCAGTGAAATAGACGAAAACCCCGCACTTTTTAGCGTAGAATATGAATTTTCGACTCAAGGTAGATGGTTGCGTACTGAAAGTAACCCCAACAAAATGTTGCCCCTGAACTTGCCCCAACCCAAATAGGGGTTGAAAACTTAAACATCGCCGTATCCCGATAATTAATAGCCCGATCAAAAAAAGGTTTCAAACAAAAGTTGTTTGGAATAATAAAAGTTGTTTGGAATAAAAAACGATTCGAAATTTCGGGGTTAATGCGTGTGCGAGCGGAGTAGACATCGCTGGATCCTTGTCTGGGTCAGTGGTGCTCTCGTGTTTTGTGCCGCGATTTTCAAAGATATGGGATTGGACATCGGATAACTTTATACGTTTTTTATTATTCCAAACAACTTTTGTTTGGAACATTTTCTGATCGGGCTATTTATTATCGAGATACGGCGATTTTTACACTTTTAACCCCTATTTCTTAGGTTTGGGGCGAGTTGAGGGGCAACATTTTATTGGGGTTACGTTCAGTATGCAGCCATCTACCTTCAGTAAAAAATTCATATTCTACGCTAAAAAGTTCTGGGTTTTCGTCTCTTTTACTGGACTATTTGGATTAATGGTTCGACCGAATATTGGCAGGTGCGAAGGACTTCGCATTCATTTTTACGAGCACCAATCGGGACTTCTGTCTTGCGTGCGAACATCGTTTTTATTTTCATCTTTACGTACCGTTACTTGATAGCTTCGCTTTCGGAAAACATGTATGCGGCACTAATGTTTGCGTCGTTAAAAAACGCAATTAATTTTATTTTCGTTTGAGTTCGCATCGTTGGATTGTTGAAAGACGCAAGGAAAGTGATTTTCGTTTTGGTTGACATCGTTGAAAGACCCAATGAAAATGATGAGATATTCTTTTACAAAACCGAGTGATTTGCGTCGACTAAATCTGCTTAAGAACATGGGGCTATTAAGGCAGTATTGTTGTCTACAACACCATTTGGTGGTGATTTTTGGGAAGTAATAGTTTTCAAAAAATACTCAAAAAATAGATACACATTATCATTAATGATTCAAGAATATGTGGAAAGAAAATTATTATCATGTACATTTGTACGTTTGTACACAACCGTGCCCGGAAAACGCCCCCAACTGGCGACCAGTGTTGTGGGCGTTGTATGAATGTGAAAAAACCACAGATATTCTTAATCTGCATGACTGCGTGATGTTTGATACTGGAATTAGTGCTGCAATTTGAATTTTTTTAAATATCTCGTACCGTTAAAACGTTATCGACGGAAAACAAAAAACAACCCCGTTTTTGAGGGTGCGTTTCAGCCCTTACCCGAGTAGAAATTGTTCTAGCCTGTCTGAGTTACGACCTAGTAACCGGCTCGCCCAATCGAGCTCATACGAACTGACCAATGGTTGGCTCGCTATGAGCTAGTAATATTGTGAATGTTGTGTTATCCAGCCCTTGTCTAGTCACTGCCCAGCTGATCTTGGTCACAAGTGACAAAGTAAGGTTATGTGAGTACGTGTAGTTCCATCGAGCGAATGACTCATGGCTGGCTAGCTAACTTGAGTTTTAGATGGCTTTGCAAAAGAAAAAAATTCTTAAGTGGGCATGACGCCATGACCGAGCCAACACTAGCTAACTGCGGCTATGCGCCCCTTGGCTAATCACTGCCCAGCCGATCTTGGCCACAAATTATAAAGTGTGGGTATATGACTACTATCGAGCGATTGGCTCATGGCTGACTGAGCAACTTGAGTTACAGATGGCGTTGCGAATACAAGCATTCTCATGGCGAGATACCCACTTGCAAGTAGGTATCTCGCCATGACCGAGCCAGCTATGCGGCTGTGCACCCCTTGGCTAGTCAATGCCCAGCCGAGGCTTGGTCACGAACGATAAAGTGTGGTTATGTGAATACGTGTAGTTCCATCGAGCGGCTGGCTCATGGTTGGTTAAGTTGCGCTATCAACTTGAGTTACAGATGACGTTGCGAATGAATAAAATCCTCAAGTTGGTATCTCGCGATGACCTAGCCAACACTTCCCAACTGAGGCCACCCTAGCCGGAATAAATGATCGGACAAATGCAATTGAAGGTTATGTAATTCTATGCGATTATCGCTCTCAATGCGAACGCAATTGAGTCACTGATTCAACAATGTTATTTACATTTGTTAATCCACCCATTTTTCAATAATCTGACATTGTTTAGTGTAACATATGTAGACGATTAGAAAATTCAGAAATAAAAGAAGTAGAATTGGCCAGTGGACAACGTCACAACTCATCACCCAGAGTTCCCGGGATCGAAACCACGTTACGGCGTAAGCGTTTGTCTGAGATAATTTAAAATTGAACCATTAACATATTTTCAGCGCAAATATCATAACCCTAATCAATGAACGACGAAGAATATCGTAAAAGGCTCCAATGATGTAAATAATGTGAAAAAACGTCACGAAAATATCAATATATAGCCGCAAATTTTTTTAAATCTAATCGCCACGTAATTTGTTGTTCCCAGTCGCTAGCTGAAAAAAAAATTATTTCATGACTAGGTCAGAAATATAATACAGCCCTGGGATATTTCTTTCTATCAGTCACCATCTATTTTTTTGTATTCAGTTACTAGAGGACCAAAGCTTTACAAGGCTGGGTAGTCAATCGCTAAGACGGCTAGCTAATGGCGATTCGAAACATCACTTTACTAGCTTGTGGCTAGGCGGTGATGAGTTACGTTTTTCACTCGGGTAACCACACTTTGTAATTTGTGACCAAGATAAGCTGGGCAGTGACTAGCCAAGGGGCACATAATCGCAGTTAGCTAGTGTTGGCTAGGTCATGGCGTCATGCCCACTTGAGAATTTTTTTCTTTTGCAAAGCAAGTTAACCAGCCAGCCATTAGTCATTCGCTCGATGGAACTACACGTAGTCACATAACCTTACGTTGTCATTTGTGGCCAAGATCAGCTGGGCAGTGACTAGACAAGGGCTGGATAACAAAACATTCACAATAGTACTAGCTCATAGCGAGCCAACCATTGGTCAGTTCGTATGAGCTCAATTGGGCGAGCCAGTTACTAGGTCGTAACTCAGACAGGCTAGAACAATTTCTAGTCGGGAGAAAGCAATTGGTCACACCATTAAGGGGGCATACCTCTCTGATAACTTCAACAAATCGTTTTTTTTGCATATTGTTATAGTGGGAACTTTCAAGAATATTTTAATACCAACCGGACCCGGAAATTCTAAAAATTGACGAAGTTACACCTATTTTAGTGGAACAGTGTGCGTCAGGTTTACCGTGATCCGTCGAGTCGAAAGCGGACATCAAAGCACAAGAACACCTGAAAAAGTGTCCGAACTGCCCGCAGATTGCATAGATTAGGTGTGCAACACTATCTCGGTTATAAGGAAGGACACTTGTACGGTGTCGAAATCGCTGACTAGCGGTACGACGACAATATTTCACAAGATTGTGTAAAATATGTACCAAAACTTTGAACGCTATTATCTTGAAACTACATATCTTGACACGGCGGGATTGATATCTTGAGTAACTTTCACACTATTGACTTGAATTTACACAGTTAGCGTTCAAACAGTAGTCATTTTCGGTTCACGATCGCATTTTTTAATTGAATGAACCATTTGTTAATAACAATGACTTTAGCATGCTGTTTTTAAAGAGAAAAGTGAGGTTTTTTTAGAGAAGCTGTCATATTTCGTATTTTTCGAAATCTCGAAAAGTGGATCGTGAACCCATAACCAGTTGGATATATTTAAAGGAAACATTCTTTGTTTTCGTTTCACATTATATTTGCGCCTGGTACAGATGCCGCCGTTTCCAGCCCCGCCGCTGGCGGACTGCAACGCCGACGCAGCACCCAGCACCACGAACACTATGAAAGGTTTTCTTCCGAAAAAAATTACATTGTAACTACAAACATGTGTGCATGCTGAGAAAAAATTAATGTATTCCAACCATTATGTTACTAGAAAAAGGTTCATTATTCTGACCCTTCATATTGGGCTTCCAGAGAGAATGAAATTAGTTCGCGATTATGCCAAAATGTTATTGAAAATTTCGTGAAAAGAGTGAACGATTGCAAAAAGAGCCGAAGCAGATATTTTGTTCCACACATTACCTCCATCCTCGTACCTTATATTAAAATGAAAATATTCGTACTTTTTAAATAAATAATTCGTCTTTGAAATAAATCAAAATACAATGACTTTTACAGCGATGATATTGAAGTTTGCATTTTTGGAACGCGACAGAAGTTAATTCTTTTTGATTTCTTAATTTTTTATTAGCCGACTTAGAATATGAAAATCACTCGAATGTTTTCACGATCCTTATTCATAAAATTTCAGACCTCAAATTGGCGAAAAAACCTTTGAATATTGATAAACATAGTAAAATAAAATTATTTCAATAAAAAAAGAATTTTCAAACCATGTTTTTAAAACGGACTAAAAAGTATGAGATAATTTCTCCTAGCCCCATACAGATTTCCCTGAAACCGTGTGATTGTGAATTTTGAATAGCTATGAAAATATTTTCAAGATTTAAAACGAAAAACGCGGGACGCATGCAATAAATGGAGTATAGGGAGTAGCTGTCGTTAAGAAAACTCACGCAACAGTTCATATCGTTTATAGGGCAATAAAATTGTTAGCGACTTAGGTGAAGTATTCATCCACCCATGTGCGAGTAGCCGACGTTCCGAGTACGGCTGACGCTTGGCTGTTATGCGGCAGCTCGTCGGCTGCCAACGATCGACGGTCTATGATGGCCCAGCGTTGGCGAAAAGTGCGAGCGATGCTCGGCTATTAAGCGGCGACGAATCGGCAGCCTACGATCGGAACGCGACTACGGCCCAGAGTTGTCGAAATTCTCGTTCGATCATCGCGTCGACGTTGGGCCCGGTAGTTCGCGCAACACTGGCTACCACGTTTCATCCGACTCTGGTTAATCGTCGCCCGTGTGTGGTTGGCCAACGCTCGCAGACCCAGAGCGCAGCCAACGCTTGGCGACAAGGCGGTGACGAATACGCAGCCAGCGATCGGAACGCGACTATAGCCCAGAGTTGTCGCAATTCTCGTTCGATGGTCGCGGCGACGTTAGGCACTACAGTTCACCCCACGTTGGCTACCATGATTCAGACAACGCTGGCTAATCGTCGCCCGGGTGTAGTTGGCTATCGCTTGTAGCTCCAGAGTTCGCTCGATGCTCGACCGTAAAACAGCAGTTTGTTTGTATTTTCGTTTGAGCTACGCCTCAACAGCACA
Organism: Ophion obscuratus; assembly: GCA_964007375.1. Lineage (NCBI taxonomy): Eukaryota > Metazoa > Arthropoda > Insecta > Hymenoptera > Ichneumonidae > Ophion > Ophion obscuratus. The sequence continues at coordinate 31,458,644 of OZ023321.1, read as the reverse complement.
ATGTAGCGCGCAACGTTGGTAGCATCGACATTTTACAGTAAGGTTAAGTTTCGATGTTTGTAGTATTTCGGTGTGAAAACAATTTTGATAATTGCTGGGATTAATTGAAAATCGATGAGAGCAATAATACTGAATATTCAAATTGAGAAAACGATCGAACAGTTTGGTAGAACGTTCCGGGTCTGACTTTGACAAAACGTGTATTTTTTTTAATTCTTAAAAAAATATATGCCCTCACCCTTCTTCACGAAAGCTAGACAACAAAGAAAATATTGAAAAAAAAAAAATCAATGAATTTGAAAAATGCTCTTTAAATCATATATGCATCTATTGAAGTGTGCTTCTAATGCTTGAGAATTACAACGTTTTACTTCGCGCCAATTTAAATTTTCGCGCGAAAATTGTATTGATATTAATTAACCGCGTTTATTTGATTTTTGTTCATTTGAATTAACTAGATTTTTCGTGGAATCAAATTTTTCCTATTGCATTCTATTATTGGAATGATTTATTTTCAATATATTCATTTATTCAAATCAAAATATATTTAGTATCGTCCAATAACTAAATATTTTATTTAATCCTAATAAATCTGTGATTCGATTTCATCTGTTCATAAAACAAGTAGTTAAATCCACAAAATGGATCTATATTATTAGTTTTTAATTTAGAAACACACACACACACACACACACACACACACACACACACACACACACACACACACACACACACACACACACACACACACACACACACACACACATGTATATATAGGTTATGTTTGAAAATATATATAGGTTATGTTTGAAAATTATATGGCGCGTTATTCGATAGAACTCTCTAATTATCACAACGATATTAACTAATTGATATAGTTTATGTGATACAACAAATAATTATAGGAATTATTTGGTCTCTTATGCCACATCTGCGACTCAGATGTTACAAACACTCGGTAGCATAGGGGCAGCGTGCCTAGCTATGAATAGGTTTCAGGTTCGATTCACATATAGGTGAAATATTTTCTTCGATTAAAACCGTCTCAAAAGGCTAGGGGATGACGAATTACGATCCAAAATCGTTGTGGTAAAACCCTCAATTAAGTGCTTCATTTTATTTTGAATTTATGAAATATTTTATGCCTATAGTATTTTATTTGCAGTTTTTTTTGTCAGCGTAGGGCCGATGCTGAAATCGACGTAGGATCGACGTCGCAATTAACGTAGGCCCGACGCTGTTATCGACGTAGGGTCGATGGCGCAATCAACGCAAGGCCGACGATGCAAGCGATGAAGGGCCAATATTGATTATCCGTTGCGGCCCAATGCTTGGGTGCAACGTTGGGCCGATGTTATCATCCCAGCGATTATTGGACGCCGAACCTACGTTGGTGAACAGAGTCGGGCCGCCGTTCTAACTGAGGCGATCATCGTTGCGCCAAGGTCGGCCCGACTCTAAAATCGTACATGGGCATCAATTATCTATTGCATGCGCCCCACGTTTTTCGTTTTGAATCTTACAAGTATTTTCATAGCTATGAAACATTCGCAAGCACACATTTTCAGGACAATCTGTATGGGGTTAGGAATCTGTATTGGGTTGTAAATCTGTATGGGGCTAGGAGAAAATATTTCATGCTTTTCAGTTCGTTTTAAAAACGGGGTTGAATTTTTATTTATTTAAATAATTTGTCCGTCTCCATGACCATCGTAGAAACTGTCACTAATGCACCATTCACTATTAATATTATTTTTTTTCTCTTTCACTAAAGTATGTTTTTAATTTCTTCATTTATTTTATTCGTAATTTTTTTCTCATTTTCTCTCTGTGACAGACTTGCCTGTATGTTTATTTGTCTGTCATCCAGATCTGACCTATGTTCATATAGTTTCAAGTCTGTAGCTCATCCGGAACTCAATTTAAAATCGAGTGCAACATTTGTACGGACCAGACAAACAAACAACAAAGAAAGCGAGTTAATAAAAACGTGGTAAAATGAGAAAAAAGAAAGAAAAAATGTGTGCATTCCAACGATGGAAATTTCAAGGTAATAGTTTCGAATAGTGGAGTGTCGTATAAATAATCATTTGGTAAATTCAAAATAAATTACTTTATTCTTCTCCGTACAATAATATTCTTTCGTCTCTCAGAGCTCGTACACAATTCTGTAATAATCCTATAATACATATTACTCGGTGCGTGTATTACAAAGCATAATTAACGCCGAGGGATAATCGCGTGGGTGATCGATACGATTTCCGTGTTAACGATACATACGCGAAATATCAGCAACTACAGACTAGACTTAACTAGATTGGTCCTTTGAGTCAGGCCGAGGAAACGTAAGGGTGTTTCAACGGAGAGCGGGAAGGAAACGCGATTTGGAAAAGTTTCGCGTTCACGCAGGAAGCCGGACAAGAGATATCATTAGGGGAGAATTTCCTGTGTCCACATTGACGGACGCTGCACGTAATGGGAGACCGACCAACAGTGGGAGGCTGAAATTTTCGCCTCGATCTTGGAGCCGTGCTTTTTCTCCCCATTATCCCGACAAGGTCTGGTGTGATCGAGGAAGAATCCTTGTTGACGGGCTGGCGTCCCGCTTTTTTCGTTCTCGTCCCCTTTCATACGTTAGGAAGAGGAGGATTTATGAGTCCTCGAGGGCGGAAGGATGGAAGCGAAAAAATTGACGGTAGGTGGGGCGCCAATAGGGGATGACATTTGTCAGCCCGAGGGTCGTTCGATCCTCGATATATATTATAGAAAGGTAGTCTTGTCCTTAAAGACCCTTCGGATATAAATGGGCAACGTGTATATACGATGCGTTAGGAACGAGACTTTTTGATTAATCGATGTTGATCGTTTCGGGAAATTGGTGCGAGTCGCTCCAGACGATATTTTTCTCCTATTTTGGAATCGTTACATTATCGCTTTGCTTCAATATTCAGACGCGATGAAGATCTTTTTAAAAATACTTTCGCAAAGACCCAAACGAACTATTTCCTAAGCTTACTTTTTACGAGCGTTGTTTCTCGAGGGGTTTTATGAGTAGTTGTAAAGTCGAGAAAATCACTTTTTTGAAAACCAATATATTTCGAGAGTATGTCATCTTCTTAATGTTCCCTGGAAACTTTGAGGTGATCGGATCGAAATTAACAGATTGATAGGCTGTTATGTTGATGCCCGTCGGAACGCTCGGAGCGTCGTTCGAAAATTTAAACGCTTTCGTCCTCGAAAGTACGTTCTCGAAGTTGAGGAGAAAAATATCTCGAAAACTACTGCACCGATATGTCTAAAATTTTCTAAGGCTTTTTCTAGATATAAAAATGTAGTAATTCGTCGATGTATTTTTTCTCTCCATGTATACTTTTAACTTGATGAACGAAAGATGCCCATTTTTTCCACAAAAATCAAGACTCTCCCTTTGAACCCGGGTCATTGTTTTTAAATTGATATTTCGGAAATTCCTTCGATTAATCATAGGATAAACTAATGTACTAACGAAAATTGTTTCTTTTTTTTTATATTGCGACACTCGGGTCGTGGGGCCCCATTCAGATTTTCAATCGTAACTCCGAGACCGATTGGTCAAAGTTAAGAACTTCTGAAATATAGTAGTTTAAAAAATCTGTTATCTTGAGAAACGCAAAAAAATTGGATTTTACTTTTTTGTTCGAGTTTCTCAGACCCCAATGGGGCTTGCGAGGGAAAAATATTTTTTCACAAAAAAAATTTCAGTTTTTTTTCAGATGATACTTTTTCAAATACCTATTTCTCGTAAAAATGTATTGTACTGTTTTTGACGGTTACAACTAGGCATAATCCGTTAATTTTCGGGAAAATGTCGCAAAATTTCGTCCCTCGCGGGCGTGCTCGCGTGTCAGGTGAAGCTCGCCCGAAGCGAACAAAAAAAAATGAAAGACAAAGAAAAATACGTGTGTGGCGAGAACGAGTCAGTGCTGAATTTCTTTCGTAGATAAATCGATATCTCTACGAAGCAAAGTATCGAAAGGTTTGCTTCGACGTGATGGCAGGCATCACGGTTGGGAATATTTGCGTGTTATCTGGGACGATGGAGAGACATGCCTAAATCGTACCACGATCGTGTTTCGCATATAGCGGAGCGCCGCGCAGCACCACTGATGTATGCAAATGAAGCTACTGGTCTGTCGGATAGCGAGGACTACAGAAAAATCGCTACCGCTGCTTCGTAACATGTTGAAGAAGTATGGTGTTGAAGTTTGCATCGTTGGAATGCAACGAAAGTTCTTTTTCACATTTTATTTTCCATATTTTTTACTATTATAGATACTTTTGCATGTTTATATCGTAGAACGCTAAAGAAATATTTTTAAGAATGGCTGACGTATTGTTGTAAGCAAAATCTGTGAAAATAAACTAAAGGAATTCAGAAAAATTAAGCTTCGTTGCATCTCAACGATCCAAACTTCAACCTCATAAAAAAGTAAATATCGTGTCATTTTTATTACGAATATTTTGGTGGCATTAGTGAGACTGCTCTATTCAATGTTGCACAATCGTATTCTTGAGTGATACCTACAGGAAGGTTTATTTCAACGACCACGAAAAACGCATCGATAGGCTTACTCCTCGATCGTACTATTATGATTCAAGGTTAATTGCACGGTCAATTGAGGTGGGCCCAATTTTGCCTAAGTACGTTAACATTGTACAAGAACATTAGATAATCAATGTAAAAAAGAACATAAAACAGGGTGTCCCAGAATTGAATGATTTCTCCAAAAGGGAGGTTGGGGGTGAAATTCTGAGTTAATTGATATAAGCGTGTGTGGGTCTCAGATCAACGCCTGAATTATTATTAGTTTTCAAAGGCGCGCCAATCAGGTACGCCCGATGAGCCAGCGTACGTCTGTGAGCGCTACGCGCGTATAGTGGTGCCTGGCGGGAGCACCCCACCTACACGTGCGCGCTGGCTCATCGGGCGCACCTGATTAGTCCGCCTTTAAAAATTAATAATAATTTAGAGGTTGATCTGAGACCCACACATGCTTATATAAATCGGCTCGGATTTCGGCCCCCAATCCACCATATCAGGGAACGCATTCAGTTCCGAGACACCCTATACAGGTAGGGTTGTTCCCCAATGGCATCGGCACGGTTCAAGAATAATTATACGGTCAATTTAAGTAGATTCAATTTAGTTTTGGGTCTCACGAACAGATCATGCCAGCCAAAGTTTACACTGCTGCGTGTAAATGATGTAGAAGGCATAACACTGTCTAGACAAATTTCAAAATTGACGCAAAATTACTTCTTAATAAATAAAAATATCTTGAAATAATTCGTCGATTTATTGAACATTTTGAAACTATTAAAACTTCCATAGCTTTCACGGTGTTCAGATTTTCGGAGTTTTGGTCTTTCGTGTAAAATTCTTTCGGGCTAGTATTCTTTCGGAGTTTTGAGCGTTCTGATCATTCAAAGTTCGGAATTTCAATCCTGTCCCATCTTGAATTTTGGAATATTAAAATTCGAAATTTTATACCATCGGAGCATTCGAAGGTCGGAATTTCAACCCGGCCCCCACGAAATCTGTGCCGGACTCAACAAGCACGTAATAAATTACGTCTGCGACAATTCCGCACCATCGTAAATACTCTCTCAACTTTTCTCTCACAAGTACGATTTACAAGCCTCGTACGATCAACAGGCTACATCTACCTAGGTGGATAAAAAATTGCATTTTCCAAAAATATTTTTATTCCATAGTATCATCTTCCAGCTAGATTCCCTGAAAATTTCGTTAAAATTTTTCTAAAATTGAATAAGCTGCAGCTTCCAATATTCGGCCGGGCAAGCGGTAGCAGCAACATATTTCAAACTTTCAACGCGTTTTTCTCAAAACACTTTTTTGCAAAGTTGGTGGACATGATATCTCGAGAACCACAGGATGGATTGTTTCCAAATTTACAGGAGATACGATGAGAAATATTTGAAGGTCGTTGACGATCGCACTTTTCGAAAATTGATTTTCATTTTTTAACAATTACGTAAAAGTGACGACTTTTTTCATAGATTTATTATGGTCGAGTTTCAATTCGTCGCCACGTGGTTAAAAAAATATTTAAAAAATCAACGATCGTCAACGACTTGTATTTATTGTTAACTTGAATAACCCGTTTCATTTTTAGATTTCAGATGGACCGTTTGAGCTGGAGAGTGTCCACAGCCAGACGTCGCGAAAAGAATTTCATCATCAGCCGGCGCGCCATGTTTTTGTTGTCTTTCTGTATTTGTTGGTGATATTTTTTGAAGCCGCTCAATATATGTCCCTTTGTGTTATAAAAATGCGTTTCTTTTTCACCAACCGTTTTCCAGAAAAGAAATTCCGAATTTGGTCAGATTTTTCGGGCCTCTAGGTAGATGTTGCCCCTTAACGAAAAATATTCCTGCATCGTACATTTTGGACATTTTTAAAAATGTAGACACGATATGCGTGTCTCAACAGTTTGTTCCCTTTGAGTCCGTGTCACAAAATAAAAATAAATACATTGACTAATGACACTAATCGTTTTCGTTTACAATCAAAGCAAATGAGAACGAAAGTCCTGAGGGCGTACGATTTAGGCAACTCTGCATTTCTTACAATATTCACTTCGTCGAAAATTTCTATTTGATAATCATCGGAAAAAGTTTATCGATAAGCGATTTAATGTTGGCCTATCTTCGATCACATTTTTTGGGTAGAACGAGGCTGTGCTTTTTCGCCTAGTGCCTTCAAAATCCATTTCAACTCGCGCTTGATAAGCTTATCAAATATACCAGTTGTACCGATCCCATTCGCCCGTCGAAGACAATAATAAAATTTATAATACATTGAGGATCTTTTTTAAAAAGTCCCTGGTGTTCTATCATGTCAGCTGGATATGCATAAATTCGCCAGTCGATCTTCCCGTTCATTTCCTCCTCTTCGAGTGCACGTTTCACCGGGACTTCCGGTTGCCTTCAACGTTTTTTTCTTCTCCTCACTTCGTGTCTTTCACTTGTCAGGTTGCCTACATTTTATCGAGTTTATTTTCGTTCGCGTACGAGCAATCCACCTCACCGGGCGGTCAATGTCCCTCGACCTCGGGGAAGATCACGAGGGCAATCGGAGAAACAAGTTATAACTGCGTTACTTACACTTACGGGACACAGGAATTCTTTGGGAGGGATTGTGAGGTTCGCGCCGATGAAATAACAACTAGATTTCATTAAAAGTATCGTAGAATTCATTTTCGCAACCTGGCACATAAATATATTGGTCTATATATATTATTGATTATGATAATTATTGATCATAAGTGGGAACACGTCCAGCGCGTTCGAGGCGATAATTCGCGAACCTTGGTTAACGTCTTTTTTCGCTTTTTTTAATGCCGGGATTATGTCATATTACTATATGTATATATATATATATATATATATATCTCTCATTTATACAGTAGATATTTTCCAACGATGCATGACCGTGGACATTTTGAGTGTAGGCACCGTAGAAAAAAAAAGATCGTTCACAAAAATTTCGTCGCTGCACCAATTGAATCGTAGATCGAAATACCTTTTTTTCTCGCTGTATCGAAGGCCCTTCTTGAATTTAAAAATGGGAAGGAAAATCTCAATCAGCGAATTTCTGATGGGCTTGAAGTTCGCATTGTTGGAATGCAACGTTTTTTTTTACAATTGCTGACATTTTTCGCCGATTTAGGCTGTAAAGATCATTTAAACGTTTTTACATATTCTTATTGGAGATTTACGACCGCGATTTGCAAAAAAGAAACATTTCGATAATGATACTAAAATTAATAAACGGACAAGTCAAGAAAAAAAATCGTTGCATTCCAATGGTGCAAACTTCAAGGTCATAGTTGCTGACGATATTGAAGTTTCGATCGTTAGAATGCAACGTCAATATTTCTTTTCCTACTACCCAATTATGTTTGATTCAATTAGGCTATAAAAGTCATTGAAATATTTTTAAAGATCCTTATTAGGGATCGATGATTTAAACCTGCACTAAAAAGAATTTAGATAGTAAGACAAATGAAGAAAAGAAAAAATAAAGGAGAATTTTCGTTGCAATCCAACAATGCAAACGCCAACACCATTCACTCAGCATCGTTACAATTACGCATAAAATTGTCGTATTTTGATGCTTCTCGAGTTCCTAAAAAAAAACGGGTTTCCGCTTTGCTGTAAATCGAGTGGGAAAAAATATCTCACGTTGTCAATATTTACGGAGCCTTCGCAAAAGCTGTCAAGAGATTGAGGTGATAACAGATCGCAGGGACAACGTGTACGTTCGAATCGTGGCAGTAAAATAATTCTATAGTGATCGTAACGATCTCGTTATTGAGGAGAAAAAAAAACATAACGATATATGTACATATATAGGTCAACTATGGTAAAATAATTGTCAACCGGGTGATATATTTTTTGGTTTCGTTAGCTCCAGCAGTATCGGATAGTGAAGGTCGGGCGAGTACTCTTGACCGTGCTCGAGGAGCTCGAGATGTCTTGACCACACTTTTGGATCGTAACGCTCGGTGATGCGCGCGTTAAAGCCACGCTTGACGGCGGCTTCGGCAAATTTTTGAAAGGTCGCGCCGCGCCTCGGCGCCATTAGTAGTGCAACCCCGTTGTCCGCGAGCCAGCCGTAAATCGTCTCAACGAGATCGAGACGAGCATCGTCGAAGAAGAGGCAATCGGCGCTCAGTATAACGTCGTAGAGGCCTTCGGTTCTCCGCGACTCGTCTATGCTCTCCATGCTACGTGTCTGTCGAGAAAATTGCATTTGTTTCTCGCTCAATCAATTCGCGTCCATCCACCAACTACGTCGTCATTATGCGTGGAGCGTTAATTCAGTTTTTTACGGGCTACGCCTACCTGGGTGAGTAAAAAGTTGCATTTTCAAAAAATATTTGTATTCATTGGTATGATCTTTTAGCCATATTTCCTGACAATTTCATTGAAATTGAACCATTTCATTGAAGCTGCATCATACCTCAAACTTTAAACGCGTTTTTCTCGAAACACAGTTTTCAATGTCGGTGGACATGTCTTCTCGACAACCACTAGATGGATTGTTTTCAAATTTACAGGAGATACGATGAGAAATATTTACAGGTCGTTGACGATCTCACTTTTTGAAAATTGATCTTCATTTTTTAATCGTTAAGTAAAAATAACGATTTTTTTCATAGATTTTGTATGCTCGAGTTTCAGTTCGTCGCCACGTTGTTAAGGGGTTACGTGGGTTTGAAAATTTCAAAAAATCCATTTTTTAAATTTTATTATCTACTGGTACAATATGTCTCGAATATTCTCCCAAAGCTTTAAGTCAATCAGAGTAAAAGTCTTGGAGAGAGAGCCTTTGAAGCGCCGCAGGTAATCACATTTTTCTCAAAACACTATTTTTGAAGTCGGTGGACACGATTTCTCAAAAACTAATGCACCGATCTTATTGAAATTTTGCACACTTCTTTAAAGTAGCATTGACTAGTGATTGAACAAAGGTTTTTTTTTCGATTATTACTAATTTTACAAGGCTATACGTATTGTAAATTGTACCAAAAATTTTACTAGTTTGCGTGAAACTCTGCCAAAAATTGATAAATTTCATTTTCTTTAAAAATCCTTCGTTCCATCACGAGGTATACTTATCTACTAACAGAAAAAAATTGGTTTTTTAATTTCAGATAAAGCTATCATGAGTTATCTTGTCCACCACGAGGACACTTCTCTTTGAGGGGTCTCCGGAAACCAGGTCCCACCGGCTGAATTTCCCAAATTTTTGGATGAATTTTCGTTCAGATATTCAAATGTTGCTCTTTTATGTGCTTAGCATTTTAAATAAAATACTTTATATATTATTTTTTTAATACAGAAAATATGCATTTTTAGCTTTGAAAGCCACGTAACCCCTTTTAAAAAAGTGATTTAAAAAATTGACGATCGTCTACAGCTCGTATTTATTGTCAAGTTAAAAAACCCGTTTGATTTTTAGATTTCAGATGGACCGTTTAAGCTGGAGTGTCCACCGCCAAACGACGCGAAATATTTCATCACCCGAGTAGAAATTTCTTAGGGTTAGCCTGACCAGGATCAGGCCCCGATCGGGGTGTGATCCCGGTAACACCTATTACGGACATCCTGATCCGGCCCCGATCGGGCCGGAAATATTTAGGCCCTAAATCTGGCTCTACTAACATGGCCCTACCAAGGCTTGCCCTGATAGGCCCTACTAAGGCTTTCCATGATAGGGCCTTACTAAGGCTGTCCCTAATGTGGCCGTACTAAGGCTTTCCCCGATAGGGCCCTACCAAGGCTTGCCCTAATAGGCCCTACTATGGCTTTCCCTGATGAGTCCATAAACAGACTTGCCCTATAACTACCTCAGCAGACGATAGATAGACATAACCTCTTATTTTCCACATGGGAACTTCGATTTTACAGCATCGTAGCTTCGGAGTTTTCATGCATTCCTGAATTCTATGTTAAAAAAGACGCTATGGACTGTCACGACAAAAAACGTTATGCAACTCGGATGAGTGTTAGAAGATTTCGGCAGCTTTGTAAGGCGAAGAGAGAGAGAGGAATTATATATATATATATATATATATATATATATATATATATATAAGGTTAAGTTTCAAAAATCTATAGAATGTTATTCGATAAACCTCTTTAATTGTCACAATGATGTTAACTAATTGATATACTTTATGTGATACAACAAATAATTATAGGAATTCATTTGGTCTCTTATGCCATATCTGGGACCAATCTGTCACAAGCACTCGGTAGCATAGGGGCAGCGTGCGTAGATTTGGGCATGTAGGTACGAGGTTCGAATCCCATATAGGCGAAATATTTTCTTCGAAAAAACAACATTTCAGCAGGCCAGGGAACGACGAATTATGATACAAAATCATTGTAGTGGAACTCTAAATTAAGTGGTTCATTCCATTTTGGATGTTTGAAATATTGTATGCATTTCTTTCTGATCAGGCAACCTGATAGGGGCTTGATCAGGCAGGTCAGGCCCATATGTGACACAACGTTACATTTCCTAGTAGGGCCGTTTCAGGCTGCCTTATTAGTGCCCTACAAGGGCAGTCAGGCAACCTGACCGGGCCCTGATTTGGGCCCCATCAAAATTTCAATATAAGCTCAATATAATCTGTGGGTTAAAAAATGTGTTTCCGTTTCGCCAAACGTTTGCCAAAAAAAAATCGGAATTTGGCAATTTTTTTAGGCCTCTAGGTAGATGTAGCCCCTTAACGCACTAATTCTCTGGTATTTAAATTTCTATCGTTGGAAGACAACACATTTTACGTTTGAATATTCTTGTTTCCTCATTATTATTGTTACATTGATCATTTGCAGATTTCGATCGTCGATCTCTAAATGAGCATCTTCAAAAATCGTAAAGAAATTTTCGTAGTTAAAATCGGCCAAAATAAATGTATGCGATTCTAGAAAAATGATGTTCTTTGTGCTCCAACGATGCAAGCCTACATCAAATGTTCAGCAAAATTGGACTATGGAAATCGAAGGCGTCTTACACTTCCCAGAGATGTAAGATCAAAATTTTATAATAAAATATTTTACATGTTGAAAACTTGTGAGATTCGCCCGAGAAAAAATAATTTCGGAATTTATAGTCGATTAATTTGTAGCGTTAAAGTATACAATTTGTTGAAATTGTAGCGATCAATTTGCGATGTTAAAGTATTCACCATTTTCAGATTCTGTTCACGTGTCATATTTATCGGCCGGCCAATCAAAGTGTCTTTTGAATTTCCATAAACGTGTCGCTTGGAGGGATTTTAAACTCTGGGGATTTCGACTGTACGCACAAGCAACGCGGGAGAGAGAGACAACGGAAGAAAAATGAAGCAACAGCCGGAAGCGTTATTCTCCTGCATTCAGTGCTGTTCGCACGTATAAATGCGTGGATGCCGGTCATGAATGTTACAACGCCTGATGGACGATTAATAATAGTCCTTCCTTATAGTAACGAAATATTTATGAAATCGGTTGCGACAGTGAATTACGAACGCTCGTCACCCTTGGGATTAATTCACGATCATTGTCGCATGTTCCCGACAAAATGTGCCACTGCCAAAACAATTTAGCCCAGCACATTCTCACCCGATCTCTATCTACGATCACGTCGTTGGCCAAATAATCTAATTTTAATTCGTTCCGCGAACAAAATCATCGCAACTTTTCTAACGCGAACGGAAAATGCCAAAAATCGACTCTGCGCGATACCGGGTGGTGAACAATCAGAAAAACAATGGGGGGCCGGGGTAAAATTCCAAACTTTGAATGCTCCGACGGTTTTTAAATTTCGAATTTTAATATTCCAAAATCGAAGCTGGGGCAGGGTTGAAATTTCGAAATGTGAGTTACCAGAACGCTCAGAACTCCGAAAGAATACTACCTCGAAAGATCAAAACTCCGAAAGAATTTTACACGAAAGACGAAAACACCGAAAATCTGAACACCGTCAAAATAATTCGGCTATGGAAGTTTCAAAAGTTTCAACATTTTCAATAAATCAACGAATTATTTCAAGAATTTTTTAAAATTAAGAAGCGATTTTGCGTCAATTTGGAAATTTGTCTAGACAATGTTATACGTTCTACATCATTTACGGTCAACTGTGTAGACTTTCTCAATATTTTTCTATGAAAAAAAAATGTAACATAGGTCAAATATAGCCAAACATATTCTTAACTTGCCGAATCATTTAATTAAGTACTTTTCTTCCGAAAAAATCCCGAAAATCACCCAAATTTTAGCGTTTACACTGGTTTAGCCCCTTAAAAGTCCTGATGTTGATGTTTCGAAATTACTTGGATCGTCAAGATCATGCCAGCGAAAGCCTACACAGTTGACTGTAAATGATGTAGAACGTATAGCAGTGCCTAGACAAATTTCAAAATTAACGTAAAATCGCTTCTTAATAAATTAAAATTCTTGAAATAATTCAGAGATTTAGTGAAAATTTTGAACCTTTTAAAACTTCCATAGCCGAATTATTTTGACGATGTTCAGATTTTCGGAGTTTTGGTCTTTCGTGTAAAATTCTTTCGGAGTTTTGGTCTTTCGTGTAAAATTTTTTCGGAGTTTTGTTCTTTCGGGGTAGTATACCTTCGGAGTTTTAAGCGTTCCGATAAATCAAAGTGCGAAATGTCAACCCGGCCCCAACAATGGAGAGCTCCGGTCGCGCGTAATTGCGGGCCCGGGGAAACAATTGCCACATTTTTTCACTCAAGCACGGTGACCCGAAAAATATATTTTTATCAATAGGTAATTCGTTGCAAATAGATGTAAATTTTTAATGGTACAGTAAGCGCTCAATTGAAAGCAGAAAAATTATGATGTAATTACAACAAGGGAAAACTTTTTGAAAAATTAACTTCTTAGCCGATGCACTAGGCGTGTAAATTCTTCCGTCAATTGGCAGATAACGAATGTGCTTCCTCATTCCTTTGCCTCGATTACATCTCAATTCACGTAAGCTGTCCATCAATTAGACGCAATAATGATCGCAATCGACCGTGACCCGTAATGAGATTTCGCAAACAATTGCTCGAAAATGAACGCAGAAAACATTGATGGCCGGCTTCCTACTGGAGATAATGATTCCCTGAGGGCTCATGGGTCTCGGCGACCCCAGGTCTCCATTTCCGACCTAGCCGCGCTACGATATGATTTTCTATTTTTTAGTTTCGAAAATAATAAAATGAAAAAATTTAAATAGAATTTCGTTGATTCGAAAAAAGAAATAAGTACACGAGAAATGTTGTTTTCGTAAGCGAACGAGGCAAACTTCAAGACCAATTCATGAGGGCTTCATCTGGCTAATGAGGTCTCCGGAAACCCCAAGTCTCCCTATTTTCGACCTGACCGCGCTACGATCTAATTTTCCTTTTTTTTATCTCGCGATAAGGAAATGAAAATAAAAAAGAATTTTGTCGATTCGAAAAATAAAATAAAAACATGAAAAACGATTTTTGTTGTAATCGAATGATGCAACCTTCAAGACAATTTTCCGAGGGCTTCATCAGGGTGGCGGGGTCTCCGGAGATCCGAGATCCCCAATTTCCGGCCTCGCCAAGCTACGATATTATTTTTTTTGTCCAAAAAATAAGAAAATAATTTCATTGATCCGAAGAAGAAAATAAAAACACGAAAAACGACTTATGTTGTTATCGAACGATGCAAACTTTAACACCATTTTCTGAGGATTTCATCAGGCTCGTGGGGTCTCCGGAGACCCCAGCTATCCCCATTTCCGATCTCACCAAGCTACTTGAGATTTTATTGACTTCTTTTTTTTTCTCAAAAATGAGGAAATGAAAAAAACAAAAAGATTTTCGTGGATTCGAAAAAGAAAATGAAAAAAACAAAAATCGATTTTTGGTATAATCGAACGCTGAAAACTTCAACACCATTCCTTGAGGGCTTCATCAGGCTCGTAGGGTCTCCGGAGACTCCAGGTCTGTCCATTTCCGGCTCCACCGCGCTGCAATGTTATTTTCGTTTTTTGTCCCCAAAATGGAAAAACGAAAAAGAATTACGTGGATTCGAAAAAGTGAAAAATTCGCTCCAAACAGACGGTGACGTCGACACAACGCGGATTTCCGCATTGGCCACGAAAGAAGAAAAGAGGAACGCAGATTTCCGCATTGGCCACGAAAGAAGAAAAGACAAACGCGCAACATTTCTCGAAAGTCCCGCGTGAATAATCTGGCACCGTTTTCGCGCACCGCGTACATTTACGAACAACGCGATTTGGTAATCACCTGTGTACGATTGCAGTTGGAATTGCCCGAGTTGTTTTCCTGTCGCAGCGAGGCGGCAGCTCTTGCCCATTGTACGACGCCGCACTTGACGAAATCGGCCATGTTGTTTCTGGCAACGATGCATCTAACGTTGTCAACGCTCGTGACATTGCCGTCGGTGAGCGTAACACCAGCTGGTTCGCAATATTTGGCAACGTAGAGGCCAGCCAGGCAGCTCATACCGCCGCCAAGTTCCAGTACCATTTTGTTGCGACAAACGTCGCGATTGTTGATAAGATAATACGCCAAGCACTCCTCGGACGGCCAGACGCAAACGTTGCCGGTATTGTTGAAGCCCATAAGCTCGTTAGCGGTGAAGGACTTTTTGTTTATCCGTCGTATCTGGACGAGGCAGATCTCGCGATCGAGAATGGCACGATAGTCGTACCAGGTGGAATCGGGATCGGCAACTGTATTGTCAATAAGGAGAGGCTTTACGAGGTCGAACGAAGTGAAACGACGCACCGATATCTCGTCACCGATGTCGATCGGCAATTCCGGTGAACGCGTCAACGCACGTGCCAAGAGGCGCCATCTCCTTTGCGCCTTGTTGCTGTCCTTTTTCGTCGCTTCGTTGACCTTTCGCGATGTCAACTTCGAGGATGTCTTCTCGTCGATATCGCTCGTCAGAATCTCACGTGACATTCTGTCTAGTGTTCCCTTTCGTGACCTTCGCTTCGCCGAGTAACCTTCTTTCGCGACGAGTCCGAGCTTCGACCTCTCGTCTGGTCGGAAGCGATTCGGCCACCTCACTGACGTTTGTCATAGATGAGGAGGGAGAGGCGGGAGAAAGAGACAGAGAGAGAGAGAGAGAGAGGGGGAGGAGAACGAAGGAGGATTCACGCCATTGACTCTTCTGTGTTCACTGTGATTCTCTTTTTTTTCCCCCTCGTTCAAATTTCTCTTTGGCTTCTCGCACGTTTGCACTTTTTCGGATTTTTATGCTCTACCTCGAGTTCTCCAGGAGTTTCCCGCTCGACGCGCACTCGAATCCGATTTATTTCCGGTCTGCGATCGCATATTTCGTTTTTCTTCGTGGCAGTGCTCGAGTTTGCGAACTTTTTTTTTTAAGGAACGTGGTTGCGTTATGGAAGGTTGTGCAAGGCGGTTAGGTTTGCGCTTGACGAGGAACGAACTTTTCGCTGCTTCTCTCTCTCTCTCTCTCTCTCTCTCTCTCTCTCTCTTTGCGGACCTCTCGTCGATGGAGACTTTGTCGGGGAGTAAAAGGACGACAATCAACGAAGGGACGGAGAGAGACTAAAAGCACCGAAGCCAAAGTTCTAACTCACGCGCCACAAGGCTCGTCGTGTCCGACGGGCTAAATTCGCGCTTGCGCCCTATCCAACGAGCTTTTCCACCTCTACTCTCTACACATACGTGTGTGCATGTATATTATTTGTCTCAACTGCGCTCACATTCGGTTGCCACGAAACAGCCAACATCGGGAGAGAGAGGTAGAGAGGTAGAGAAAGAGAGAGAGAGAGAGAGAGAGAGAGAGAGAGAGAGAGAGGTAGGTAGGTAGGTAGGTAGGTAGGTAGGTAGAGGAGGAGCGCCGGCTTATCATATTTCATTCTACCAATTTCAAAAGTTTTCGCCGCATGTTTATTCGCGATAGCTTTTCCCATCTTTTTCCAATACATACAAATTTCTACATAGATCATTCTTGCACTTGGTTATCTATACGCCCTTCACTTTCCTCATTTTTCATTTGACTAGATGATGATGGGATTTCTCAACTATTGACTCAGCAAAATTAATATATAGACACAGGAAATCATTGCCCTATTTGAAGGGTCTGCACAAGCTTGATATTTCGAAAATACGATTTTTTTATTGCATAGTCTTATAGCTTAGGTTCTTAAGAAGTTAAGTGGGTTTCGAAGCAAAAAAGCATATTTTCTCTATTAAAAATATAATATATACATTATTTTACTCAAAATGTTACGCACATAAAAGAGCACCATTTCAACAATATTTGAGAAAAAAAAAAAATTCATCCTAAAATTCGGGAAATTCAGCCGGTGGGACCAGGTTTCCGGAGACCTCTTAAAAAAAATCCTCGTGGTGGTCAGGATAACTCATGGTAGCTTTATCTGAAGTAAAAAAAGCAGTTATTTTCTGTTAGTAGATAGGTATATCGCGTGATTTAACGAAGGATTAAAAAAAAATGAAATTTGAACTTTTGTCAGAGTTGTATGCAAAATATTTCATCTTTTGGTACAATTTACACTACGTACACCCTTGTAAAATTAGTTGAAATAGAAAAAAAACCATCAATTAATCACTAGCCAATGCTATTTTGGAGAAGTGTGCAAAATTTCAGTAAGACCGGTGTATTAGTTTTTGAGAAATAGTGTCGACCGACTTCAAAAATAATGTTTTGAGAAAAATGCAATATACCTACGTCGTTCCCGGCCGGTCTTTCCCAAGGGGGGGAATTCTCAAAGGCTCCCTCTCTCCTCGACTTTTACTCCGATTGACACAGTAGAACGAGCGCGCGCTCTTGATTTCTATAGATTTTGTTCAAATTTCAACCAGAAAGTGTTCATATCATTATGCATGTTTGAGTGAAATTTCAGAACAGTCGACTATTTAGATTAGGAGATAATGGGTTTTTACATGACAACTTTTAACACTGTAGGGTCTGCATTGATCGGATGTCAGGTCATATAATTAGTCGTACCATTCTATGATGTTTATAAATGTAGGAAAAAAAATATCTTCACATAGCAAGCTAGTTAGGGAAAGGGTGAAAAAAGTTTCGATTGCCCTTACTATTTTGTTTTGCTCAAAACGTTCCGTAAACACAGAATGATTCTCCGCGAAAAATATTTGTCCCCTATAATAAGAAGACATATGGCAACACCACAGAACAGTATTGTTCAATATCTCGAGAAGAAAAAATATCGTGTACCTAAAGTTAGAAACTTTGATCATAAGAAAATATTTGCGTTATAAATATTAATATTTTATATTCTTTATGCTATCTTCATTAACAAATAAAAGTGTTGGTTAATTCATAACTAATTTAAAACTTTGTTCGATTAAAACTTACTTCCAAATAAAAATTTGAGTTGCAGTATTATTTTAAATATGCCGCGCAAACTTACGTTATTGGATACGTGAACTATGCGGTGTTGCGATATATTTTCTTATTATAGGGGACAAATATTTTTTTACGAAAAATTATTCTGTCTAAATTTCAATGCAGACCCTGCAGTGTTAAAAGTTGCAATTTTAAAACCCATTATCTCTCAATTTAAATAGTCGACTCTTCTGAAATTTCACTCAAACATGCATAATGATATGAACACTTTCTCGTTAAAATTTGAACAAAATCTATAGAAATCAAGAGCGTGCGCTCATTCTCCCTTAAAACTTTTGGGAAAAGTTTCAAAAATTGACCGAGCTGTAGGGATGTTTGGGAAGCTTAAGAGGGAATGACACCTCATCGCGGTCGGTATGTTAGAACAATTATAGATTCCCAAAAATCTCTGAAACGGCTCTTCAGATCCCGTCGAAACTTTGCCAAACGACGTCAAATAGATAGACGAACAGCTGTCTGCCCCTCAAATTTTCTGGATTTGAGAAAAAACAAACTAAATTGGCTTATGATAAGACAATCTACATTTTTTTTCTCAAATTCAGAAAAATCGAGGGGCTAACAGCTATTCGTCTATCTATTTGACGTCGTTTGGCAAAGTTTCGACGGGATCTGAAGAGCCGTTTCAGAGATTTTTGGGAATCTATGATTGTTCTACCATACCGACCGCGATGAGGTGTCATTCCCTCTTAAGATCGATGCGCCAAACCTACGCGTTGCGGTTTACCCTTATATCTTTTGCTTTTTTCTCGAAACTATATTTTATAAAACGGTGTAAGTCCCAAAATCTATTCGTCTGATTCATTTCAATTTGAGATAGAGCATAGTTTATGACACTTCCTATCGTATGGCCGGATGATTTTACAATACTTGTATCCATTTGTTAATAACAAATGACATAAGTAGTTTTTTAAATTGAAAATTGAGCTTTGTTTCGATAACTTAGCAGTGTGGCAGGTTTAAGAGGGAATGACACCTTATCGCGGTCGGTATGGTAGAACAATTATAGATTCCCAAAAATCTCTGAAACAGCTCTTCAGATCCCGTCGAAATTTTGCCAAACGACGTCAAATAGACAGACGAATACCTGTCTGCCCTTCAAGTTTTCTGAATTTGAGAAAAAAAAACTAAATTGGCTTATGATAAGCCAATCTACATTTTTTTTCTCAAATTCAGAAAATTTGAGGGGTTGACAGCTATTCGTCTATGTATTTGACGTCGTTTGGCAAAGTTTCGACGGGATCTGAAGAGCCGTTTCAGAGATTTTTGGGAATCTATAATTGTTCTACCATACCGACCGCGATAAGGTGTCATTCCCTCTTAAAGTCTAGAAAAAGTTAGCCCGTTATACAATAGTTTGATTATTATACTAAAAGTACATTTTTTATTTTTTATTTCCCATCACCCTGGTTGCCAGAACCACCTACACCGATTGGCTATGCAGCAACGCGGCACGTTGTTTAACCCTTTCTTGACACGCTGGGTCATTTTGGACCAGACGATTTTGAAATACAATACTCACTTTCCCAAAACTGAAAATTTTCAATAATGTTTTACAACGATTCAATTTCATACTTTCCGAATTTTAGTTATGCAGACATATTAAGAAATGTTTGAAGTGTATCCCGGTTTTGCTTTCAAGAAAAACCGACCAAAGGGTTGTTAAGGACAGGTGGATGAAATAATATCCGGGTCGAATTGACTGAGTGTGTCAAAGGCGTGACCAAATATAAGTGTGTCAAGGAAGAGTTAAGTAATAACAGCTTTATTGTTTATTAATATTTTTCAATAAAAGGAAAGCTCAAACTTAGCAAGTCTATGTAATAATATCGTGTAAAATCTCGACCCCGTCATCCGATTACTCGTATAAGAAAAAAATAATACATCCGGCCTCTTTTTCAGACCCTAAGCTTATGCAGGTCCGTTAAAGAAGACCCTGCCTACTTTATTTTCAATGGTATTGATGTTTGCATCGTTGGGATGGCACGACATTTTTTTTTTTTACCTATTCGGTCTACAAAAACAAGAACATTTTTTAAAATCCTTATTAGGGATTCACAGCCTAAAATTGAAAAAAGGTTTCAAAAAGTAGTAAAAAATGGAGAAACAAATCAATACTGATGAATTTTCCTTGCATTCCACCCATACAAACTTCTACGCCATTATTTGGACCAGCGTAGCACGTAACGTAATTTCGAAAGAAAAAGAAACACTCTGCCTCCTTCGGTGTTTAAAAATACCTGAATCAATATTTTTATAATATCCGGACCGAGAAATGTAGGATCCTTTCGAGTTTTCAGGACACTCGTGAAAAGAGGAACGCTTGGATGGTCGTTTTCTTTTTCTTTTGCCTCGTAACGCACGAATTCTCGAACGATTCTCATTTCCTCCGGTTTTCTCACTCATCTGCATGACGAGAGTAGAGTCGGGACTTCTAACGATCAAATATTCTAGATGCTCTCCTGGACTGCCAACAATGTGAGAGCCCGCAACGAAAATTAAACGCGGATCGATGATCGAGAGTAAACTTCGCTGGGAGGGGGGGGGGGGGGGCGGTAAGGGGGTGACGATGGAAAGGGAGAAAAGCGGATGATCCTCCACACACGCACACAGTTTCTCTGTGACAGATCGTCGGAAACGTGATAATGGATGGCACGGAAGAAAGAAGTCACCTGTACAGTCTAATCCGGAATGGGACATTTATTTCTTCGGGGGGAGCATCACTCTACGGGATCTTTTGTGCATGCCGTGCGGGAAAATGGATCTTTTCAAGTGAAGTAAAATATGCCTATACTTGTAGTAACACCAGATGAGTCGGAGCCGAATGAATCGTGGATGGAATGTTTTTTTTTTTGCAGTTTCACATTGTCTTGGTGGTGGTCGAATGGAAGTGGTGCGAGCACCCACTTCATCGGTGAATCACTGCTCAATCTTTTTCACATTTCAGATAATGCCGCATGCATGTGAGTTTAAACCTAGAATGACACACTGGGGTACATTCGAGCCCCACAAATTTGGTAAAAGTACTCAATTTTACCAATTTAGCATTTTCTTTTCCCTCTGGATCAAACTTTGACACAATTTGCGAATTAGCTGAAAATTTTTAATGGTACCATCGTCTTCCTCGCTTAAAAATGACGAAAATCATGTGCTTCTAAAAATTTTGATCCGCCATTTATGACCCCGATAATCGGGTCCATCGCGAGGGCTACATTTGTGCCCCAGTGTGCCTTCAAAAGATAAAAAAAAAATAAGCGTGCCATTCTAGGGTTAAAAGCAGAGCAAGGTGACCAATGGGATTGAAGTTTTGGATCATTGAAGTGCAATGAAAATTAATTGTTTTACTCTTTTAAATTTCTTTCAGCAGATTTTAGCTACCAAAATCCCTCAACTATTCCATGAGATGCTTATTGGGAGATCTGAATTTGAAATTTGCAAGGAAGAGTTGGTATCGTACTAAAAATAAGGAAATGAAAATAAAAATGAAATACTTCATTTAGAGTTCTACGACAATCATTTTGTATCATAATTCATCATTCCCTGACCTTTTAAAATATTCTTATTCGAAGAAAATATTTCGCCGCCTACACCTGGAATTGAACCTATAACCTACCTACCTATAGCTGTGCACCCTCCCTCACGCTACCGAGTGTTTTAGTATCTTACAATTAGTCGCAGATATGGCATAAGAGACCATATATATTCTTATAATTATTCGTTGTATCACATAAACTATATGAATTAGTTAATATCATTGTGATAATTAGTGAGTTTTATCGAATAACATGCTATAGACTTTTCAAAAATGACCTACATATAAATAAATCCTCTCTCTCTCCCACTGTCTACCCCCCTCCCCGTCGGTGTGTATTGCAATAAAGGCAGACTATTAATTCAAGCAAATAGAACAATGTTTGTCTCTACGAAAATTGTATTTAATTTAAATAAAAAAACTTAAATAGATATATTCAGTGGATTCAATTAAATTGTTTTTTGAACAGTTGAAACCCAATCACATATTTATTAGGAATAAATAAAATATTAGGAACAATAAAAAATGTATGCATAGAGTGGACAATATGTCATATATAGTTCGGCTGGTGTTTGACAAGAGGTTAGGTGTGTGAAGCGCGCTAAACTGTATATAGGTACAGTTACTTGAAGATTGCGTGAAGCTCACGCGATCAGGCGAATTGACGTAAGCCGTAAGTCCAGTTGCCTGACCATAGCCTGAAGGTAGCCGGATCGGGCGATTTTATGCTCAGGCAACTGAAGGTAAACGTAACTCCGGTTGCCTGGCTATCGCCCAACACCAGCCGGATCAGTCAAACACAAGGCACACCGTAAGTAAGACCTCCGTACTACAGCGTGATCAGGCCCGAATCAAATATCAGGCCAGCCTGACAATGTTTCTACTCGGGATGATTGCCAGCGAGTTAGGGTGAACAATTGAATCCAAAGTTAGAAGGTTTTGTTTTTTCTTATGGAAAAGGCGTTGTGACTATTTTCTCGATCATTTTTATTAGTATCTCGCCGTAAGATGACTACATTGAGAAAAAAAAAACAAATTGAATCAAACAAATATATTGGTTGATCAAAATAAAGGTCTGAACGCGGAGTGCCACCACTATATGAGATTGTTACAATACTATAAAATATTGGAAAATGTGATTGATTTAAGCTGAATGATGAATTCGAGCAGTCATGTTTTTAGTATGATTCTATGTGCACTTGCATCACACGCAGTTCTTTGGAATAGGATAGAATTGTCATAATAAAGTGTTTCATCGAATTCGTTTTATTCAAAAAATTGAAAGTTTTCCAATTTTTTCAAAATGTCAAATAAAAAGTGAGCATTAGAATGATCATCAACGATAATAGTGGAGAGAATATCAGATATTCAATGTAATTCCCAAGGAGAGAATATCAGATATTCAACTGACACGAACAGATACTACACTTTGATCTTAGCCACAGGCCAAGAAGCGATACCCTTTAGAGTTTCTCCGGCGTTTAAGTAGATTTTCGGTTCGCGCTACGCTTACGAGGAACGAGCGTGCGTGCGGCGTCTAGCGGTTACTCCGAGAACTACCGGTTTCCGCACACCTATAATTTCGGTGGCGCTCGGCCATGATTTGGGCGCATTTCTTCAACCAAATGCGCAAGAAACAAATTTTATTTTCGCATAATTTTTTTAAACAATTCAGACATTTGCTTAATGTTTTTCAATCAAAATAAAATATTAATATTTTAACGAATAATGTACTTGAAAATTAATATCGGATATGGTGAAAAAAATACAATAACATATTTACCAAATGGAATTTTTATCTGAATCAAACGAGCAGAATTCAATTTTTCTTGTATACTCGAATCAACAATATACATTGTTTGGACTAATAAATCCGATTATTTACACCAACAATTTTACAATTGAATCAACGGAATTTCATTCAATAACACCAACGATTTTTTCCTCAGTGTATGGGACCAAAAAGCGTAACGAATTGTAGAGCTTTCGAGGATTAAAATGGTATTGTTTATTACACAGTTCAGCCGATTTGCTACGGCAAAACTGGATATTTTTTCTATATCTCATCTCTATGCTGATCTTAATTTACACTTAAGATTGATATTCTACGTAAGAACACGGATTTATGCATTTTTGTTATGAAACATAATTTGTTTACGAAAATACAGATCTATAAAATATGTTTAGATATTTTATAGATCTTGAAGACACTTGAGAAAGTGTCTTTTTCGTGCTTGTTTTACTGACAAGGGGAGGCCACGACGTTTTCGGATCGGGGATTTTCTTCAAACCTTGTATACTTTCAGTAGTCCATTAGGACAACATAATGTGCAAGTAGCAAGGCGTACTACTTAAGTGTTTTCGAGAAAATCGCAAGAGGAGTCTTACGCAACCAATATCTACCGGTGCGTAGCGACACTGAGCACGAGACGACGGCGGTCAAGTGGTTAAGAGGGAATGATACCTCATCGCGGTGGGTATGGTAGAACAATTATAGATTCCCAAAAATTTCGAAAACGGCTCTTCAAATCCCATCAAAACTTTGCCAAACGACGTCAAATAGATAGACGAACAGCTGTCTTCCCCTCAAATTTTCTGAATTCGAGGAAAAAAATGTAGATTGGCTTATCATAAGACAATCTAGTTTTTTTCTCAAATTCAGAAAATTTGAGGGAAAGAGAGCTGTTCGTCTATCTATTTGACGTCGTTTGGCAAAGTTTCGACGGGATCTGAAGAGCCGTTTTCGAGATTTTTGGGAATCTATAATTGTTCTACCATACCGACCGCGATAAGGTATCATTCCCTCTTAACGTTCAATGTCCGGAATCGCTGCATCGCTGGATCGTGACCCGCTCATGTGATTTTTTTTTCCAACACTGGTCATATTCTTCCATATATATTACAATTCAAAGGTAATATAATGAATGTGTGTTGATAATATGTTTTCCGTGTCTGTATGAAAAATATCATCCTGCAACTTGTAATGTCGAAAGCACATCCGACGATTAATTGTCGAAAGCACAACCTTACATTCTGACATATTATAACTCATTGTATTATTGAATACAATTATTTACACCTTTATTTATCGATGTTTGACTTGCGCTTTCCAAGCGTGGCCCTCCCCCCATCCTTTCAAATCTGTGTCCGCAGGTCGAAACGTGCACAACAGTTTCGGGTACGTTACCCGCTTTCAGGTATAAGGGATTCCGCAAATCTCGACAGGCATACACTTTGAGGAAAACTTTATTCGTTTGGTTGTTTACTTGTCGATAATTATAAATATAATAGCTGTTGTAATAATAAAAATTAGTAAACAGCCAAATAACATTGGAAATTCGATAAAGATTCATGCAAATACACGTATTTTTTTCATTTATATTACCTTTAAATTGTAATATATATAAAAGAATATGACCAGTGTTGGAAAAAAATCACATGAGCGGGACTCGATCCAGCGATTACGGACATTGAACGTTAACCACTTACCGCCGCCGACTCGTGCTCAGTGTCCCTACGCACCGGTAGATATTGGTTGCGTAAGACTCCTCTTCCGATTTTCTCGAAAACACTTAAGTAGTACGCCTTGCTACTTGCGCATTATGGTATCCTAATGGACTACTAAAAGTATACAAGGTTTGAAGAAAATCCCTGATCCGAACGTCGTGGCCTCCCCGTATGACTTGTCGAGGCAGTCACGCATCAAACTCCAAACGTAATGAGCCGACATATGCGTGTGCCCCATCTTTCCTGATACCTGTCTACCATGAATGTTATGTCTTGGCGAAAGCGTTCTCCTTGTTCTTCACTGAAAGTCGCACTAGTAGTCACTTGACAAAAAATCATACCAATTTCGCCGGCATCATGAACTTTTTTTTGTCGCCTTGTGTTATTTATATATTTAACGGACTACATCTACCAAGGCGAGTAAAAAAATGGCTTTGTCGAAAAATATGTTTATTCCAAAGACATTATAAGATATAGACCGACAACGCGCTCGACCGCTAGGCTTGCCCCTCGAACCACACAGCGGTCAGATGACCTCTACTGTTAAACCGGCGTCGAATGCCCGTTCAGTGTGCATTTGGCCGCCCTGCGCGTCATTAGTATTCGCTTGTGCGTAAATTACTACCCCGTACTTACTAGCTAAAGCGATGAAAACCCTAATTGGGAAAACTATTTTTCCAGAAATAGATTTTCACCAATATATCCTTTTCATTTAAGTTGTCCCAACGCCAAAAACTGAATAAAATTACTTTATTTAGAGGTGACTAATTCGAAATGCTTTCGTGGTTTGTTTAAAAAAAATATTGTTTATTGTCAGACAGAGGTTCAGGAACTGATGAATACTATGTAATCCGATGAAGATTTATTACGTAGGTTATGATGCAAAGTTATAAATAGTGCCAATGTACACTATTATTTTGAATAAATTTATTTGATTTAACAGTTTTATTTTACATTCCCATACTTCCTTAGGTGTATATGTTACGGTCAATGTAATAATTTTCAATTTATTACTCTTACCGTAAGATATACGATCGAAATTGACTTAATTATGACGAATATAATTATTATAACGTTATTGGTAACGAATTATATCGATAGGTCTGTCGTCACCGCTGCACCGTCACGACACTAGCCGTAGACTTCCGAACACAGCCGAGAAGCCGTCTCGTGGTGTGCGTGTAACGATGAGCAATTTGATTGGTCGCGCTATATCGGACGCGCCTGCCCTCCCCGCAAAAGTTGGCCGACGCAGCCTCGTACTTCAAAGTATGTGTTGTCGGTCTATTTCTTACAACGTCTTTGGTTTATTCGATAGTATCACCTTTTAGCTAGATTCCCTGTAAATGTCATTGATATATTTTTCCATTGATTTATTATTCCTTAAAGGGTTAGGCCGTTTTTTTTGAATGGTCCCCTAGGACCTCAAAAATGATGTCCCAAAAGATTATGGCCGGGAAAAATCTCTAAGTACTCGGTTTTCGCATTTTAGTACAAGGCCGCTTGGTTCGCAGCGAGACTACTCCAAACTTCAAACGCGTTTATCTCAAAACTGCATTTTTTAAGTTGGCCGGATACATAACTCAGACAATTTTCAACCGATTCACTTAAAATGTTGAATATATCATGAAAGATACATTGTCTATGGAAGTACGTAGGATTTTTTTTTATATTGCATAGTTCATTTGTTGTTAACAATTATCTGACGATTTTGAAGGCAAATTTTTCACTTTCCACTTTAGAAGTGCGCCATTTGGCCAAAGATCAATATATCGGAAAAATCCTACATCTATAGCAGTTATTATATATAATCGAAAAAAAACTGGCTCATTATAATTAAAAAATTACAGGAGCTGTTCGTCCGGCCGTGGACCCTGGAAAAACGGAGACGTCATCGCAAAAACGCTGCACAGTCGCCATCTGAAATTAATCGCTTCAAAAAAATTATTGTATACAGTCACTGATATGTATGACAACCCGAGTCAAAATTTTTAGCCTCCTCTAAACCCTCGCAGGACCCATTTCTTTTGTAATACATAAGCCGCCAGCCTCCGTTGAACCGACGAAACCCCATTTGTCGAGTTCAGTGCCATGAAGAGACCTCCTCTTGGTCCAGTGTAGCCTCTGTTAGACCTTCCAAACCTTCTTGCGATCCCCAGTTTCAGTGAAACGTGCAGAACACAGGCCTCCTTAACCTGCTTTCAATCTTAAACCGTTGCCTCGACCCCACCTAACCTGCTTTCGGCTCAAATTCGATATCTCCTCTATCATCACTCCATTGTGGCCTGATCGGTAACCCGTTCGATGACGAAAATGATACGTTTTCGCTGATTATCGGCCGAAGAACGGTACAGGTAAATATGCATTATCAGATGATGAATAAATATAAATACAATAAATAACAATACATCGTCCCCTTATCGAATTATTAGTGCAATATTAATATGCGAAAACAATCAAATTTGCTCAATATCGATATATTATTATTTTATAGGCGATTCATAAAAGAATGCTCGCATATACAGTCTTACTCCAATTCTATCGGATTAATGGTTGTCACGAATTTTCCTGTGAGAAAAAATCTCACAGGAACATTCTTAAAAAATGCCAGGCTATCCAGTATAAGCTTACGCGACGTTTTTCATCCTTGATATTTCTTCGTAAACCCTCTAGTTCTTGAGTTACATTGCATTATCTAGAATTAGTCTTTTTTAGCGAAAAGTGAAGTGACATTGGGAAAAAAAAATCGTACGAAACTTTATAAAAAATGAAAATGGAGCTCCTGCTACCCCGTTCAAGTTTATCATGGATAAACGTGACAAACTTTTTTGCATAAGTTATGCGCCCAATTTCTTTTTTTTCATTCAATAATGAGTCGATAAATGGCGATGGCCTATTACCGTCGATTTCAAATAAAATGTTTGATTTTTCTTTGTTTTCATTTTTAACACGTCGAAAATTTAAAAAATATTTCCACATGTATGAAGCATATTTTTATTTCTTTCCGCTAAATATTATGATATTAACTAACCGCGTCTATTTGATTCCTTTTTATTTGAATTAACTAGATTTTTCATAGAACCACATTTTTCCTATTGCATTCCATTATTAAAATTATTGATTTCAAATATGTTTATTTATTCAAATCAATCTATTTAATATTATCCAATAACTAAATATTTTATTTGATCCTAATAAATCTGTGATTCGGTTTCATCAGTTCAACATTTTCATCTGTTCAAAAAAACAGTTTAGTCAAGTTCTCTGAATGGATGTAGTTAATTTTTTTTAATTTTCCTTAAATAGAATTTTCGTAGAGTTGACCATTTTTCTATTTGATTGAAACAATTGATCCATCTTTATTGCAACACTCATATCAAAGGGGCGTCGGGGTAGAGAAGGTGGAGAGTTCAAACAACCTCATATATATATATATATATATATATATATATATATATATATATATATATATGAGTTTGTTTGAAAAATCTATAGCATGTTATTCGATAAAACTCTCTAATTATCACAATGATATTAACTAATTGATATAGCTTATGTGATACAACAAATAGTTAGAGGTATTCATTTGGTCTCTTATGCCATATCAGCGACCAAAAAGTTATAAGCACTCGGCAATTACGATGAAAAATCCTTGTGGTAAAGCTCTCTTAATTAAGGAGTTCATTTTATTTTCGATTTATGAAACATTTTATGCATATAGTACACTTAGCTTTACAGTGTACATTGTAAGCAAATAAAGATTAATTTGAATCTCATCTTTATTAATATATATATAAATATCTTTGAAAGAAATATGATCGTAGTAGGCTGTGAGACAAGGAAAAAACCTATTTTATTTAAATAGATTCTATATAAATTAATTTTTTTGTTTAGCATCGTACAGTAGGCCGAAAGGGGGAGGGGGGCATTAGGTTATGCGGGAGTGCTCGAAGTAGGCCCACCTGAGGTTCCGTAGGTTCAGTTGTCGTCCTCACTGACCTCCTTTGATTCGAAAAGTCTACTTTCTGTCATGCCGGAGGGTCATCGGAGGCCCTAACGCATGGTATTTTCAAACATTGTACCCTCCTTTAGATACCCAATAATCCACTCTCGCCGATTTCTGCTCGGGGACGGAAGCCTTCATTTTGTGAGTTGAACGTGGCTCGAAAATTTCGACTCAGGAAACACGCTTTTTTGTAATCACGATTTATTTTTTAGTTTTTCTGAAAAAAAATCGCCAAAAAGCCTATTTTTTTGCCTCTGGAGTGGCGTAAGGCCTTAAATTGAATGAGCTACAGCTTCTAACAGTCGGTTGGGCGACCGGTAGCAGCACCATAATTCACACTTCAAACGCGTTTTTCTCAAAACACTGTTTTCAAAGTCGGTAGACATGATATCTCGAGAAGCACTTGATGTATTCTTTCCAAATTTACAGGAGATACGATGAGAACCGTTTAAAGGTCATTGACGATCTCACTTTTTTTTAAATCGATCTTCATGTTTTAATCGTTACGTAAAAATAAAGACTTTTTTCATAGATTTTGTATGCTCGAGTTTCAAATCGTCGCCACCTTGTTAAAAAAAAATTATTCTAAAAATCGACAATCATCAACGACTCGTATTTATTGTTAACTTCAATAACCTGTTCGGTTTTTAGAATTCAGATGGACCGTTGAAACTGGAGTGTTCACCGTCAAATGGTGCGAAAAAAATGTCATTATCTGCCGGCGGCCATGTTATTGTTGTCTTTCTATATTTGTTGGTGATATTTTTTTAAGGCTCTCAATATATCTCAATATACCTTTGTGTTATAAAAAATGCGTCCCTTTTTCACCGATCGTTTCCCAGAAAAGAAGTTCGGTAGGTGTCCTTTTATTTCGGGCCTCTAGGTAGATGTAGCCCCTTAAGGTGAGATATACATTTACAAGGATAAAAAAATCTTTTTTTTTCTTTCTTTATACGATAGAACTGTATATGTAAAATATTTTCCCAAAGTTTCAAAGCGAAATTTGAAAAACTTCAAACGTTACAGCCGCCAACGCTGCGCCTCACCGCTTGGATTCGATAATGCAGTTTTTCTCAAAACTGCATTATCGAAATTAGCGTGCAGGATTACTCAAAAACTATTAGGCCGATTGAGTTGAAACATGGTAGAAATATTGATAATATTGGTACCTTCTACTTGACGAGAATTGTTTTTGAAAAATTGGAAAGAAAACTATTTGTTTAATCCACATTTTACAAAAAATGTTGCGTGAAATGTTGATGTTTTTTTGTAAATGCGTGCAATTTTCTTAAATTTACATTTTCCTCATTTTAATTACCGTCACATAAAAACTATACATGTTCTAATTGAAAAAAAGGTTTGAACTTTTTTGCAAATCAAGGTCTACGGGAAGGTAGACTGCACGCCGATTCGCAACTCCCGCGGCGACCTTGCTGTAACACTCTGCCACAGCATTTGAAAATGAATTAATTTAAAAAAAATTGTTTTGTGTACTTAAATATACTATCAAGAGACGCGGCAGCGTCTTGACGCCAAGTAATAAAAAAAAAAAAATGTTACGCCACTGATCGATGCCACCGATCTCGACGCCACTGACCGACTGACGACATGCCGCGACTCTTTATACAGTAAGTTGGGCTCTAGCAGACGACGTTTTAACTTTGTTCCGATATTATGCGAAAACGCGGCAACAAATCGAAAATCT
This sequence comes from Ophion obscuratus, assembly GCA_964007375.1. Classification (NCBI taxonomy): domain Eukaryota; kingdom Metazoa; phylum Arthropoda; class Insecta; order Hymenoptera; family Ichneumonidae; genus Ophion; species Ophion obscuratus. The sequence continues at coordinate 31,427,906 of OZ023321.1, read as the reverse complement.
AATGACAGTTTACCAATGTAATGTGATTTTTTCCTATCGATTTTGTTCGGGCTGTTTTTCGATTTGTCCACTCAATCTCGGGATCTCATAATTTACGGCCGAATTTTTGGGTGACTTTTTACCCCAAAAATTTTTCAACACTCGTCCATTGTCTTTCTTTGAATGAAATAAAGTCGTTGGCTCATATCGTAAACATAACACATACGCCGTTCTGTGAATTGATTAACACTTTAGCGCAACAGGCACAGCAACGCCACCGCTCTCTCGAACGGCACGACTCGAACTACACCCTGCTTGCAATATATATATATATATATATGTATTCTAATCAGTCGCTTTGACAGCTCGAGTAACCAAACACGGTTAGTCGAGCGTGGATGTGAAACAAAAATCAAACGGCTCTTATTAGAGCCAAAAATTTATTTAACAAAGGTTCACGTCGTTCAAATTTAGGTGTGGATTATTTATTTGATCCTAACATGCGTATATTACCGTGGCGCTCGCGCGGAAACCGTCGGAGAAACAGCGAGGACGATACGCAAATAGATACAGAGTAAGTTAAAAACAAGAATGTGCTCATTTCTTTCACTTGCTTATATAAAATCATTAAAAAATTTGCAGACAGACGTGCATGTGTAGCTTTTGTGTGCCCTGAGAGCATAACCTAGCTTCTATATGTCATTACCAATTTGTGTGTTCATAACCTCGTTCCATTAACATTTTATGAACATATCTTCAAAATTTTCTGAACAGAATCTTGTCATAGACGATGAAGTTTTTTTTTTTTTGTAGAAAATGCATTCGGCTCTGTAGAATTTATATTGACGCAGAGCTTGACAATTATTTTGCCTGAAATATTATTCATCGCTGAAAAATCTCTCATGAGAAATAAAGGCTTTGTGCAACACGATATATAAACCTAGATCCCCTACGGCGTCCAATAGAACATGTAAAATAGAACGCCATTACACGACCATTCCAAGTTCTTGCGAATTTTGTTCATACGAACCCGTGATCAAACATACAGGTATCGAATAGGCAGCCTAATTAACATACATGCGATGCAATCGACACCTGTATCTTTGATCACGGGTTCATACGAATAAAATTGGTGCGAACCTGTGATTGTCGCGTAATCGTGTTCTAGGACAACACCTAATGTTTGGCTCGATCTCACAGACTCAAGCCTGACAGCGCTTTCATATGCTTCGCCATTCTTCTCATACTGTGGTGATCACCGTATTTCATTGTTGCGGCTGCACAATCTATGTCTACATTGAACGATGATAGTCCGCCATCTCCGAGAAATCTTCGAGTGCCACACCTGCATCGAAAACTTTCCTTGGTTATGTCGTTCAACACCTTGAAGTTTATCGTCCCAAGTGCGCTCAATGTGTCAAATACTATGGAAAGCCAAACTTCAGATACTCCATGTCACTCGATGCCTCGAATCGAGCAACATTTGGGCATGAAACCCTTTTCCGGTACGGAGAGCGACAACGAAACCTTATGACATTTTTCCAGCTTGACATAACATAAAAATGATTAAAACATGAATTTTAGCATTTTTCATAAAATGAAAAGGCCTTAGAACTATTGTGCCATCTGGCCAAGGAAGGCCAGATTGTGAATGATTGTGCGCTTTTTAATGTTAACATGAAAGTGTGATTGAAGCTGCATATTTCATGTGTTACGTGATTATCGGCTATTATGTAAATTTAAAATAAGATGATTGTCAACAAAACATTTTTTTGTCAGACCGGCTTTAGTTTTAATTTACTGTAAAACAACCTAAGATTTCTTGAATAAAAATCCTGAAACTGAGTATAAATGTGTGATAATAATTTCTCTAATTTCTATTGTGCCAAATTAAATATGGTTAATGAAACTGAATTGATTACATTTATCAAACATTTGAAACGTAGGGACCCTCAAACTTTTATTAATAGTCACATATAGGTGACTGGGTAAAAAAAAATATTTTACATTATTTAGTATATTAAATAAAAGCTTGTCTAAAAGAAAAGTTTTTTTTTATATACAAATTTTCCGTACCAATCTGACTGTGTTAAATGAAAAAAAAGAAAAACCGCGTTTCGAAAATATATGGTTCTGCACTTTAAGGTATTTCTTTCACGAACCCGAATATTTAACAAATAACTGATTTTCGTCTATTATTTTTACACGGTGTTTACATTCCTTTATTCAACCGAATTCATTTTGAACGATAAATGTCAATTGTCTAAAAGAAAGAAAAAAAAGATGAGTTCTCTTTGAAAATGAGCTTTATTGAAAGTATGGCCCGGCCACGGTGACCATTGGCATTGAGACATGTGTGGCCTTCATGCGACGTTGGCTCGCTCCACCTCTCCGTTTCGTCGCCGGGAGAAAAACTGACGTCTTCATTTACATAAAAATCAATATTTAATAAATGCCGTAGACGGATCATTTAATTTTTGGGTGACAATTTTGGTAATATACTGAATGATTTGACATTTTTTCATAACATCCTTAACATTTTTTACACTATTCCGTGTGTAAAACTGCCGATCGGCATGAGTCTAGGCATCTTCTTATGTAAAAACTGTTTGTTGAATTCAAATTTAAAATTAAATTAGGAAATTAAAAATTCAATTCAAAATTATTAAAATCAAATATTAAAATTTGAAGGGTGCATTCAGTATATGTAACGAATCCACTATATAAATTTGAACAAATGGTAACATTTGATCATTTGACCCGAAGCTTCTTAACGATATAAGGAAAGACGTGTATTCTTGAGCAGCCTCCAGCAGGGTAAATGTGACGCGTTATCCAAGTGCATCCGGTTTTTGTTTACAATGAACAAATCGATTTGCATTCCACTCGCTGAACACGCAAATAAAATAACGCAATGAAGTTGGATTTTCGTAAAATATTTTTATTGATCTCTAGTTTTTTTAATTAAAAGTTTTCTCCTGCTGCAACAAACAAAGCGCAATTCATGAAACATGGAGACGGTATATCAAAAAGTAAAACATTAAGACGTACAGACTTGGGCGTAATTCTATTTATAAATACGAATATGAATTTATTCACATCGTGATTTTCATGTAATATAAATACATACTTCACTTTTTGTATTCACATGCATGCATACAAATACAATTGTATTCACAAATATTCTGAACATACAAATAGATTCACAGAAAAAATTGTGAATATTCACAAAAAAGTGAATATTTACAAAAAATCCTGTGAATAAAAAAAAATACACATCAAAATCTGTGAATGCAAATGTATTCATAAAAAATTGTAAATACCAAAAAATTCACAAAATAAGTTGTGAATTTTTTCATATTTAAGACAAATTAAAATCAAATTCACAATAATTAGATTAAAATTTACACCATTAGTGAGTTCGTACGCATTTTGAGAGAAAACATTGCCTCGAGGCAAATAAATTTTTGCACAAAACTTTTTGTGCGAAAATTCCTTTGCCTCAACACAATGGTTTCTCTCAAAATACATAAGAACTCACTTGTGGCGTAAATTTTAATATAATTGTCGTGAATTCGATTTTAATTTTCTTCAACTTGATGAATCTCACAACTCATTTTGTGAATTTTTTCATATTTATGATGTAATATTTGGAACTCACTTTTTTGCAAAAATTTCTTCGCCTCGACGCAATGTTTTCTCTCAAAATACGTAAGAACTCACGTTTGGTGTAACGTGAGTTCTTACGTATTAATCGAATACGTTTTAATCTAATCATTGTGAATTTGATTTTAATTTGTCTTAAATACGAAAAAATTCTCAACTTATTTTGTGAATTTTTTTGTATTTACAATTTTTTGTGAATACATTTGCATTCATGGATATTGATTTGAATTTTTTTTAATTCACAGGATTTCTTGTAAATATTCACATTTTTTGTGAATACAGTAGAACCTCGATTATCCGAACCAATTGGGACCGAGACTAGTTCGGATAATCAAAAGTTCGGATAATCGAAACGTGGGTTATTTGTGACGAGATCATAAACAACAACCTTTTACATAAAAACAGTACAGTACATGTCAAATTTTAATATATATATATGTACTGCTTTTATGTACATACATATATCAGGTGTTAAAATATATATATATATATATATATATATATATATATATATATATATATATTAAACAGCTGAAAAAAGTCGAATGCCTTTCTTAATATATTTTTTATAAAATCGTCCATTTTTAATTGACGAACGGCCGTAACGCGTTTTTGAGCGGCTAAGTCTCGCAGCCGTTTGAGAAGGAGAAGTTGCATTAGGTTGCTCATTGTTGCTCACGGCAGTGGCAGCGAGCAACAATGTATCTTTCGCGCCAACGTTCGGATAATTGAGCGTTCGGATAAACTAAGTTATCGTTCGGATAATTGAGGGTTCGTATAATCGAGGTTCGGATAATCGAGGTTCTACTGTATATATTAAACACCTGAAAAAACTCGAAAGCCTCTTTTAATATTTTTTTAATAAAATCGTCCATTTTTAATTGACGAACGGCCGTAACGCGTTTTTGAGCGGCTAAGTCTCGCAGCCGTTGGAGAAGAAGTTGCGTTGGGTTGCTCATTGTTGCTCACGGCAGTGGCAGCGAGCAACAATGTATCTTGCGCGCCAACATTCGGATAATTGAGCGTTCGGATAAACTAAGCCATCGTTCGGATAATTGAGGGTTCGGATAATCGAGGTTCTACTGTATTCCCAATTTTTTTCTGTGAATTTATTTGTACACGTTCAAAATATTTGTAAATACAATTGTATTTGTATGCATGCATGTGAATACAAATAAGCGAACTATGAATAAATATTTCACTAATAGGCGTTTGTAAATCACCCTGCAAATACGTCGATTTAATAGTGGAAGGGACTGAAGACTTAAAAAAAATATTTATAGCATTTGGTAATATACAAGTTTTCAGAAACGACGTGTCCTGTTTTTTTAACTATCTGTTTAAATCTTACCCTTTTAGAATCTTTGAAAAAGTGAAAAAAATAATACCAAGTAATGAAAAGATATTTGAATTCACTCCTCTTTGAACTGGCGCAGAACGAAAAAAAGATTTTTCCCCTTTCAAAAAGATATGAAATCCCCTTTAAAAACTTTTAAAAAGTAAAAAAAGAACGCCAAGTAACAAAATACCCCCGAACACATTATTGCTTGTTTGATCATATACAAAATTCTGATTTATCTTGAAATATTTTTTTATTTTATTTAACGAATGCTTTTATTATATTTTTTCAATTAAAATGTACAAAAAAAGTGAAATAACTTTTTATAAAGTAGCCAAGCAAGTTTACTAAAAACGTAAACAAAATTGTTAAACCTTAGAACTAATGTTTTCCTAAATATTTCATTTTTATTTTAAAAATCACATTACTATTATAACAAAAAATTGGTATTACAATTATATAAAAATACAACGTATTTACCACATAAGTACACTGGAAATGCTGTGCAACGACTTGGCGTGCATGGTTAAGAAAAATAGCTCGGCGAAGGATTTCGTCTTTCCGACTATTTAACTCTCAGGTTGGAAAAACATAGACTGCTGCAATTTGTTATGTAACTGGAAATCAAATTTCGTGATCCCGCAAAGTATGGATCAAATCAGTGATGTTCCCCTAGACGACACGATAAGTTAAATCTTTTTTTTTATGCATAATTTAATACGATATATAAAAGTATATTCTTTCTTCTCTATCAGACAACTTTATACATTACATGAAATATATTTCGTATATACTTTTATGTATTGATTCGTCTGTTTGTGTATTGTATCCGTCTCTAAGCCACAGCATCGGCAATTTTAAAATTCGAATTACGGTGCCGTCGTCTTGCTGGTGAAAAACGAAATATCTGAGTATCTCTCCTGATACTCATTGCACTATATTCGATGGTTTTTCCGAGTACAGTCGAATATTCGTCAATAGTGGATATAACGTAGCTCTGACACGGTCACGTGAATTGTGTGGACCGATATATACACCGATAACACTATATATCAATGTTATCTTGTTCGAATCACACTAGCGCAAGGTGCAGGAAATCGCATTGTTAATAACACTGGCAGTTGATGCGTTGTTACAGATTATATATATATTGTGTATCTTCCCGAGCTATTTCTCTTAACCATGCACGCCAAGTCGTTGCACAGCATTTCCAGTGTACTTATGTGGTAAATACGTTGTATTTTTATATAATTGTAATACCAATTTTTTGTTATAATAGTAATGTGATTTTTAAAATAAAAATGAAATATTTAGGAAAACATTAGTTCTAAGGTTTAACAATTTTGTTTACGTTTTTAGTAAACTTGCTTGGCTACTTTATAAAAAGTTATTTCACTTTTTTTGTACATTTTAATTGAAAAAATATAATAAAAGCATTCGTTAAATAAAATAAAAAAATATTTCAAGATAAATCAGAATTTTGTATATGATCAAACAAGCAATAATGTGTTCGGGGGTATTTTGTTACTTGGCGTTCTTTTTTTACTTTTTAAAAGTTTTTAAAGGTTAAAGTATACCTGAAGTTTGATGATTGTAGAATCATCATTTCTCAGTTTAATAAATCTCTCAATATTGTTTATTTTTCCCTGTCTAAATGTATATCCCGCCTTAACAAACAATTGCTGCATCGCAACTTTTGGACATGTTTTTGTTGTTTTCGGTATTTTTTAGTGATTTTTTCAAAGGCTCTCAATATATGTACCTCTGAGTTAAAAAAAAATGCGTTTCCTTTTCACCAACCGTTTCCCAAGGGAAAAAACAAAATTTGACCGTTTTTCTACGAGCGTCTAGGTAGATGTAGCCCCTTAACAGGTTATGTTCACATGTCAAATTTTCCTCCCAGTCAATCGATGTGTTCGAACATTTTCAAAGCACAATTCCCTTTCGACTCGCGACAGCGCCTGTACTACCTTAGAAGAAGAAAAAAACCAGCTGCTCCGAGACGGTGGACCACCCGCGCAACATTATCGGCATGAAGGCGGAGGAACGGCACAAAAAGGAAGGAAACTCAACAGAAGAACTATACGAAATACGCACGTGGAAAGTTAACGAATGCGTATGAAAAATAAATATACATAGGCATCGTGCGATGAATATGTGGATCTCGAGGAATGTATACGCGAGAGTGTATCCCGAGTGTTGTCCGCTCGAATCTTTCTCCGATAATTCTCCAGCGCCGGCTTCCTCTTTTCTCAGACTCATCTTTCTTCGATCCTCATTTGTCATTCGGTAATTTGCCCAATCGGGCAATACGAAAAGTGCCAACGGAGAGAGGCGCTGCATGAAGTATTCGACCTTTCTTTTAACGACGTTTTTAAATATCTCATTTTCTTTTTTCGACTTTACGTTGCGACTACGGTCTGCGCTTATTTTCTTTGGGGAACGTTGACGTCTCGTACTTCCGCTGTATTCAGCGCGCGAGGACTTTTATTTCTCGTATTCTCAATTACTTAAAGCTCTTGAATACGCGTATGTGTATCACAGAAAGTCTAGCACTGAGTCTTCTATTTGTCATTTTACGAGGTCCTCGAATTGTAATACCATTTGCACTATTTCCGCTGTGTGTGTATGTGTGTGCGACAGCGATGATCAAGTAAAAAAGTTTTCCGAACAAAGATTAAATTTTACGTGTTGGTATATAAAAATATCTACAGATATTACACAAAATTTCTATTGTGTAATATCTGTTTCATGGCATTGTGTAATATCTATTTCATGGCATTGAAAATGTAATCAAACTTTTCGGCTAATCAAAAAGAGGTACATGTTAATAATATGAGTTAGTTATTATCATTGAAAACAAATATTGATGCATTGAGGTATATAATTGCGTTTGTTTCGGTTTGTTTGGCATCGTTTAGGTTTGCTTGGATTTGTTTTGGGTTTGTTTGGGCTTGTTTGGGTTTGTTTGAATAATAATTGTTGTATAATATTTGTAGTATATTCGTCATATAAGTTGTAATATAATTTTTGAATTTATAACAAGACTAGAATTGGGTGGAGAGAGGACAACCCCCACTCCACACGGAGACAGTGGAGTGGGGGTAGCGTTAGTTTCGTGTGTCATCCAGCTAACTCAGACCCCCAAACCCCTATACCCAGCCTATCTCAACAAACATATACAGTTTCAAAAGCATTTTCAATGCTAAAAATAGGATTGTGAAAAATTGTTCACCGAATGAAGAGCGATTTATGTCCTTCCACTCGCCCGCCAAATTCGTGTTTCAGCGTCTTCCGTTTTTCTTATTTCTTTTCGAATAATTTTGATGTCTCGGGCCGTATTCTAATGTGTCTGGTTGGAAAATTGTTTTTTTTTTTGCAACCGTTCAACACTTCTTTGAGGCTGAAGAAGGTATAACTGCATGAGAAACTTTCAACGCGTTTTGTTCAAGACGACATTTTTCAAATCGAGTGCATGTTTCTCAGAAACCACTGGGCCCATCAACTTGCAATTTTGAACACATGTGGAGTACATATCGGGTTGTAGTTCGGCCCTCCATCTTTTTGATTGCTTTATAATTACTATTTTGCGAGCCGCGAGAGGTGCACATTTTGTTATAAAAATCAGAGTACTTTCAAATGCCGCCTTTCTGTACTTTGTTTTTACTAGAGGACCAACCGCTAACTCCATTTGTGAAGGATGGAATTTAATAAACCGATTGTTTTGCGATAAGGACGGTCACAATCACAACGCTCGACGATAAACATTTTTCGAATAAAATGCTTTGAAAAAATGTCAGATGTTATTTCAAACATGTACAAATATAACTGTAAAATACTAACACGGTAGATTCAACCGTTTCTCAAAATTTGATTCCAAATAAACCACCTTGAAAATCGGTGTTCATACTAGAATATACCCTGCTTAGGTAAATGAAAAAACGTTGAGTGTCACTAAATGGGTAACTAAATTAAGTAAATACATATTGGCATATTGTGTCCGCGCGCGCGCGCGTCTGTGTGTGTGTGTGTGTGTGTGTGTGTGTGTGTGTGTGTGTGTGTGTGTGTGTGTGTGTGTGTGTGTGTGTGTGTGCGTGCGCGTGATCCGATCAAAAACTAATAACTTTACATTGCTTTATCCCTTTTGGCACAACTTGCCTATGAAAATTCCTCAACTATTATTTGAGATGTGTACTCATTTTGAGATATGGAATAAAAAACTTGAAAAAAATAGGTTTAATAATGAAAATATGAAATAAAATTTTCGTTGCATTTCAACGATGTATACATGTACTAATATATTTAGTAATAATGAATTATCAAAACATCTATCTAATGTGACTTTTTGATTTGGCTGAATGTTTCACCTCTATTTTTAAGACTCTGATAAACAGGTCTTAAAAATAGAGGTGAAAAATTCAGCACAGTGTTAACGTATGCATCGATTGGAATGCAACGAAAGTTGTATTTTATATTTTCATGGGGAGTAACCGTATTTTCCTCGCTATTTCATGAGTGTGAGTGGTAGATAAAGTAGGCGTTTTAGCGACTACGCGGTGGATTAGTGGTGTGGAGTACGCCAAGCAGCACTTTTAGCTCTCAGCCCGTAGAAGTCCCTGAATTCGTGCTCCGCGCATGCGTATTTCTCACGCTCACGGTCAGTGTCGTACGCCGTTGTGGAGTAGAATTGCTGCCATCAGGCGCTAGCTCGAGGAATTACGCTAAGGAGTTGTTTACGGAAAGAAACCTAATCTCATTTTTACGTCATATCGAAATGAAGTAGCGTCGATATCGCCTTGTCATAAATTCTTAATAAAAACTACTTTTAATGTCTGTTGGGGGGGAGGGCGGGAGACTCGCGCCCCAATCCCGCCGAGGTTGTGCTTCGCCAATTCCACACTAAGCGGCTCGGCCCCTTTGCCCCGCGATACGCCTGCCGTGTGCGAGACAGCTTCTGCTCGCGCTTGGCGTATATGCTGCATTCAGCGAGAGAACGACACACGACCCGCAGCTTTGAGCGGCCTGCGAGTCAGATAGAAGTAGTGGGGCTTGCTGCTCAGTACCGCATTAGGTGCTGCACCAACGTGGTAACGTGGAGATGGTAAAGAGGGTGGCGCAATAGGCGGGATGTTGCCGTACCGAACGAATTTAGATTCGAAAGCGCGTCGTTCTTTTGTTGACCGCAGTGTAGGAGGTATTTAACTGCAGAAAAGCTCCTAAAGCATGGTTTTGTCATATAAAGTGTCGTGTGCACCATGGAGAGTGGGCCTTTTTACGTCTCGCACGATGCTTTCAGTACTCGTCATCGTCTCGCGCGCTCGTCTACGACTCATACTGTAAATATCGCGATTGGTACACAATGTACTATTGTGTACACTTGTTACACAATGTACTATTATATATACCACAACCATGTTTGCCTCTCTTTTTCGTGCGTGTAAGGTACCTAAAGGAGGTCTTTTCGGACCTAGGCCTATACATTTTCCGCGTGCGCATTTCTCTCACTCACGGTCATTGGACGCCACTGTGGAACAACTGTCAGTCGTTAGGTGGTGTCACCAGTCGTCATGTCGAGAAGTTACGTATGTTGCGGGGTTGTTTACGGGAAGAACCATAACCTCACTTTCACGTGAGACCGCGATAAGGCATCGTCAATGTCGCCGCGACAAATAGAAATAATTAAAGAAATATGCTGATACATTTCGGAATCACGTTTGCTGTCTACGGAGGGGCACTGCCCCCGTGGCGCACGCGATACAGCTTCTGTGTGCAATAGGCCTCCGAAGTAACTTTCGTGGTGGCGCCCCGTAACGGCTGCCGGTGGCAAAACTTGGATTGGCGCATGGCGGTTAAGTCAAACCGGCACAAACACGAAAGAGCTAGGCTTGAGCAAGCATCATCGATTGGACACCTGATTTAAATGGCGACCGGCATACTGCACTAGCAGACGAAAACCAATCCAAGTTTTGCCAAAACTCGCCGCAAGGGTGCGCCACAAGAGTTACTTCGGAGGCCTATACACATTCTGCACGTGCTTGCAGCCATATGTATTTATCAATACAAAGCTCGGAAGACATGGTTTTGTTATATAAATATTCGTGTGCACCATGCATACAGAGGCTTTTACGCCTCCGCGATGTTTTCAGTACACGACTTCGCCTCGCGCGCTCGTCTACGACTCGTAGTGACAACATCGCGCTCGGCGTAAAAGTCCCACTTTATCTCCTTGGAACACAATGTACTATTCCAAATAATCGTTTGCGTTGCAGTGCCCGGAATCGTCAAAGAATCCATAAATTCTGTCGGAGAATGTATCACCACCTTTTGTCGACTCATCAGTCAATTTCGAGTATCAAGTTTTAAGCTTCAGACACGCAGTGGCGCGTAGTCTTCTTATTATTCCGTGACGTGAGTTTACTACTCTACTCAAAAACACCCTTGTAAAATCTAAACTATTCATCTTAAAGGTTGGATGTAAAGGACCATTTTTATTTCATTAAATTGCATAAAACGAGAAACGTATTGAATTTGATGAGAAATTAATTTTTCCTACTAAAACAACGTCTCGTTAATTGAAGCCTTTTTTCACGTCAATTTTTAAGAACTGTTTTTCGGATATTGTTGCTTAACCTCAGTAGATCGACATATCCCCTTGCGAACTTTTTTTGTAGTCCTAAGGTAAACCATTTCGCCATACCTTGTTCCTGGGTATCTCTGACAGTTTACGCCGCGTACGTTAAGAAACGTCGCTGACGGTTGATTTTTTTACGACTTTCTCGAAAAAAAATTGTTATTAGTCGGCGATTATGGATGTTTATAAAAAACATTCATAAATTATGCACCCAAACCTTTCTCGAGAACTATGCTATGTAATGGCGAGAACCCCATAAAAGTCCGTTTGATAGTTGTCGAGATTATTGCTTTCAGACAGACAGACGCTTTCTTTTATACTAGGTACTAATTTTCACACACACACACACACACACACACACACACACACACACACACACACACACACACACACACACACACACACACACACACACACGCACGCACACGCACGCACGCGCACGCACGCACGCGCGCGCACGCGCGCACACACACACACACACACACACACACACACACACACACACACACACACACACACACACACCCACATATATATATATAATATGGTCAATTGTAAGCGTGCCCGCTCATTGAGGTATTAACCTCAAATTATTCATAAGCGAGTAAAAAAATTTACGATGACGCAGTGCTGCGAATTGACAGCAATGCGACTACGTTCCCGCGAAAAAAGATGTATACACGGTGCCCAAGACGAGTTGCCGGAGCGACGAGAAGACGGCACGAGAGCGCGGGAGAAGAGAACATGCGAAGAGGGCGAAGAATGAAGAAGGCAAGGGTGGAAGGAAAGGAAAGTGAAGGAAGAGCAAAAGATCGGCCGTACGTGCAGAAGTGCCTGTCTATCTATAGGAAAAGGTTATATAGTGACTACGGAGATTGTCTTCGACGGAGCAAGAATCTCAAGAGGACGAACACTCGTTTCCATCATCTCTCTCTTTCTTCCTTCCCTCATTCGCTCACTCTTCTTCTTTCTCTCTCTCTCCGTCTCTCGGTGTCTTTGCTGCGGTTGCGGTCTTTCTGGCAAAGCTCTTCGACGCATTGCGTCTATGAAAGCGCGGCAACGACAAGCTGGCCAATAATCGGACACGACGGACTTGTCCGTCTCTCCGTATTCTTGTTCGATTTTGAAAAAGGGACAAAGGCAAATATGTGTGTGTGTGTGTGTGTGTGTGTGTGTGTGTGTGTGTGTGTGTGTGTGTGTGTGTGTGTGTGTGTGTGTGTGTGTGTGCGTGCGTGCGTGTATGTGCGTGCGTGCGTGCGTGTTGCAAATTTACTTATATATTCTAACATTATTATAATGTTATAAATTATATAAATTGTATAAATGTATACACGAATGTAATGGTATTTAAGTATTTAAAAAGTATTTAAGTATTTAAAAAGTATTTAAGTATTTAAGTATTTAAAAAATATTCGGGCATCTTCGATATGATTTTTTCATTTTATTTGGGCAAAAACACTGTTCTTTCAAAGTTCGACGTTTTGATTTTAGACTTTTTTCGTAGACAAAATATGATAAATTAGCGATTTTTCCCGCAAGACCCATCGTAGTAACGTTTTTATATCTATTTTTTTTCCAAATTAAAATGTTTTTTTTTTCATTTCTTCAAAATTTAGCTTTTTATGCATAATTTTAAATGATTGCTTCTATGAGATTCAATACTTCGTATATAATATTAACACATTAATAAAGTTTTCCAATCATTATTAATAATTTTTTATCATTTTAGTGCCAAATTCAAATACTACTTGTAAAATTTATGAGCAAAACATTTATCTAAATGAGTATTAATAAAATTTAATATAAAAACTTTACAATTTAGAAAAAGTAATAGAAAGAAAAATCTTACCACAAGGGGTGTTGCAGCAAAAACGCTATATTTATCATATTTTTTTACGCAAAAAAAATCGCAAAACAGACAAATCGAACTTATAAAAAATTATTACGATTGCAAAAAACTAGGTAATGTATGGAAGATGGGTTTGAATATGCAAAAAAAAAATCTTTTCATAGAGTACATATGAAAACAAAAAATTGGAACAAAATACTTCATTAATTTTTCAGAAAGTTATGAGCATTTGAATTTTTTTTAACACTACATATTTCTCATTATGTAAGGAAAATTGAAAATATCCCACAAGCGTTTTTAGAAGACAACAATAATATATTTATATTTCAGCCGCATCTAAAGGATCGGGGTTTAAAAATGGTCGATTTGGCGTGGAATATTCCATATATATATCCCCCATATAATATATCTATATAAACATATGCGCACACGCGCGGGCAAATGTTCATTGTATGTATGTATACATGTAATTTCAAAGTGGCATTATTTACCTTTAATTCACGTATAGGTCGTCTCAAAATAACCTAACATTTTATATGATTAATAAAACGTATTACTTATTTGAAAACTACGAATATTTTTATTTTAATATAAAGTACAAACATGGAGGTTATGTGTGGAACACAATTTCCGATAAATGGCCGCCTCATACCTGTTTGCAAACGTTCAATCTTTTGAAGAAATGTTCAATAACATTTTGGCATAATTGCGGACTCATTTCATGAATGATGCTTTCAATTGCTTCCTTAAGCTCCGGAATGGCCTGTGAATCATTGTTATACACTTTTTCTTCCAGAAAACCCCAAAGAAAGAAAGTCCAATGGTCTGAAATCGCACGATGTTGGTGGCCAATTCACATTGCCGCGGCGCGATATAAGACGACCATGAATCTTCCTCCGCAATAACTATGCAATAACAATGCAGAAAATAACAATTTCTATGCGTTGCTCGATCGTGTAGTATCGAGGTTTAGCCCATGGCTAAACCTCAATACTTCCTGATGCTAGTTGGAAGCATACTTCCTGATGCTAGGCACAAAGAAAATGGCGCGCAATTTAAAATGTCAGGTCATTTTGAAACACCCTTTATATTAATATATTTAGTAATAACTAATTATTAATGTTTTAATAATTAGTTATTACTAAATATATTAATATAAAGGGTGTTTCAAGGGTGTCATTTTAAAACACCCTTTATATTAGTATATTTAGTAATAACTAATTATTAATGTTTTAATAATTAGTTATTACTAAATATATTAATACAAAGGGCGTTTCAAAATGACCTGACATTTTAAAGTGCACGCCATTTTCTTTGTGCCGAACATAGAGCACTAAGCTGCTTTATTTTAGTAATATTAGATAGTGATGTGTTCATCACTATCTAATATTACTAAAATAAAGCACGGCACTATTCATTTAACATTGTTCTTTTTGGCTTTTGTTGATTTGTATAAGTAATACTGACACTGCGTGTGGATGAATGTGTATACACTCAACTCTTATTTATTTTTCCGAGCCGACACCACGACCGGGACTGACGACCGACGTTTATTTTTCCCGCGTGAGAGGCGCCCCACTATAGGTGTGGCGGTCCTACTAGTTCCACCATTTCACCGCTACGCGGCTACATCGTTCCAGCGTTTCTAACAAGCGGTCGCAGGGCCATGCGTTTCAATATATAATAACCGTCTTTCCCCTAGATAATAACACCCAGTGCGTCTAGGGCAGGATATAGTAACACAACCCTACTGATGAGAGTGTCACTGTACCCGGGACGAAACGCAAATTCCTTTTCCTGCCTCCTCCTATCTTACCGACCTTTCAGAATCTGGACAAGCCGTGAACAACTACGGGAGTAGAGAGCCACCAATCGAATCTCTACACAGGGTCGATAGCAGCGACATCCTACGATTACCGCGCGAAGAGAAAGTAATATAGGCCGTGATTCGAATTGTGCTGTAAGCTCTCACTGTGCAATACCCACTACAATCGGACCAATCCGATCAACCGTAAGCCCTCTATGAACGCTGTACGCGCAATAGGAAACCTTACTGCCAATTTCTCCCGCTAGAGGGGACATTGTATTATAACGTAAACAGAACATGACATTTAGTGACATTTTCTTTGATTTTGCCCGTGTTTTTACGACTACTGTTGAATTTTCTTTCAATAATCCGTTTTTCATGAATAAATTGGGAAGAATGCATCAGTATTGTGCAATTGTAGGAAGGAACGAAGGCGTTCAGTTGTTTGATAAAAACGAAAAACATCGCAAGCAATGGGAAATTGCTATACGAAGCGAGCACTTTACCCAGATAGACGGATGTACCTCATACTGGCATCATATGTACATCATCACTGTGGCATAGAAAGTCCCACAGCTGTGTAGTATCCCTTATCAGTGCTCCCGTTGAAGTCATATTTGCATCACATGATGATTCACAATAATACATCCAAATGAAGCAAAGTTGTTCTCACGCGAATATGCATGCAGTGAATTCATCAGACTAGCAAATTCGGCTCGCGAATATCTAACAATAAGTGAGTGCATATGGAGCTCATATGGGTGTCACGGCGTGAGGAAATTGTAGTATTCATACGGAGCTCATATTAGCGGCATGGCGCGACGTAACTATGCTGTGCTCATACGGAGCTCACATTAGCGGCATGGCGTGACGTAACTATGCTGTGCTCATATGGAGCTCATATGAGTGTCATAGCGTGAAAAAAAATCCAAATATGTTGATTAAACAAATCTAGTAGGATTTTATATCCATATGTGCTTTATTTATGTTCCTGCCTATATGATAAATGGATTAAAACGTAGCCTGCCTAGTTAAATTTTGTACCTACCTACGGTTTGAACCTAAATCTTCTAATTCGAGAGCTGAACACGCTACGTACCTAGCCATTCTAACACTTGTGCAAACTTTCTTTGTGTCTGCCTATTTGTATCATTCTGGATTTGTATGCATATCGCCGTCATATTGCGCTCAGAGGATGTATCACTGACAAATATACATATCGCTGTCATATTGCGCTCATCGAATGGATCACTTAGAAATATGCATATCGCCGTCATAGGATGTATCACTGAAAACATGCATATTGCCGTCATGGAATGTATTACTGAGAAACATGCATATCGCCATCATATTGTGCTCGTGGGATGAATCACTGAAAAAATATACATATCGCCGTCATATTGAGCTCAACGAATGTACCACCTAGAAACATGCATATCGCCGTCATAGGATGTATCACTGAGAAACACGCTCGCCGTCACGTTGCGCCCATCGAATGTATCACTGACAAATATGCATATCGCCGTCATATTGCTTGCATGGCATGTCTACTAACAGTGCTAACCCAGTGAATTAGTCAACACAGAGCATTGGATGACTTCTATATGACGTAAAATTTGCAGACATTAATTGTGGACACTTGAGCACAGTGATATGAGTTCAACGTGCTCCAAATGTACGATGCATTTATAAACGACATATTGAGATCAAAATGCTTTGTACATTTACGATACTAAATGAGTTCACGGCTTTGCATAATGACATGTAGTCGATATGCTGTAAAATTTGCTTAATCAATTGTATGCACGGCGTGATGATCATGACTGTCTATCTGGGTACAGCCACAAAATATTTAAGGCTGTTCTGATTCTGATCATTTTAGATCTGCAGACTATAGAAATGAAGGATTTGTTACAGCTCAGTGTATAAAATAATATTTTGGACGCTATTTATTCCTAAAAGTATATTCTAGAGTAGTTAATCACTCTAACCTGAAAGTTATATTTGAAGTATTTGCATTTTTTAACCTTCTGGTATTATTTTATTACATAATACTTACGTAGCTCATTTTCATTCTTTACGGGGATAAAACTGAGCCGGGGAATATTGAAAAAAGGGGTTATACTTTCCCTGTTTGATTGGAGCAAAAAAGAAGCATTAAAGGATGAACAGAAAAGAACGAGGGTAGAAACCGATTGTTCAAGTCTGATATAGTCAAATATCCGTATTTATTGTCCATTATATCCATTCATTTCATTTTCGTACAAGACATGCACCGTGAAAATGTACCGCGCGCATTGACAGCTTCTTTTGTTTACGTTATGTTTACGTGGCGCCATTTGCGCTGAGCTTTGCGCAAGGGTCCCTATTCGGATCGCGGCCATACCATGCTGTGGTAGGGATATATAAACCTACATAAATACATTGTGCCGACTAACACAAACTGACAGTTCACCCGTGAAAAAGTAATGAGGCGTTTATTCATTTTCGAAGGGTACGACAAAAACGGCGAGGATGGTTGCAGCTACGAGCATAGCTATACTGAAAAAAACAATATTTAATTTACATACGATCTATTTCAATCAAATAGGTTTTTTCCTTGTCTCACGGTCTACTGAGATCTTATTTGTTTCAAAGACATTTCAAAAAATTTATTTCAGCTGTTCTTTTCAAATATTAAATATATTTAAATTGAATATATAAAGATTCGATTCAAATAAATTTTCATTTGCTTATAATATACACTGTAAATCCAATACGCATAAAATATTTCATAAATCTAAGATGAAATGAAATACTTAATTGAGAGTTTTACCACAATGATATTATATCGTAATTCGTAATGTGTGTGTACGCGGGCGCGCGCGCGCGTGTGTGTGTGTAAATAATTCCTTTCTCTCCTCCCTCTCTACTCCCACCCCCTTTGATGTGTATGTTGCAATAACGGCATACCATTAGTTCAATCAAATACAAAAATGGTTGACTCTACGAAAATTCTATTTGATTTCAATTTCAAAAATTCATTACATACATTTAGTGGATTCAACTGAATTGTTTTTTAAACAGATGAAACCGAATCACAGATTTATTAGGATTAAATAAAAGATTTACTTATTAGACCATATTAAATAGATTTTGATTTGAATGAACAAATATATTTAAAATAAATAATTCCAATAATGGAATGCAATAGGAAAAATTTGATTTCACCAAAAAACTGGTTAATTCAAATTTTAAAAACATCATATAGTCGAGGTTACTTAATACCAATATAATTTTTCTGTCAGTATAGGGTCATAGAGTGTGGAGAGGGCAAGAACGCATCCGACAAATAACTGGTCGCCATTTCGCAAAATAGCCGGCAGTACAAAATAGCTTGCGGCACAATAAATGAGAGTTGACTGTACATTAGGGTGCCACAAATTTGAGCTCTATTTTTATCCTTTTTCTCACCATCCAATTATCTTCTTTAAAGAAAAATAAATCAATTGTCGCAAAAGCTGTGAGCGATCAAAAAATATATAAAGGTCGGTCAAGCCTCCGAAAAATTCTAATTATCATTAAAAGATCGACTTTTTTTCGTCCACTTCTCACCCATAAATTTTACGCTTTACAATTTTTTAATTAACCTCGCGAAAGCTCTATCCGACCAATGAATATTTAGTGGTCGCTCAAGGGCTTCGAAATATTCAAATTTTCAGAACAATTAGGGGAAGGTTCTGCCTTGTTGAGCCAAAAATGTTCGATTCATCACCAATTTTTTATGCGAAAAATATTGAATATAGAATGTTGATATTTGGTATGTTCACTAAGCGATCTTTATTAAACATAAAAATATTTTTTAAAGTTTAATAGTGTGTATAAGTTGACCCAAAATCAAGAAGATAAATTGAAAAATAAAAAAATACGGAGCACAAAACTGCGGAAAGTTTTGGGAAAACTTTCCGCAATCTTTCAGCGATCTTTATTAAAGATACAAATATTTTTTAAAGTTTGACAAAACATGGTAGGGGGAGCGGGAGGAGCCACGTATGTCGGTGCGCGGGCACCGACATTCTTCGCTTGCGGAAGTCCTAAATCCCGGACAGGTGATCTGAAGCAAAAAAATCAAATATATTTTCACTTCGTACAATAGTGTGTATAAGTTGACCCAAAATCAAGAAGGTAAATTGAAAAATAAAAAAATACTGAGCACAAAACTGCGGAAAGTTTTGGGAAAAAAACAAACTTCCTTCCGATTACTCACTATTTTTCAATTTTTCTTTTTGATTCTAGGTCAACTTACACACAATGTTGTACAAAGTAAAAATATGTTTGATTTTTTCAGACTTCAGATCACCTGCCCGGGACTTAGGACTTCCGCAAGCGAAGAATGTCATCGCCCGCGCACCGATATACGTGGCTCCTCCCGCTCCCACCGCCATGTTTTTTCAAATATTAAACAACATTTTGTTGTTCAATAAAGACCGCTTAGTCAATATACCAAATATCAACATTCTATATTTAATATTTTTCGCATAAAACATTGGTTAAAAATCGAACATTTTTGGCTCAACAATGCAGAACTTTTTTCTTTAAAAACAGTTTGCCGCGCATCATAATGCGACCCACAGTTAGTCTCGTTAGTCAAACTGCAGATCAATCGTAGCTGTACTCTGTGACGAGCGACGCTATAATACAATAATACATAATAACACGTATCGTCTAATTAGTGTTCGTTACAAATTATTATAAAAAATTATTCAGAAAATGTAACACTTTGCTATTTATTTTGTTTTTATGCCACAAGAAATTATAGTGCATGCGAGATTTATTTTTTGGCGGAAATTCTGAATTTCGAAAATCTTGAGCGACCACTACATGTTCATTGGCCGGCTTTCGCGAGGTTGATTTAAAAATTATAAAGCGTAAAAGTCATCAGTGAGAAGTGGACGAATAAAATCGATTTTTCAATGAAACCTTGAATTCTTGGGAGTCTTGAGCGACCTCTAAATATTTGACCGCTCGCAGCTTCCGTGATAGTTTTTTCTTGCTCTAAAGAGGATAATTGCAGGGTGAGAAAAAGGGAAAAAATAGAGCTCAAATTTGTGCCACCCTACTGTACATACAGGGTGCGGCAACATAACTTCCTTTTTTTAAATGCGCGCCATTCAGTCGATTGATGTCGTAACGGAGCGCTAGTGGTCTCTTTCGAAAGGGGGGACTCTAAAGTTTTATCCCAACACACTTCAATCGCCATCATGCGTTAGAACTGTGAGGAGCGTGCTGTTGCCGTTGAGGCCTACTTTTCGAGTGGATGTTCTGTGATCGCAACCCAGCGTGCCTTTCGGTATCGCTTTAATTTAGCCCCGTTGGCCCCTGTCCCAGACCGGAAATCAATTGTTACGTAGGTCACAACGTGTTTGGTACTAACGAGACGGTGCAACGGCACACACTTCAAGAGCGATTGAGTGAAGACTTCACTTGTGATTTTTTTCTATAGGGTTTTTTGAAATCCCGTGTTTATGTGAATCGTCCAAGGACCCTACAAGAGCTGATGACCAACATCCGGGAAGAAATTGCCAACATAACACCTGCTATGCTGGCAAGAGTCATGGTAAACGGCAGAAATCGGTTTACTCAGTGTATGGAGAATGGGGGACGTCACCTATCTGATTTGATCTTCAAAACTGTGTAAAACAAAACTTTAGACATTATAAAAAACAAATAAAAATGTTCTGATTTATACAATGGGTGTTATTAAGTTTTGAAAATAGGAAGTTATGCTGCCGCACCCTGTATATTGCAAATTAACTAAGTGATCTCGAACGAAAAGATTTAGTCGGTTGCCCGTCCTAGATTCGTTTATTAGGAACGCTGGAGCGCGCTTAACGAACAATGAACATAGTACATGATATATATACATACACTCCCACACATACGTAATCCTATGTTCTAGATTATTGCCCCGTATTACGGCAACCGGGGCGTTTCGCAGATAAAGGTCGAAAGCGCCCTCTACACACTCACGTGGCAGATACAATTCACAATAAGGGTGCTATAGTATATAGTCACGTTGCACGTGTGCCCCGATTCGTTCGCGGTCGATTCATGCGTTTTTGTGGTGGACGTAGTTTTAATCGTTTTCTTTTTTTTTTATTGCTGTTTCAGCCTATGTCAATTTGGTTTCAACGAACTAACGCCACCTCCTCCTGCCGTTGCCTTTTTTTTAATCACTCACAGTTTTCAATCAACTTCACATGCTAAAGATTTTCAGAAGCCATCGAGTGCGTTTATTATGAATGACATTTTTGGTAAAACGTTTTGAGGGTTCGAAAATTCAAGTACGAGGTACAGTTTTTGCGTTTTGCGTGAAAATTATCGAGAGAAAGATTTTTAATGTAGATTTCAAGTGACCTGTGACGAAAAGAAGAACTAAACAACAGAGAAAGAGAGCATATGTAACCCAAAGCGAAAGATGGCAGATTCATGCCATTTTATCACAAATTTTAGGCCTGTTCCTGTTGTGAGATGAAATTCACAATGGTGTTAAAGTTTGCAACGTTTAACTCAACGAAAATTCTTTTTTTTTCTTCCATTTTTATTGCCTCATTTTTATTAATACACAACATCTTTTTTTGCGCATTTAGATATGACATTTTTCGACTTTTATTACATTTTAAGCGTATATCCTTGGGGGAATAATGCACTGATTACAAATATCACGGCGTTTTGGTCCAGAGCTCAAAAGTACGCCTGCTCAACGCGAAAATTGTGTTTCCATACACATTTGACGATTTTTAATATAAACTGTTTTGAAGGATATGAAGGGTGAATTCGCATTCAGGTAAAAATAGATGGAGAAAAACTTATTGAAAAAGTATTTAAAGTTCATATTTTTTAGCATCTCGGCGTAAAATAAGTGTCTTCACTCAATCGCTGCTCATTTATTTTCCGTTTCGATTTGAAACTTCTCTCCGCGGGCATTCTTTTTTCTACCGGTTGCTGTGAAAACTGCTGCTTGATTCATCAAGCCACGATTACTTTAAGATTTTTAGCAGAATTTCAAAGTCGGACCTTCGATTTCTGTGAATTTTTCCATACATACCACTTTGCCGCTTTTTGGTCATTTTTCGAGTGCACTTTCCAGGGAAACTAATTGAGATATCAGGACTAAGCGGCATTCTCTTAGTCCAACAAAAACCTTTTGGAAAACCGCGCCAACACGTCTCCACGGCTCAAATAGGAATGCCACTGCGGCTCTTTCAAATTTCCGGATCGGCGCGGTTTAAAAAAAGTGGTATTACGGGTCAATTTTTTTTTTTCAACTTTGACAACTTTTTGGTCGTTTATGCTAAGGGAAATTTCCCGCTGATTACAAATATGACGGAGTTTTCGCTATGAGCTTAACATTGCGTCGGCTAAATGCGGAAAACCAGTTCATCATATATACATTGAGTACATTTTTTTATAGAAATTGAGGATTTGGGAGAAAATAAATAGTTAACTCGTATTCACGGGGTAAAAATACATCGACAGAGACCAAAAAAGCTATCAAAAAACCAATTTTTTCGCATCTCGGCCAAGAATGTCTTCACTTAAGGGGTCTTCGCACTTTAGACGCTAAAAACGCTATTTTCATGAATTTTTTGGATAAGTTTATATTATAGATATTTATATAAAAGTTGTTACACTTAATAAATACACTTTTGAAATACATTTAAATAAAATTTTCATTTATTCAAGTCACCATTTATAGACAAAAAAGGTAGTTAAAAAAATGTCCCTAAAAGTTGTAGGTCTGCGCTGTTGATGAAATCTCGGAGATGGATCATCCGAAACAAAAAAATCAAACGGTTTTAGATTCAGTATGTTAATGACTAGCGCATATCATGCGATTTTTTATATATGCAAAAATAACCAAATAGCGGCCATATTTCGAAAAAACGAAAAAAAAAACTGTTTCACCGTTTTTGGCTAAAAAAAGGTAAATATCAAAATTTTAGAAGAATCCTTGATATGCGCTATAGCTATAGTTGTTAAGAATATGTAGTTCAACTTTCATAAGGATCGGTTCAGTAGTTTCGAAGATTTTATCAACAACCCGTCGAAAAGCGTTGTATCGAGAAAAACGTGTTTAAAGTTTGTTTGGGTTACACAAATACATACATTTTAGAAAAAATGTATTTCGAAAATGTATTTATTAAGTGTAACAATTCTTATATCAATATCTATAATATAAACCTATCAAAAAAATTCATTAAAATAGTATTTTTTTAGCGTCTAAAGTGAGAAGACCCCTTAATCACCACTCGTTTCTTTTTCGTTGCGATTCAAAATACCCCTCAGCGAGCATTCTCTTCATTTTCTCTACTTTTTATTACAGATTATCGTTCAGGCTGTCTGATGTATATTTTGCACAAGGCCATTGGGGTAACCAGCATGTGTTTCTGGGTAAGGTCTAGGGGGAGGAGCGGGCGGGGGGAGGGGTGTTTTCGTTCGCAATCATTTAAAGAGAATTACATAATAGTCAATAATGGAGTTTACACAGAAAAAATTAATCACCCGTTCATGTTAACATTAATATCAAACTCTTGCAATACCTTAAAAACGAATCGACTAATTTTCCTTATTCTTTAATCTAGTTATCAGTCTTTAAAATTTGCTTTTAGTAGGTACTCAATTAAATAAATCTTAGTTTTCAATTTTTTTCTGCAAATTGGTCGAACACTTTTCTAGTTGGAATTTTTTTTTAACCCTGTCATTATCTATGTTCAGCAGTGACATACGAGAGAATCGTTCCTGAAGAGTTGTGCATCTCAGCCACGTTTTTATCCGTCTTATGGCAGAAAAACTCTGTCACAGCCTGCGGAGTTCACTAGGAGTACTATTGCTGCTCGGAAAAATGTATAAAGGGTGTCCCCAAATGATCTGACATTTGAAATTGCGCGCCATTTTTTGTGGCGAACATAGAGTACTAATCTTTGACAATTGGCATCGGGGAGTATTGAGGTTTAGTTATGGATAATTACACGATCGAGCAAGGTAAGGAAATTGTTATTTGTTGAATTGTTATTGCATAGTTATTGCAGACGAAGTTTCATGGTCGTGTTATCTCGCGCCGCGGCGATGAATTGGCCACCAAGATCATACGATTTGACGCCATTGGACTTGTTTCTTTGTGGTTTTCTGAAAAGAAAAGTCTATGCTAATGATCCACAGACCATTCCGGAGCTCAAGGAAGCAATTGGACGCACCATTACGGGGGAACACCATTTACAAATTTAAAAAAATCGATTTTTTTTCTTTCCATACATCGATATAAAGCTAAATTCCAAGAATTGCCTGAGATTTCGTGGAGAAACACTAGGCGCGTTCGTGCTGAGTAGACGCATGCAAGTGTGCGGCCGTCTTCCTCCCTTAATGAAATTAACCCGGACTTATGCCAAAATGTTATTGAAAATTTCGTCGAAACATTGAACATTTGCAAACCGGGACGAGGCGGCCATTTATCGGAAATTGTGTTCCACACATAACCTCCACGTTGGCACATTATATTAAAATAAAAATATTCTTACTTTTCAATTAAATAATGCATTTTATTAATAAATTTGAATATCAGGTAATTTTGACACATCCTATACAGGTTAAGGCAGTGCGCCTTTTTAATTTGCTTTCTTAAATTGCTCGCATTAATTTCATCACTTTTAAATGAAAGTATGTTTTTTTATGACCATCGCTTCAGCTTCTAACAAAGAGACGGCACGACCATGTGGTCGGGGATTTGGCCGAATTTTTTTGTGGTGAAAGAGGACCCCTAGCACCTCACGTGGTTAAAGTAGTAGGACGCACTACTCGGAAAATTCCGAGAAAAATCGATTCGAAGTTTCTTAGGCGCCTTATGAGTTCAAAGTGTCAGGCACTTGTCGAGCCGCCGTCTAGTCGAGACGGTTATAGGGCTCGGTCTTTTGCGCCGGAGGTCTCGGGTTCGATGCCTCCGACGGATCTATTTTTTTTCTTTTTTTTTGTTATCCCAACAATTATTGAAAACGGTTCTCATCCCTACATTATTTAAAAAAATTTATTTAAGCTGAAAAAGCTGAAATTCTTTAGACCCTTGGAAGGGTCTAAAGAATTTCGACCTGGAGTCCCCTTAGGATTATAACGCACATTTGCACATGGGACTGTGCGTGAGTCTGTGAGAATTGAACAGCAGTTCATTTTTCGATTTCGTCGTGAACAGACGTGCCTATTTTTTATTGTTAAATTTCAAAGTTCTCTTACAATTCGAAGTTAAAAAAAGTAAAAAAGTAAAAAAAAAATGTCTACTGAAGAAGTTGCTGGCCCTTCTGGGATAGGGGAGGAAATTCCTGAAGAATCCATGTACAGTACTACCTCTCTAAGAGAGCCCTCGCTAAGAGAGAATTTCCCCGCCGTTCCGCTTGAGCGCATTTTATGGCTTCCCCCACCTAGCTCGAGCTGTCCAGTGTACCCGAGGCCTCTCGAGTTTGTCGCGGACAACTCGATAAGAGATCGCGAGCGATTTCAGAAAATCGCACGTCGCACGATTGTCAAATGGATAATATTCCTTTGTGTAATAATATATACGTTTAGCCGTAAAGTCGGAGAAAAAAACATGCACGATAATTAAATTTCAAGTAGTAATTTAATGCAAGTAAAATATATTTTAATAGACATTAACACAGCATAGAATATTATTGATATTGATAAAAATTATCGAGGCTACATTATACTAGAGATATGTTTATGAGTAGTAGTAATAAATGCAAATATCGTACAGCATGTACAATATGTATGTTTTCATAACATATATACTATACATCAGAGTATAGAGTCCTGTTGACGTCCGCAAGAATCGTAGAGACGGCTTCATTTTCGTGATCAGCTGGCGCTCTCTTATCGAGTTCGAGTGGAGAAACACATACACGCTACCACATGCGCGATTTTCGAGCGCGCTAACCTAGCGGTGGGGGAAGGCTTCGGCGACGAATTTCTCGAGAATTTCTCGAGAATTTCTTCCCCTAACCGCCCTAGACCGCTCTCTTAGAGAGGTAGTACTGTACAGTGATAAATCAAAATCGCGATTGAAGGACGCAGTAGTTTATTATGAAAAGCTGTTGACGGAAAATAATTTAATTGTATCGACACCTTCGGAAGAAATATCTCACGATGCTATCGTATTGGCCGGAGAACTTTATTATAATACATTGGAACTTTTGGGTGAACAAAAAATCGTAATTGAAGAGGAATTAATTCACGCTCATAAGGATTGCGAAGAATTACAGTTCGAAGTGCCCCAACTTGATTCTTCTCCAGACGAGTACGAACCGGAACCGAACAAAAAAATAAAAGTGAAATGATTCCCATTGCCTACAAAGTCAAAGTCGGGAACATTGCTAAAGCGCATCCCACGCGATCTTTGGCGACATTGCAAAAAAAAGGATGCAGCCGCTTAAAGAGAAAAGAATATCTTTTACAATGGGAGAATGATATTAAAAGTGGTGGAACGAGATTGGACAAATTTGAGGCGATAGATTCGTGAACCTACGACCGTTTTGTGGAAGCAAGACAGCAATATCAGCAAGTTACGACAAGAAACTTACAACAATGGGCGTTGGCTGCTGCTGCACAATTCATCGATTTCAATTTCAAGGCGTCTGATCGATGGGTCACGGCATTCAAACAGAAACACAAAATTTCTTAACGGAAAATCACGAAACTGATTTCGAAAAAAGAGACGGCATCAATGGAGGGAATCCGGGCGTCTGCAGAGACCTTCCGTCGACAGACGTGCCGCGTAATACCTCAATACCATGAGGATTATTACACTATGTTTACAGGATTATTACAGTATGAACTGTAGCTAATAAGCTAATAAGCTACAGTTCACACCACTAAAACTATCGTTAGATTAACAAAATGTTTGTTATGCCAATCGAAAATCAAGTTGAACGCATTTAAAGATACATTTTGTTAAACCAACTGCATTTTTTTTTCAGCGTATGTTATAAATACTGACCAAACAGGTAAATACAAGTTTTCTGCGTACAAAATGTTTTTACCGATGCAAAATGTATAAATTCAAAATTAATCATATAAAAAGCTTTCTACATACGTATTCGAATATTTTTTAATATTAAAAATACTATTTTTTTCAGGATCTCAATATCAATCTGTTTTCAACAGGATACTCACTCAAAAAGGGAATAAAACAATTTTCGTCAAAAAGTCGGATTTGATTAAAGTGACGCATTCATACACCGCACAATATTCCATAACATTATCCGGAAAACTGCTCCCACATGTCTTCGTATGTTTGCAAGAGGCAAATTTCAATTTCATTTCGGACCTCGTATTCAAAAATTAGTAGATGGTTATGGCAATACATATGAGGCATTCGACGTCACTTCAGCCAGCAAAAAAAATCCACAAATAATTTTGAAAAATCGAGTTACTTTATTGAAAAATATTCACCGAGTGTCGACATTTAAAAAAAAATTCTGACGTTTTTTCTCGTTGATTACCACTTTTTAATATTTTTCCATTCAAATGGCTGTATCTTTGGCAGAATTTGACGTATTTACATTCGTAAAAAACGTAAATGTGCGTCTTTTTCTAGCCTTCCAGAAAAAAATTAATTTAAATTTTATTGAGCAGGTCGAACGTCCGTTTCAGGGCAAAATATGCAAAAATATTTTTTTTTCTCAAGGAAAGACACTCGTTATTTTATTTTTAAGAATTTCGCCGAATTGTGAATACGAAAAACGGATTTTTGGTATTTTTTATATTCCTAAACACCGTGTAGTAACAGCTATTTTTATTTTAATTTTTTTAAATTAATATTCAATTGAAGACTGTGGAGCACTCGTTGTATGTTTACCAGGTTTTTGAAATACATGTGACATATATGTCATATGTATTGGAGCCTTGGATTACCCCACACTCTTCAATCGAATATTAATTTTAAAAAATTAATAAAAAGAGCTGTTACTTCACGGTGTTTAGGAATCCCCTAATATGAAAAATAACAAAAATCCGTTTTTCGTATTCACAATTCGGGAACATTAAAAAAAAAAATAACGAGTGTCTTTCCTTGAAAAAAAAATATTACTGCATATTTTGCCCTGAAACGGACGTTCGACTTGCTCAATAAAATCTAAATTATTTTTTTTCGGGATGGCTATAAAACGACGCACATTTTTGTTTTTTACGAATGTAAATACGTCAAATCCTGCCAAAGATATAGCCACTTCAATAGAAAAATGTTAAAAAATGGTAATCAACGAGAAAAACGTCAAAAGTTTTAAAAAAATTTCGACACTCAGTGAATGTTTTTCAATAAAGTAACTCGATTTTTCAAAATTATTTGTGGATTTTTTGTTTACTGGCTGAGGTGACGTGGAATGCCTCATATACGAATGTTATTACGACATCATCGAAGTCCGGAAAACTAACAACAGCCTTATACACGGATTTTCTCCAGACGTGTTTAAAAACTTACGTCGGGGAGAATAAATTTTTACTTCTCATTGACTCTCGGGGGGGTCAAACAAATCCAGAGATGTTTGATGAAATCTTCCAAGATGACGAAAATATGCCAACTTGCTCTGCAAAAGTAATTCCTCCAAAATGCACTCCCTTGGTGTAACCGTGCGACGTTTATTTTTACAGACAAGTTAAAGTTTCATAAAGCGCTTGCAAAATTGCAGCGAATTGTTAGAGCAGAATCGTAAAATTAATTCCCAGGAATATTGTATAAAAATCCATTCAATAATTCACCATGAATTATCGTCACCAATATTCCGAGACGTGATTCAATACGCCTGGTTTGCCTCAAAATTATCAGTTACTAGAAACATTTTCATGAATGTTAATGGGACATGTTTTTGTACGGATGTATTGCAAACTCCCTGCGATTGTAAAAAATCCGCATTTATATATTGCGCAAGAGGTCGCAAAAATTATTGCTTTTTTTGTTTCTACGATAATTGCCACTGCGGTTTTTGTATATAATTATTATATGAATAAAAATTGAATTTTTTCTAATCGACTTTGTTATTTCTCATTAAAAACCCGATGTTCCTCCTCATATACTTTACAATGAAAAATAAAAAAAACCCACCGTTATGAATTGTTTTATTGAAAAAAAAAAGAAAATAATGTAAATAATTTTTTTTTAATAATGTCGGGATGAGAAACATTTTGAATGATTGTTAGGACAACAAAAAAAATGAAAAAAACATAAGATCCGAAGGAGGAATCGAACACGAGACCTTCGGCGCAAAATACAGATCCTTAACCGTCTAGACTAGAACGGCGGCTCGACAAGTGCCTGACATTTTGAACTCATAAGGCGCCTAAGAAACTTTGAATCGATTTTTCTCGGAATTTTCCGAGTAGTGTGTCCTACTACATGAACCGCGTGAGGTGCTAGGGGTCCTCTTTCACCACAAAAAAAAAATCGGCCAAATCCCCGACCCCACGGTCGTGCCGTCTCCTTGTTAGAAGCTGAAGCGATGGTCATGAAAAACATACTTTCATTTAAAAGTGATGAAATAAATGCGGGAAATTTAAGAAAGTAAATAAAAAAGGTGCGACTGCCTCAACTTGTATAGCGTGTGTCAAAATTACCTCATAAAATAATCGCATAATTTTTTAATTTTTACATTATATTATTACAACTGTCAAGTGTTAAAAAGACATTTTCTTTTTAGAACAAAACAGAATGGCGGCGTTATAAGATATTTCTTTAGGCGTATTTTGAAAGATTGCTCATGAAATAGCTGAAAAAATTATTGATCTATCTGGCTGAAATTTTGGGAGGATTCTCACTATAAGATTATTGGAAGGATATACCTAAAGTTTCAAGGTTATCGCGTAAATGAATTACCTTTTTGGGGTGAAAATTGTCGCGAAAATGGTAAAAAAATATGAAAATTTGATTGCAATGCCTACTCAATTTTTAATTGTATACTTTTTTATGTTTCTTTCCAATATTGTTATAGTGAAAAACCTTCCAAAATTTCAGCCCGATCGATGAATAACTCTTTGAGCTATAACGTGAGCAGTTTTTCAAAAGACGCCTAAAGGAATACCTTATAACGCCGCTATTTTGTTTTATTCAAAAAAGAAAAAAAATTAACACTTGAAAGTTGTAATAAGATAAAATTAATGAAAAATGACTAATTTTCGGGCGTCTCAAGGGATTTCCCTCCTTAGGTCAACATTTAGACCAAACTTTAGTTCCATATACCACGTGACATGAGTACGAGAGAGATAGCTGAAATTTTCGAACAGAGATTTTTCAGAGATTAATAATATTTAGGGCAAAAGGAAATCATTAAGCTCTGCGTCAGGGAATTCTCCAGAGCCTAATGCTTTGTTTTTCTTTAAAAAAATTCAACCATCTATGAGAAAATAGGGTTGAAAAATTGGTGAGGTTATGTTGACCTTGTACATGCCCTTAACGAACGCAAATAGATAAAAATAAACTTCCGCGCTGAAGGTATCGCGATTAAGAAACCAGTCGAGGGATCTCAACATTAGTCGATAAGGTCGGGACCAACAAGCACGTTGAACGACTCTATGGAACAATGAAACCCACGGCCCCCTCTCGCGTCGAAGTTGAACTATCAAAAAAGAAAGTATGAAAGACTGCCAGCAGCATGGGTCAAATAACTTTTCCGAACATCGCATCGTGCGCAGCTTTAGTAGAACGTCGCGAAGTTGGAAAATTGTTTTCATACGTGAGACGAAATTCGATTCGTCGAAACACAACGACAGCGCTTCTTCGCGCCACCATTCCTGTTCGACTGTGCGTTGTGCATATACTTTGCATGCAAACTGCCGCATCTGCGTGGACACGGGGGCTTGTCGCGAATACATTATACTCGGAGCATAACATGTGCAAAATTCTTCGCCAAACTCGGGAGCGTATCGAGTTTCGTTTTATCAAATGATCGGAGGGATTCGTAGTTTCAATACTTCGTTACTGCACTGAAGAACGCGCTATTGTATGCGAACGTAGTTTGCATAATAATTAATGAAGCGAGGTCGTAGAAAGTGGGAAAAACTATTGAAACAAAAACTCACATGACGGCAACAATTCTCCGTTATTCCGGTTGGGAGTCGCGAAAAATAGCAGCGAACGTTTTCCCCGAGGACAATTTTGGAGATAACCTAAAAATACACCCTCACGTTGCACACACGTTTTTCACTGCACGGTAATACATCATTTCAACGCGATACGGTCGATGATGAACCACAAAACTTATTTTTCACTTCTACTGTCAGTAAATTTGCTGTATTCGAAGAGTATATCAAGTTTTTTACGACGACTTTTACGGACGAAAACAGAGCGACAGCTGATTGTGCGGAGCGAGCGGAGCGCACTGGTGCTGCCATCTAGCAGTGGCTCGGGCATACTCGACCCGTAGCGGTCGATCTTGCCACACGGCGGACAAAAGAGGGTCACAGATCGGTAAAGCATGCGTTGAGTTTCATCAATTAAAGAAATGCAACAATTAAGCGCTTAGATATTTCCTGAGGGTGCTATTTTGCATCGAGGACATATTTCGTGCATTTTTCACTATTGAGAGAAATCTGCGAAATTTCCTGGGCGAGTCTCAAACCTTCTCGGTAATTTAGAAATTTATGTTACCGATGATGATTACAGAAGCCAATAAATATATAGGGATTCCTCGAGTGTAATACTCGAATTGTGGATTAGGTAAAAACTCGTCGCCAGTTGAGTGGCCTTGACCATCTGCACCCACCCTCGTACATTAGGTGTCAAAATGCCTTTTACATCAGCGTATCAACCGTACACCAATAAGGCTATGTTTCTCGAGAGTAAATAACCTGCATTTGAACGGAAGACGGTATATTTCGGTGCAATGGAAAATACAAGAAACAAAGCGATACATGCGCAAAATTTAAAGAGGGATGGGATATTTTTTCGTCAGTGGTAGGAAAAGTGATGAAGATACGCAGTTTTCTCTCCTTGTCGCACCAATGACAAATCTGTTCGACAGGGATATAGAGAAACCTAAGTTTTCTGTCTCTGCCCGAGGCGTTACAGTGTTACCAGACTTGAGTACCGACGCGCACGGGCGATGCCATCTCGCGTGTACACCGGGAGGCTGCTTCGTTGGTAAGTTCATTATCAGCAGAGAAATAATCCGACACCCGGCCATGCGCTGGGTGTTTTGAAATACTGCCGAATCAACTGTACGAACTAAATACAATCTCACTTATTCTTTACTAAATTACATCCTCGAATTGCACACGGAAGCGCGTTTTTCTCTACACAAGAAATTTATATATCTATACGTATCCATGTATATTTCCGAATAAAAATATATACATATATATTTAAATACACAGATACATTGTTATTGAGAAGAACTTTTTCTTTGTTTTTGTCTTCGTACAAAACATTCGGGCGCGGTGCGTCTAGCGAAGTGAAGGCCAAAAAAAATCACGGCACGAATCGAAGAAAATAGACGATCCTTTGTTCCTCAGTGTGTTGCCGTTCGTACGGTCAAAGAGGAAGTCGAAACTTGAGTCGTCTAAGATCACTAAATCACACCGACTTGTTGCTTCGATTATTTAGCAAAGAATCATTGCTTTTTCGGTTAATCAACAATGGCGAAACGGGTGAACGCGATGGATGGCATGCGTCTCAAGTAAGTGGATTGCGAGAACAATTAATTATTGAAAAAAAAACTTTCTACCACTCAAATTGAATAGTTGGATATCTTACGAATGATATGCCGAATAAACGTTGAGCTTTTATCAGTTTAAATATAGTAATTGGAAAACACGTGTTATTACAATAATTTCGAGGTCATTTTTTTTTCTCGACAAAGATCTTTCCGCGTTCAAGGACTTAATGGCAAAAAAAAGTAAACATCTGCGTGGATTACGAATTGTTGAGGGACAGGAAAATTTCGTCGTCGATTTAAAAAGAGGGTAAAAAATAAAATGTCTACGGACTTATATTTAGTTGGCAAAAATCGATCAGTAGCATTTAGTCAAACGAATCTTCTTTCATTTGTTTCAATTAAAAATATCTGTGTTCTTGGAGGTGGTGAAAATTTTAGAAAAATGAACAGAAACATCCTCTGCTCTGTTCAAAGATAAGCGTTTATCTCTTTGTTTGCTGGAAAAGTGATCTGTTTAGGGGAAAATTGGCTTGTAGGATTTTTACTGAATGTGTGGCACACGTCCTTGAGGTATTCCCCTCACGAACGCGAATATTCAATAATTAACTGATTTATGTCTACAACCAAGTAAAAATACACCGCAGTATGCTGATAAAATTTCAAGCCAAGTTATCGAACGTTTAAAGAATAATGTCTACTTCAAAATGTGGATGGTATTGAAGTTTGCTTAGTTGAAATGCAAACAAATCATATTTTTTCAGCACATTGAGGCTGTTAAAGTCGCTGAAACATTCTTGAGAATCCTTGTCTAAAATGTACACCCAAAAGGTGCAAAAAAATATTTTCGATAATAAAAATAAAGAAATTTGAAAAATCGAGAAGAATTTTCTTTGCATTTCAACGATGCAAACTTTAACACGATAAATGTGGTTTGCCTGAGACAAAACTGGGCAGTAGAATTTTTACCGACTGGACGTGTGAGCCATGCCTTTAAGCGCTACTATAATTTACCAATGATTCAAAAAGACCCTCCTTTTGCCCGTACAAAATATGGCACGTCGCAAAAAGAATACCTTTAGTTATTGAAGCGTTCTTGCTGTTTGAGCGATGCTATGCTTGTATATAATTCAATATCTAGTTTTTCTCAACATTTCTAACTTTCAAATCCTCTTGCACCAAAGAGCGATGATCGAACGATAATGCAATGACACTTTTGCCTATACGTAATTTTTTATTCGCGATAAGTCCATAGGTGTAGTACTCAGGACAAACGAGGATGCGATGGTACGATTTTGTAACCTACCGATTCATTAGTCGCACAGAGCCGTTACGTGAAAATGTCAGCCTGAAAATGCAATACAATCTGTGAAAGCCAATAATATATAAGTTTGCATCGTTGGAATGCAACCAAAGTTTGAAAGCCAAATTTTTTCTACCAAATTTGGGCTACGAAAAATACTCAACGATTTTTTAGGATCCTTATAATGAATTTGCAGGATACAATTTTTGTTTTATGACGACAAAAAAATAATACGGGTATTTTTTATGTCCGATGCGTTCCAACGACGCGAACTTTAACCTCGTTGAATCGGTGCGAGAATGGAATTGAAATCAAAATTGAACGGTGACCATTCCTGCAGAGACTTGATGTCGGAGGAAGGCCTAGTGATAGACGTTGCGGACGAGCTGGACGAACATTCGTACGAGCCTTATGGATTCAATCCTAAGGTCCACTTGACGAACGACGAGATCATCAAACTCTTGAACATGGAAGAATTTGCGGAGGACGAGGATAATGAATCGTCCGACATGGGCGAGACGATGATGCCGTGGAGCATAAGTTTCGAAAAAATCAAATCCAAGTCGGAGAATCTTACGAAAGACGGGAAAATAACGAAGCTCGTGAGGCAGAATGGCGTGGGCGAGGTGGCGCAACGCGATTCGCTGGTTGTCATTCATTACGGCGGATACTTTGAGCATCAGGACGAACCCTTCGACTCGACTTTTGCTTACGGGTCGCCCAAGAGATACGCTCTAGGTCAGGGCGAATTGATCTGGGGCCTGGAGCTTGGTATTCGCACCATGAGGAAGCACGAGACCGCCGTATTCGTGATACATCCGGAGTTTGCGTACGGTGAGCTTGGCTGCGTGCCGCTCATCCCGCCGGCCGCTGAGGTGCTTTTCATCGTTCGTCTGCTCGACATAATAGACGGCTCTGCCGACACACTGGAGAATCTCACTGTCCAGGAGAGAAAGCAATTCAAAAACGCGAAGATTCGAGCCAACGTTCTCATTAAGACTGCAGCCGAAAGCTTCAAACGCAACAAGACCCGGCAAGCAATCAGAGAGTAAGTGTAATTCGACACGTGAGTTAACTTCGGTAATTTAATTGATTAGAGGAATATGAGGATGCAGAGCTCTAAGTAGCATAGTCTATTTTTAGCTCCGGTACGAATGCCTCTACATCCTCAAGTCACCGGACAGATGCGCCTTGGAAGGCAGGCTTATGTGTGGTCTCCTGTTGCAGATACTGTCGAGCGTCGGAGATGCTGGAGAACGCTCAACTCGACAACGACGAGGAGGAAAATGAGCTGAACCGTTTGCTGTCGAGAATTCACGGCAATCTCGCGATATGTTATAACAAAGAGGACAAACCCCGGATGGCTTGCAAGAATTGCCTCAAAGTGCTGAATCCAACTGCCAAAACGCACTTTCAGTAAGTTTATTGTAACCGATAAATCGTGCAACCGCAATTATTGCCAATTCCGAGCCGAAATTTGTCACTTCGTAAATGAATTTCAGCCACGGTCGCGCCTTGCTCAAAATGGGTGAGCACAAGCGAGCTCTGGAGCAGTTGCAACTCGCCTTGAAAATGGACCCAGGGAACAGCACCACGAAACAAGAGATACAATTGGTACGGTTGGTCTTTCCTTAGTTAATTCCTTTAGTTTCCCCAGAACTTGAAAAATGTGCGTGCATCAGGGTTGCAAATAATGCATTACGTTGTGTAATGCATAAGCGTTTTCATTACTCATTACTTTACATTTTGTAATGAAAAAAAATTCATTACCCATTACATTACATTCAGCAATGTAAAAAATCTCCATTACTCGTTACAATGTAATGAAGATTATTATTCGTTTCCCATTAGGGGCAGCAGTTTTTGCACTGGGTCGCACTTGTAATGAGTAATGGAATTTTTTATATTACATTAGTAATGCGAACAAATTCCATTACTCATTACATTACATTTTGTAATGTAATGAGTAATGGAAATTGTTTACAATAGAAGATATAATGTAATGAGTAATGATCTTTTTTTTACATTACAAAATCCAATTTAATGAGTAACGGAAATTGTTTACATTACAAAATATAATGCAATGAGTAACGGTTTTTTTTTCACATTACTGCATGTAATGTAATGGGTAATGAAATATTTTTTCATTCCCCAAACAAAAGTAATGAATAATGCATTACTTTTTCATTACAAATTTCGCAACCCTTGGTGTGCATGTATGTGTACTTTGCTTCTCTGACACTAGAGTATGGCGGATTCTTTTTCAACTCTTCTCCTCCAAACAACAGGGTGTGAGTAAAGTCTATGCCAGATTCGAGGTCTTTAACTTGAGTTGCGGAGCTCAAACTTGTCTTGAATTTTTTGTCGTACTCAATATTAGTGTCCAAAGCTGCAAGAGTGGAATTTCTTTGTTCTCGATTACTCGAGCACTTTATCGTTCATATAACGAATGCACTCTCTTGTTTTCAGGCGAACGATTTACAGCGCAAATATTTGGAATCTGAGAGACTATTGTGGCAGAATTGTCTTAAGCTACGAAAGGGCGAGCAAGAGGTCTCCGAGTACGCGTTGGTCGCCAAGGAATTTTGCGACAGATTCGCAAAAAACGAGGCTATTATGCGTCAACCGTTGCCCGAGGGTCTAACACCGATGGAGGACAAGTACATGCGACAGCAGGCTGCCCTTCTCGGCCTTACTGTCGTCGATCAAATAAGATACGGGAAGGAAACAACTTATCTAGCTAAATCTTCCTACGCTAGAGCAATGTAAAAGTAGCTTGGCGTGAACGAATTCGAGTGTAGCAGTGCTCGTCGCTTTGGATCGAGACCAGGAGGACACGCTTGGGTCTGAGAAATTTGTCTCAACTCTGTCGTCTCAGCGAATAATTTCCATACACTTGAACGGCCGTTTTTCAATGATACGGTCCGTATCGAGGTTACATTTATACCGGTGTACAGACCCAGATACGATGATACTTCTTGGGCAGTTGAGGGAGGCTTCTACTTTGTTGGGCCAAAAAATGTTCGATTTTTCATTAATTTTTTATGTCAAAAATATTAAATATAGAATGTTGAAAATTAGTATGTTTCAAATCAAACATATTTTTACTTTGTGCGATATTGTGCATAGGTCGAATAGTGTGCGATCGAAAGAGGAAATTCAGTTTCACTAAAAAAATATTGCAGTTTTTTATTCATAAAATACAAAACGTTTGAATATTTTTGGATAATTCTAGTTCAACTAATGAAGACGTTTGTTGGAGACGTGCCTGGCAAATTATAACGATTGCTCATCTAGGGCGTGTAGGAGCACTTCCGCAATATAAACCCCCCTTAAAGCACCAGCATTTTAGTAACTTACTAGTTGTTACTAGCGTTAGACCAGTAGCATGACGCATCCTCAAACTGATGTTTGTAAGAATTGTAATGGGGCTCGTGAAATAGTGGCTTAACTATAAAAAGAAAAATCATTTATCAACCTGCTGGATTCTTCTCAGGCGTATTTTACTGAACAGTGCTCTTTTATACAACGCAATCGGGAAAACAGCAGGCAACTGAGAAAAATCATTTTTACGCGTACCAACGAAGTATTAGCTCACGAGTAGAGAAATGAAAATGGGGTACCATATTTTTTCATTCAGCAAACAATTTGTGCAAGATCACGTCGTCGTGACAAAATCCTCTTAATTAATTAATTAATGAAACAATTAATGAAAGACCCGAAGGACCGAGCGCTCTTCAGCTGGCATTGTTGGTTGAATAAGAAAATGGGAACATTAAAGTTCCTCGATACAAGCGATGTATTACGATACAAAATGTGATTGTGAATGATAAGAGATTTATTAAGATTCTATAGGAATATATTTTTGCTAAGGAAATAAGCGACCAAAGGTAAATTTCGATAAACATTCATTCAGCTCTACGAT
Organism: Ophion obscuratus; assembly: GCA_964007375.1. NCBI lineage: Eukaryota > Metazoa > Arthropoda > Insecta > Hymenoptera > Ichneumonidae > Ophion > Ophion obscuratus. The sequence goes on along the minus strand of OZ023321.1, from coordinate 31,389,744 downwards.
ACAATTTGTTATTGTAACTAACAACGAATTTTTCCGTCACAGTGCAACAGTGAGTCCGCTGAGAGAATAAGCGGCTAAAGGGAAAAATCCAACAAATATTCTCGAACTTGCTTTTATTCTTATTTTTTCTCCAGTCTTCCTGTTTCTCCTTGAATGTCTCGAGAACCACGCGGCTCGTTAAGCGCATCATTTTGCTAAACGCGCGCCTTGCGCAATCGTAAATTTGAGTCGGAGAGAATGTTTTTTCCTCGCAATGCCGGATGGGACGTTCCAGGGGTTTGCTGATGACGCCAATTTTTTTTTGCGCTGTTCGGATAAGTTTTGCGTGCACACGTGAAACAGCCGAGTTACTCCGAAGACCGTGTCGAAGACGCTGGCAAGTTTCCGCAGGGCCGTGCACGATGGTTCGACGGATCCTTCGACTTCTTTCAATTCTCGGTAACGCAAAAATGTCAATTACAGCGAACAAACTTTTTTCAAAATAGCCCTATGGGGAGGGGGGTGGGCGGGGTACTCGATCGAGAGTCTCTGAAAAACTGGAAAAGGCCAGCCAAAAATGTAGGATAATGGTGAAACGGTTAGGAAAAACCCGGCAAGGGCATAACAAATGTTCGAGATAACAACATAAAATACACCGAGATAACAACTGATAAAACAATGAGGTATGCGAAAGTAAAAAATTAATTTCAATGATTATATCAAATATTCGTTTGTTTTAGGATTTGTGAGGTTTGGTGCAACCGCAAGAAATTCGTATCATTTTCTTCCAAGCAATGTGAGCCTTCAGGATGGACTGAACGACGATACGAGACGCGAGACTTTGATAAACTCGTTGATTCTCGTGAAAGACGACCGGACCATTTTGTCGACTATACTCGACCCGACATTCGCACCCGAGCGAGACGTGTCCTTTCGTCTCTTCACCAGAGACAACGTCGATGAGCCTTACATACTAAAGCTCGACGATTCGGAGAGCTTGCAAACTTCTCCCTTCAAATCCGATCGAATTACCAAGATAATAATACACGGATGGACCGACAGTGCGAACAGTTATTGGGTCAAAGACATGACGAAGAATTATCTTGCCGCTGAGGATTACAACGTTATTTCGGTCGATTGGTACGCGGGATCGGTGAAGGAATACTTCGTTGCTGCTCGCTTGACTCGACAGGTTTGCATTAGGACCAAACGGGCTGGAGTCACTTGTTTGTTTTTTCTGTTGTCTTCATAGACCGGATCGAGCATCGGTCTTATTGTCTGGATTAAGGCGTTTGGCCATAGTAACTGGTATAAAATCATTTGCGAATGTAACAATTTTTTTCCGTACGCAAAAGTAACTCATAAACTTAATTACACATCTATTATGAATCAGTATGAATATCAAGCTGTTAGAAAATATATATATATTTTTTTCGTTGTACAAAATGGCCGACTAGTCGAAACTTCCGGAAACAGCTTTCTTCCAATTGGCGTGATAAATACTTCAACAATTTTCACTCTTACTTCAAATTGAAAAGTTATGCTCCTAATTGCATTTCGCAGAGAAGTACGTACGGAATTTCTGATTAAACGAAAACTTTTCATTTTATGAGCCGTTTATGAGCTGTTATAACGAAATTTTTCACCGAAAATTCATTTCTGAAGTTCAAATACCTACAATTTTTTAATAGAACAACTTTTTTAAAAATTCCGTACGTACTTCTCTAGGTATTCTAATGTAGATAGACGAGAATTTTTGTTTCTTGTTCTAGGTAAAAAATTGTGGATGCTAAATGTCACGCCGCGGAGCGCCTAAAAAAAAGATAACAAAAGAAAATATTAGTAGTCGGGCATTTTGTACATCGAAAAAAAATTCTAACAGCTTGATATTCGTAATAAATAGATGTCTAATTCATTTTATGAGTGAATCATGTTGCATACGAAACAAATGGTTAAATTCGCACATGATTTTATACCCGTTACTGTGGCCTAACGCCTTAAAGTGGTCGTCTAGTGTGAAGGCTGTTTGTAATGCTTGTTTGGGGAATTTTTTTTTGACAAACCATTAAAGTAAAATAATTTATAAATTGTATATAATTTTTATTAACATTTAAACAAACTTTGTGAATTTTTTAAAGTCATTACATAGAATATAGTCGGAGATACACCGCTCAACAGGAACACATATATAAAAAGAGGTGCTACATTGCTGCCATGATTCCAGCCGTTCTGCTTATCTGAAATAAAAAAAACCAAACGCAATTTTAATCGTGAGACTTGAGGCTCCACATGAAACTAAAATAAAGTTAGAATTCCAAAAAATTAATATTTTTTTCCGTTTTTGAAAAAAAATTCAATTTTTCGTTTTTTTTAGCGTCTATATAGCTGATAAAAAGAAAACTAATGAAGCAATCTTAATTATTTTAGTTCAACTTGTAGCTATATATGTACTGAAGATCCTATATAAATTTGAGGAGAATCAATTAAATAGTTTTTGAGATATCATGGCAGCAGTTTGAAAAAATCGATTTTTGAGAAAAACGCTTTTGAAAGTTGTTGTATATAATTCGTAATAAAAAAAATGGCCTCACCAGCAAACTGGTATGCCTGGACTGTAGAGTACACCTTCCTCTTCTTCAAAGAAGTCATGCAAGGCCGTTTTATCTTCTTTTGATCGGACACACTAGACGACCGCCTTAAGAGGCTGGGCTACTGTGACGATACGAAAATCAGGGTTATTAAAAAAAATTAATTTCCAAGGAATAAGACGATTGAAAAATCGGTTGGTCATTTTTTTGTACGTACATTGACAAAGATGTGTACCAAATTTTATTTTAAAATTTTAATAATTAAAGAAGTTATAAACAATCCCGTGAAGGACCTTTGAACGTGAGGGGTTCAACGGTGTACTCGATTTTGGTCAACCGGTTGATCTGAAAAATCAACCGGATAATATTGGCTAAAACTTAACCCAGCTTTTGTTATTATCATCTTACAATGAAATACTAAATATAGTCGATTTTTCTTCTTCAATTTTTCGAGAAAAATTACATGACAGCCTCTTCGATTTGAGCGGACTCAAGCAACGAACGATTTTTTGATATTTTCACAGTAGCCTGACCCCTTAACCAACGAACTGTTATGCATTGGCTGGATCTATCATTCATCTTGCCTTCATCTACAGGCCTTACAAAAACTCACTTTAGCCTGAATGGGTCGAAATGGATAGGTTCGTGAACCGGCCTGTCCCCAATAGTACATAGATACAAAGTATGAAAAATATGCTTTTTGCATATTTGTGCTGAGGCTCCTTATATAAATCTTGTGACGTTGAAGTTTGCATCGTCGGAATGCAATGAAAACCAATTTTTTTTAAACTGTCGCAATTATTTTGGTTGTGAAAATAATTCAAACGTTTTTACGTATTATAAAAGATTTGCGGATTAACGTTGCAAAAAAAGGCTTTAGATAAGCATGAAAATAACGAACTGAAAACGAATGAAAAAATCGTTGCATTCCATCGATGCAAACTTCATCGTCATTAAACCTTTTCTCGTGAGATCTCGCGTTTTTCCTGTAACGAGAAAATTGGTGCAGTTCGTTCGCTGCACGATAACAGACCCGACTCGCGCGGTAAACTTCTTGAAAATCTCTTGGCTCGTCTCGCACAACGTTCGTGCGTTCGTGTTGCACGGAAAAGCATGCAAGACATATTTGTTCGAGTATACTTGATTCGTTTGCGGCAAAGAGCGTCTTTCGAGAGCGTTATTTTTTGTAGAGTTAGGAGAGTGACCATTGGAGCAGGCAATTTTTATTTTCAGCAATCATTTCTCAGCGTGTCATTTTGTAGAAATGATTGCGGATATTGTGCCCGGATTAAGGGGTTCCGTCACAGTGTTATTGTGAAAATCTGTATAAATTTCGAAAGTTCATAGTAAGAGAACTACTTGTACGGTGTTCTTCACATTTCGTAGGTCACTGGTAGTCATATCAAGAAAGATAGTTACAAAATGTTAGGAAAAATATAAACAAGTAAGGAAGTTATTTAACAAAGTGTGAATGGCGGGTGTTTGCCTATTTCAATCAACAAACGTCAATGTGTCAGGAGTAATGCTAAATTTAACTATGTAATTTCTAAATTTTGTCGATACTCCTGAGGTAATTCTAAATGAAGGAAGTTGGAGCGTTAGCGACAATCCATTTAATTAATTTTTTAAAAATATGGTACGAATTTACGAATATAATTTACGAATTTTTTAAAAATTTTCACCACAGAATTCCAGAGATGAAAAATATTTTAACGTATGTAATTTGACATGTGGTTGGATGGACAAGATGTTCACGTTATGGGCAATGTCATTTTTCGGCCATTTAGCACCAAGATAAACCATTTCTAACAACGGATCAACGCAAACTAAACCTTTGTAAACAATTTGAAAGAAAAACCCATCTTGCCTATCATAAACCATGTATATTCAATATTGAACTATCAAGGTTTGATAAAAGATTACGAATCTTGGCTGTTGAGAGAAGAGCATTGCATCCACTCTCAACGTCGGCGAAGTTGCCGTATTTCGGCAACACTCAATATTACTTAACATTCTAATCGAGTTAAGTCAACATGTTACGACAGAGCAGAATTTTTTTCTGAACCTTTATAACCTCTTTTCTGATCATCCTTTGCAGTTTGAATACGATCCACGGTACGGTTTTCGGTACCACGACGTATTTCGTGGGCTGATTACATTACGCTTATAGAAAAGCGCCGATCATTTTTCAGTACATTATTAATATCTGCTAAGTGAATGTTACCATGGAGCTGAAAAAATACGTAGGGTTCGACTAATTATCGGACTAATCCTTGGTATCGTGAAGATGAGGATTCACAGTACCGTTATAAAATGATTATAGTTTTTGATAGGATATTTGTGCGAAAATCCAGCACACAAAATATTACACTGTGCAATCATAGCAACGTCGTAGACGGCACAAATGCTACCTATCTTATCGGTATTCGGTAATTATGCCCGGGAACCTCAAACTACTCGGTCAGGATAATTAACAACGAATATTATTGGTACTTATACTCTTAATTAGTAATAATTACTTAATATTAATTTGTTAACCATGTTCAGAAATTGTAAATTTCTATGCGAAGAGAAAATAACGCGGACTTTTTTCCTACGTACATTTTTTTTTAGAATATCGAAAAATTATTGAAGTTTTTTGTTTCTTCGAGATTAGGGACAGCTTTAGTACACACTTTTTCGTTCCAGCGGAATTTCTTTTACTCGGACCGATATTCATGTATGACAGCTTCTTATGCCGATATTGAGGTTACAAACGGGGCGCATATGTCTCTGACTTCGCAACACTTCTGCCACCCTGGGCATTATGATATACCACGATTTACGACGTTGCCAATTCGTTTCACGTTAATTGAGCGAGAAAAAATTATAGAAAATAATTATACAACGTAATGAAAACATTTAATGTAATCACCGAATGTTCAAAAAATGCATATTTTTACAAATAGATGTAGAAAAATAGGTCGAAAACGCACGTTTAATATAACGATTATCTGAAAGCTAACAGTTGGTAACAGTCAATCGGCTCCGTGCATAATCATAGTGCGCTCCCATCGTACTTCACTCCCGACGGCTAAACCCCATAACAACCTTAATGGTGATAACAACCCTAATGGGATATAATAAAAAATCTCGTGACAAATATAGTAGGCATAGATATAAATAACTCAAAATTTCATTCTGAGTTGTATAAAACATGCGCTAACCTAGTTTTTTCACAACAATCATCCATAATGTTATACTTTTTCAACTTGGTAGTAACACAAGAGTTTTCTTATTTACGTAATAAAATGCATAATCTTGCCCTTCGATAATATATTTTGAAAAATCAGCATCTACCGAATGAATCTACACCTCGTGTGCATTTTTGTGAGGTTCATTGAAAAATAGACAAACTGCAACTCTTTCATGACATCGAAAATGTAATCAGACTTTTCGGATGATGACATCATCCGAATGATTAGACATGTAATGTAACATTTTTCAACACAGGCATTGAGCATGTCGCAGCACCCCCCCCCCCCCCCCCTCTACTGCAACAGTCAGGCAATGAAGTGGGGGTAGAGTTAGGTTTGTGTGGCATCCAGCAAACTCAGACCCCTATACCCAGCCTAGCACAACAAACATATACAATTTTAGAAGCATTTTCAATGCTAAAAATTCATCAACCGTCATTTGACCCAACTGGACCTCCCCAACCTCTTTATATTACGCAATATCTAATTTTGCCAGCGTACACAGGGCAGTCTGAAAATCCGAGTTTTTTAAATAAAAAATATTTGTATAAGAGCCTGACATCTTACGAAACCCATAGTGCTGAAAAATAGTATCAACGCTGAAGGTGAACGACATTCAGTCCATAATAACGGATGAAACTTTTTTATTTAAATTATACATAAGGTTGGCGAATATCTTGGTGAGTTTATCGAATACTTGAGGACGGAGGGAAATCTGTCGCACCCTGACGTCCACATACTGGGGCACAGTCTGGGTGCCCATATAGCCGGATACGCCGGAACAATGGTGTCCAGTAAAATCGGACGAATCACCGGTTTGGATCCGGCTAGGCCAGCTTTCGAAGTGCCGGTTTTGAGGGGCCAGAGGGATCGTTTGGATCCAGGTGACGCGAGCTTTGTCGACGTCATTCACAGCTGCGCCGGCACCGCCGGTTTCGTGAGGGCGATCGGTCACGTTGACTTTTATCCGAACGGTGGAAGCTTCAGACAGCCAGGCTGCTCCGTACTCGTATCACGTAACTTTTAACGTATTACTTTCAAAATAAAATTAAAATAACAAACAAGTTATATTCATCAACGGGTGTATATTAAAAACGACCTGAAAATGAGCCCTGAATTTCTCCAACAATTTTCATTGAAATGAAATAATGCACAACATAAATTAGTGATTGGAAAAACCGGTAAAATTATTTTTGTTTGAAAAAAAATGCACAAAACATTGACGTCGCGTAAAAACGGATCTTCATTTTATTACAATGGTTTTTTAAAAGGGCTTCGATCACGATGAGTTCCAAAAAATCATCCCGCGAGCCCATTTATTTCGAAAAAATGTAGGAAATAGTAAAATCTACCTAAAAAACGGGAAGGAAAGATCATTCAAAAGGATACATTTTATGGTAGCGAAAATGTGGACGTTTATTTATTTTTGCACAGAATACTGCAGCCACGGAAGGTCGCACGAATTCATGACGGAGTCGATCTCGGCTGCCAAGGATTTTGTCGCCGTCAAGTGCGAAAGTTGGACCGAGTACAAGACCGGCAAGTGCGAGGGAAACACGATGGCGACAATGGGCGAGCACGCGAAAGACGAGGCGCGCGGTAAATACTTTTTGGAGACGAACGCCGAGGCACCCTTCGCTCAGGGAATTCCCGGCGTTGATTTTGAAAACTCCTGAGGTTGCAGTTTCTCGTTTACTTCTTTTTTTCAAACCGATCGACTTCTAATTATATTACCTTTAATTGTATAATGGCATAAGCATGATGCACAGATTTTCGTGCTTCGAGTATCATCAGCAAGTTCGCAAGATAGCACAAAAGTAAAATATACTTGAGAAAAAATAGAAATAAAAATCGTTATAAAAAATCTACATATAATTAAAAGAAGGATAGTAGGAAAATACATCAAATAGGAATAACCGATTCTATTTCCTTCGATATATAAAAATAAGGAAATCTTAAACAAAAATGAAGTTTGCAGGTTGCATTTCATTCGAAAAAAAACGAGATCGTTTAATTGTTAGAGTTTACGTTTGAAAATCCTATGCGGAAGGTTTCTCGACCTCGTCACCGAAACGCATTCTGTATTTCTTTCGAACAATCGACCAATCCACGATTGTATTGATACCGGGTACGGTCGCGAACGTAAATGCACTGTTGGCTGAACTCGGCTTTCCACTCGTCTTTCCATTTTCGAGATGTACGCCCTGCCAGAAGAAGAAGAAAAAAGCACGAGATTTTTCTGACTGTGTTGTCTACGAGCGCTAAATTGATCGTCGAAAGGAAATGTTAAATGTTGTAATACTGCGATGTTGCGAAATGTACAGGTGGTAATCGAAGGAAGAAAAAACGTTACCGTGTTGTACAAAAATTCCTGTTGTTCGACGATTCCATGGATACCAGATCCCTGCTTCTTTTTCGCGCGAGCTTTGTAGGCATTCCCCAACCAGCTCGTCCAGGTACTGAAGAGATTCAGGGGTGTCGGCGGTGTGCGAGCTCTGAAAAGTTATAGCGTTCTACGATCGTGTCACAGAAGCTTGTTATTTGACGTAAAAAGTTCTGTAAGTTCGGTTTGGTAGCCAGGTCAAAATTTACAATGCAACGAAATTATGCTAATAAATTTTAGGACGCGACAACTCGGCGAATAATGATCCGATCGAAACGAACGTAAATTCAGGAAGGGGACATCTGTAACATTGTATCGAACGAGATCTTTGGCGCGGGTGCCCCAATCTTGTTGAATGGACGCGTAAGAGAAAGATGGAAGTATAGAGATACGCATAGGTTACGGGCAGTCTTATCGCGAACGCGTGAAGCTAGGAGATCGATCGAGGTGACGCTGGAAAGCGCTTGGCAAGCTCTCCCTGATATTCCTAGCGATATCGGCTTCAACAATAGTAACGAAAGTGTTGTAGATTTGCGGTGTTGGAAAATCCAAATTTCACAAGAACGTCGGCTATATGTGGAACGAAATTAGAATCAGAATTAATGGAAACGGCAATCAGCAAAAGGGGGGAGGTCGAGATGGCCCCAAAAAGTCACTAAAGACCAGCACAGAGCGATCAAGAGAGCTAGGGGAGCGTCGAAAAAGGTTAGCAGCGTAGGCAAATTCCACGGCCGGCGCGCACATTGAGTACCCTCTACCAGTAAGGGTTTCGATTTATACAAGTGTAGTGAAGGTAGTATATGCGAGACTGTTCCATTCGCAAGCAAAGATACCCTCTAGTTTTTACGTGATCAATAATTTTGAAAAAGTAATGAATTTACCTTCTTCTACAATACATACGTAGAATTTCTTCCTATTAGAAAGTTGTAGAATGACAGTCAATTAATTGACAATTATATTTCGCCCCTCGTTCTCGAGATTACAGTCGTAGTTACTCCCCGAGTCCGCTAGTTGCCACAACGTTCAGAGTCGTTAAATTACGTGTTGGGGGGGGGGGATACGTCGGAAAGCGACGAGGAAGATGGCCGACAAATTGACTTGGAGGGTCATGGAGCCTAGATACCAGGAGGTTCAGCGAGGCCTTTCAACTCGTCCCCAAAACGAGAACAAGAAATGATGGCGCTGGGGTGCTCCGCAACCTATATGTATATAGATATACGCTAAACATGGGTGTGATCTAAGACAGATCACAGATGATGTACCTAACCCTCATTAGTGTTAAGGGATAACACCACTCTAGGATTTTGGAAAGACGTTTTCTTTCCTAAAAATACTTTGGTGTCATAAAAACAATACGGAATTGGTCCTGTAGCAATTTTTTTTATTTAAAGGTTCAATTATCGCTTTAGCCGCAGCGCCTTGGAGCGCGCGCTGAGTTGCACGTACAACTTTAAACGCGTTTTTCTCGAAACCACTTTTTTCAATCTTGGAAGACGGATTACTCGACCACCTTTGCATGCATCGATTTCGAGGTTGAAATTTTGACAGCAGCTTCACAATTATATTCTTTATGGGAGTACGTATCCGTTTTTTGATTAAATGTAAACTTCTTTTTATAAACAATTTACTGTTTTTTTGGCAAAAAATTGATTTATTTCCTTCAAAGTGCGCTATTTAAAAAAATTAAAAGCAAATTTCTAGGTAGTCTCATAGCTAATAATATATAATATCATTTTTTTGGTTTTTGTTTTAGGTCTTATATTTTACGATAAAACCGTTCTCCCGTGAAGCTATATGTAAAAAAAACACGTTTTTCTAGATGGACTATATTGCCGCCATTTTGAGTTTGAGTTTGAGATCTTTTCTCGCTTTTGCGTTTTTTTTCCGAACCGTCATGAGGAAATTATGAATCGGCGGATATTTCGACGTTTGATGTCACGATCGGTCTGTCGTGAGGTCAGAAACTCATCCGATCACTTTCACCTCGTTGACCAATATATTACTATATATGTCAGTCGCGCTGCACCCCAGCGCCAGCACTTCGGGACATTTTCGGGGACGCTTTTTTCAGCGCCTTTGCATTGCCGCTGAACCTCCTGGTATCTAGGCTCCATGTGGAGGGTAAAGAATAAAATAGATATTTTAACAGATAGACAGATGAACGGTCATAAGACAGCACGATGAGTTTGCACGACAGGAAAAACAGATCGTAGCATTATCCTGATGAGCTTATATGAAAGATAAGACATATCAGACTATGAAATAGCTAAGTTCGCTCAAAAGGCGAGATGGCTAATTTCCGAGCATATCAACAGAAAGGATGACGGCCATATGTGTGTGTGTGTGCGTGTGCGCGCGCGTGTATATATATATATATATATTTATAAATATATTTTTTAAAAAAGATGGGGTTAAGTTTAGATTGTGATTTTTTCCATTCAGATTTGATAGTCGCAGAGGACAAAGAGAATGTCAGTCCGAAAGGAACGTAGTACAGAGAAGTCCTGAAAGACCTGGAACGCGCAGTTCTCGAGGTACTGGGCGAAGACCCATGTGCATCCAAAGCGCTGGATTTTGACCTGCACACCTCGCTGGCGAACAGATGGAAACATTTTGTGTCTCATGGATTCTCCAAAGAGGAGAAAGAAAAACTGCTCGAGAAATATGCAAGAAAGGAAGGGTTTGAGGCCCCAGAGCTCAATCAGGAAATTTTGGCAGTATTGAATAAATCCGGGCAAAAGAGAGACGGTTTTTTGACAGAGATACAGCGACTAGCGGGGTCAACGCTCATGTCACTACGAATGGCAATATCGTCTCGTTTAGACGAGGACGAGAGTATTGATAAATTAACATTTTTGGGAAACTTGAATGACGCAGCCAAATGCGTTACAGAAATTCATTTCAAACTAAATTAATTCCGAAAAGCTTTTATTCTGCCAGGGATAAGTAAATAGGTGAAGGAGCTATTGGGCAAGACCAGGTCGGACACTTTCCTGTTTGGCAACGGCTTAAGCGAAAAAAGTCAAGGAATCCAAAGCCTTAGAAAAGATTGGACCAAAGAATACATATGCTCAGAGAGGCGGAATGCGCAGTCAAGGACAATCAGGAAATTGAAACTTCAGGGGCCCGCAGGGAGGAAGACCTTTCCAGAGCCATGCGGGCAATTTTCATGTTACGGAGTAAAATATACTAATTATGTAGCGACGGTGACTCGAAGACGTATAAAGGAATAGTGGATGCTTTTCCGTACGGTCCTTTTGTTGTCATAAAGAATGTCTAGGCCACGTACAAAAACGAATGGGTACAAGACCCCACGCTTGCAAAAAAAAACGCTGGACTGTGGTGTTAGAGGAAAGTTGATCGGAAAACTGATCGATGAACGCACAGTTTATTACGTCCGCGCCACCTGAAGAACTTGCATTTCAGTGACGAAATTGAAGGATGCTATATGGTTTATATTTTACCACAAGTGTTCAACGGACAAAGAACCTCGAAATGATCATTGCCCTCCAGGATCATGGAATCATGGTGCTCGTGGGAGCAAGCGATAGCCGCAAGAACTCTGCAGCAGTACGAACATAACAAGCCAATTTACAATGATGCAATCTGTGTCGGAGGATTTACTCAAAATGCAATCGAGAACGGAAACAACAATATTTGGAAAATAGCTCCGAAAGTCTACAACAGCGGTGCATCGATTATAAAAATTGATGCATATATTGTCGTATGCACTTTTAATGAAGGTGCAGCAGCGTATTTGCTGATAATGCACAAATTGGATATCTGCATTGGACGAAATTGCGCTGCATACTGCGACACCCGAGACCGTGAGCGCATCTATCTAGTGAAAGTTCGGGCTCAGGAGGAGACGCGAAAGGACGAATTGCTCGCAGCCGAAGACAATCCTCTTCCCACGAAGCTGCAATTGCTGCTGAGAGTACCCTATATGACCCTGGAATTGATGACTAGAGGTAAAGTTCAATATTCTCCACTCAAATGTAACAGCACCATACTTCAAACTTTGAACGCGTTTTCCTCCAAACACTGTTTTCAAAGTCGGTGTACATGATATCTCAAGAATCACTTCAAGGATTGTTTCCAAATTTACAGAAGATACGATGAGAAATATTTACAGATCGGTGACGCACTCACTTTTTGAAAATCGATCTTCATTTTCTTTTATAATTACGTAAAAATGACGACTTTTTCGTAGATTTTGTATGCTCAAGTTTTAATTCGTCACCAATTTGTCAACAAAAATGATTTAAATATCGACAATAGTCAACGACTCGTATTTATTTTTAACTTAAATAACCCGTTTGGTTTATAGGTTTGAGATGGTCCGTTTAAGCTGGAGAGCGTCCACCGCTAAACGTTGTGAAAAAATGTCATAATCTGCCGGCGGCCATATTTTTGTTGTTTTTCTGCATTTTTTGTGATTTTTTTAAAGGCTCTCAATACACGTACTTTTTGGTTAAAAAAAATGCGCTTCTTTCTCACAAACCGTTTTCCACAAAAACAATCGGGATTTGCCCATTTTTCAGGTCGCTAGGTAAATGTAGCCACTTAAGGGGTTAGGCTACTGTGAAAATGTCGAATACTAGGTCGGCATTTGAGGTAACTCAAATTGAAGATAAAAGTCCGACATATCGTGCAGGAATAGCAGATTAAACGTCCACTTATGTTTACAACGATAGACCTGCTAGTAAAACTTTAAATCTAACGAACGGATTGACTCTAAATTTGATACACTTATGCAGTGTAATAGTAATTCAGTCTTGACCGACGTCAATTTTTTTAACACTTTTTTTCCATTTGTTATTAATGATAATAATGTCATTTTTCCTACAACAATTGTTTTTTTTAATAATAGCAATACAATACCAAAAAATCTTGGTCAAGTCTGAGCTAATATTTTCTATTTCGAGAAAAAAAAGTTTTTTTTTGTTTCACATCAACCGGTTGGGCAAAGTCAAGGACACCGTTGAACCCTTTACGCTCAAAGGTGCTTCACAAGATTTTGGATAACTTCTTTAATTATTAATATTTTTTAATGAAATTTGGTACACAACTTTATTAATGTACATACGAATACATTTATTAAATTATTAATGGACATACAACAAACGATATTTCAGTCATCTTACTTATTTGTCAAAAACGTATTCTTAAAAAATAACCCTGATTTTTGGGTCGTCACAGTAGCCTAACTCCTTATTGGGGGAAATACTACTTGTAAGATAGTCGGCCCAGTGGCCGTCAGGGTCCTAGTGATCGTCATGTTTACGCGTTAAATAATTATTTTAAGATAAAAATAAGTCCTTCGTGCAGATCTGTGGTATATTAGCTTCCAGGAGGTATTTACTATGTTGTATTACATTTTCACACCCGTAAGTATACGTATAAAAGAATAATCAATAAATATATATTCCGCTACGACGTCTAACTGTCATTTTCGCCGAATCCTTCAATAGGAGGTTAACGTGAACCATTGTCACATCTCGGGTGATTTGAGAATGCCTGTGGACTTGCGTGAAGTAAGTTTTCCTTCACGTGATTAACAAGGATTTTAGTTTTGCGTTCAGCATAAAAAATTTAGTTTTATGTCAATTTCAACGAATTGTTCATATAGGACGATTACCGGTTCAGCAACATAAACACTCTGCCGGTTAATCGCCACGGATGTCGATGACTGGGACAATATTAGCAAAAAAAAGAGTCTTACGAATCGAATATTAGTTTATAGAAAATCAGAATGATGTTGAAGTTTGCATCGTTGGAATGCAACGAAAATGATTTTTGTTTTGTTTCGAACATTTCCGTTGTCAGATTAAAGCTACGAAAATCACAAAACTTTGTTTAGGATTCTTAATTAGTCATTTATAAGAAATATGCAAAATATGATTTTGGAAAATACTGGAAATAATAACTTAATAAGAATTTTCGTTGCGTTCCAACGATGCAAACTTCAGCCCGGTAAATCAGAAAAGAAATATTGGGTCCGTAATTAGCATTGTCTGAAGGATCCACGGACCAGTAATCGTCATACACATATTCGCGATAGTAATAAGATACACATATAAATAAATGTTGTCCATTACTGGGTCGTGATCATGTCGATAACTGCGTATGCCTTAAACACAGCTGAACAGCACTCGATCGAAATAATAATAAAAATTATTTTATGAAACAATAGCTGTTTATAATTACTACAAATAAATAAAAATTATAATTTTGACGTAATAGGCAATAATTAGTTTTATTTGTGAAATTGATAAAGTTCCATTGAAGAGAAATTTATGTTTTGAAACTGTTTATGAAATGTTTTAATAAAAAAGCATAAAGTTTGTGACAGAGTGCGTAAAAATTATCCTGCCGTTCTATATACAGACATAATTGAGTCACCAAAGTCCTACGAACCTTTGCATAATTAGTTATGGCCCTTATATACTTTTGGATGGTCGGAAAAGAAGGCTTTTTGCGGTTTTTTAAAAATACTCATAAAGCAATCAAAACGAGGCTTAGAGGGTATATTTCACATATCTGTAGGTACTTCCAACGAGCGGACTCGTTGGAGTCGCACATGTGCACCCAGAAGAATTTGCTTTACGAAATATTTTCTCGAAAACTGTACCAGGCACGGGAATTTCAGACCGACCTTCTTCTTCGTAATAAAAAACTGATTAAGAACGACTTAAAATAACTTTTACTCACTTTTCTAGTTGAGCTATATAAATTTGCAAAGTCAAGCGATCTGCTTCAGGTGACGATTACTGGGCCATCTACCTTATTGATAAACCAATATTGTGTAGAATGGAATCCTAACATAGTGACTTAAATGTTCATGGTATAAATCAAGAAAACACATTATATCGAAACGAAACGCAACCCGATACGTTGGTTTAGAGGTTAGCGTGCTGGCCAGCGGATCGGGAGGTCCCAGGTTCGAATCCCAGTCACCTCGCTTTCGTCGTGAAATGTTTTTCTTCGACATTTCTTGGCGAAAGACGACTAGTTCCGTGACTGGGAGGCGTACTTGGGACCGGCTTTATCGGTATAGGTTTTCCGCAGTTTCCCTATGCCCGTGGCATATATGTCATGGTGAACACGATACAGAGGGGCAAGTCAGCTGCGGCCGCAAGGAGGCGGCACTTGTGGAGGGGATATAGAGGTAGTAGAATGGGAGGTAGAGGGGGATGTGTAATCGAAGGTAGAATGAGGTTGAGGCGGATTAGGGCTTGTAAAAAGGGTAAGACCCTGTACGGCTGGAACAACCCACTAAAAAATATCGAAACGAAACGCTTGAATGTGTGAATAAAATTGTGGACAAAGTAAAGGAATCGGAGATCGTGAGGTTTTCACGAATAAAATAGGGCTCGGACACGACTCAGCCCGCCCCAATTTTATTATTATTATTATCAGCACATGTCACTGAGACAAAAATTGAATATTGTGAATAAAAATTCTCTCCGCCGCTATCTAACAACAAAAATAAAATACTTTACAAACCTTTGAACGCTGCGAATAAGTTTACTCAGACCGTATTTCCATTCGATGTCACTCTGCGAGACGATCCTCTGATAAGTGTCACTCATCATGGCAATCAGAAGATTTATCAGTACAATAACACTGACAAGCATGTAGACCGAGAACGACACCTGTTTTTCATAAATTTCCGATCACACAAACAAAAATCGACTCTCGCTACGTCAGTTTTAATCCGACAACTCCAATAAACCGAAAAGAACCCAGGCAGCATAAATATCCAACTGACGTCGATAAGTTACCGTTATCAGGTTACCTTTAAGACCTGACAGGAAGATAACTATTTGACATCTTTCAAATGAAATCCCGTATAATGCTGCCATGAAGTTATCTTTTCTATGATATCTTTCGGCTCTGAAAACTGATGTCTAAAAGCATGGAGCCTAGATACCAGGAGGTTCAGCGAGGCCTTTTAACTCGTCCCCAAAACGAGTACAAAAAATGATGGCGCTGGGGTGCTCCAGCACCTATACGTATATAGATATACGCTAAACATGGGTGCGATCTAAGACAGATCACAGATGATGTATCTAACCCTCATTAGTGTTAAGGGATAACACCACTCTAGGATTTTGGAAAGACGTTTTCTTTCCTAAAAATACTTTGGTGTCATAAAAACAATATGCAATTGGTCCTGTAGCATTTTTTTCAATTTAAAGGTTCAATTGTCGATTTGGCCGCAGCGCCTTGAAGCGCGCGCTGAGTTGCTCGCACAACTTTAAACGCGTTTTTCTCGAAACCACTTTTTTCGATCTCGGAAGACGGATTACTCGACCACCTTTGCATGCATCGATTTGAAATTTTGATAGCAGCTTCACAATTATATTGTTTATGGGAGTACGTAGCCGTTTTTTGATTAAATGTAAACTTTTTTTTATAAACATTTTACTGCTTTTTTGGCAAAAAATCGATTTATTTCCTTCAAAGTGCGCTATTTTTGCAAAATTTGAAAGCAAATTTCTAGGTCGTCTCATAGCTAATAATATATAAATTATCATTTTTTTGGTTTTTGTTTCAGGTCTTATATTTTACGAGAAAACCGTTCTCCCGTGAAGCTATATGTAAAAAAAACACGTTTTTCTAGATGGGCTGTATCGCCGCCATTTTGAGTTTGAGTTTGAGATATTTTCTCGCTTATGCGTTTTTTTTCCGAACCGTCATGAGGAAATTATGAGTCGGCGGATATTTCGACGTTTGATGTCACGATCGGTCTGTCGTGAGGTTAGAAACTCATCCGATCACTTTCACCTCGTTGACCAATATATTACTATATATGTAGGTGCCGCTGCACCCCAGCGCCATCACTTCGGGACATTTTCGGGGACGCTTTTTTCAGCGCCTTTGCATTGCCGCTGAACCTCCTGTATCTAGGCTCCATGTCTAAAAGGCATCCCAAAATATTATCCAATTGATGAGTTCTTTAAGTTATCAAAAAGTTATCTATTTACTGTTATCTATTGTATCTAGTCCAACATTGTCCAAAGGATATCATAAAGACGAATTATATAAGACGTCTTTTTCATGACATCTTTCAGATATCGGTAATATGCTGTCTTTTGAGATATTGAGTATTGGCGGAAAATAGTAAAAAGTAATCTAAATGTTGTCCTAAAGATGACATGCAATGGATCCCTTTTAGCATAGTGCGAATGTAGCGTGTCATATTTCATTTCACCGCCAAAAAATTGTCTGTAACGGCAAGTAGTTGAAAAAATAAAGGTGTTGAAATATATATACGTGAGTGCCTTTTACCCTACTATTCTTTTCGCTTCTGTGAGTACATATATATATTTAATGTACTGTCTTTTTATTCTAAAAGCGTACGTCTGCTTTTGAAGTTATCCAAGGGATCGTTCGGAGCATTGCAACCACCAAAAGACGTGACCGTAACGGGAAAAAGTCTAGTAACGACTGTACCGTTTTTATAATATTAAATTATATTTCACTTATAATTAATTGTTTGATGTTTTATTTATAATGACCTAGCCCACTTCGAAACCGACATGACAATATCTTATCAATTTCTTTACTATAAAAATTAACTTATTAGCAGTCTAGAATATTGAGCTATATTTAATATTCTAGACTATCAATAGGTTAATTCTTATAAATAAATGGATAGGACATTGTTGTGTGTGTATATATAAAATATATATATATATATCGCCAATAAATAGATATCCTTTCGATAGTACTCTTCGATGCCGTTCAGATGTCGGTTTGTCAAGCTTATTCGGATGTCTATTTGACGACTTTTAGATGGCAGTGGTATCGTGGCATTTTTGTGCCTTTAAGAAGATATCTTTCAGATATATCGATTTGATGACTTTACGGCAACGCACCGACAACCTCTTGTCGACACTTTGTTAACCATTAAAAGTTGCCGTATAGTTAACCATTAAAAGTTGCCCTATATTTAACCATCGGGCACAAATAAGTTATCTGCCAAACGGACATAAGTGATACGTTTTGTAATACAAAACGGCGTCTTTTTGGACGACCAAAAAGTTATCCGTATCCGTTTTGCGATATCTTTCGGATGTCATATAGATAACATTTTGCTACCTGGGAAGCCAAGGATAATCGTTATCTTTGTTTTTCGGATAAGCTGCTGAATATTTACCTCCGACAGTTTTCCCGTGAAAATGCGATACAGAGGTGCAAGTGTAGGGTGAAAAGGAAAACGAACGAGCACAAAGGACCGTACAAAATTCCTCAGTCATCCAGATGTGAGAAAATTATTTGAGTGAAAGTTGTCTTGTTGCTCGTCGAAATGATGAGTTATTTCTTCACCAACGGCTCAAAGAAGTTGCACGACTGAAGAATCACAAATGATCTTCTCGCCGTCGGGGAACATTAAATTTACAGCTCTCGGTGCAGAATTATGTGTACGTGCGTTAGAATTGTTTCTGTTTCCGGGTTACCTTAAAGAGATAGACTGTCCATAATGGTTGCAGCTTTCGTTGCAATGACGTCATGAAGTCATCGGCGTCCTTTTGGCCGAATATCGCGAAGAAGAGTTTCTCAGTGACGTCTATCGGGCTAGCTAGAACTGGAACGAGGAAGACAAGTTTTAGCACCATGATCGTATATTATCGTTCCATTCGACTGGCACTGAATACGTTACGAATCAGCGGTCGAACGTCGAACAGGTCGAAACAGTCACATGGCTAGATAGTCTTCTTTTTAAGTCCCAAGAATCCCTAAGGGCTCTTGGGTTAGTGTAGCAAGCGTTTTTCCTTTTTTTTTAATTTCATGCCACACAATTTTTTTGGTCTATGTTCTATCTTAAAAAAATTCAAATCTCATAGAGCGTCGTGCCTGTTTTGGATTTGAGGTGTGACGGGAAATGTACGTACGAATATAAAACGTCAAACACAACTTATATATGCTGGAAAAATAAAAATCACACCCCTAAAGGGCGCGCTTTCCCCTCGTAACATTGACTCGCATACAATGCACGAGGTCAAAACAAAAACGGGCAGCTTTTTTTCGTTTAGCTATACGTCGTGTGGGTGTTCTCGCATGCCTGTCCGAACAATCGTGTACTATTTTTGACGACAATTAAAAAAATTCGTGCACCCCTATGGGGTTCTCTCAAGAGGCGCTTACTCAGCAAACACAGTGTATCGATGAAAACGATTTTGAATGCCTCTCTCGAGATACGATAGCCGGATTTGTTGGTTTTTCAAATAAATATGAACACTGCTGCAATCACGAATTTCTTTCCATCGATTTACGTTCTGCATACTTTTCAAGACCGTGGAAATTCAAATTTTGCTTTTTTTCTAAAGTGTGTTGAGAGGTGCTGATTGAATTTTCGTTTTTTCCCCTTCCATACGTGTGTACAGGAAAACCTTCGAGATGCGAATAGTGAAAAGATCGTCGAGTACAACCGGATTGCTGAGTAGGTCCTCTCGAAACCGGACGCGTATGCAAATACGAGCTTTTCACGTAACGTAAATTTCTGCTCTCGTATGCAGCTTGATTCATGCCACTTCGGTTGGATGGATGATTGATAATAGTGGTGTTGTGTACAAGTGACAAATAATTCGCGCACCCCTAGAGGATACTTTCTTTAAAGAATAGCTGAAAATTGGGAGAAAAGATTGTACCATTGAGATTGCAGTGCTTCTGATACTCAGTTTGAAGGGAATGACCCTAGTTAGTGTAACATTCTCGAAACCGTTTTTCCAAACTTTTATCGATTATTATTCGTCGTACAGGGCTTATTACTTCCGGTTGTTCGGCCCGGGTTGGTAAAAACCACTGTTCGTAATTGAACATTCATTATCGTTGTATATTTGCAATTGCATTCTCAATCTGTTTTCCCAAGTAAAAACAAAACATTGTCGTATATGTTTGTCATGCCTTCTAATGGTATATTTACGACGCAAGCAATTCAACCCCATTAGAGGAGATTATGCAGTTTGATATATACATGAACGTATACATATATTTATTCGGGTGTGTTGAAAAAATGCAACCTTTGTCCCTTTAAAAAATACTATTACCTATAAAAAATCAATTCTTACCTACGTGGTAGTGCTTAATATTTTTGTCCCATTCGATGTACACGGTAAACTTGCTTTTCACATTTAAACTTTGATAACCCAATAACTGATGAATATTAACCGAATTCGTTTGAATATTCCCAAAGCTGATCCGTAGAGCTTTAAAAACCTTTTAATTTTATCATGATATCTCAATTTTCACATAAATTATCGTTATTTGCGAAATCCACGTATTCCGGTTGAAAATATAAACGTCATTTTCCAAATAGCTCTAATTTGTGCATAAATAATGATATCGGCATTTTCGACAAAGCTTTTTAAAGCTGTAAAAATCATCGTTAAAAATGTTCAAACGAATGCGGAATCTGCAACAAATATATAATGGTTGTTGACTTACTAGAATTTGAACGTAAAGAGCGCCTTTTCCGTGTAAATTTAATGGGGAAAAATACTTGTGTTACGGAAGACACATTTAGCATGAATTGTTTTTATGCTTAATATTGTTTGAAGGGGCAAACACTGATTTTCTCTCTCGATATTCCCGAATACATGTATATGTATTTATATGTATATACCATATTTGCACTCTATTTTTGTTATATATATATAGACATATACGTTGACCGTGCATGGTAAAAATGAACACTCTAGTAAACCATCCATTATATTGATCGAAACAAATAAATTGAAGAAAACAAACACATCACATAAAACAGTAATGATGGACTAACCATAACAGGGTTTATCGTCGGCCAACCGCAAAAGCGCAGTCGTTTTTCCAGCTTGCCTGTAGAACGTTGTCAGAGTACATTGATAATTGTAAGATTTGCAGGAATAGGTGCTCGATTATTGTTTCGTCGTGCAGAAAACACTTGTCCTTTCCCAGACGTTTGCTTAAGAAACTTCGTTTATTTGTTCAGTTTTTTCCTTCTCGTTAAAATCTATATTATATAGGTCGAAGATTTACAAGTTAGGGATGACGGAAGTTCCGTGCAGTAAGCAACAAGAGTCCGAGGATCATTAGTCTCGAAGCTCTTATTGTTCAACGTTCTCGGATGATTCGCAGTACGCGACTATACTCGTAGTCTCCATTATTTCATCTTTTCTCCTCATAACGTTTAAAAATAGTTTTTTTTTTCATGAGTTTTTTGCGAGTTTTTTTAATCACGTGACTTCACTGGTGACGGCGAAAGTGGCCGTGGATGATCCCTCTTGAACGACGAGTGGACTGGCCTCGTTGGCATCTTTGTTCTGCTCGTCGAGAATGATTTTCTCGGCCTCGCCGCCATACAACTCGCGATACTTTCTCCTGACGGCGTCCCAATCGACGACGGTGTCGATCCTCAGTCCGTTGTTGAACGACAATTGGCTACCCAGAGGACTCAGATGAACTACCGACAAGGCAACGCTGTCCTTGTGGGCGACCTGAGTCTTCTTTATTTTGCCCAACCACTTGGTGCCCATTTTCGTGCGCGGTGACATCTGTCCGGTGCGATTGAAGCCCATCAGATGGACGAGGGAGGGCCTCTTTTTGGCCGATCTCTTTTTGCACAGCTTGAAGAAGTACGAGATCCAACTGGTCATCAGATTTAGGGGAGATGGTGCGGTCGTTGTTCTGCATGAAACATTTCATCGGTATTTTCACTATGATCGATCAGTTTCTTTTCTTTCGCTGTACATTCTTTCTTTTTGGCGAACTAGGCTATTTCTAGCAGAGCAATACGCAACGCGGCAGTTCAAGCGATTGCGTCGAATAAAATGTAAGCATGCGCGTGACGGTTACTTAACATCGAGACGAGATACAGGAAGATGTGCGATCTACACGTACATTCGGGCATATCGATGACCGTACTACTCAGATCAATAATGGGACGTGAGAAGAAATTCAAACAAACTCAACCACCCATGTCTTCGCGATTTGCATTTGTGTGGCGAGATTCTATCGGAGCGAACGCTCGAACAGGCAGAATATATAATGTTAGATATTTAAGGGGTAACATACCTTTGTAACCCCTTAAATATACCTAAAGGGGTTACATACCTTTGTAACCCCTTAAAATTGATCTCTTGGGGACCAGTGGTATCCTCCCGATGCATAACATCTGTTCAGCGAGACCTCGTTATTGCATTCGATGAAAGGTTTAAGGGGGGAAATCACAGTAGCACACAAAAAATAGGCATATTTTCGGGAATTCATTTTGGCTGAATAAAAGTATCAATCGAAAATCTGTAAAGTAGGTTTTATAGCAATACTAAAAAAGTACAAAATGTAATTTTTTCAATAAAAAATATTTTAAAATGGCGGCTGCGCAGCATATGCCCCAAGGCGCCTGTTTTGAGCTCGCCGAAGACATAACTCGAGCAAATTTTTACCGATCGACTTGAAATTTTGACAGTAGCTTCGAAACATCTTTCTCCACGGAGCTACGTGGGATTTTTTTATTTTATATGGCTTACTTTTTTTTATCGACGATTTTATGGCGTTTTTTTTGTTAAAAATTTAACTTTATTTTCAAACATGCACCATTTTGCGAAAAATCAATATATCGACAAAATCCTACGTAGCTCCGTGGAGAAAGATGTTTCGAAGCTACTGTCAAAATTTCAAGTCGATCGGTAAAAATTTGCTCGAGTTATGTCTTCGGCGAGCTCAAAAAAGGCACCTTGGGGCATTGCTGCGCAGCCGCCATTTTAAAATATTTTTTATTGAAAAAATTACATTTTGTACTTTTTTAGTATTGCTATAAAACCTACTTTACAGATTTTCGATTGATACTTTTATTCAGCCAAAATTAATTCCCGAAAATATGCCTATTTTTTGTGTGCTACTGTGGTTTCCCCCCTTAAGTGAATTGTGAGAAAAAGATTCTACGATCTCAGTAGTTCGGCGACGTGAAGAAGAAGGTGCGAGCGTATTAAGTGCGTAAGATTGGCTAATAAGGCGTATGTCCCATTGAACCGTAAGAGACAATTCATGCGATAAGAGGAGAGAAAAGGAGAGAGAGAAAGATAGAGGATAGAGAGAAAGAGAGATAGAAGGGGGTGGGTAAAAAGGGTCGGTCGAACGTCGCGTGTGATCGTAGCAATCTCACCTGTGCATGTTTCTAATGAGTTTGCTCAATCCATACTTCCACTCGATGTCTGATTGTGCTTGTATCCTCTGGTAGGTGTCGCTCATCATAGCGATGAGTAGGTTAATGAGCACGACAACAGATACCAGCATATATATGCCGAATGTTAGTTTGAAGAAAGACATCGTCCATTTGGGTTGTGAGCCTCCGGCCGTTTGGAAATGGGTGTGTGTCGTCTGTCCAAAGATGGCGAAAAAAAGTAGCTCGACGGCTACTATGGGATTCATCTTGACTGCAAATACGTCCGAACAATACGTTTTTCGATGAACAAAAAAAAACGTTACTCGCCCTTTGCTCATAACCGTGCACCGTTCCATTTCTTTTTCTGCCCCTCTTCGGCATGCCATAGCTACGCAATTCACTATACAGTTTCGTTCTCACAAGATCCGTGACTTTGAGATTCGAGTAAGAGAAAAGGGTTCACGCGCGGGTCGAACCACGCATTCAAATAGAGTTCCGTAGTTTGTACACACATAATCGTGACATTGAATTGAAGAAACTCTATTTTAAAAGGTCTGTTTGGGTTTGTTTGGATTCGCTGCGGCATTTTCGGAAGAAACGCTGTCGAAACTCATTCGACAAGCTTCTACCTACCGGATTATCGATATTGGTAAGCTACGACTTACGGGGGAGAATTATCAAGTTGGC
Organism: Ophion obscuratus; assembly: GCA_964007375.1. Classification (NCBI taxonomy): domain Eukaryota; kingdom Metazoa; phylum Arthropoda; class Insecta; order Hymenoptera; family Ichneumonidae; genus Ophion; species Ophion obscuratus. The sequence continues at coordinate 31,365,720 of OZ023321.1, read as the reverse complement.
TGACGCACTGACTTGGGGACATTGGAGTTGATTTTTAGAAAATTGATAAACCTTATGGACAATGTGTAACTTGTTCGGAAAAATGTGCACGAGAGGACGTACGAAACTTTGGATTTTTTTTCAATGCGAAATGGCGATTTGCAGTTTGTTTTTCTTCCTCTAAGCTTTGCGCCGTGGAGTTTCTCCTACGTTTGGGATTAAACCTGAACCAATGTTCCAAAGAGGTCATCAACGTATAAGGTATGCAAATTAATTCTCGGCCCCTAATTTCTGCTGATCGTAAATGCGATTGCTAAGCTTTGAACCTAGCTATCAAACTTTATCCTACTACGCACATAACCTAAAATTTCAGTGTTGACGCGGAGTCTTTCGAAAAAAAAATATTTGACACATTGCCTTCTTTTCGCATTCCAATTGAAAAAAAAACGCGGCAGAAGCAGAATACATGATTTGTTCGGCTGTTGGTGAAAACGCTGTATCATATAAGGTAGTCGGCCCAGTGGCCGTCAGGGTCCTAGTGATCGTCATGTTTACGCATTAAATAAGTATTTTAAGATAAAAATCAGTCCTTCGTGCAGATCTGTGGTATATTAGCTTCCAGGAGGTATTTACTATGTTGTATTACATTTTCGCACCCATAATTATACGTATAAACGAATAAGCAAATTAAATATATTCCGCTACAACGTCTGGATGTCATTTAGGCCGAATCCATCATTAGGAGGTTAACGTGAACCATGCCACATCTCGGGTGGTTTGAGAATGCCTGTGGAATTGCGTGAAGTAAGTTTTCCTTCACGTGATTAACAAGGATTTTAGTTTTGCGTTCAGCATAAAAAAATTATAGTTTTATATTAATTTCAACGAATTTTCATATATGACGATTACCGGTTCAGCAACATAAACACTCTGCCGATTAATCGCCACCACTGTCGATGACTGGGACAATGTTAGCAAAAAAAGAGTCTTACGAATCGAATATTAGTTTATAGAAAATCAGAAAAGAAATATTGGGTCCGTAATTAGCATTGTCTGAAGGATCCACGGACCAGTAATTGTCATACACATATTCGCGATAGTAAAAACATATACATATAAATAAATGTTGCCTATTACTGGGTCGTGACCATGTCGATAACTGGGTATGCCTTGGACATAGGTGAACAGCACTCGATCGAAATAATATTAAAAATTATTTTATGAAAAAATAGTTGTTTATAATGACTACAAATAAACGAAAATTATAATTCTGACGTAATAGCCAATAATTAGTTTTATTTTTGAAATTAATAAAGTTCCATGGAAGAGAAATTTATGTTTCAAACTCTTTATCAAATGTTTTAATAAAAATCATGAAGTTTTCGACAGAGTGCGTAGAAATTATTCTGCCGTTCTATATGCAGACATAAACGAGTCAACATAGTCTTACGAACCTTTGCATGATTAGTTAAGGCCTTATATACCTTTGGATGGTCGGAAAACAAGGCTTTTTGGTATTTAAAAAAAATACTAATAAAGCAATCAAAACGAGGTTTAGAGGGTTTATTTCACATATTTGTAGGTACCTCCAACGAGTGGACTCGTTGGAGTCGCACATGTGTACCCAGAAGAATTTTCTTTTCCCCGTAATCTACATGAGTTTTGCTACCGAAGTACACAAGATTATTACAATATATGTATTTTCGTACATCTAGCCCCATTTTGAAGAAAGTCGCATTTTCGACTGAAACAACGGCCTTTGTTTGTTTCTAAAAATCGCAATTGTTAAACGATTGTAAAAATCGTGTGTACATCGCTATAAATTGTATCTAAGAAGTTATAGTTGAAGTTTAAAGTCAATCGGTCAAAAAATGCAGGACCTACCGGTCTGCCCGACTTTGAAAACACTTCTTCATGAAAAACGCGTTTAAAGTTTAAAAACCATTTTTTTATATGTCTTAAAAAATGTCCACCTAAAATAACTTTTGCATATTATTTTCGACATGTTTATACATAATTTCAATCAATAAACAAAAAACAATTTTTTTTTCAAAGTTATATAAGGCCTGAAAGCAGTTTGAACGTATGTGACGATTATAGGAACGTTCCCATCGCGATTACCAGACCAACTGTAATGGCGGCATGACGATGACTCGTATAATAGCGTCTTATAACCTTTACGAAATATTTTCTCGAAAACTGTACCAGGCACGGGAATTTCACAACGACCTTCCTCTTCGTAATAAAAAGCTGATTAAGAACGACTTAAAATAACTTTTACTCACTTCCCTAGTTGAGCTATATAAATTTGCAAAGTCATTCGATCTGCTTAAGGTGACGATTACTGGGCCATCTACAGCACGTGCAGGAAGTGGTTCTAACGGTTTCGAAGGCGAAATTTTAACCTCAAAGATGAAGAGCGCCCTCGACAACCAAAAAACTCGAAGATGAGTTGGAACAGTTACTGGACGCAAATGCTTGCCAAACTCAAGAGGAACTTTCCAATGCACGCGGAGTGACGCATCAAGCCATTTCCCATCATTTACAGAAGAATTAACGGCGGGGTAAAGTTAATTGGGCGAAAAAAGGGATGTTTTAAAGATTTTTTTTGGCGTAACGAATAGTGTTCGTTTATTGAAAAATTTACATATAATAAAGTAACATTTGAACAACATTCTCCTAAATTTGCGTTGCAAAATATTCAAAATTGAGCGAGTGAAAATTAAACCCCGGAGGCGCATCGAAAAAAAGTTGGTTTGCGGTGTGCACCATAACTCGCAACAGAATCATTTGAAACAAAAAAATCAAAATGCATTTGTTAAAGGAGATGTTTCTCGAGGTAATGACGGGAGGATTTTTTTTTCGATTTTTCGATTTTTCGTAGCTCTTGGGAGCCAAAAACCCGATTTTCGCTAAAAAAAATCGGCTAATTTGTTGTTGAAAAATTAGTAATTATTAAAAAAACAAAAAAGCTCTCGACAATACCTGGTGAATTATGCGAAGAAGTACTGTGCAAAATTTCAAAGCGACTGGTCCAGTAGATTTTGAGTTATCGTGCACACGGACTTCAAATATGACAAGTCTCAGAAAAACGGTTTGAAAAACGGAGAAGAGAAGAGAACGGCATGGAGCAATAGACGCTCAAATACTCATAACTTCGTCAATTTTACTCCGATCGACTTGAAATTTTAACACAATATTCTTGATATATTATGCATTCATTTAAAAAATTAAACAAAAATGAAAAAAAAATTAAATACTTTACCCCGCCCTTAAACACTAATCAAGACGAAAGAGGCTGATAATTAATTTGCAGGCCTAGTAGATACGGGACACTAGAAAAGCATCGAGAATTTGACAAGAATATTGATGTTTGAAAAAATGACCCTCACTTGTAACAATTTTTTTTTCTCGAGTTTCATTCTTTTTTGAAGTATACTTGAGAAAAGATTCTTTAACATTGCCCAAAAATCGTTGGCTCTTCTCTAATGTTTTTAAATCTAAATAAAAAATACGCTTTGGGACCTCGATTGAGGTGCACGGCAAAAAATAGGGTAATCTCCATGGTGGAGAGCTTTGGTGAAATATTCGGGTCATAGACTGCTTTTACGTCTCGGTCTCCACTTTAAAATCTCTCTCGGGCGATATCACCACGATAAATATGCATGATAGCAGCACCCTCATTTGTAAACGAAAAATCTTTATTTTGTCAACCTTAGTCACGTGATAGTCGAAACGTACCACATCACCAAAAGGAAGAGCATTGCGCGTACGTTCTCACATCTAAACATAGCCGACGATAAATACCATTGACGAGCGAACATGCAGCTCCGAGTAGAGAGAGAAACCCCATTCATGGAATACTCGAATAGAAAAACGCTGAGTCGGAACTGCGCGATAATCTCTTATCCCAAGACCCAAACAATCCTCTAAAAAAACTCACTTGAGACTTCGCCAGGTCATTAAACTAGGCCTTAAGGAGGTTGGAGCGGTTCAGTTGAGACAAATGACGGTTTATGAATTCTTTTTTCAGTAAACCTCAAAAAAATGCATACGAGGTATGGATTTATTTTGTAGATGCTAATTTTTCATAAAATATACAATTAGAGGACAAAATTATGCATTTTTACATTTATATTACGTAAATAAGAAAAACTTTTGCGTTACTACCAATTTGAAAAAAGTTTAACATTATCGATGATTATGATGGAAAAAATGCGTCAACGAATATTTTATACACCTCAGAATGGAATTTTGCGTGATTTATAATTATGTCTATTTATATTTAGGTCCCGAAATTATTTATTATTACCATTAGTTAATATTAAGTGTTGCCGAAATACGGCAACTTCGCGAACACTGAGGTTGGCAGCCGTGCTCTTCATTCGCCAGCGATATTTCGTAATCTTTCATCAAACCTTGATGGTTCAATATTGAATATATGTGGTTCACGATAGGCATGATATGGTTCTTTTTCTAAATATTCACAAAGGTTTAGTTTGCATTAATTCGTTGTTAGAAATGGTTTATCTTGGTGCTAAATAGCCAAAAAAATTACATCACCCGTAGCATAAATGTCTTGCTCATCTAACTGCACGTAAAATTATATACATTAAACTATCTTTTATCTCTGGTATTTGGTGGCGAAAATTTTTTTTTAAACTTCTTAAAGAGTCATTAAAGTCTAGACAATAACATATATGTAAAAAAATTATCTTGGATCGTGGCTAACGCTCCAACCTCCTTATCGGGGCTCACGAAAACACGTGCGCTAAATCCGATTCTCGGAAATAGAACAGCGACTGCGTTTATCATACCTGCGACCTAATAACAAATCCAAAACTATTCTTTCCCACTACGCCGACCAATCACGCAAGTCCACCTACATTCGTACGACTGATTAACCAATCTCTAAAAAACGCATCACAGAAAAGGCATTCCGCGAGAAGCTGTTTTCCCTCACAAATTACACTGCCTCTGTTTTTGGAAGACGAAGGAGTAGACACTTTGTTGTTGATCGGCGAACCGAATAGTCAATTTAATAACTGATTTAACCTTCCTTCTGCGTTTCCATCTAGAGATACTCAACAACAGTACGCATACTTACTTTGTATTGAACAAGAAGTTTGTGACAGAAAAAAAACTTTAATTCAATGAACTATCAATCTATCGGGCGAACCAACTCTCTAACCCGCAACGCGCACTTAAAAATCGTCATCCAAATCCTCCATTGAGGTTGTTATGGCGTCCAGCCGTCGAGGATGAAATACGAGGGAAGCTCCCTTTGCTTATTCATATGGCCGATTGACTGTTATCAACTGTTACCTATGAAATGATCGTCTTTCTCAACGGACGTTTTCGAACTTTTTACGCCTACTCAAGAAAATACGCATTTGTGAACATTCGATGTTTACATGACGTGTTTTCATTACTCTGCATCATTATTTTCTATCACTTTTTCTTGCGTAACGAAGGTAAGACGAATTGGCAACGTCGTAAATCGTGGTATATGATAATGCCCAAAATGGCAGAAGTGTCGCGAATTTAGAGACTTACGCGCCCTGTTCATAACTTCAAAATCGGCTCGAGGAGCAGACAACAATGAATATCAGTAAAAAAAGTTTAATACTCGGTAAAATCAGTTTTTACCGAGTAAAAAATTCTTTCGCTGGAAAGAAAAAGTGTCTACTGAAGCTGTCTATAATCTAAAGGAAATTAAACAGTTTAATAATTTTTCGATATTCTGAAAAATTCATTTGTTTTTAAAAAATTCCGCTGTATTACATCTTTTCCTAGAAATTTCTACAAACTTATCATTTCTAAACATAGATCTCAAATCGATTTTAAGTAAGTATAACTAATTAAGAGAATAAGCACAAATAATATTCCTCGTTAGTTATCCTGACCACGTAGTTTGCGATGCCCAGGCATAATTACCGAATATGGATAAGGTAGGTAAGGTTTGTTCCATCTACGGCGTTGCCATGTTTGCACAGCCTAATATTTTGTGTGCTTGATTTTCGCACGAATTCGCGATGAAGACGGAATGATACCTCATCGCGGTCGGTATGGTAGAAAAATTATAGATACCCAAAAATCTCTGAAAGGCTCTTGAGAAAATTTGAGGGGCAGACAGCTGTCCGTCTATCTATTAGACGTCGTTTGGCAAAGTTTCGACGGGATCTGAAGAACACACAACACGAGTAAGAAAGAAAAATATTTTATTTTAACAATAAACGATTATTCAGTAATGTAGGTTCCCTCTGCATCTACAACTCTTGTTCAACGCTCTGGTAGACTTTGCACGCCCGCAGACCAGAATTCTTTTGGTCGTGAATTAAGAAAGTCGTCCAATGTATTTTTGGGATCCGACGAACGATCAAATTTTTTATCCCGTAAATAGTTCTTCAAAGCTCGAAACAGCTGATAGTCGGTAAGTGCTAAGTCTGGTGAACACGGTGGGTGTGGTAGAACTTCCCATCCTAGCTGCGAAATAGTTTCTTGTGTCATCTTAGCGACGTGGGGTCGAGCATTGTCATGGAGAAGCCGAACTTGAAGACGTTTACGCCTTTTCTGTTTCATAATTTTAGCCACCTTTTGCAGTTGTGCAGAATAAATCTCTGCCTGTATTGTGGTATTGGTTGGCAGAAATTCGTAATAGAGCATGCCCTCAGAATCTCACCAACAGAGTAAAACTTTCTTCATTTCACGGGGCCGTTTAGGGGTCGGTTCTGGTTTTTCCCCTTTCGGTAGCCAATGACGCTTGCGCGTGTGATTAACATACAACACCCAGCTTTCATGCCCAGTGACTATTTCTTGAAGAAAATGCTTTCTTTGCAGACGATGGAGGAGTGAAAGACAGATGGACATGCGTGTTGCTTTGTTTGATTCGCTGAGATTGTGCGGTATCCAAGACGAAACAACTTTCCTATATCCCATCTTTTGTAAATGTCGAAGGATCGTAGGATGACTGAAGTTGAGTTTGTTGGCTAATTCTCGTGACGACATATTAGGCTTTGCCTTTATAAGAGCTCGCAGTTCTTCATCGTCCACAATCGATTCCCTCCCGGACCAAGGTTTGTCTTCAAAAGATGTGTCGCCGGAATGAAACCCCTGATACCAACAGGAGACCGTTGAATAATTAACTACATTAGCCTTGAACGCACTGCACATATTACGGGCTGCGGCTCTTGCAGAATGTCGTTGCAAAAATTCGTAATATGCGATTACTCGAAGTGCACGTTGATCCATCTTTGCTCATACTGACTCTACAGAACAACTGACTCGCTTATATATCCTGCGGCATGGAAGGTTCTAGACCATTCTTGTATTTCCTATTCTCGAATGTTCTCGGACTTCGTTATTAGGAAAAATATTTTAATTGAAAAAAAGTGTTGCAAGATTTTTGTACCAACCGAATATAATTGTTCTACCATACCGACCGCGATGATGTGTCATTCCGTCTTAAAAATATTGATCATTTATAACGGTGCTCTGAATACTCATTGCCGCGGTGCCAAAAATTAGTTTAACCGTGCCGATTTTTTTAGCGCCGTGGTAGCATTTTTTCAGCAGATATGAATAACGTACTGAAAAGTGATCGGGAGGTTTCCATAAGCGCAATTTAGTCAGCCCACGAAATACGTCGAGTTTCTGATTTCTTTTCTGATAAATGATTCTGTGAATCGTACCTAAACTGTATAGGATGATCAACAAACTGGTTGTATACTTCTAGAAAAAAAATCCGCTCGGTGGTAGCATTTTGAACTGGCCTCATAGCAACCTCAAATGATGTCCGGAATACACGTGAAAGCCAAACAAATATTCGCCGCGCAACCTATTTCAATTCAAACGTCGCGCTCTAACTCAACAACCTCGCAAGTCCCTTCGGGACGTAACACAATAGAGTGTCGCCATTTTTCATCGAAAAAAAAACCCAAATTTTCGTTGCACTCTTTTTTCAGTGCACTTTGACGAGCCGATTGAAAATGTTCAATAAAATTCATGAATACTTCGAAAAGCAGTCTCGAAGTTCCCATATCACTTATCGGCCTAACTGGCTGCGTTACCTCTTAACCTGATGTTTTTTTTTTACCGGCGAACGGTATTTCAAAACCAACGACAATTGTCAACGTTCAACTCGTAGTGTTCAATTTCGGAGTGACCGCAAACCCAAACGAACTTCTTTAAATAATCGAGTTTGTCAGCGGCTACGGAACCCTAAAAATAATTCATCCAACGAGAAGGCCGAGTTCGGTGATTCGCCCTGTTTTTCACTCCCAAAAACAGCGACGTTCGTGGCTAAGTTCTATGAGGCCAAGTCTATCGTAATGGAATCAGAATATGCAGAAGATACGCGTTGGTTTTTGTTTTTGTTCGCGCCATTGCGTGAATTTCCGTTTTGACTTCTCGTTCACTTCGTGCGACTCGTGCAAGGTTCACTGTTTCGCCCTGCGGTGAGAAAACAAATGAAGGGGGGCGCAAGACTCATGATCGGGGAAACTAAATATGAAAAAAAGTAATAATCGTAATATCTACGTATGAACTAGGTCGTGGGCTTGATCTAGGCGCACTTGAGGATCGTAACGATGTGCCACGTACAACGAATGCATTCACTTTGTGATAAAACGATCGTTCAAAGCTCAAATGCGATCCAGGACGTACATAATAAATATCAGCGATGGGCGACGTCAATTTGTAACATCCATGCTTGTTTTCCTCTCCCGTATATATAACCGAAAAAGACAAATTTTCAAGAAATCCCATCAGTAGGATGCTGCAAAAGCGCATAATTTGTCTCCTCGTCGTATCGAGCTATCCAACGCAAATTGACTTCTTTAGTCCTTCAACGTCCTCCATCACCGATCTCTCAAACGGAAGTACCAAAAAGATTTTTTCAAAATACACAATCGCATCTCATGCTTTCCAGCCCGTCGACGTTCCCTTTTTTCAATCATCGTTTACGCAAATTTCGCAAAAATAAAATACGTCGCAACGCGCCCACCCGCCTATTCCCTCCACGTCTTTCCCCTCGAATAATGTCAATCGTTACTTACATATGATAATTCTAGTGGTACAGGGATTCGGCGAGATCTTCTCACCCTTTTTCGCGTACTCATTAAGCTCCGGCGTTATACGCCCTTTTATTCAGTGCAGTTGGTCTCTTCGTTTTTTTCTGTCACATTGTCGCGGTTCCGGAGACACTGATCCGTCATCCATTGCTAATGCAGTTCCGTTCAAATGTATCTCGCGTAAGCTTCTCTATCGTATGCACGTAGATTTTTAATAAAACTTGAACACAAGGAGTCCGTCTTCTTTCACCCCTCCATGATCACGTTTTACTATTCTCCTATTTTCTCGCCTTTTTGCTTCTGTTTGTAAAAATATTTGTGCTTCAAACGGGAGGAGCCGAGGCAGTAGCGGGGACGGTCGAAGCGTTGGACGCTGTCGGGCCCGACTCGTCCTCGTTATCATTTTCGTCGTCCTTGTCGTCCTTGTCGGGCTCTTTCTCCGGCTCGTTGCCCGTCAGCACCAAATACTTCTTCCTGATTAAGTCCCAGTCGACGACGCTCTCGATTCTGAGTGCGCTGTTGAAGGACAATTGGCTGCCCAGGGGACTGAGATGAACGACGGACAGGGTGACGCTGTCCTTCGGACGCACTTGGCCCTTCTTCACCCGGGCCAACCACTTGGCGCCCATTTTCGAACGCGGCGACAAACGTCCGGTTCGCTGGAGGCCCATCATGTGGACCAACGATGGTCTCTTTCTCTTGGCCGCCCGTTGCTTGCACAGTTTGATAAAGTAGACGATCCACGTTGTCATTAGGTTCAGGGGGGACGGGGCGGTCGTCGTTCTGCAACATTGCAACGCGACCTTTTCCATTCTCCGTTGTCTCTCGCTCACCTCCCTCTTTTCTTTCTCCTCTCGTCCACTACCAACGTTGACCCTTTTTTTTTACTTTATCGCTATTTGCGTGCCGTTGTTTTTTCTCGCAATACTCAATCGCGATCTGAGAGGCTGAGGAAACCAGGTATTGCTCTTCGAATCTCGATCCTCCGCTACGATTATTCGCATCGTCCTGTCGCTTGTGTTGCTTCGAGCTCGCGCGATTCGCCCGAATATTAAGATCGGTGGCAGAGGATTTTTTAAAATTTGTTCCGTACTTTTCTTTTCGTTCTTTTTTTCGATAGAGAAGAAGAAATGGACGTAGTGGAAGATAAAGAAGTTGAAGAAGACAGGCTCAAGCGTTTTGAGTTAAAGACAGATTGAGTGGCATAAAATAGCACATATATATCTATATGTATTTGAAAGTTTAATCTCGTTAAATGCCCCGTGAAGCACAACGTTTGAATATTTTCGGGATTCTGGTAGGGTGGATACTTTTTGTAAATTTTTATTCCGGAAGTCTGGAAATGAAGTTACTATTCGTATCGGTAATTGACGAATCTCTCGACGAATATAAGTGATCCTTGTACAAAGAATCGCGCGATTCATTGCAGGAATGAATTAAGGCAAAGTGAAAGAAGTACCGTGTGACATGCGAGTGCGAGAAAGGTAGCGGAAAATCCATTTGGCGCTTTTCACCGAGAAGCTTAATCTTTCGTGAAAGAGAAGACCTCTCATTTTGCGATTTATAGAACGGAGTATCTCCCCGTCCGGATATCGGACGAATAAGCATATGTTATTCGTCTGGATAGCGGCTCAGTTCATTCCGTATTTCCAGTAGGCGTACATATTATTGTGATTCGTGTCAGTTATTATGCGGACGAATAACATATATATAAGCGCCCGGATAGAATGTTTGGGCTTATTTGTATAGGTTTGTTTGTTTTGGTTTCTTTATTGGGATGTGTTTGTTTGGGTTTGATTGTTTGGGGCGTTGTACAGCGTGAACTGCGTAAACTGAGCCGCAACCCGGACGAATAACATATGCTTATTCGTCCGATAACCGATAATAGAAAGAGCGGAACTGTTAGTTTTTCTTGAAATGTCAGTCGTCTTCTGGAAAAGTACGCAGTGGGATTTTGACCGACTGAGCGGCCTTCACCTTGCCTCGAGGTGTAACGACACACCGACGGAGCTACGGTGCGTGCGAGAGAAACAGCTGCGCGTCTTTGTACCGAATTTTTCCTCCGAACGGCTGATATTTCAGAAAGAGGAAAGAGGAAGTGCAAAAATCGTCGTCGAAAAAAATTCGTCAAAGGATTCTTACCTATAGGACGCTCATCATATTGAGTTACAATTTGATTACTTCGCCAAACAACTATTGCATTCGTGAAAAACTTTTCGTTTATATCGGAGCAGTTGCTCGCAATGCGCAAGCCTCGCGATCGGAAATACCGAAAGTATTCAAACTCGTCTTCCGGTGCGATAAGACTCCTCGCAAAGAGGTACAGTTTTCGTGAGTTTTTGGAAAGACACAGTTGAGAAGTTGTTTGCAATTTGCTGAGAGTGATTGAATTACGTGCTCGTTATCGTCGGCCATATATGTCTCGCGATACACAGAATAATTATCCTCGTATAATTGTGGAAATATTGAATTCGACAAAACAGATAAGAGTGTCGAAAAGATAAAATGAAATTGGAATTCCATCTTACCTGTGCATATTTCGGATCAGTTTACTGAGTCCGTATTTCCACTCAATGTCTGACTGTGCTTGTATCCTCTGGTAAGTGTCGCTCATCATCGCGATAAGAAGATTAATCAACACCACTACCGAGACCAACATGTAAACTCCGAAAGCGAGCTTGAATAGGACCGAGGTCCACTCCGGCTGGACAGTCTCGACTTTCAGCTCGCTGTGGGTCGTCTGGCCAAAGACAGCGAAGAACAGATACTCGAAGGCGAGAACGGGATTCATCTTTACTGCAATTTCGAGGTTACGTGGTTTTTTTTTGTGCTCCTTTTTTCCTCTGATTTGCACTGTTTTTGCATTTTTTTTTCTGTCATTCCATTATAGGGAGTGTCTAGGCGAGACTCGCTACGCGTGTTACGAATGAACATGCTCATGCTTTATAGACGGATGATTTATAGATATAATATATAGTGTCCATGCTCGGGCTACTGGTACATTTCTTTTTGGATTTTTGCTTTTCTTTTCGAAAAAACGATCTCGTGTTTCGCATGCCATGTTACAACTGACTCGGTCACGCCACATTTCTCAGTGCCATTCTTCATGTTCTTCTTCATGTTAAAAAAAAAAAAAAAAAAATACGTTGTCGCTAGTACTTTTTTTCATTCCGCGGATCTTGATTTTTAATCGCGATCGCGTAATCCATCCAATTACGGCAATATTCCACACGAATTTGCTCTTTAGATTGTCGTGCAATTTTGTGGTGTTCACTAATTCACGGCATAAATATGGCATATTTTATTGGTTTCGTTTAAGGGTAATCAATATATATGTATATCGAAATATACATAGATATAGAGCAGGCACCATCACAAACGGTTCTTAACCGCGGTCCAACGACGTTTCCTTTTCCCTTTCATTTTGTCTCGTTCCATCATCCTAGTGTGATTTTTTTTTTCGAATTTCAAGCAGCATGCACAGGGCTTCAGGTTTTCCTTTTTGGTCGTTTTTTTTGTTATCACTCTGTCCTTGTCCCTCTTTTAGTTCTTCACTCGGTCTTTTTCGTCGTCTATCTTCGGTATTTCCTTGCTCGTTGAAAATTGTCGGCTCCGCGTATGAGTGAAGCGAATATATATTATTATTTTTAATTTGCCCGTAAAGCGAGCGTTATACGCATAATAATTGGATATTACGGAGCCGGGCGTGGTTTTTTCATTGCCGTAGATACGTCCGGAATGTAAAATTTATGAATACATGCAGAAAATATGGGGCTGACGGGAATATTCTATATACACGTATACACGTATGGGTCCATTGTATATATATGCAGAGAAATGACTGGACGTCTCATTCACTTGTGTGCTAGGACTGTCGTCCTGCAGAACGGGGTAGAGGCGAAACTCAAAGAAAATTTCGCACTTCAAAATATTTGGAACTTCATTTACATATGACGAATTTATCGAGTTTAAAAATTGTTCTGCCTATGAATATTTTTTGTATCTTTGATGCTTCTAGAATTTCGATCGAGGCGTTGAACACAATTTTACCACTCTTATATGGACGAAATTCATTGTTCTCGGGCTACGTGAGGTGCGAGAAAAGTTTTTTTTCTCGATCAAGAAAAAAACAGTTTATAGAATCACGAGGAACATGCGTGCAGCTGCAATTGATAGAATACAACCGGTGGTGTAGACTCGAAATCCATAATTGGGAAAATCGAATTCGAGCACCAATCATAATGAAAATTGAGTGACATTGTTTGAGCCATTTTTGAGAAAAAATTTGTATATCCTCGTTGAATTTACAAGAAACATTTTATTTTCTATTGATATATTTTTTTTAAACACGCTGAGTTGAATAAACAAATAATTTTTTAAGTATATATATATATATATATATATATATATCTATCTATCTATATATATATATATATATATATATATATATATATGACGTGGAACGGTATTTTCTTAGAGGATTTTATGGATGAACTGCATGCTTTAAATAGGTGAATAGATTATTTAAAAAAGAGCACGATGCACGTGGAAATCGGTAGACCTGCTTCCACGAAATATCCTTTTCACAAAAGCAAGAATTATTTTCCATTAATTTAATGCAATCATCGTTGATTCTCATTCTATTTTTCCCAAATAATTTAAAAAATCGACTAAGTACCCAAAATATAATGACGATCTAGACAATTCGCATGTTTTTGTTGAACATATTATTGTTTTGCAACGTTCTCGCGTACTCACAAGAATCAACAGCTCGAGAGTTTATAGCCGTAATTTCCTACAGGGGAAAGTACGACAAAAAAAGGAATCAATCGCGAGCACCTATTGAAGTTTCTCGTCAAATGCGTGATCTGTGCGACGAAAATCGTCATTAGTGGAAAGTAAGTTAGTGATTGAATAAAAATAATAATAATCACCAACATCATTCACATCGATCGTTGAATTTGTTCGATCGATCAACTAACTAAACCCGAAAAATACATTTTCCAAATGATTCTCTTAGTTCGAAAGTTTTGCCGATAGAACAAAAAATAGACTGGCAATCTTGTCGAATGGTTCGGTTTGTATATGTGTATGGGCAATCAAGGTGCATCGGGTAACATCGAATGGGAAACATAAATCAGAAAAAAAAAGTCGCGAGCAAGTACGGCACTCACAATGATTAGCGGGGACATTGACGTGGATCGAATTCACGTGAACACACAATACGAATAATATGCACGCACGAGTATATGTGCATCGTTAATTCCACATACTTGCGCGTATACGTAACATTCGTTGCGTTTGAAAGAAAAAAAAAAGGAGAATCAAAACAAAAATGTTATGCACACTCAATGGGGTTGCGCGTGACACGTGGCAAGACGATAACCCTACAATTCGGCGTTGGAGCTGTGAACAAACAATTACCACATACAGACATATGTCCAGTGATCTGAGAAACGGTGCATCTCGACATTCGACTCGAAACGCCGTTCCGTCGATTTTACACAATCGATTTTCAAACGAAAACAAATCGGAAAAAAAAAACATCTTCGATAAATAATCGAATAAACGAAAGAGCAAAAGTATCATTCGCTTGAAAACAAGACAAAAATACCGAACCGACACCTTTTTTGTCCTCACTCTCCGACAAACAGAAAGTAAATAAAATCAAATGGCTCAAAGTGCAACGTGCAGCGTCCCAAACGGAGAGAGAGAGAGAGAGGCACATACAATCTTCGCCGTTTTCCGTTAGTTATTTGATTTTTCGTGATACTTTTTTTCTTTTAATTTTGATTTTGTCCATCTATTTTTTTTGTTTCGTTCATTTTATACGTCAGGCAGCAGTCTCAGCAGGCAAAAAATGACACACACACGCGCGCGCGTTCAAAATGCATTGCAGACGGGGACGACAACACCGAGGCGGAGCAACACGTTCTGCATTCCCATGGCGTTTTATTGACTTGCGTATTTTTGTCTGTTTGTCTGTAGTTTTTGGCTTTTTTCTGTTCAATGCTTGCGGTTTGCATCGTTTTTGCGGTTGTTGCTTTTATTTTTGTGATGATTGCCAGTCCGGCAAGACTTACAATCTCGGGCGTTATCGTCACAACACTCATTCTTTTTCTTGTATCGTCCAGAACGGCGATGAGGCGCCGGCGGTGGCGTCTTTATCCACTCCGTATAATTGGCCAACAAATCTATCATTGCAATTTTTCTCGGTTACGTTATCGGATCTTGATTTTTCTTTGCTTTTAAAGGTGTGCACCGAATGCGTATGGTATATTGGTGCCTCTATAGAATTATATGGCGATAAATGTAAATGCTGAGAGCATATATGTGTATCCATATACATGTAAATAAGCAAATTAATTGTTATTTAACAAAGTAATAATATTTCATTTAATATTAAATTAATAAATTTAATAAATATGTATATATGGCTCAGTTTATACATTTTTTTCTAAGTCTGTGACGATAAAAGACTTATCTAAATAATTGTTATCATGATTATAATTAATATTAATTATTGTGATTGCTACGGTCGATACTATAACGATGATGACGATTATTATTATTGTATTTACACTACTGATTATTAAGATTCTAATAATTTGCCTTACGCATTGACGATCAAATGATCAAGTATATAAGTGAGACCTATAAAGTTCTAACACTTCTTAGGCTAAAAAGATGTCCAGAGACCGCTACTTCCGGCCGACGCGATCCAATTGGGCGGCAAAAAATGCCAATATTAAAAAAAAAACCCCGAAAAAAACTGCGAGGCTCAGTCCTTTGTTCGAAAAAAATGAAGCGCTATAAAAAACAGTTAATTTCGATGATGAATTCAAGGAAATCCTAAGTGAAAAATTCGCTCGCACCGTTTGCGACAATAAAAACGAGATGTTTTTCGAAATTGTTTCATTCGGTGCATAAGTAAGGTAATTTCGAAAGTGAAATTGCCGGATAAAATTCGTGAGGCTGATAACGTTTGGCCACGTCCTGGCGTGCGTCGTATCGTAAAATTATGTTCGTTGAATGGGGGTGCGTTGGACCGCGAGGATCGGCCGGCGAGCGAGTCTAACGGATGAGTCAAGTTGATGACGCACGTAAGGAGAGAAATAAAAAACGATTGAAAAAGACGAAGAAGAGCGTTGTAGAGAAGTTGCGGTGTCGACTTACCATCGGAAAATGGGCTTTTCTTGCCGTTTCCCCGGTCGAGATTCTCAACGCCGTTCTTGAAGGCCTGATTGAGAGCGACGAAGTGCATCGAGAAGCCGAACACGAAGATCGCCAAGACGGCGAGAAATCTGGCGAGATCCTTCATGAGATTGCCGATTATAATGGCCCATGGTCCAAAGAGATGATGAAATGATAGAAAGTCGAGGATTTGAACGCAGGCGAGTAGAAAGCTGAGTGCGAACAGTTGATTCCTCAGGTAGAGTAGAGTGGGCCAGTACTTGTGCTCGACCCAGACGTAACATACGAGATGAAAGGCCACGCCGAATATGCCGAAGAGCAACACGGCTAATTTGATCCAACCGAGACCGCTCTTGTCGCTTGGATTCGTCAGCTCGAAGAGCAACAGCCCCGACAACATCACGAGCAAACACCACTCGTACCAGTAAGGATTCAGATTGAATCGAAAGGCCGGATAAATCGGGGTTATGCCGACCAGCAGCAGGAACACCATCAGATATATGTGGGAAGTCAGATAAGACATGAACTTTATGATAGGCACGTTGTTGTACTTGTGTCCGAGTGGCAGAGCGAACGCTACCCAAACCAGGGGATTTATGATGAACGCTATGAACAGCAGCATCGTACGGAACGCGTTCCAATTCAAGCTACCTTGCCACAATTCCTGGAGATAACGTTGCACCACCGTGTGCGCTATCACCTCTTTTTGCTCGTTCTCGATCAACACGTCCAAAAACTCGACGTTACGTCGATCCATAGACGTCAAAATTCTCCCCGCCGAATCAGCACCCGCCGCAAGAGCCAACAATTCCGTTGCCATACTCTCGCACTGTTTTCCCGCCGCGATCAGGTCCTTTGCTCGCTCTTTCTCCTTTTCCGACAGTTTCATGTAAATGTTGGAAAGCTTCGCTGCCGTGTCAACTGGTGCCGGTGACACCAGTACGAACTCTTCGATCGGCTTGTTGTTGTGACTCTTGCTGCAGACCATCATGTTGTAGACGAACTGTGTTCGAGAAGAGCACGGTCTTGTTTTATTCAGGGGTGTAGGAATACTACAATTATTTGGGCCTGTTTTGCATCGTTTGGGTGTAGGAATATTACAATTTTAGGGGTGTAGGAATTGCGGTGGTGTAGGAGTTGTAGGAGTGTAGGAATTATAGGGATTTAGGAATACAATTATGGGGGTGCAGGAAACAAATGTTTGGGTTTGTTTGGGTGTGGCAATACGAACTCTTCGATCTACTTGTTGTTGTGTGAGTCTAATCGATGCTAGATTAGGTAGATTTAGGTAGATTAGACACCATGGAATTATAAGTAATTGCCAGCGAATATTGAATAGAAATTGATAAACGTCTTACTTTGAGCCCTGATGACCATTCAGGATTAACTTCAGCAATGAAAAATATCGACCAAAGTTTTATAAAAAATGCAAAGTCTCCATTCTTACCCTTCTATCTTCCATGAGAGCATACGTGTCGTGTTCCTTTTCCATGAGATATTTCAGTACGTCATTGTGGCCTTCCGAAGCTGCAAACCATATAGGTGCACTGCCAAGGTTCGTTTCACTCTTTGGCGAGGCTCCGCTCTCGACGAGAAGTTTAACGACGTCGAGATAACCGGCACGCGCCGCGCAATGCAACGGTGTCCAGCCGTTTTTGTCGATGGCGTTTATCTCAGCGCCCTGACCGAGCAAAACCTCGACCATCTGGTAATGGCCGTGGGTAGCGGCGATGTGCAACCCAGTTTTGCCGTAACGATCCGCGCTGTGCAACAACTCGGCCGATCTGCTCAGGAGCAATCCAACCACGGTTATGTGACCGCCGAAACACGCGAGATGCAACGGATTAAAACCATTCTCTGTCGTTGCCGCCTCGACCTGTGTACGATTTAATTTTTGGAACCACTTGTTTTTTTTACCTATTTTTGATGGCTTAATTGTAATTATCTAACTAAATGGAGTGTCGGAAGAGATTTTTTGCGGATGACCCGTTTGCATTAATTGATAATTGATGCAGTGTAATCATTGTTTGGTGGTGTATCATCGTTGGATGGAAATATCTATTGTTCGTCGTCATCGGTTCACTCTCATTTTCCATAACAGCTATTTGAGTTTTACGGTCGTTTGGGTTTTCATTTTTTCCGAAGCCCTCGATTTCCATTAAAAATCGTCAAATGTGTATAGAAACAGGGTTTTCGCGTTTAAGGCCCTATTCTAGTGTGAATACCCATTTTCAAAGTGATTTTTTGGGAATTAGTTTTACAGAAACGAGTAAACCTATGGTGTTAGTATTCAATAGTTATATTTATACATGTTTGAGGTAACATTTAAAAAAATTTCAAAGCATTTTATTTGAAATTGTATATGATATTTGACGTTGCGCAAGACATGTCGCCAAATTTTTTTTTATCGTCGTGCGTTGTGATTGCGGACGTCCTTGTCATCTGAAACAAACGATTTTCTTTAAATTTTATTCTTTACTAATGTAGTTATCGTTCGGCTTTTTAAATAAAATTTTTCGGAAAATTCGACGAAATGGCGGCGTTTGAAAAAGAGTACTCCGATTTTTACGATATAATTTTCAATTCTCGCGGTCCGAAAAAATAGTAATTATAAAGCATTCGAAAAGATGGAGAGCTGAACAACAACCACATTTATAGAGAGTAGAATTTGAAAAAATCGTTTGTTTCAGTTGACAAGGACGGCTACAATCACAAAAGCAAAAGCGTGACGATAAAAAATGTTCATCACATGACCTGCGCAACTTTAAATATCATCTACAATTGCGAATAAAATGCATTGAAAAAAATTTAAGATGTCAATTCAAACATGTATAAATATAACTGTAAAATACTGACACTGTAGATTTAATCGTTTCTCTAAATTTAATTCCCAAACAATCACCTTGAAAATGGGCGTTCATACTACAATACGGCTTTAACTGGCGCAATTTCAAGTTTTCGATGAAAACTCCATACTATTTGTAGTCGGCAGAAAATTTTCCATCGGATAGACCCTTCAAATGGTGTAAAAGTCGATAAACGTCGTTTTGTCGACTCATCCCGTGCAGAAATTTTGGCAGGGATACAGCTGGATTCTGACTTGTATCCCGGGCTCCCAGTCGGGATCTAGTCCGATATCGGATCAGATTCGAAGACTAAATGTAAGATCCGTAAACTGGATTCCATTAGGGATCCAGAAGCGGATCCTTTAATGACTCTAAATAGATTCCCCATGGAATCATTGAGGAATCTGGGAAGGATCACGGGTGAATACAGGCTGAAATACAATGTCAAGAATGGAATTATGACATGTTAAATTTATTATAAAAATAAATAACATTTATAAAGTTTTGGTACATTAAACTATCAATAAAAAAAAAATTGTCGAAAGATTCAAATGGCAGATCGCGCTCATCGCGAGATTTTGATGTCAATTAAAAAAAATTCACATCAAAATCTGTGAATGCAAATGTATTGACAAGAAATTATAAATACAAAAAAATTCACAAAATTAGTTGTGAATTTTTTCGTATTTAAGACAAATTAAAATCAAATTCAAAATGATTAGATTAAAATTTGCGCCAAAAGTGAGTTCGTACGTATTTTGAGAGAAAACATTGCCTCGAGGCAAAGAAATTTTTGCACATAACTTTTTGTGCGAACATTTCTTTGCCTCAACACAATGTTTTCTCTCAAAATACGTTTACACTTGTGGTGTAAATTTTAATATAACTGTCGTGAATTTGATTTTTACTTTCTTCAACTTGAGGAAATTCACAACTCATTTTGTGATTTTTTTTCATATTTATAATGTAATATTTGAAACTCACAACTTTTTTTGCAAAAATTTCTTTGCTTCGACGAAATGTTTTCTCTCGAAATACGTAAGAACTCACGGATGGTGTAAATTTTAATCTAATCATTGTGAATTTGATTTTAATTTGTCTTAAATACATGTTTATACCCACCGACATGTCAGTGGGTATAAACAGAGACTTATTCCCCAAAACCGGTATCCCGGTTAGAATCCAACTTGCATCAGTATCGGAAAATGTATTACGACGATGGCATAATTTTGAAAATTTTGGCATCACGTGTATTTTCGGTATTACTATGTAATTCCTATCTATAGATAGGATTCCATAGTAATACAGAAAATACACGTGACGCCAAAATTTTAAAAATGATGCCATCGTCATCGTACAAATGCCGATACTGATGCAAGTTGGATTCTAACCGGGATCCAGTTTTGGGGAATCCATGACAAATCCTGATCGGGATTTGATCGGACATAGGGTATCCCGGTCAAAATTTCTGAACGGGTTTTGGTCACTTTGTCAAGATCGCAAAAATCCTGAAATTTGAAACGGCCGTAGACCTCGAGAATTCCGTATGATTCCTCCGATATCTCGAATATTTTTCCCGGAAAGTGCACTTGAAAAATGGTCGGAAAAGACGCAAAGAGTATGAAAAATTCGCGACATTCGATGTGCCGTCTTTGAAAATTCTACTAATAAATTGGGAAACCATCGGGGCATCATGAATTAAACGGTATTTTTTTTCTTAAAGAAAACGATTGCGAGGAGTATGCGTGCCGGGCGGAGTTCCAAATAAAAGCA
The DNA here is from genome assembly GCA_964007375.1 of Ophion obscuratus. Lineage (NCBI taxonomy): Eukaryota > Metazoa > Arthropoda > Insecta > Hymenoptera > Ichneumonidae > Ophion > Ophion obscuratus. Next base: position 31,344,857 of record OZ023321.1, on the reverse strand, counting down.
ATGAAACGAGGGGCGATTGAGGAAAGACACTTATATTTGGCCGAGATGCGAAAAGAAAATTGTATTTTCATTATTCTATTTGCAAGTTCCTAACGATGTATTTTTACCCCCTGAATACGAATTTACCACTAATTTCCTCCGAACCTCACAATTTCTATGAAAAATCGTTAAATGCACATAGAAACACGTTTTCCGCGGATTAACCGATTCAATTTTGACTCGTTAAAGTCGTAATTGAAAAAAATAAAATATTTTACTAAAAAAAAAAGAAGTGCCGTTCAAATGAAGTATGAGCAATCCAATCTTTCACCCTGGGGATACGCGATTATTCTGATCGAATTACCTGTACGCCGGCGGAATTCAAGAGCAAACGAACGACGTTTTCGTTTCCGGAATAGGCGGCCAAATGAAGGGGTGTCATTCCGGATTCGCTGCCCAATTCACCGACCAACGAACCACCGGTTGGTGGATCGGATTTCACCGTACCGGGGACATGGGTCAATAGCTCTCGTACGGTGTCTGAAATCCATCACCATTCAGCATTTATCATTTCTTTGTCATCAACTAGCAATTTATTCTTATCCGATGAGACCCGAACAAAATTATAATCGCCTGGGTGACTTTCTCACTAGCTTCGAGAATGCCTTGATCCAAAAAACTATTATTAAAATTGGAAATTCACGGATGAAATAAAAAATTATATTTTTTGGTTCAACAAGGCGGACCGCGGAAGTATAGAAAAAAGATCGGGGGTTTTAGAGGTTTTTTGGGTCATTGATTACGAATGTGAAAAAGAAATAGAAAATGTTGAGACAACATTCAAATGAATTGTGATCGGTGACGTTGTTCATCTTGGGTGATACACGTTTATCTTACAAAGGTATCACGTGTTAACGAAGTTCCACGTGGAACGATTCTAGCCACAAATCGTATTTTTCGGCTAATTTATTGCAAAAATTACTGAAGGTATACATAAATTATGCATATAACAAAAAATATCGTCATATTAAAAGTACCGTAAGTTATGTGGCAAAGTTTACGTGCGAAAATGCAATGACTTTAATATGCCGCGTGATGAAACCTTCCACCTTCAATTAGAGTTTGAGCCACCCACAGGTTAGTTTATGAGAGAAAGAAAGAGAGGGAGAGAATGGCAGAGAGAGATGAAGAGAGGTGAGCTTTTCCCTAAAGATCCAAGATATAGAGTTTCAGGTGGCTTTAGCTTTAGCCACGGTGGCAAACACGAACATTCACGTGTGTGCGTATTTGTTGCGCGTGGGTAGAAAAAGTTTTACGCCTTACGTGCAAATTATCCCAGACCTTGCGGCAAGGTCCTTCAATCTTGTTCCCGATCTTGCCTCTTGATACGCGAGCTCATTCCCTCTTCCTATCAAAATTCATCATTGAACCATTTTTTTCTCAAGGCGAGGTGAAACCTCCATCTATGGTTCACTCCCTGCCCCAAATTTTACAGATTTAACTATTAGCCCTTGAAACAATTGAAGAGAAATATCCTAGGGGATATCCCGAGCGTCGGAATTTCTCGAAATACAATGTAAATTAAAGTGAAAATGACTTTTTTTTAATGTACCCTTAAGAATATTTTTATCACGACGAAAAGAAAAATTTTGACAAGTTCTCTGACGCTCATAGTAAGATTGTGTTGGAATAATTATACAAAAAATTAAACACTCCTTTCTTAAGTTAAAAAATGGAGTCCTATGGTTTTTTCATTAATGGTTTGGCATGTTTAGTTTATTTTTCAGTTGGTTATATGTGGATGTGTCCGTGAAGATGTGATTTCACATTTTTTAGAATCCTTCGTAACTTTTGAGGGGTGAGATGCAGGCAGAATTTTCAAAAAATCGATTTTTTAAAACATTTTGGTGAAGTATGATGTTTTGAAAATATTCCCTGAAAATTTCAAGTCAATCCGATGAATACTTTCCGGGACATTCCACAATTAGCGAAGGGGCGTAGGGTCCCGGCCCCCGTATTGTATGGGCCAGGCATTGATGATTCGTTGTAATTTTTTAATTAGTATTTTCATACATAAATCAAGTGTAAAATTGGAAAACTCTTTCAGACATATTCAAAAATGTATTACTCAAAAACTATGAACTTTAGCAAAATTTTATAAAGAATACTTTCGTTTTAAGATTTCCGAAAATGTTAAAAGAATAATAATTCATCCCGAAATTTTTTAATTTTTTGAAAAATCGTTTTAACAGTTGGCTATAAACAATTAAATGCTCGACTTTTCGGCAAAAGATTGTGATATTCGGATTCAGCGGATCAAAATACATTTAAAAAGTTTAGCTTTATCCAATAGCACAAGGATTTTCATTTTTTCGATGAAAATTTCGATTTTTTAACAACAATAAACTAGCGATTCTTTGGTCGAAAACCGAAAGTTATTTGTCGGAAGCCGCCATGTTGTTAATTTTTGAAAAAAAGCTTCGATTAAGGATTAGATTTATTATTAAACTAATGTTTTTTTTTTGGTTTTTTGTTTTCAGACGATCCAGTAAAATTTTATGATGGTCACCGCAAAGCAATACATGCCGAAGGGGGTCCGACAAAGATGGCGAAATTTGTATAAGTAATCAATATTTTTCTTTAAAAATTTGTACAAGTCAAGTTGAAATATAACATAAAAAGTCTGTGTAGCCACTTTTGTAAAACAGACTTAATTACTATTAAAAAAATTATTGAAAATGCTCTTTTTCACGCCTCTGACTGCATCTCACCCCTTGAGCAATTGCAACCGGTGAAAATCATATATCTGACTCTCCATTTTTCACGGTGGTGCGTTCATAAAATATCGTCCAGGCCTTGGTTACTATTGATATCTATGCAAAAAAGGTTACTGGACTAAAACATAATTATGGTACTGTACAAAACTTCTGCGATCTCACGACTCAAACTTAGTTTTGGAGTTGGGACTGTTGGAGCAAGGTTTTTTTCAGCCGGTCATAAAAGAACCACCCCCTCGTAACGCCATACGTGTTTTCCCTCTGGATTAATTATCCTGACGGCAAGCTGTCAAGAATACTTGGCTGTTGCTTTCCCTTGATTCTTAAAGTAGCTCTCTATTTTAACATATTCGTGTTTCCTTTTCAGAAACATTTAAAGTCACATGTATGCATTCATGTAAATTCCAATTAAAAATAGCTGCACGTAATTGATGGATGCATCATTTAGTGCTATTTAGAATCCATTTTTGGTATAACTTGGAACTGAAATCATAGTATATACTGGCAAAGTGTCACAACTTTTTGTCTAATGTAATGGATGGAATTCTTTAGGTGTTAACAAATTTCAGAATGTATTTAAATGTTCTTCGAAAAGTTTTGCTCGATGTAACTTTGTGGCACAAGTAAAGGTCATTTTTTTAGATAAGTGATTTTTCCGAAAAAAAGCGACTAACATTTTTTTGCTATTTTCTCATTTATTGGGACATAAATGATCATATTTAGTCGGGGGAAGCTGAAATTCACCCCCCATAAAAAGTTTTGGGGGATTGAAGTTCGCGGAATCACGTTATAAAATAGGGCATTTTCGAACTTTTTGATGCCTATATTGAATTGGTTTGGGTTTTGGAAAAAATCGAAATTATTTTTAACGTTTTTTTATATAATTCATGATTTATAATCCAATAAGTGAGAAAATAGTTACAAAAAAAAATCGGAAAAGTCACGTATCTAAAGAATTACCCAAGTGGATCTCTCTCCCCCCTCTCAAATTTATATGTGGAGTTCTTTCTCACAAAGAAGACTGAATAGAATGTTTGTTTACTGCTGCATTAGCTGGCACGATACCTGGCACGGTTATCGTGTCATGCAAACGTCATCACATGTACGTTTAAAAACATTATTTATCTTATATGTGTAGTACGTTGTAACAAATAAGGTGCTTAAAATACACAAAGGCTTTATGTACGGAGGTATACTTTCTTTTTATTTTCCAATATTTTTTTGCACCATTGATTCCTTTACGATGTTCATATTCAGGAATATTTTACCCCTATTCTGGTTTCTCGTTTATTTCACGGTATTTAGTATGTAGCGTAACGTTATGACATCTGGGAAAGCGATGGATGTCTCGCGTGATACCTAGCCTCCTCATAATATAACACCATATACATGTATACGCAGATTATACGTGTAGATAATTTTCAGTAAACCGAGAAAAGTTGTCGAGTTGTTTGGTTACTAGATCACGTGGAAATGATACAGATAAATAGATCATATGATAATGATTTAGGCCAAAAAATCATGTGGGAATGATCAAGGTGTCATCTAAATTATCCACAAGGTACGCGAATAACGTTAACAACGTTCTCGCTGGGAAAGCGATTCGCCAGACAGTTTTCAAACTATATTTAATTTATAAAACATCCGAGAATATAACTCCCATGATGGCTGACAGTTTTGTCGATAATTGAGTTTTTGACATTTTTTTATGTTACTCACCCAAGCAGATGTGAAGATGATCGCATGTAACTCATGGCAATTATGAAACCTTTCTGATTATCTCCAGCTAATAATTTCTATCAAATCTAAATCATCTCGTAATGTCAATTTCTATTATTTTCCAAAATCTGAATCATCTCGGGACTTCGATTTTTATTATTAAAAAAATCTAAACCATCTTATGATCCATATCTTCTAGTAATTGTTTTCCATCAATATTTTCTTTCATAAATCTTTGTAATTACGATTTTTCCAAAGTATAGATAAAAATAAATGTACATGTACAGGCAGAGTGCTTCTTGAAGTGTGCAGACGCTGTCATTATCGACGTGGGCGGGGGTAAAAGTATAAATGTCATTCGTGTTGGAACTTGACGCGTTAGTGTAGCTCGAAAGTGACTGGAGCACGAAAGGCCACGCGACGATGTAAGCACTGTCCTACCTCTCGGTCAAAACGAACTCATAAAGCATTCACTTTTTCAAATATATTATTCCGTCACGAGTAAAAATAAATCAAGCATAACAAAAGGGACGGGCACAGTCGCGTCACGAGGAAACATTGGCATTTAGGAAAAGAGCTTAGTGTGATCGTGCAACCTCCAAGGCCACCGGGGTAAGTCCCTCGATTATGTTTTCGTCTGAAAATTAGTACGGAAACATTTCAGGATTTTCTCATTTCCGGTACTACTCATTAGACTTCACTTATGAGGTTTTTTAACGACATCCTTCGGTCGTCGCACCTTAGTTGCGTGGCCACGTTTCATGGGTTTTTCGAACGAGCCTGCGAAGCTTTCGTCTATTCGTTGATTAAACGGAATAAGTGTCCTCGAGCATTATCAGTGAAATAATCGACTTTCATTGAAAACACGAAGGTTAACGGTCTACCTACCAATGCGGGTAAGGGGCCGTCCATATATTACGTCATCGATTTTTGCGGATTTTCCACCCCCCCCCCCCCTACAATCATCCTATCGTCATTTCCTAATGACCCCCCCCTCTCGCAAAACTGACGTCATTACCAGTTTGGCAAAATTAAAACATTTGCGGATTTGAGAAAAATTGGGTAACATTAAAACATTTTGTTATAGAATCATCTTTTATTACTTTGTACTTTGGCAATGTTTATTAATATAATAATATTATTCTTCCCTATTCTTTAGTCTTCTTTGGATAGCTCCCACATTTTGTTATAGAATCATCTTTTATTATTTTGTACTTTGGCAATTTTCATTAATATAATAATATTATTCTTCCCTATTCTTTAGTTTTCTTTGGATAGCTCCCACGGAGTTTTCACCCATTCTTGCAAATCCTGGATCACGGGTAATATCTCCGTATCCTCCCCATATTCATTTTGGCTCGATCAAACTATTTTCATAGGTACGCTGTTATTTGAAGTTCTCGAATATAATGTAGACAAACCTTATGTAATAAATAAATAAATAATGAGTTCAATAATTCATATCATTAGGTACTTGCAAAATATTTTTCATCACTCATGCGGGGAAACCACTCTAGTTGTACAATATACTATTGTACATTTTGAATTAACTGGTATCACAAGAATGACGTCAATTTCGAAACGCCCCTCCCATCCATCATTTACCGTCATCCGCAGACGAACCTCCCCCCCCCCCTCCCAAATTTAGAATGACGTAATATATGGACGGCCCCTAATAAAATGAATTTTCTAAAAAATTTCTTATTTGATAGTATCACCTTTTGGCTATATTTCCTGAAGATTTCATTGAAATATTCCGAAAATTGAATGAGTTACAGCTTTAAACGGTCGGCCAGCCGAGCGGTAGCCGTGGCTCTCGAACCACTGTTTTCAAAATCGGTGGACATGATATCTCGAAAACCACTCGATGGATTGTTTCCAGATTTACAGGAGATACGATAAGAAACATATCGTTGACGATCTCACTTTTTGAAAATCGATCCTCATTTTTTAATAGTTACGTAAAAATGACGACTTTTTTTACTGATTGTATATGCTCGAATTTCAATTGGTCGCCACGTTCTTAAAAAAAATTATTTAAAAAATCGACGATCGTCAACAACCCGTATTTATTGTTACCTTGAATAACTCGTGTGGTTTTTCGATTTCAGATGAACCGGTTAAGGAGTTTCGACACCAAAATTGAAATGTTTGTACACGATTGAAATTCATATCACCGAGAGATTAATTTAGGATGGATTAACTGTCCAAACATTAATCCGTTTCACCACATAGTTTCGGAGATTTTAAGGTTAAAGTTGAGTTTTGTTCGAATATTATTTATTAACCAAGTGGCGAAATCGCTTAATTTGCTAACACGACATTCCTAACACTAATAGCAGTTTGTTCAGTTTTTATTTAATTTTTAATCGAAGCATTACTTTTATCCCTACATCCCTATAACTAGTGTTTACGACAAAATTAATGAAGGTACAACTTGAACTTTAAATACCTGCATTTTCGAAAAAGTTCTAGAAAAGAACTCAACTTGAACCTTCATCTAAATGGATGAAGGGTCAAGTTGAGTTTTGCTCGAGTATTATTAATGAACCAAGTGGAGAAACCGCTTAGTTTTTTAACACGATATTCCTACCACTAATCGCGGTTTGTTCAGTTTTCTTTAATTTTAATCGACGCATTATTTTCACCCCTACAGCCCTATAGCTAGTATCTACGAAGTGCCACGTGTATTACCAAATTAACGAAGGTTCAACTTGAACCTTAAAAATCTTCGGAACTTTGTGAACAAAATTTCATCATCTGCCGGCGGCCTTGTTGTTATTTTTGTCTTGTATTTTTTGATAATTTTTTCAAGGCTCTCAATATGTGTACTTTTGTGTTAAAAAAATGCATTTCTTTTTCATCAACCGTTTTCCAGAAAAAATCGGAATTGAGCCATTTTTGGGCTGCTAGGTAGATATAACCCGTTAAGAATAGCGAACGGTAGTCCAGGATCGAATATGATGAAAAAGTTGGACTCACCGGCCTGGCCGAAGTACGCGGCAACGTGAAGAGCCGTGACGCCAAGTTTCTTGCTCGATATCCGCAAGGATTGCGAGGACCTCATGACCTCAAGTACTTGGCCGTGTCCGTGTTGGGCCGCGAGGTGAACAGCCGTGAAACCGCCCCTGTTCTCGTCGGCGCATGACGCCCCGGCCCTGACGAGTGCCCTCACCACTTCCGCGTGACCACCCTCGGCGGCGAGTTGCAGGGGTGTTGCTTCCGTGAGTTTGTTGCGGGCCGAAATGACTCCTTGGCGATCGAACTTCATGAGTTCCTCGATGACTCTGACGCTGCCTTGCATGGCGGCTATGTGGGCGCAAGTGTTGCCATCTTTGGTGCACGCCATCACGAGGCTGGGATGCCTTTGAAGGAAGAGCTGGGCAACTTCGGAATAATTGTTCATGGCTGCGGCGTGAATGGGCTTTTGTCCTTGATCATCGGTAGCGTCGATACTGGCGCCCAATTCGAGCAACAATTTGCAAACTTCCAGCTGTCCCGAGCCCGCGGCAAGATGGAGTGGCGTTTGTTTTCTAAGCGTGAGAACGTCGATGGCAGCGCTGTGATCTTGGACGAGGAATCGCACAAGATGGGTGTAGCCGTTCATAGCGGCCAGATGAAGAGCGGTCCGACCAACCCGAGACTTTGAGTTGATGAAGGCCTTGCTGGCTAGCAGGGCGTCGCAGACCTGGAGATAGCCACGCTCAGCGGCAAGATGAAGGGCCGATCTACCCTCAAGATCGAAAACGTCCACACGGGCGTGATTTGCCAAGAGATTTGTGACGAGCTCCATGTGTCCGCGATGGGCTGCTATCAGCAGCGGCGTCCAGCCAACGGCGCTCTGTCTGTTCAATGCCTTCTGAACGTCCGTCGCCGACATGTGACTTATCATTTCCGACAAAACCTCATTGTTGCCCGCCAATGCGCAATAATGAAACGCCGATTCTTGGGCCTGACGCGTTTGCAACGATACGTCCGCGTGACCTTCGAGCAAAGCCCGAACCACGGCACGATCGTCACCCGGCACTATCACCTCACCCGGATCGATCTGAGCTGCGTAATGAAGCGCACTCGCACCCTCGTTCGAAACACTGTTCACGTAAGACGTTGCCACTTCCGTGCCTTTTTTATCCTTCACGAATTCGATCAGATGATGGACCACCGCCGATCGGCAACCCCGACACGCCAGGTGCAAAGGTGTCTCACCGCTCTGACAACAAAACTTTAGCTGTATTTCCTCTCGTAGCGAAATAACAGACGATCGCGCTGGTAGAGAAATCCGTTGAGGCCGGAGGTACCTTCAGGGGAGGACAAATTGGGTGGGGATCGGAAATTCGAACGATCAATATTCAGAAAGACGGAAATTTCGAATTCAGTAATTTCGAACGTTTCAATGTAGATAGATAAATCTTATGATAGTTTGTAAAATAGTTCATCTAAATTGGAAATACAAAAATATCGAAGTTGATTTATAGCGAAAACAAATATCAGATTTAACAATATAATGAGAGGGTTGGGGGTAAGAATGTCGAATGACCAAATATAGAACGACAAAGATTTCGAAATGACAGAATTATGAACTCTCAAAATAACGAAGGTTAAATCAATCGAAATTTTATCTTTTGACTGATAAAAAAAATCGAATGACTATAAATCGAACCATTATTTATTGGAGAGATAATTTATTCGAAAACTTGTTGAAATTGTATTCGTAATTGTTGTTTTCGACTTCACAGACTCGAGTAAGATTGGTCTATCTATATTCGGACATTCGTCTTTTTCAAATTCGACATTTTGGCCCATCTGCATATCGATCGTTCGACATTTGTCCCCCCACCCTGAGAAGCATTTAAAGGTCGTTGACAATTTGACTTTTTTAAGGAGGTATGGCACTGTCTTGTAAATTGCATTTTTCAAAACTGGCGTGACGTATACCTCCAAAACTAATCGACCGATTCCGATGAAATTCGGCATAAATCTTTCTTACCTTATTGTCTGAAACATGGACCTAATTTTTTTTGAAAAATGAAGAAAAAAAATCATAATTTCAAAATGTAGCTATTTTTTTCCGGAAAATTCTATTTTTTTGTTTCAAAGTGTACCATTTCATCGATTTTCAACATGCTTCACTTTTTTTGGTTCATATTCTGCGTATGAGTATTAACGATAAGAAAATTTTCGTTGGATTTTTTTGGATTAATCCCGCTGACGCTACGTGCCGCGGCATCTAACAACATCGGCCGCAACCCGTTTAGAAGACCGTACCATAGATTCGCCATTTTTGAAGATTGATAAAAAAAGTACCATGTAATAGCCAAAAGTAATACACGTATCCGAAGTCTCAAAAATGGTGATGAAATATTTCCTTTAAAAAAATGATAAAAATCAGTATTTTTTCCTCGCTTAAAGGTATCTCCCCCCTTAAGGGTTTTCCGAACTTTTTAGAAAAACGACTCGACCGAGGGACTCGAAATTGTCAGAGTTTATGTCCGATTGCTAGAGGAAGGAGCTAAAACTCCCCGATTTTCAACATTTTGGAAACTTAAATTACAGTCACTTCGCAGCGAAACAATTGTATTCGACATATGTTGGAAAATTATCGATTGGTTGAGCTAATCGCAAATTGGAGAGAAGTACCTACTAGTAACACCAGAAACACGCATTTTAACACTTGACTATTGCATTCTGCGAAAAAACAACCGAGAAAACTTCGGAGAGAGAGCGTGCAGCTAATTGGTGATAATTGTGACAAAATACATGTGTTGTTTCGTTTTAAGCCACCCAGCGTTAAAAAATTACAGTTGAGGGGGTATACCGCTTTAGAATTTTAGAAAACTCGAATAAAACTTTTGTTTAGCTTAAAGAATAATTAAAATAAAGAATAAAAAAACAAGAGCAGGACATCAATGTGGAAAGCCAATTATATAGTGTAGGCATCGCAGTTTAGAAGAAGAAATGAATTTTCTATGATTTTATAATACTGAAAACTGTCTTACGCGTTTACCGAAACGCTATTGTGTCGAAACCACGTTTTTTTTACTGGGCGGAAACATAACTCGAATAAATCTTCAACAATCGATTTTTAATTCCACCGTACATTCAAAACTTGATTCCTTACGGACGTGAGAAGGATGTTTTCCATTACATTGCCTAGTTTTTTTTGTTATGAAAAATTATCTGATGAATTTTTCCTGAATTTTTAAATATTTATTTTATAAAATCCGAAATTTTGGCAAAAATTAATATATCAAATCAATTATACGTACTGTTCTTATATATACATAGCTGTTCTTATATATAATCGAAAAATATGGTTTTTTGTTCCTGGCCGAAAATGGCATGAGCATGCGTTTCCGCCGGTAGACTCTTCCAAAAATAGGAGTCAACGGAGAAATGCTGTGCAGCCGCCAGTTTTTTAATAGTCACTACGAAAACATTATTTTGTATAGTTAATTAGCAATATAATAAAGACTTGTGCACAAGATTAAAAGTGATTTTATTATTCCACTAAAACGATACCTAAATATATGCCGATTTTTTTCTTGCTCTAGAGTAGCCTAAGTCCTTAAGGGAGAACAATACTGTAACATTTTCGAAAAATCGTTTTTTTCCAAACACTTTTAAAGATCCCTTTGAACCTCAAAAAAAAAAAAAAAAATACGCATATTTGTGTCTAGCTGAAAAACAGTTTTAAAGTGGTTTTCGAGCTAGTTTTGAGGGGAGTATCCGATGGCTAAAAAGCGCCTTCGGCGATGCCACGGCGGTAGACGCAGTACCAGCTATTCAAAATACCGTCCAAAAATTTGATTATGAAGTAAAAAGCGTTCCCGACGAGGATCACGCAACTCACCGACTCAAGAAGCTCCCACGCCTCTGCAAATTCACTCGTGTTTTTGTTTCCTAGCGGGTACCGAAAACTTCAAACACGTTTTTCTCAAAATCATGTTTTCGAAATCGGCAGGCAGCAGGACTCGAACAATTTTCGTCTAATCGACTTGAAATTTGAACTGTAGCTTCTTAGTTCGTTTTAATAATCGAGTACGAGTGCTTCTTTCGATTAATTGAAAATTGTAAACAATATATCATTTTTTCATACATAAATTATGGTCGAAAAAACGAATTTTTCTTAAAACTCGTCGCTATTTTTTTCATTATTTTTTAATTTCTGCCCACTCTTGATTGCTAAAACTAATATAATTGACAAAAATATTTCATGTTCTAGGATTGAATTTACGACAGTTCTACTGCGTGCCGCGGAGAGGATTGTCTGAAAACCAATAGTGCTATAGCGACGCATGTGCCGTCCTTTTGTATTCTTTTAACGGATAATTTTTTTTTAATTACTTCAATTATACCTAATCAAGCCAAAAAGTTATTTTGACCAGGTATTCCCTGTTTTGAAAAAAAAATTCAAATAAAATGGTCGAAAATGGGCAGCTACAGTGGCGTCCTTCTATAAGGCGGGAGCCTGAATTAGAAAGTCCGAAAAATAGTTTTTTTTGTTGTTGCTTAAATCGATAGATAAACTATCCAAGAATAACAAAGTTACGGAGGCCAATTGTAAATATTTTCGAAGATACAAGGTCAAAAGCAGAGAAGCAATTGATATTTGATATTGACCTTTCCCCATATTGCAAACTTTGAAGCGCGTTTTCTCCAGTTTTCATTTTGACGATTTTTCCAAATTGGCGTGCGTGATAGTAAAAAAAAAAAACTACACGACCTATTGAGTCAAACCAAAGCTTGTTTTCTTCACTATGAAAATCTCTTCCAAGTGAACTAAAAAAGTCGTTGAAAAAGTATTTTTAAATAATTTTTATAGCACGTTAAAGTACTTTTTTTAAACACCTTTTTTTCAAACTTGAGAAAAGTTATAATTTCCCGATTTTTTCAGCATTTTTTAAAATTTAACTACAAGAAAAATATATGACGATTGAATATTTTATTGGTTTATTTGGTTCAATCTAAAATTACGAGCTGCATCTTTCCCGCCGATTGGGGACTGCAATGGCAACACGCACATCGAATAGGCTGATAAATCTACAGTACTTTATTGTTTCATGATGAAATTTTCTAAAATACGTTTCAAATATACATGAAAAGATACCTCAATGTTTACTGGACTCACTTGTTTTTTTCCCTTCTAAAAAAAATCCCGAAAAAATGCTTTTTTTGAACCTTCTAATTCAGGCTTCTGCCTCAAGCGAAACAAGTTTGTTAAACTGATGTTCCGCACGCACCTCTTCAGCTAGAATCGATTTCAGGACCAGTAGCGAGCATCGAGCTTGTTTTTTTTTTTTCAATTCCGTCTCGCAATTGGTAAATACTATATATCGACGTGAGATAGATAAAAAAATCGTACTTTCGATTTGTACATCGGGTCCCCACCATCCTCGAGGAGTAGCAGGAGAGTAGTCAAGTTGCCGTGGCTGGCGGCAACGTGGACTGGTGTCTGCCCGTCGTCGGTCGTCAGGTTCGGGCCGGCGCCAGATTTCAGCAACATCAGGGCGCATCTGTCACCGTCCGGTACACGGGCTGCTATGTGAAGCGGCGTCTCCCGCATTTTTCCACCCCTAACGTGAACCTCCGCGCCGTATCCTAAAAGCGTCTCCACTACTGCGGGCTTGGCACTCTCCACGGCTATGTGCAGCGCCGTGTAGTTGTCGTTAGTCGTTGCGTCGACCTGAATGTGTCCGTATTTAAAAAATGTTACATTGACAGCCGTTTTTAAGGGTTTCAGACAATCACGAAGAAACACATGCCTTTGACGAATTTTCAATCCTAGTTGATCAACGTTAAAGCCATTAATCAACATTGGAAATCGTTTGGAATTAGACCGAAGCTTGCGAAGTAGATGTATCACGTGACATATAATTGGCAGAGAGCTTGCGGAATTTTTCGAACTGACATTTCCCAGAAATAAATAATATTTCGAGCAAAACAAATTGTCAAGCTCTGCGTCCGTGGATTCTACGGAGCCTGATGCTTCGTTTTTCGTAAAAACAAAACTTAAGGGGGGAGAGATACCTTTAGGCGAGGAACGAAATTGCTAATTTGCATGATTTTTTTTTTTCAAAAGGAAACATTTTTCACAATTTTCGAGAGTTAGGGTCTGTTTTATTACTACTTTTGGCGGTTACGTGGTTTTTTGATTGATTAATCTTTAAAAATAGCGAAGGTTTAACACGGTCTTCTAAACTGCATTTTAAAAACTGGCGCGACGTATAGCTACAAAACTAATGGACGGATCTCATGAAATTTGGCATAGACCTTTCTAACCTTATTGTCTAAAACGTGATCCTAAATGTTTTTGAATATTAACAAAAGTATTTTTTTATTGCAAAATGTGGCTATTTTTCGGAAAATTCAATTTTTTTGATTAAAAGCGCACAATATGATCGGTTTTGAACAATTCTTACTTTTTCTTGGTTCATATTCCGCCTATGAGTGTTAATGAAAGAAAAACCTTTATTGGTTTTTTTTCAGTTCAATCCCGCCGACGCTACGTGTCACGTCGTCAGCCTGTTGAAAACATCCACCGAAACCCGTTTAGAAGTCCGGGCCACAACGCCGTTATTTTTAAAGATTAATAAAAAAAATACCATGCAATAGCCCAAAGTAGTAAGTCTCCTCCCTACGCCTCAAAAATGGTGATGAAATCATTCCTTTAAAAAATAATGAGAATCAGCCTAAGATATCGCCCTTCTTAACCATCTAGGACAAAACTCTATATGATGTTGAAGTTTGCATCGTTGGAATGCAACGGGTACGGATTTTTTTTCTTAATCGCTCACATTTTTTGGCGGATTTAGGCTGTGAAAATCACTGAAACGTTTTTTTCGTATCCTTATCCTTGATGTCGACCTTAATTTACTAAAAAAGTGTATAGTAATGAAAATAATGAAACTGAAAATAAAAAGTCATTGCATTCCAACGATGCAAGCCTCAACGCCATAACTGTGTTCGAAACTTCTGCGAGGTGTTCATTTTGTACATGCTTTTGTGGTCTCTTTGCACTGAGTATACTTTTAATCTTTGCCGCTCAAAATAAATTCCGTTTAGAAAGAAAGAAATTAGATCGAAACCGGAAGACATTAATTTTTTTTAAATGCACAATGATCGAGAAATGCGCCTTTCTTCCAAATCCTTTGATTCAGGAGTAGATAATTGATAATAGATGCTGATTTTTTTATCTTCCCGTAAATACGTTCAAGGTTCAACTTCATATTTGCCATATCCGAGTCTAAAAAATGCAAACAGATTTGCCAGGCGTTCGTGATGATCCAAACGCCCAACCGAATCGAAAAAATTGTTTTCATTTTCCTTCAAATACGAATGATATTGAAGTCTCGCTGAGAATTGTTCAGGATCGTTCCAATCGTAATAGATTGCGAATCGATAATTTTCCGAAGCCGACAAGTAGAAAATGAGAAATAACATTAAACACACCTTTTCTCCGCGTTGTAGCAGGGTACTGATGATCCCCACGTGGCCGTATCTGGCTGCAGTGTGAATAGATCTCGCGCCCCTTTTATTTGGCATGTGAAGATAAACACCCTTCTTGAAGAGCATCGTCGCGCACTCCGAGTGCCCGTTCAATGACGCAATATGCATGAGTGTAGAACCGTCTTTCGTTCTCTCGAAGATACTCGCTTTGAATTTGTCCGCCAGTAATTCGATCACGGAAGCATGGCCGTTCTCAGCGGCAAGGTGCATAGGAGTTCGATCCTGATGATCGGCTATCGATGCTGATGCTCTCACACCGTAAAAATACTTTACCAGAGTCTCGTCACCCTCAGCACTCGCGATGTGCAGCGCCGTTTGTCCCTCACCCTAACGATAGTAGCGAAAAACGAAAAACCAAAAACCGTTGTTTCGAAATTCGAAGTATTTCGACTGACGAAAAAAGCGAAACGGCAATGTTCATCGAGCAACATTCGCAATATGAATTTCAATCATTTTTGTCGCAAGGGTAAAAGTCAATTTGAAATAAAACAACACTTGGTCAAATTGCATGCTCTTGAGTACAATTTCGAAAAAAATCTCACTCCACTGACCCGTCTTTTTTATTGTTTGAATCTACTTTCTACGATAGAATATCGAGCTTGTTTTTTTCCCATGAAAAATCCGGTCTATTCTGAATTATTATTAACTTAAGAGGGAATGAAATTCTTTGCCAATTGTTGAAAAAAAAATTCAACGAAGGGCTAAAACTTTGATCTCGTTTTCTCGATAGCTTGCACCCGTACAAGCGAGACGAGGGATGTCCCTCACTTGGACGCTCGACAAAGTGCACTACGAGTCTCGTTTTGACCAAGGGGTCTGGTGCCGTTATTTTTCGTTCCGTGTGGGCTTCGCTCCTTGCCATTCTCTTACACACATGCTTGACGCATTGCGACGATTAGCCTCATACATTACGCATGCATGGCGGTTACCGCCCAGAGACTATAACGACGCTAATTAAACTTCTCTGACGTGTTGAAGGAAAGAAGAAAAAAAATGTGTTGGCTCAGCGCGTCGCAGGATGATAAAGCGCAAAGTGGTGGACGACCAAGAGCGACGTTACGTTTTGTTGTAGTCAAAAGGATTTACAATGCATAGCATTAGGAGAGAAAGCACATGTTGGGGCGTTTCGAGCCCTCGCAGTCTAAAATTGTACAGCAGTTCGTCACGTCCACTATAATTATTAATTTTTTTTTTCAACCAAGGCTGTCCTACGTAGTGCAGCCAGATCGCGCGCAAACGTTACCCTCTCTCTAGTCTCTTGCGCGCCCATCACACAATCATAATAGCGCGTGTCCGTGAGCGAGCGACGCTCGGACGACTTCGGGAAGAGCCGAGCGCCACCGAAGTTCCCCGACCGTGCCTTCGGCAGCTACACCAATCCATGGACGCTGAGCACGTTCATGTCCGGCCAAGCCGAAACGAAGGATTCGAGGGAAAAAGCAATCTGAGCCGACTCGCGCGTGACGTCACCCGACGGCACGAGCGAGGCTTTTAGATGATTTCAATGCTTATTTAGCTTTTGATTCTCTGCGTTATTAATGTATATAAAAAAATGTATCGCACACTCTCATCGCTTATTTTTTTCAGTTTATACGTTAATTTAAATATAATAATAAATCGAAATTACAACTTATTTATCTTCTAAAATATTGTTTACGCTTTACTCACACCCGTCTTTATGCCAAATAAATTATAATTCATAAAAGTAAGCGGAAATATATTTATATTCGTATTATTATATTAATTCTAATAGCTCTCATATGAAAACTCTCATATGAAAAACACCAAAAAAAAACTTCAAAACCTTCGATTTCAACGAACCAAGAACATACATCTTCACATTTTCAATCATGACGAATTTTTAAGAACAATATCATCACAAACACATCTGAACCAAAACAATATATATCACCTAAATTATCAAAACATAAATCAAACAACACAAAATCACAACATTTTATACTCAACTCTTACTAATAGACAACAGGATACAAATAATAATCTTTCCACTGATCCTCTGAATAATATAAATTTGACAATCACATTAAATAAAACGAAAGAATGGCTTATAAATCTCTTCAACATTGATATTCCGCTACATATTTTCACATTCTTGTCTCTAGGTGAAAAGTTTTGTTTTCCTTACCTCAAACTCTCAAACGTAAAAACTTATATCCACAAATCAATCTCCGAACTTGAGTGCAAATTAGATTTTTTACTCGACAAACCTAGACAAATTGAAATTAGAACCAGATTCACTAAAATCTTAAACAAAATAAATATTCCAACCTCATTTTCCAACACCAATCAAATTATAAAACACACGTCCTCATTCTTAAAAAACAACCCTCAACTTTTAGTTACACGAGCTGACAAAGGAAATTCAACAGTCATTCTTAACAAATCAGATTACATGACAAAAACTCATAATTTACTCGCAGATTCCTCAACTTACAAATTAACAAATAGAAATCCCATCAACACTACAAAAAGACATTAACAATAAATAGTCGAACACATAAACTAGCTGAATTTATACAATCTAAACTTTCTAAATTAATGAATACGACTAATTCACACGTCAAAGATAGTTTCCACCTGAAACATTCACTTTCTAACATCTCAATTCCACTCAACTACAAATTGGTCTCGTTTGATGTTGTTTCTCTCTATACCAACATCCCATTACAACTTGTTATTCAAAGCCTTCAAAAAAGATCCAATCTATTTTCAAAAACATTTCCTTTAAACGAAATAATTAAAGCCATAGAATACATCATGTTCTCAACTTTCTTTATATTTCAAAATAAAATTTACCAACAAATCTCAGGGCTACCAATGGGCTCACCTCTGGCTCGTCAAGACCAATCATGACGATCTAACATCGTCATGATTGATCTTGAAACAAATTGTGGGGAAAAATTAAAATATTCGTTAGCAGTATATAAAAGATATGTTGATGATATTATTATTGTTCTGCCAACAGACAAAATTAAATCCATCAAAAAGATTTTTAACTCATATAACTCAAAATTACAATTTCCATCAGAAAATGAAGAAGATAAAAAAATCCCGTTTCTTAATATACTTTTAATCCATAAACAAAATTCAATTATCACAAATTCGTATAGGAAACCAACCTGGTCAGGCAGATTCATAAATTTCTTTTCACACCACCCACTTTCCCAAAAAAAGCCGTAATTTACATGCTAGTTGACAGAGCAATAAAATTATCTCATCCTTCATTTCACAGAGAAAACCTCAAACTTATTAGTAATACGATCACACAAAATTGCTATCCGCTCTCTTTCACAGAAGAAATAATAAAATATCGGCTTTCCACAATCAACAATCAAGAAAGAATAACAACAATTTTGATTCTTCCAGGCTAATAAATGTTCCTTACACAAAAAAAACATCCATCATCAACTAATTCGTCTCTTCCAACAATACAACATAACATTATTCACAAACAATAAACACAACATTTCATCGATTACTGGCTCCACCAAAGGCAAAATAAATAACAACGGAAAATCCAACATAGTTTACAAAATCGATTGTAAGGATTGCAATGCCACATACATCGGCCAAACCAAAAGATGCTTTGAAACCAGAATAAAAGAACATAAAAATAGCCTTAAACATACTACCACAATACACACAGCCTTAGCACAACATGCAATAGAACAAAAACATGACTTTCAATTCGACAATGTAAACATTTTAAACAATGAAAAGTGGCTCACAAAGACTAATCCTAGAAATGATCCAAATTAAGGCACACTCCAACGCCATAAATTTTAGAACTGACATACAATAACTAAGCTCGATCTATAACTCTATTATATAACTATTAAAATATTTTACAATACTTTACTTGACATAACAATTTTAAAATTATTGACACTACAATTTAATTTTAAATACTCTTAACATGACGCACCAATTTTATTTCTCTTGACACGTCACTGCCTAAAGGATCTTTCTGACCCGATTCGCAAAATAAAGACTCTAATAAGCTTCACGAAATTAAGACACCACTCAGTTTCTCTCAAACTCTCCGTGATCACACAACTCAACATGTAACTGAGAAATGTAAATTTCGAGTTTTTGTTTATTTTGGGAGAATATTTAAAAAATCTTAAACTCAATAGGTAATCATCACAGTCATTTGATACTTGATTAAAATTTCTTTTAAATCCATCACGTACATTAAATTTTCACAAATAAAACACAGAACTTTCTTATAGTTATTAATCCCTTACAGATGATAAAAATCGCAAAAAAAAACGATAAATTCTTCCATCTATTGAGTATACTCCAGCAAAACAGTATTTACTTCCACAAATACTGTCTTCTGAAATAACCTTCCAAATATAAGCAAAAGCTAGAAACATCAACAACATCGAGGTTAGTCGTTTCTCATATTTCATTTCTTTATAACTCCATAGTACAATAAACCACACTCTCACGCATCACCCATTTCAAACACCGATGAATAAGAAGAATTATCGCAATACAGGAACATATGCATATCAAATCAATATAGTTATAACCAAAACAGAATTAACATAACAGTTATACAAAACGACACAACAATTTTATAACACATTCATAACATAAAACATTCGTGTATTTAATTCCTTCAAACTTGATTTGTAAAATTTGTGTATCAAAATTTATAGAAAAAAGTATAATCTCTGAAGAGGACCCGAACCAAAGGGTCGAAACGTAAGAAAGCATCATTTATTTCCATCGCTGACCTTGCAAAACCTCTATTGGCCGGACTGAAGCCGAATCTTCAACTAGCAACTTGTCATCAACACGGCCGCACACATCTTTGACTCATTAAATCTCATACTTTCATCAAGCGATAAAGCATTATCCCCAAAAACAAGCCAATCATCCATCCGGCCGCGAATCATCAGTACCAGAAAGTGCACATATTCTACAAGTGATGAGATGGTCGCGTTGGTCGCGTTCCTGGCTTCGGTCCGCAGGGGCGCGGGACGTTCCCCGCGCTCAGTGCTTTTTTTTAAATTATTGTTACTATTAATTCTTATTTGATTATTTTTGTTAGTTATCATTATTATTTTAATTAGTTATCTTTTAGTGTCGAAAAATTTATCGAGCACTCCGACCGCTTATTTTATTAGTTTATACGATAATTTAAATGTGATAATAAATCTAAATTTCAACTTATTTAACTTCTGAAAAAGTGTTTGTGCTTTACTCACACCCGTCCCTATGCCAAATAAATTGTAATTCACAAAAGTAAGCGGAAATATATTTATATTCGTATTATTATATTCATTCTCATACTTTCATCAAGCAATAAAGCATCATCCCCAAAAACACGTCAATAATCTATCTGGCCGTGAATCGTAAGTGCCAGAAAGTGCATTTGTAACACAAGCGATAAGATGGTCCCGTTAGTAGCGTTTTTTTTTAAATTATTATTTTCTTTTTGTATGGGGCGAATTGTTTATACGTGAAACACGCTCATTGAAAGAACATTATTCTGAAAATAGGAAAACTGCTCAAGATGTTTTACGATTAAATTTGTTTTGTTCTGTCAATGGTGAGTGTTCACAAATAAACAATTCACCCTATTACAATGAAAATTACCTGTAAATGTAAAAACATACAAAAATGCCACTTTCTGGCACTTACGATTCGTGGCCGGATAGATGATTGACTTGTTTTTGGGGATAATGCTTTATCGGTTAATGAAAGTTTGAGAATGAATAAAATAATACGAATATAAATACATTTCCGCTTACTTTTATGAATTACAATTTATTTGGCATAGGGACGGGTGTGAGTTAAGCATAAAAAATTTTTTAGAAGATAAATAAGTTGTAATTTAGATTTATTATTACATTTAAATTAACGTACAATCTAATAAAATAAGCGGTCGGAGTGCGCGATAAATTTTTCGGCACTAAAAGATAACTAGTTAAAATGATAATGATAACTAATAAAAATAACTAATCAAATAAGAATTACTAGTAATAATAAATAAATAAATAAATACTGAGCGCGGGGAACGATCCCGCGCCCCTGCGGACCGAAGCCAGGAACGCTACCAACGAGACCATCTCGTCCCTTGTAGAATATGTGCACTTTCTGGTACTGACGATTCGCGGCCGGATGGATAATTGGCTTGTTTTTGGGGATAATGCTTTATCACTTGATGCAAGTATCTTGATATATGTATGGACCCATTAATTATTTCGTTTAAAGGAAATGTTTTTGAAAAAAGATTTTATCTTTTTGAAGGCTTTGAATAACAAGTTGTAATGGGATGTTGGTATAGAGAGAAACAACATCAAACGAGACCAATTTGTAGTTGAGTGGAATTGAGATGTTAGAAAGTGATTGTTTTAGGTGAAAACTATCTTTGACGTGTGAATTAGTCGTATTGATTAATTTAGAAAGTTTAGATTGTATAAATTCAGCTAGTTTATGCGTTGGACTATTTATTGATGATACTATTGGACGAAGTGGATAATTATTTTTATGAATTTTTGGCAGCTAATAGAGACGAGATAGGTTGCAATTTTCAGCTTTTAAGTATTTGTATTTTGTTTCATCAATGATTTTCAGGCTTTTCCATCTGGAGAGAATATTGTTAATGCCTTTTTGTAGAGTTTTGATGGGATTTCTATTTGTTAATTTGTAAGTTAAGGAATCTACGAGTAGATTATGAGTTTTTGTAATGTAATCTGATTTGTTAAGAATGACTGTTGAATTTCCTTTGTCAGCTCGTGTAACTAAAAGTGAGGGTTGGTTTTTAAGAATGAGGACGTGTGTTTTATAATTTGATTAGTGTTGGAAAATGATGTTGGAATATTTATTTTGTTTAAGATTTTAGTGAATCTGGTTCTAATTTCGGTTTGTCTAGGTTTGTCGAGTAAAAAATCTAATTTGGACTCAAGTTCGGAGATTGATTTGTGGATATGAATTTTTATGTTTGATAGTTTGAGGTAAGGAAAACAAAACTTTTCACCTAGAGACAAGAATGTGGAAATGTGTAGCGGAATATCAATGTTGAAGAGATTTATAAGCCATTCTTTCGTTTTATTTTATGTGATTGTCGAATTTATATTATTCAGAGGATCAGTGGAAAGATTATTATTTGTGTCCTGTTGTCTATTAGTAAGGGTTGAGTATAAGATGTGATTTTGTGTTGTTTGATTTATGTTTTGATAATTTAGGTGATATATATTGTTTTGGTTCAGATGTGTTTGTGATGATATTGTTCTTAAAAATTCGTCATGATTGAAAATGTGAAGATGTATGTTCTTGGTTCGTTGAAATCTAAGGTTTTGAAGTTTTTCTCATATGAGAGTTTTCTTATGAGAGCTATGAGAATTAATATAATAATACGAATATAAATATATTTCCGCTTACTTTTATGAATTATAATTTATTTGGCATAAGGACGGGTGCGAGTAAAGCGTAAACAATATTTTAGAAGATAAATAAGTTGTAATTTAGATTTATTATTATATTTAAATTAACGTATAAACTGAAAAAAATAAGCGATGGGAGTGTGCGATACATTTTTTGCATACATTAATAATGCAGAGAAACAAGAGGTAAATAAGCATTGAATCATCGAAAAGCCTCGCTCGTGCCGGCGGGTGACGTCACGTGCGAGTCGTGCTCAGATTGCTTTTTCCCTCGAATCCTTCGTTTCGGCTTGGCCGCACATGAACATGCTCAGCGTCCATGGATTGGTGTAGCTGCCGAAGGCACGGTCGGGGAACTTCGGTGGCGCTCGGCTCTTCCCGAAGTCGTCCGAGCGTCGCTCGCTCACGGACACGCGCTACTATGATTGCGTGATGGGCGCGCAAGAGACTAGAGAGGGGGTAACTTTTGCGCGCGATCTGGCTGCACTGGTCCTACATTGTTACATTTTGTCGGCCTTGTTGTTTTAGTGCATTTGGGCTCTATATGAGCAAAAATATCATTTCATGCAGCTCTTTTTTTCCTTTTCTCACCGTCCAATTGTGTTGTTTAAAGAAGAAAAA
Organism: Ophion obscuratus; assembly: GCA_964007375.1. NCBI lineage: Eukaryota > Metazoa > Arthropoda > Insecta > Hymenoptera > Ichneumonidae > Ophion > Ophion obscuratus. The sequence goes on along the minus strand of OZ023321.1, from coordinate 31,321,834 downwards.
AATTGTCGCGGAAGCTGCGAGCGGTCAAAAAATATGTAGAGGTCGCTCAAGCCTCCCAAAAAATTCAAATTTTCATTTAAAAATCCATTTTTTTCATCCATTTCTCACCTATGAATTTGACGCTTTATCATTTTTTAATTAACTTCGCGAAAGCCCTAGCCGGCCAATGAATATTTAGTGGGCGCACAAGGTTTTCGAAATTCAGCAAAAATTCTGCAAAAAAAGAAATCTCGCATGCACTATAATTCCTTGCAGCATAAAAACAAAATAAACAGCGAAGTGTTACATTTTCTGAATAATTTATTGTAATAATTTGTAGCAAACACCAATTAGACGATATGTGTTATTGTGTATTATTGTATTATGGCGTCGCACGTCACAGAGCACAGCTACGATTGGTCTGCAGTTTGACTAACGAAATCAACTGTGGGACGCATTACTGTGCACGGGAAACAGCTGCAATTTCAGTTTTACAAATAAAACGACCTATAATTTCGTTTACGGACAAGAGCTTTAAAGAATTACTTTATGAGAACAAAGATTATAATTCTTGGATTAGAAGGGTGAGGTAAATTTGAAAAAAATCTGTTTCGAAAGAAAAAAGGATTAATGGTTTTGAAAATGTTACAAAGCGTCAAATTAATGAGTGAGAAGAGTACAAAAAAAATTGCGAAAATTGGAAATTACGAAGCTCTTTAGCGACCACTACATATTCATTGGCCGGCTAGAGCTTTCGCGAGATTAATTTAAAAATTATAAAGCGTAAAATTTATGGGTGAGAAGTGATCGAAAAAAAAATCGATTCTTTAATCAAAATTTGAATTTTCGGGCGGCTTGAGCGACCTGTAAATATTTTTTTACGGCTCGCAACTTTGGCGACAATTTTTTTTTTCTTTAAAGAAGATAATTGGATGGTGAGAGAAAGAAAAAAAATAGAGCTCAAAATTGTGCCACCCTAGTGTATATGTGTATGTACATTAGACTGATTCAAAAAAAAATTTCCTTCTGGATTCTCGTGCTATTGTTCGGCACTGATAAAACAAAATTTCTCTAAAAAGATGGGCGCGGTCACTCAATTTTTAGAGGTGGCTATCTCGACTTTTTTGTATTTGAATTTTTTTTAACGAACGTATTGCATTTAAGCATAGTCATGGCTTCGGATTACGAATAAAAATCACATCCAGCAGCTTTTTCGTAACAAAAATAAACTCTAACAATTTGAAAAGGGTGCAATATTCACAATTTAAATCCAGGTAGATCAATAATGGCGTCTATACTACTCTCGTTATTCATGTAGATTTATTTATACGCATTAACATTTCGCACTTTTTACGAAAAATTAAATTATAAGCTTTTATTCATAAATCGTATATTTACATTTTCAAAATGCTACGCTTATATTATCTTAAAACTCATTTACATTTCTTCCCAGCCATTCTCAAGTTCGTTAACATTTTGGGCAGAACGAAAATGTGCAACGTTGAACAGTTTGTCCAAATCTCTCTTAAATTTACGCTCCTTCGATATTTGTGACGGCAAATTCTTTTTAACTCGATTTTTTAAAAGTTGTTTCCAGACTAGGTGGAGTTTTATTGATTTCAAGATTGCGTTATTCAATCGACGCGTTGGAATTTCAGCACATTACCATTGTTCGAAAATTTCTTTCATCGTTTCGTGTGCACTTCGACGTATAGTCAGTTTTTCTCTGTTATGTTTGTGAAAGAACAAACTCAAAACTTTTCCGATTTTTATCCGTAATCCGAAGCCATGACTATGTTTAAATGCAATACGTTCGTTAAAAAAAATTCAAATACAAAAAAGTCGAGATAGCCACCTCTAAAAATTGAGTGACCGCGCCCATCTTTTTAGAGAAATTTTGTTTTATCAGTGCCCAACAATAGCACGAGAATCCAGAAGGAATTTTTTTTTTTGAATCAGTCTAATGTACATGTATGTTTGTGTCAGAAGATTATTAAATTATACATTAAAAATATAAAAAAGCTCTAGAGAGTTGTGAGGAAGGTTTCTACTTGGTTGGGCCAAAATATTTTTTTTTCAATTTTGCTTCATCGGTAAGAGCCAATGAAGAGGTGTACTCTATGTCCTGGCATAGCGGATTAGGTTTAAGTATGAAGCTTTTCATTTTATCCGCATATAAACTTCAGTTTAACTTTAAACGCGTTTTTCTCGAAACCACGTTTGCAGGAGTGCTCGTACACGCCTTAGAAGAGCTATCGTTATGAAATTCGGCAGGCACGTGTACAACTAACGTCTTCAGTAGTTGAACTAGAATTATCCGAAAATATTCAAATGTTTTTATTTTACGAACAAAAACTGCCAAAATGTTTGGTAGAAAACTAAATTTCCCCTTCGATCGCTCATTATTTTATTTATTCATCAATCTTTCTGCTTGGTTCTAGTTCGACTTCTATACAGTATCGTACAAAGTGAAAATACATTTGATTTTTTAAATTCTATTGCTAGATCAGCTATTCAGCACTTAGGACTTCCGCAATCGAAGAATATAATCACCGGCGCACCGACATACGTGGCTCCCACTCCCAGTACCATGTTTGTCAAGGTTTAAAAAATATTATCATGGTTAACAAAGACCGCTTAGTAGACATAACAAATTTCAACATTCTATACTTAATATTTGCACATACAATATTGGTGAAAAATCGAATTTTTTTGGCCCAACAAAGTAGAAACCTCCCTTAAGATTTTTCGAACCTTGAGGTTATAAGAATTATTATTAGGAATCATAAATAAAAAATAAAAAATAAGCTCTGTCGGTAAAAACATATTTATGATAGGTTTTAGAAACGCATGTTTTATCAGAAACGTTTTGCTATAACAGGCGATTGAATGACGTTACTTTCCGGAATATTCATAATATTCACAGTTACGATGGCGGTTTGACACCAACATTTTTCGGAAAAATCCGTCATCAAAATATTACGTGTAGTAAAAAGAAATCCATTATTTTTGCCTTCAATTTTATGCAAAAGTGATGGATTTCTTTTTACTACACCTAATACATTCCGAAAAAATACCTCTCTTTATTTCTATCATTATTAAATGTAATTGTCATACAAATAATCACTGTAACAATTGTACTGTCACAGCGCTTATTTTTGTGACAATGATTGATAATAACTGTTTGACAAATGACTATTGAAGTATTGATAATAACTGTTTGACAAATGACTATTAATGAGTATTGAACCGCCACGATAACTGTGAATATTATGAATATTACAAAACCTAAATTAATAAACCCAGTCGAACAAAGCACACCTAAACAAAACCAAACAAAAACGTCATCCCAACTCGGATATTAAAAAAGTTACATTATTTCTCCATTTCAATGTGTGCGTGGGCTCATTAGAGTTATACTCTTTTGTATTGTGCATTTACTTTTTTCTCTCATATATCAATAGCAACAATAATTTTTAGAAATGAAATAAATGAACCAAATAAAGTCTCTTAACATGGTGAGTAATTGGCATGAATGAACTCACATTTTGAATATCCACCGAGGCACCGTAATCAATGAGAATCCTGACCATGTCAACGTCTCGCCGTCTCGCAGCGAGATGCAGAGCCGTATCACCTGCGGGCGTTGTCGCGCGGAGTTGTTCCGTGGATTGTTGAGCCAAAAGCTCGCGACACATCGACTGATTGCCTGCCTCCACTGCCAAAAGCAGAGGTATCTTTCCCTTCTGGAATTTTCAATTTTGAACCTTTTTCATCGCGGGATCGGTTTGAGGAAATTTAAGTGGTCTTCTCACTTTGCACACTGAAAAAGGATATTCTCATGAATTTTTTTTTGATAGGTTCATATTAGGTATATATATTGATATAAAAGTTGTTACACTTAATAAATAAACTTTCGAAATACATTTAAAAAAAAATGTATTTATAGAATCCAAACAAACTTTGAACGCGTTTTTCTCGAAACAACGTTTTTCGACGGCTTGTCGATAAAATCTTCGAAAATACCGAACCGCTCCTTATGAAATTTTAACCACATATTCTTCACAACTATAGCTATAGCGCACATCAAGGATTTTTTTAAACTTTGATATTTACTTATTTTTTGGTAAAAAACGGTGAAAAAACACGTTCTTTTTGTTTTTTCGAAAAATGTTCGCCATTTTTTTGCATATATAAAAAATCGCATGATATAAGCTATTGCCATTAATATACTGGATCTAAATCCGTTTAAGGTTTTTTGTTTCGGCGTTTCCATCTCCGAGATTTCATTAACAGCGCAGAACTACATTTTTTTCGGACATTTTTTAACTACCATTTACGTTTATAAATAGTGACTTAAATAAATTTATTTTTATTTTTACGTAATTCGCAAGTGTATTTATTAAGTGTAACAACTTTTATATCTATATCTATAATATAAACCCATCAATAAAATTCATAAAAATAGCCTTTTTTAGCGTCCAAAGTGAGAAGAGCCCTTGAGGCCGTAGTCTAGTGTGAACACCCATTTTCAAGATGATTTTTTGGAAATTAAATTTAGAGAAACGGTTAAATCTACAGTCTCAGTATTTCACAGTTATATTTATATACATGTTTGAAGTAGCATCTTACATTTTTTCAAAACATTTTATTCGAAATTGTACATGATATTTGATGATGCGCAGATCATGCTGCGAAATTTTTTTATCATCGGGCGTTGTGATTACCGCCGTCCTTGTCATCTGAAACGAACAATTTTTTAAAATTCTTTCCTCCAGTAAGGTAGTTATTGTTCAGTCCTCTAATAAAAAATTGTAGGAAAATTTTACGAAATGGCGGCGTTTGAAAAAGAGTACTCTTATTTTTACAATACTATATTCACTATTCGCGGTCTAAAAAAAATTAGTAATTATAAAGCAATCAAAACGATGGAGGGCCGAACGATAACCACGTTCGTAAAGATTAGAATTTTAGAAAAATCGTTTGTTTTAGACGGCATGGGCAGTCACAACCACAACGCCCGACGATAAAAAAGGTTCGCGACATGATCTGCGCAACATCAAATGTTCATGTACATTTTCGAATAAGTTGCGTAGAAAAAACTAAAAATGTTACCTCAAACGTGTATAAATATAACTGAAAAATACCAACACTAGATTTAACCGTTTCTCTAAATTGAAGGTAGAACGCGCGCGCTCTTGATTTTTATAGATTTTGTTCAAATTTTAATCAGACATTGTTCATATTATTATGCATGTTTGTGTGAAATTTCAGAACAGTCGATTGTTTACATTGGGAGATAATGGGTTTTTAAATTGCAACTTTTAACACTGCATGGGCTGCATTGATTGAAAGTCAGGTTACATAATTCATCGTACCATTCTATTGTGTTTATAAATTTTGAAAAAAATGATGTCCAGCTAGCTAACTAGTTAGGGAAAGAGTGAAAAAAGTTTGGATCGCGTCTACTATTCAGTTTTGCTAAAAACGTTCAGTAAATAACGTTATATCCTCCTATATTAAGAAGACATATGGCAACACCGCAGAACAATATTGCTCAATACTTCGAGAAAAAGAATTATCGTGTTCCAAAAGTTAAAAACTTTTATCATAAAAAATATATTTGGGTTATAAACATTAACATTTTATATTGTTTGTGTCATCTTTATTAACAAATAAAACTGTTGGTTAATTCATAAGTCGTTAAAAACTTTGTTCGATTAACAATTACTTCCAAATAAAAATTGGTGTTGCAGTATGATTTTAAATATGTCGCGCAAACTTCCGTCATTGGATGCGTGAAACGATGCGGTGTCGCCATATGTCGTATTATAGGGCACAAATATTTTTTACGGAAAATTATTCTGTCCAAACTTCAATGCAGACCCTGCAGTGTTAAAAGTTGCAATTTTAAAACCCATCATCTCCCAATCTAAATCGTCGACTGTTCTGAAATTTCACTCAAATATGCATAATGATATGAACAATGTCTGGTTAAAATTTGAACAAAATCTATAGAAATCAAGAGCACGCGCTCGTTCTACCTTAATTCTCAAAAGATCACCTTGAAAATGGGTGCTCACACTAAAATACGGCCTTAATGAAGAAAAAAAAGACAAATATGTATTTACTTCTTTTTATAATTCCCTTTTAAGGGTATTTCATTTTACTGAATGTGTGACAATGTTCCGAGATATGTTAAAAAAATGTACGGATGAAACAATAAATGAGACATTGCGATATGTTTTTTTCTATGCGAAAAAATATACAGATATCCAAGGATACACGTCTTCCGAAAACGGGTTATAGATCTTTCGAATAATTATTTTATTTATTAAACAAAAGTATTACAAGCACCGATGGTCACAGATATTTGACACGTAAAATGTCTCGAATAGACTCGGAAATATGACAGATAGAGCCTAATTAATTATCAGGGAGGGGGGGGGGGGGCTAAAAACCTCAAATTCACCTCAACCGCCTCATTTTTCGCCGGGATTTCCGTTTTGTTGACGAGACATCGAAAATTCCTGGCAAGGCCAGCCTGAAGCCGATTTTTCTGGATGAAATCAGTAATCGGCGGTGTGTCCGACATTTCCGAGGATCTGTCACTTTCCTCGGATAATTTCGTGGCCATTTTTTAATCATACTGACATACGCGGTTGTCTCACTCTTGTAAATTTGAAACGACTTTTCCCACGAGAACGCGTTGTGCGAAAGCAAATCGCACGTCTCGAGAGACGAAGAATGGCCGAGTCATAATTTTTCACGTTCTCTCGACACGAATTCACGGCGAGAACTAAATTTTGTCGCATCGCGCCGGCTTGTGCTGAGCTGAGAATCGCCGAAAATCGAATCACGACGTTGCAAAGTTTCGTACTAATAATGCGACAGCTCTGCATAAATAGTAGCGTATAGTTTTCCATTATTGCGGCCTCGCACGTTCCCGTATCAAGTTTCTCCGTAATTCAAAGATAAACACCCGAATTCTCCAACCATATGACTCCCGATCCGATTTATCGACCTTGAGCTCGGTCGATAATCAATCGTGTGCGTTACCGATCGAGCATTCGTGTCAGGCTTGCGAGCCTCCCTTCCGTTCTCGGGCAGATTCGGCTGAGCATAGGCAGTTACACGGGGCGAAAAAGAAACGAGGGTAGATGGGGTGAAGAATTATGGTAAAATAAAGTTGAGCATGGATAGAGAGTAGAAAGGAGAGAATATAGCGATTGTCCGTGCCAGGCCGCGATACCTCGCGGATCGTCTTGTCACGCAAACTTTCCGATGCAACTGTAACTCTCTCTTTCTATCGACGAGAACTATGAGTAAACCCCGAGGGTGACCTGTTAAATATCTCTGTGTACTCAGAGTTCCGGACTTTATATCGAATTGTCAAAATTCCCGAGACACGAACTTTACGATACGAGACAGTGCAATTCTTTGTTCCTTCTTTATGATATCAGGTACGTCCTACTATCGTTTTCAATGTACTTGAATTATTTGAATTATTTAAATTATTTAAATTTTTCAAATTATATGAACTATCTAAACTATGCGAATAATTTGAATTATTTGAATTTTTTAAATTATTTGAGTTTTTCGAATTATTTGAATTATTCAAACTTTTTTATTTATACGAATTCTTTGGATTATTCTTGAATTAAATTATCTACTTTATTTAAGTTGTTGGGATTATTTGAATTATTTGAATTATTTGAACTATGCGAATAATTTGGAATTGAATGATTTGAGTTATCCTAATTTTTGGAATTATTCTAAGTATTTTATTTATACGAATTCTTTGAATTACTCTTGAATCGAATAATTTAAATTATGCGAATTCGTTGAATTATTTCTGTTACTCGAATTATATTAACTATTAATAACAATTTCCATAATTTCTATGATTTCATTCGACTCAACGAATATAATCCATTAACAACTACAATTATGTACGTAAAGAGGAAGGTGGTGTAACTAGAAAACCTTAATAAGTACGATATGTTATGTACAGAGAAGGTGCGCAGTACAATTATATTAATTGGTGAGGAATTAAACACCGTAACACCAATCGTCCTCGTGCTTACGAACGAACTCGAGAGAATTAACGACGACAGTATAATGAGATACGACTGATATACTAGTTGGGAGTTGAAGCTTTTACCGGAGTTATTTCTTCAAGCTCTGTCCGTTATGACTAAAAGCGGTTTGTATTCATACAAGTACGATGCATGGGTAGCAGTGAAGGTGAGCCTAAAGTTTCCAATTATTCGTACAAACTTTTGGCAATTAATTTCCAAGATAGAGCGATGATCTCCAGTGATGATACGCACCTCAGTAGGTCTCTCATGGTTCCCGTGCTTTTGATGTCGATTGAATGAAAATTTGTACAACGCAGGAGAAAAGTTTGGACAAAGTTCTCTTTCAAATACGAAAATTATGGGCGAAATAGATCCTGTCGAATGAATTTGTAAACGGAAAGTTCCTTTTCAATTGAAGGAAATTATACTTCCAACTCAATTCGCGTTGCTGCCATAAAACTTTGCGGGAATAATCTGTTTCAAGTTGGCTGTGTATCGGGATTACTTACGCCATCGACTTTGAGACGGATGTCCCGTCCAGCAGCTGTCAGCAGTGCTCGTAGTATCGAAGTCGCCGTACCCGTTTGCCTCGAAGCCACCAGGTGAACGGCTGTTTGCTGCTTCGGCTGAATTTTTTTTACAACGATTACAATGACCTTTGTTCTTGTTACATTTATATGGAATGGACGATCATTAAAATTCACCTCCGATTAATTTCCATAGATATACATAATTTCATAAAAGTTGATAGTAAAAATCGAAAGCCCTTGTAAATATATATCAAGGATTATGTAATTCACACTATTATTATTATACGTTATTGAAATATTTACTACATATCAACGAAGTCTATGGGATAGTCTTACAGCAAAGGAATACTTGCTTTCCAATGATCGGGAGCTTCAATTATGGGAAGGTTTGTTTTTAATTAATCGGAGACTTGCAGTATTACAATTTTGAAAAAAATCAAGTATTTTCAACATTGATGGAAGAAATATCAAACTTACTCCGCCAGTGGCGTACGGATCGACGCCTTTTTTCGACAGTAATAACTTGACGACGTCCTCTCTCGAGTACATTGCAGATATATGAAGGGCATTGTAATTGTCCTGTAAGATTTAAAAGATAATCGTTGATAATCGGTCCGCCCAAAGATCCATTGAGTTTTTGTGTTTTAAGGGTTTGCAACATTCTTCTTTCGACGAAAGCTTTTCAGACATTTTTAGATGTCCGAAAGAAGCACGAAACCAAAGTTTGAAAAAACATTACAATATAGAAAACTGAGTGCTAAATTAACTCAAGGTACTTTATGCTTTCCGATTTTATAATCATTTGAAAATCGGAGCTCTCTCCCCGTTCATTTAAAAAATTGTTCAATTTAGTTAATAAAAAACTGCAAAAAGTCCAAGATAAAGCTCGAAGTAAATTAATCTTATACTCGCATCGTTAAAGACAGGTGGCGTTTACATTTTCATTTATCATGACGATAAAAAAATAGTATTTTTCAAACATAATTTGCATCCTTAAAGTGTTTGGAACGCATGGGCTCGTTTGTTTGGGTTGCCAAAAACAAACATTAAATATACGCCGTGCATGGCTTTGTTTGATTTGATTAAAATAGGAATTTACTCTCTATTGATAGAAGAACAAAATACGTTGAGACCCATTTCCCAAAGTATTTATTTCATATAAAAAAACATCCTGAAGTTCATGCATTTTTTATGCCTCTCGACGGTAACCTCCCGTTAAATTTCCTAGATTTAGCAACGTTTCTAAAGAATGATTAAAACCCCATAATTCATATAAAATTCATATTAAAAGAAACATTCAACGAACCCATCTCCGATACGAGGCTCGAAGTGCTATTATCCGAAGGGAGAGCAAAGAAGGAGAGTAGGTCACGTCGAGCCCTACACGAGTGTGCACAGAAGGAGTGTAGTTAACGAACTAAGGATATTACGAGGGAGAAAATGGAAGAAGAAAAGATGAGAGATTAAATTGATGTCGGACGTCCGATGGAAAGAGAAGATGAGCGAGAAGCGATAGCCTTATTGCAGTCGTCAGTGAGGTTTAGTCTAGTCAGGCAATAAGGTAATAAGGCCGTAGATTGCATTTCGCCGCGCCCAGGCCAACATTACCGTCTTCCTATATGCAACCGTCAGAGAATACCGTGTTTTACCCCCTCAATCCTAAACGCTCTCGCGCAATTCGCGGCGCTGTTCCAATCACCGTCATTATTCAGCATGCAATTCGAAAATGGTATCGGGGTCGCAGAAACGGATAATGCTCACTTTTTTAAATTTGTTTCGCTGTATTCCGTTAAAAGTTGGTTGCTGATGACAGTATGTTACAGTAATAGGAATTCCCTCCAACCAGGAATGACACATGATTCCATAGGTGAAGAAATCCATGAACGGTTTTCGGAACTTTTCGCGAAAACGCCTTAGCCGAGGGACTCGAAATTTTCATCGTTGACGTCTAATTAAGTATTTTAAAAAAACGTTCGATTTTTTTTTCTTTTAAGATAAAAGAACAAAAAAGTAATTTTCAATTAATATGGATCAAAAAGTAATTTTAAAGATAATTATTAATTGTTTTTATATAACGAAAATCCGAATCATCGACGCTTACGCGAAACACCACGCGATTGACGCTGGCCGTTGTGACGTAACGATGTTATAAGCTATAGAATTGTAGGTTATACGGCTTGCTCGTCGGTGTCAATGAGAGTGACACTGTGTGAGATTTTGCATACGAAAATATCTCAAAAACTCTTAAAAAGTCAAAAGCCACTGTAATTGTCGTGCAACGGTGTGTGAAAGTGGGCGCGTGACGGAAAATTCGCGTAACTTGCCTACCACGGACATTTTTATGGTGACAGAGTTTCTACTTTTTTGTAGAGAGTTTAGACGTACTACTTTTTTGGCATTCAAACAGAGAGGAACAAAACAAGTCATTTAACTTTATCGTTGTCATTTTTGACAGAATACTAGTACCACACGAGTAGTTCGTTTAACATTGTGACGTCACAGCGCACTCGGGCAACTTCGGAAGCGCCCGGCGCGGCGTCACCGAGCCGAATAGAAGACAAAGTTCAAAGAGCTATAATTTTGTGAATTATTGTTTGAAAAAAAATATACTTTTGTTAAAAAAAACGCACATGATCTTAACAATGAGAAAAAAATCATTTAATAACCTAATTGCTAGCGGGACGAGCTATAACTCCCTCATTTACGTTATTTTGAAAAGAAAAAAAAACGATTTCAAATTCACGTACCACGGAACAACTGTTCGACACATGGAAGAAAATAATCTTTCGGTTGAGCTAATCGCAAATCAAAGAGAATTAGCACCTAGCCATATTAGCAATACGCATTGAGTTTAATTTGAGAAAAGTTCTGCAAGATATCGTGTAGGTAATTGTTGATATTTGTGACAAAACGCTTGTGCGTTGCTCAGCCACAGTAGTCAGCGATGTTCCTCAGCGTGTGTCATTTCGTCTTGACAGAAATAACAGATTGTGATTCAACGAATATCGAAGCAAAGAAATAATAAAGGGTAAAAAGATGTAGGTCAGATGTAAAATTTCTCCTAAAGCCCACGCGGTGTTTCTCGTCCGCCGATCCAACCGATTCGTCCAAAATGATTAGGGTGCGATGCTAATTAGACATCGTGGAGTCAGCATGTTCGCCGTTTGTACAAAGGACCTCGTCGAATGATTTATACTTGGTATCTTTATCGGGCCAAAGATCGAGCTACTTTTCTTTTCGTCCGACTGACTGACCGGCCTAGTTTTATCCACCAAGACCTAGACGTTTTGCCCGATTGCTCACTCGCTTGTGCCTTTACCTCGCCGTAGAACGCAGCCCCTTGGCCTTGGCCCTCCTTCACGCAATCCGAGTCTCTACAACCCTCCCTTACCTTCTTACCATGCCGAGTCGATTCCAGAGAGTCAACTTGACTTAACACGGATTAAATCATTAAGGGGTGTGCATAACCTTGGAATGAAAAAAAAAACATTTTTTTTCTTATTCCGTAGAGTTTTGACTTTGATTTGGTTAAAAGATTTTGTAAAAATTCTAAAAATTGACCGAGTTATAACGATTTCAGTGGAGCAGGCTAGAACGTGCCGTTGCGTTACGACTGTAGCCTGTGCGGTGCGTTCTAATCTACGTATGGTTTCTAAGGGCATTGATATGACTTTGTCCAGCCAGCCTGTTTGATTGTTATATGGTGCAGGAATCGCAGATTGAAGGTACGAAAAATAATTGTGATTTTATTTCAAGCAAGTAGTCCATTCACTAAGGCACTTTCTTACAATTAAATATCTCAAATAACAATTGGGACGAAAGAGTGCATTTTATAGATGGAATTTTTAATAAACGATGTTTCTTTTTTTACTAGCTCCATTAGTAATGGAGGTATAAGCGACGAAAATTAATCGTATCACCTGTCACTCATCGTTTCGTCCCTTTCACTCATCGGGCGAAGTTTCTCTCATTAAAAGTTTCCTTGTTCATATCTCTATTACAAAGGGAGCTAGCAAAAAAATAAGACACGTTTTTTATTGTCAATTAAAAAAAAACATTTTTTATGTCAAACTTTTTTCTTCAAAATGCACTTTTTTTGCCAAGACTATGTACTAACATGCCAAGACTATGTACTAACTGTGTGCGAAAGATCGACCTTATCATCTCAATAGCTGAGACGAAAAAAAATTGAGAATCGACCTGTTTTTTTAACTTCAAGGTTACGGATACCCCTTAACGCTATACGCGAACGAACGCTTCACGGGAGCGCTTGCACACCTCGCGTCACGCACTCGATCCTTTATTGGCATAAAAAAGCTCTCTGGGATTCCAAAATTCTCCCTACTTTGGCAGAAGTCACGAAATTTGAACGGAATTTGATCTGAGCGCAATTGAATGTGATAGAATGACGGATAATTTGACGAGAAAAGGTTTTTTTGTTACAGTTTGAAGGAATACATGCCTGAGGAGAAAGAAAGCAGTACTGTCCGAATAATTGAAGGCCTTGTAAGCGTTTGAGAAATAGAAAGCTTTTTTTCAATAAAAGCCAGCATTTTTCATGACATATGTTTGCGTCTTGTTAAAAATGCTACAACCTTCGAATAAATCATGTTTTGGCGTTGCACTATTCTACCTTTAGGCGAAGAAAGTTTCTGCCGATGACGAAAACCACAGAATAAGGCATCATTGGATGCCTACTTTGATTTACTATATAGAATCGACGGCCTGCAAAATTATTTACTGTTATTTAAAATAACAGATTATTAATGACATTAGTTAATGACACGTGGTGAAAAACGATTTTTTAGACTAAGGGTATGTTTTATTACTACTTTTGGCTGTTACATGGTATTTATTTTTATGAGTTTTGAAAAATGGCGGAGGTATGACAAAAAAACTAATCGACCGATCCTGATGAAATTTGGTATAATTATTTGTAACCTTATTATCTAAAACATGTCCCTCAATGTTTTTGAATATTAAAAAAAAAGTATTTCTTTATTGCAATATGTAGCCATTTTTCGAAAAATTCGATCTTCTTGTTTCAAAGCGTACAATTTCTTTGATTTTCAACATTTCTCACTTTTTCTTGCCTCATGTTCTGCGTATGAGTGTCAATGGAAGAAAACGCTTTGTTTTTTTCAGATTAATCCTGCCGACGCTACGTGTCACACCGTTTGACAACATCCGCCGCAACCTGTTTAGAAGACCGTGCCATATCTCCGCCATTTTTTAAGATTAATAAAAAGAAGTATCATGTAAAAGCCAAAAGGAGTAATAAAACATACCCTAAGTCTCAAAAATGGAGGAGAAATCTTTCCTTAAAAAAAAAAAAATCAGCAATTCTCTTCCTCGCTTAAAGCTATCTTCTCCCGTAAGCAAGTCTGGCGTTTCGCAAAAATGCGCATATGTTTGATTTACAAACGAAATACAATCGTCGGTCTGACAAAGAGTGCGCGACGATCCAGGCTGCCAAAAATAGGCGTGGAGTCCAAGGCTCAAAGGATACTGATTCCATTCATACGTAGATATATGCAAGAGACTTTCAATCGTTTTACGCTTAAAGTAATCCTATTGCCAGGCTTCAATCCATAGGATTGTCATATTGTTTCGAGATCCACTAAATATATTAATAATTGTTTCTGTAAAATTTCAGGGTCGGTTATTGTCCTAATTACAGAGGAAACTAATATTAAAATTGCGTATTTTTTTGGAGGAATTTTGAGGCGACATGCAAGAACCCAATTTCCGGTCGCTACAAAAGTGTATATAATAGTGGGAATCCGTCAGATTCTTAAAAACAATGACATCTGACATTGTTTTGATAGATCGACGGTGGAAAGCATGGAGTTTAAACTCGCCTGGTCGAGTAAAAAGAGACGGAAATAGAACCAATGTTGCCAAATATCGAACCTAGAAATACTGCGCGAATCGTTGGAATAACTATTTTTTTCATTTTTCTAATTAAATGTGATCATTCTGCAGTCTACACATGGAAAATTTTGTAACCAATCATTTTGTTTGCATATGTTAAAAATATTAATGTTACAAGTCTCAAATATGATCAGTGGTATGACTAGTGTGAAGCGATAAAATTACCTTAAACTACAGTTCGTCACTACCGGAGACATGGTTCGTCGCCATTATTAAATCCTAATTTGTTGAGGTATGAAGAAAGACAGAAAAACAATCTTACGTTGTTCCGAGCTCCAACGTCGGCCCCAAGATCTATCATGCGATCCAAAAAAGCTGTCCTGTTGTCTTTCACTGCATACATCAAGGGTGACATTCCGGTGGTCTGGAAACAAGCCACACCGACCGTTGGTCAATTTTCGTCGCTATTACGAGAAATTGAAAGGAAATAATGAGGCCAAAACTAACCGGATCCAAGACACCAGCCAGAGGCGCCGTGTACCCATCTTCACCCGCGCCTTGGACACTTTTTTCCAAAGTTTTGAGCAATTGATCGCAAGGTGCCCATTCGCCACGACTCGCCAAACCGAGAAGCCTCTGGGCTCCTTCCCTCGCGGTCGCTCCCGCCGAACCCGGCTTACTTCCGGGCTGGGAAGGCTCGACGCTCGGTGTTCCATTGCTACCTCCAGCTGATGCTGAACCTCCGTCGTCCTTGGCACCCGCCGGACTCTCTTCTTTGCTGGATGAACTCTTCTTGTCGTCCTTGGTGCCCGTGGGCTTCTTGTTGTTGCCGCTGCTCATGTTATCTCAAACTTGACTTCCTTGCAACACCTATTGTGATGTCCTATCATCGCGCACGTATTAATCCCACCGAGAGATTATTTTATCGCCAATTTGCCATTTTTTAAATGCTCATAGGGCATTTCTGAGTCGTGTGGCGAATTTTGTTGGAATTATATTTGATATTATGAATGAGTCTCGATAGTATGATGATTCTATATGTATTTATAAATAGAGCTATATTCATTAATTTTTTTATTGGCGCGATCCAGTTATGAATCCAGTAAAAAATGTTTAGCTCTTTTTTTTATCTACTTCTTGTATACAATTACAAAGATCCCTGCAAATGGTAGAAACAGTGTATAGAAAAGTCTCTCAAAAACAATTATCCACTTTTTCTTTCTCTCGTGCTTTCTTCGCGGAATTCTTTTATGAAAATCGTATAGGAACTTTTGTTGGTCCTTTGTCCTTACGCAACATTGCGGTATTTGAGGTGCACTGAACTTTTCGCTCGGTTGGGCGAGTTCATCGTTGAGCTTCCCCCCAAAACACAGATTGTCACCAACTTCTTTGTCGATAGCTGCCACCTCGATACGATAATTGTAACGTTACGCTCTCCACTGAAAGTTACCCAAGGTTTTGGCGTTGTTGATCACGTTTTGGAAGGGAAAAAATATGATACACCGTACTATCTTCGAGGATAATTCTTTGAAAATAAAAGCAAAATGACATTTGAAACTTTTCACACCTTCGGTGCACCGTTAACTCGCGACACGATTCGCGTATTTCAAATACAAAACTCACGACGACGAGCGGATAAAAGAAAATCGCGCGGAGCGTCCATGAGCCTGAACTAATTGTCCAAAGCCCCAAAAAAACAGAAACACGTCGGAAAAGGGGTGGGTTACTTTCTTCGACGGCTGGGGAGGTGAGGGTTTAATTTTGTATATCTCGCGCGGGTGCTCGCCTCGCGGTTATCCTCGCGATTCTGAAGACGGTTCGAAGGATGGAAAGCTCAGGAGGGTGGATTTTAGGAACTTCGTTTGTAGCACGAGGATCGACCAATAGTACGTCGCTACCGTGGTTCGTTAAGGCTCGTACATAACCGTACACCTAGGCACAAAACACATACACGCTTGAGTGACGATTTCTGGATGTTAGTGAGCGTGCATCGGTGATTGTTGTACAAAGAGAGAAGTGGCGGGGAGGACGGAGGGCCTTGTGTGGGGACTGCGCAGTCTGGATAGTGTATACACCTTGCCCATCTAAGAACTCAAGAAATGGGAGCTGGTCGGGAGGCTTTGCTTCGGGGGGTTCCTCGCTACCAACGGCGGCCACGCCGACACGCGACTTCCGGTCGAGAGTAGACGCGAGCACGCCATCGCTTGGGATAAACCGGCGGTAGACAGGAGTTTGCATTTAGTATACACACGCACACACACACACACACACACACACACACACAGTGTGTGGCTTAAAAGAGAAGTGCGATATCCCCTTCTTATAGTACTTGATAGCGTACGTATTATTTTGGTGATCTCAATATATACAGTACTGGACAAAGAAGTACGCACACGTGTAATTTCGATATTTTTGCTACTATGTAGGGGAGTTGGTCTCAAGATGACATAGTCAGATAAGACGGCACACCCTCAATATCTTTTTAAATATTCGCGCCATACGAGTAACGATGACGTTCTCGGCCTATAAGTGCTGCCAGTAGCTAAATTTATTACATCCGTCAGTGAACGGGAGTTTTTAGGAAGTAAATAGGTATTATCGTGATTTTGAAATGCAAAAAAAACTGACCACGTTATTATCGGGTGCAAAAGATTTTTCTAGTTGAACTAATTTATTCATAACCTAGGGTCATTGTAGTTTACAAATACTGCACAACGGATAATCTAACTCCGAAGTTTTTGTCGCAACAAATAAACAAAGTCTGCTTTAACTTATGGGTAACTTGGCATACCAGACGTCGGTGTAAGTTGACACACTATGTCATCTTACTCTGCTGCGTATAAAACTGGATATATAATCCAATTTTTTGGCTTATCGTTATAGGATGCCTCGCTGTTATCAATGAACCTTGACACGTAAGAGCTGGTCACGAAAACACATGACCAAGACCATTGAAGCTATATAGATAAGAATAGAATGGGTTGGGTTTTAGCATCTAAACATTTTAACGTACCGCAGGCAACACTTCATCGTCACTATAATAACGTTCCAGTAAATATTGGTTGCTATAAACTAACCTTTAACCCATAAATAAATGTATCTGAGCATAATTCGGTCGATGTGCATTAGATGACATACATATGTAATCTCAGTCTGAAGTACCTATGTCGTCTTACATACCCCGACCTATATGTGGTTTTTTATTTTTCTATTTTTTTAATTTAAGTTGCTAATGTCCAGAGACTGATTCAATTTCATTATAATAATAAACCACTATGGATATACGCTTGCCTTTGAACTCATACATCATTTATTTAAATATTTATCGTAAAATAAAAAGTATGTCATCTTAAGCAAATCTACCCTATATGAAAATAGAAAATAGAATAGGCTTTCGTATGCTTCTATGTTTTCGCAGAAGTGACGACGAAGATATTCGAAAACCCTGTAAGATTGGAAGAAACCAGAGTGCCAATATTATGTTGATAAAAAAAAGTACACACCGTTGTGTGTACTTATTTCCATAGGTAACGATGTCAGGATCTTTGTCCGTGATTGCTTGAAAGAACAGGCGTAATGTAAATACACAGATTTGAGTTATTTTTGGCCGGTTGTCGTTGTTCTGCGAAAGTAAACGGCAATGAAATCGCGCAATGCTGGAAATTTCGCTTGAAGTGAGAAAACTCGTGGTTAGAGATAAGAAGGTCTATCTAATAGGGAAATCCCCATATAGGGTCGCCTGTCATAACAAAAATGCCAGCATTCAGCCATTAAACGGTTTGCTGATAATCGGCCAACAATTCGTCGACCAGCATTGGGGTACTGTAGGCGGATGAACGGCTTGCCAGATCTATGCCAGCCATTGGTGGGCCAATACCATCGCACCGATAATATGGCGATCAGCATTGGGGTATCGTAGGCGGATGAACGGCTTGACAGATCTATGCCAGCCATTGGTGGGCCATTACCATTGCACCGATAATACGGCGATCGGCATTGGGGTATCGTAGGCGGATGAACGGTTTGCCAGATCTATTCCAGCCATTGATGGTTTGTTCTTGGGCGTTAGATGCAGGTCGTTAGACTGTAATACGTAAAAATAAGGGATAAGGTTTCAAAAAGCATATCCCACTGATGAAGCTGAAATTTTGCACAGACCGTCTTTTCAATATTTTAAGAGAATCTTTAAAAGGATATTGGCAACTAGCAATAGTTTACGATATATCGTATATTGAAAGTTATTTATTATAATGCGCTTCTACTATATTAAATAAACCCAAACAAACCCACCCCACATGGCAAGTGATATGCATGTACGGACAAGCACTGTTTGCCAGGAAGCAGCGAGGCCGGAGGAGTGGGGGGTATCTATCGGATATATAGATAACTCGTATGGCGTGAAATAATAAACTTTACAATGCGATATATCAAAAACTATTGCTAGTCGTCAAAAATCCGTTAAGGTTATCTCTTAAGATAATGAGAGGAAGTTCGGTACAAAATTTCAGCTCGATCAGAAGAGTATGCTTTTCGGAACTTCACCTAAAACGAGCGAGTTATTTTCACAGCCTAAATGGACCAAAAAATTGTCGGTAAACTTTAATGTCACGAATAAAATTATCGGCATAAAGTAAGGAACGAACAAACGATGGATTCTGTAAGTGTTAGGATGGTTAAGTGGGTCGGGCGCTCAACACTAGAACGAAAAACGTAGGTTCGATCCCGATGATAGGTAAAAACTTGACCAATGCAGAAAGCGTTTTTAATGCAATTATTCTGTGTCCATGGACGCATAAGTAAAGCATAAGAAAATAAAAAAAATACTATTAGAATTTTTATATTCATAATTTGTACATTTTTTGTTTTTCATTTCCGGCAGAAGATCCGACAGCCGTTGCTGGGCCAATATGGGCATATGATATTTGGCCATGTCTTAGCAGCCATTCATGGTTTACCATTAACAACCATGCATGCTCCAGATCTGGCCCGTTTACACAGCCATTACCGCGCCATTGTTTTTTCTCTGGCAACCAGTCGTGGTCCATTACTGGGCTGATTGTAAAACCCTATTTGGGTCAGAATAAAATATGAAATGAGTGATGATGCAGCGAGGAAAATATGTGAGAAGTTCACCAAGCTTGGAGTAGTAACGGATCAGGACGGACGTGGAAGAAAAAGTAAGACGAGCTTATCGATGACCAGGGAAACAAAAAAATCCAGTGATCCTGAGCAGTGTAATTTTAGAAAACGCAGGACAGAACATTTCTGATTGTACGGTGCGGGGAAAACTGCGAGACACAGGACGAAAAATAGTTTCGCGGAGCGTCGCACTTTCGGAAGAAAAATAAAATGAAGCGCCTAGAATTCGCAAAAAATATGTTGATAAGCCCGTAGGATTTTGGAAAAAAGTTATCCGGAGTGATGAGAGCAAATTTCATCTTTCCGGTCGTAAGGAACGACCTCGCGTGTAGTTGAAGTCCGGAGAACGGCGTCACGAAAAAAATGTACAGAAAACCGTTAAAATCGGAAAAGGCGGCGTATTAGTTTGGGGCTGTTTTGTGTAGTCAGGAACGGGAAATGTACTTGAAATCATCGGTACAATGAGAGCAGGAATTTATATTAATATTGTGAATGAAATTTTTGAGGAATCTCTGATGAAGGTCGGTCTACAGGATGACTTTATTTCCCAACAAGACAATGACCCGAAGCATACGGCTCGCAAAACAGTGGCTTTTTTCTTTCGTCGCAGATTAAAGTTTTAGACTGGCCACTGCAATAGCTAGATTTGAGGGGATATACCAGTGCGACACTTTAAAAAAATCGATGTTTTTTTTTACTTTTACGACACTTTATACTTTCAAGAATATCATTATCATTAATATAATTTATATCGATATCATTTTATCTTGCAAACATCGATAGTATCTCGATAGTAGAATCTTTGAACGCGTTTTTCTCGAAATTAAATTTTTCAAATTTGCTGACATTGTAACTCAAAGAGTAATTATCCGATTGACTTGAAATTTGAACCGAGCACTCTTGAATATATTTACTCTGCAACGACGTCGGACATTTTTGATCGGATAAAAATTGACGATTTGGCATTGAAAAAAACGACCATTTTATAGGCAAGAAAACAGACTTTGTTTCATAACTATGCCATTTTGTTAGATTATGATATTTTTCGAAAATCCGACGTCATTGTACAGGAAATACCTTCCAGTTTAACGACTTTTTTCCTTTTCCGGTTTTAGCTACTCAATCGGCCGGATTCATGTCAGCAGTGGAGGAACTTTTTTTTTGCGCCTCCGAAGGCAGCGCATAAATCGCTTGGATCTCAATATTTTTCTATGAAAACATTACGTAATATAGGTCGAATATAGCCAAATATATTCTTAATTTTCCGAAACATTTAATTGAGTACTTTTCTTCCAAAAAAATCCCGAAAAACTTTTATTAAAAAATGATTTTAAAAATGCTGGAAATTTTAAAAAGCATATTAAAAAGCAGTATTGTCCAACTTTTATAAACGTTTTTAAGCAGCAGTAGTGCCCCCAGTGAACTCCGCCGACTGTGAGAGGACTTTTTCTGCCACAAGCCGAATAAAAACGTGGCTTATAAACGCAATGTTCAGGAATGATTCTCTCATATGTCACTGCTGAACATAGATAATGACATCGTTAAAGAAAAGATTCCAACAACAAAAAATGGTGGGCCGATTTGCAGAAAAAAATATAAAGCTAAGACTTATTCAATTGAGTACCTATTGAAAGTAAGTTTAGAGACTGGTTACTGGATAGAAAAATCATGAAAAATTAGTTGATTATTTTGTAACGCATTGCAAGAGTTTGACATTAATATTAACACGAAAAACGAGAAAAAATGGTGGCTACGCCAGTGGCCTTATTGCAAAGCGTTGGAACGATATAGACGAGCAGCACACCAACAAACTTGTAGAAAGTATGCCGCGATGTTGACAAACTGTCATTAAAACAGAAGGTGGCTACATAAAGTATCAGGTAAGAATATGATCGTATATCAGCTGTTTTTGGAGCGTGCGTACTTTCTTTGTCCAACGTAAAATTGGTACTCTACGGCTTTCACTCAATCTTACATGACAGACTAGTTAACTTTCCTCTAGAAGAGGGAATGGTACCTCATCGCGGTCGGTATGGCAGATCATGAGAGTCGATACCCACTGATTTCCTTAAGGTATTCCTTTCGCGGAGGGCCGTATTTTGTGGGGGCATAAGCAGGGCCTTCTGAATCGTCGGTAAATTACAATTGCGCTTAATGAAAAAAACAAGTTATAATGGATTATTATACACAACGATAAACTAGAATGACAAAATTCGCGCAAATTTAGTAGATTGAGACATTTTTACATTTATTTGAAACGTCACGGCTACAAAAATTCTTCTGCTAACCACACTTTTCCAAGTTTTAACATTAATATTTTCTTTAAACGTTCGGTGACCCTCTGTTTTTATTGTTGTTACGGAATCTTTAGACTTTTTTACACCTGTGAGCAGTTTGTATTAGGCATCTAGAGTTATTTAGTGTATAAATTATTAGAAAGACACGTGGCCAGCGTGACATGTCCATAAAGCGCCGTATAAGTGAGACGATTTTTAGGGCCGTAATTTTTCGTTAAAGGTTCGGTAACTTGGCTTGAAATTTTACCAGTATACTGGGATGTATTTTTACTTCATTATAGACGAAAATCAGTTAAGTGTAAAATATTTGGGTTCGTGAAAGGAATACCTTAACGGCTCTTCAGAATCTCATGAAATTTGACCAGACAATGTCAAATTGATAGACGGACGGCTCCCTTCTCATTAAATATCTTGAATCGAAGAAAAAAAGTATATTGTATTACCATGCTGAGCTCGTTATTGGAAATTATGAAAAATAAAAAGTCTGGCTAAAGCCACGACTTGGAGAGGAGAAGAGCCGTGTAGCCACGTTAAAAACACGTATTTTGGCACCTCAATCATTTCATTCTTTCACATATTTCAGGAAATCCGTAAATAGTAGGTAATTGTTGACGATTTCGAGGAAATCTCGCCCGACATTTGTAGAACTTCGTTCCCGCGAACTCCGCCGAGGCCTCCATGGCCGATTGGCGTGCACCGAGAATTTGACAGTCCAAATATGGATAGGAGCGAACTCGCTAAAAAATCTAATTTTTGCTTTTCAAAGCAGCATAGTGTTAACAGCATAGTATTAGAAACAAGCTTTGTGATGTATTACGTGCGGCGATACCACTAAGAATATTTCTTTCATGTGATTTGCCTGGCGAACCGCAAGCGACGTGTACTCATTGTACTCTTCCTTTTTTCGTAGCATTATTTTCCTTTGCTTCTATTTTCTTTTTCCGTGTCTTTACTTATTCTTTTTGTTTGCGTTTTTTTGTTACCGGTAGCTTTACTCGCGCTAAAGTATATGCGAAAGCTCACAAATGGATGTGAGGTTAAGATATACTTTCTCCGGAGTACGGTGCGTAAGAAAACATTGAGCAATAATTTATTGCTCAATGTTTGCCATGGACCACTCAATGTGGCCCATGCCACATGTCACTGCCACATCACATTGTGATGGCAATGTGACATACCTCAATGATGGGTAGGACAAAAGTTCATGCCACCTGCGAAGGACTGCGGAAGAACATGAAAGAACCACCGGTGTCATTATTTGGAGTTCCGTCGAAGCTCAGGGCAAGAAAATGTTTTATATCAAGAATGTTGCAGTATTTCAAGGTAAGTGAGAACTTGCTTACAGTGGAAAGAAGCCTGTGATGGCCCTACATACGCATACAAGCGTAGCTGGCTCTGTGCGAAGCAGAATGCGCAGCAAGAGACCTAGCTCTCCGCAAAGCACAGTTTCTCGCATAATATAATGTATTTGCGCTTTGCAGCAGGATTTGTGCAGGCCGATTGCATGAGAAGGTTTGGTTTGTAGAAAGCAACGGAGGCAATGACATCGCAGGTACAATTATATCGCTTCGTTCCTGCGAAGATTTTCCTTCCGGGGCGCGATGCCTGCTACGATCTCTCAGAAAGATGCCTGCGAAGATCTTGTGTTACTTTACGAACCGTAGCTTGCAAAGACTTGCATTCATACGCTATGCAACGTAGTTGTGTTTCGCAGCATGATTTTGATAGGCATATTGCAGAGAATGCTATGGTTCGCACAGAGACTCAAGATCTCGGCAGGCATCTTTGTGGTGGATTATCGCAGGCATATTGCACCGAAAAGAAAATCTTCGCAGGCACGAAGGGATACAAATGAGCTCCCAAAGATTTTGCATCCGTTGCTCTTTGCGAACTACAGTTTCTTGTCCAATGTGCTCGGGAAAATCTTCCATGAAGATACTCTGGAATCCTTGCATCTATGACCAAGAGCAGCTTGCTCTCTGCGAAGCACAGTTACACACCTTAGGCAATGTATTTGTGCTTCGCAGCTAGATCTTTGTGTGAACAGTGCAGAGAGAGAGCTGTAATTCGCTAACAAAATGGACACAATTTTTTTTTTCTATTGTCATTCCCTCATTTTCATTGCTTTTAGGGTTTGATTTTATAAAATGTATTATTCTAAAATTTAAATATGAAAAAATTGTAAAAAAATAAACACGAGGAAATAAAAATAAGAAAACAATTTTTCGTTGCGTTCCATCGATGCAAACTTCGAGACCATAAAACCATCGCACACATATTGCACCAGAAGGAAGATCTTTGCAGGCACAAATTTGCCCGTGAAGATAAAAAAGGGTCTTTTAAATGGTTTTAGACAATGGTGCAAAATGGAATATTAAATAAATATACAATATGGATAATTAAATCGTGTGAAAGGAGGGGAGTGGGAGTTGCATGAAATTTACTTGTATTGTAACTAGAAAATAAAAGACGTACTTTTTTATTTGCAATATTAATTATCCTATAGTAATTCTCTTTATTTCGTGTACACCCTTGCGGGTTTTTTTACATCTCCTTTCTTTCTTTACACGTTTTCTTATTCCTAGGCTGCGAGTCGTTCCATCAACTCCTAATCTTTATTTCTACCGCTCTACCCGCGCTAAAGACAATAAAATAATAAATATAATATAATTTCGCACTTATTCCTTCGCCTTCCACTTAACTGTTCCTAATCTCCAGCCAAACCCTTATTTCTTGCGATTCTTTCAAATTGCCTCACTATTTCGCACATCTCTTCTACTAGCTCCTTTTCCTCTAGTGCCTTCCTCCACCCTACACCTTGCTTCGTTATTTGCTCTTTCGGCCAGTCCTGAAAATTTCTTAGGGCCTGCTCATCCATCTGCCTTCTAGCCTCCTCGCATACCCAGATGTGTGCCAGCGTCTGCTTCGCTTTCCCGCATATTCTGCAACTTGTCTCCCTGAACCCTTTTTCTGCCTCTCTCCCCACACTTCCACATCTCATTTTCGCCGATATCTCTCTGATCTCCCCCCTTGTTGTTCCTTTGTTCCAATATTCCTCCATTCCCACCTCCCTTTTCCTTGTGTTATAATCTTTACAGTAATTTGACCTTTGAATTTTTCCCCACATTCTCTGTATTCCTTGTTGCATCAGTTTCTCTACCGTCCTCCTGGTCTTCATCTTCCAGCCTTCCTTGTTTCCTCTTCTTATAGTTTTCCCTATCTGCCCCTCTCCTGCTTGCTCCATTGCTGCCTTTAATTCTTTGCCCCATTTGCTTTCGTCGTTGTTCGTCAGTCCCCTCGCCTTCTTCATTAGGCACTTCCTCGGCCATCGTCCTTCCTCCATCTCCATAATTTTGCCGATTTAATCCCCTGCGCGTTTTACCATGATGATGGTAATTCCTCTGCATCCTGCTTCCATTTTGCAGATATACTCCGTCGTGTTTTTTCTGAGTCCCATCGCCATTTTAGTATATTTGGCCTATACCCTCTCCACTCTCGCTCACCTTTTCCACCCCCACACCTCAACTCCATACAACAGCCCACTCCTCGCTATTGCTTCCGCTATCCTCAGCCGATCCGTCAACCTTCCAATTCTCGCCCTCTTAGCAATGCCCCAAGCACTGTTTGCAGTCTTCCTTATTTTACTTTCCACCATCTTGATGCTTGTCGAACCATCTTGCTGCTTTTCGAACGTGTTTCCCGTCGGAAAGTGCACCCCAGGTATTTAAAAACTAGGGTATTTAGGTATTTAAAACCCCAGGTATTTAAAAACCACCTCCACTGTCTTCCGGTTTATTTCCCATCCCTTTTCCTTCTTTAGCTTCCCTCCTTTTCTGAAGATCATCACTTTGGCTTTTTCAATGTTGATCTCCAGCTTATTCCTGTTGACGTATTTCTCCAGCTCCTTAATCATGCTCCCCAGTCCCTCTCCCATGTCCGCCACCAGCGCCACGTCATCCGCGTACTTCAGCGCGTATTTTTTTTCTACCACTGTGCCTCCTTCTTTTCTTCTCTCCCAGCCAGTCTCCATGTCCTCTATAAACAGATTTAAAAGTGCGCAAAAGCTCAGTACGCACCCCTGCCTGACTCCTCTTTATGTTCTAAACCTGCTCGACAACCCCCTGCTGTGATGATTTCATTTTGTGTTTCGCTGTATATGCTCTTGAACGATTAGTTTTCTTGACCCGAGGATAGGAGATATTATTTTTGACAGGAGATCGCCTCAACTGTTCTACCGAGGTCGGTGGATTATTTTCATCATCAGCTGGGAAAGGTGTCGCGATTCTGAAATGATGTGTTGATATTTTGGTTGGGAGTGAGAGAAAGATATGTATAGAACTATAGCATTTGTGTTGGTATGTGTATGATGACCCGCGTACAATGGCCTTGCCTCGAGCAGCTTTGTGTTTACATCTAGGATTTGATAGTTTATTTAAATGACTCGTGGTCTTGATTTCGAATAATCTTAATTTCTTTATCAAGCCTTCGATCTAGCGTACTCGAGAGCAGGCGGTGCAATACCGTGTGCCAACAAGCCTAGCGGATCCTGGCGTCTCCTATGTTACCTCCTATGGCGTTTGGCTATCTTATGGGAATGGTCGTCTCCATAGAGTGATCGGGTTTTCGAGTGATAGTCTTAGGTTCCTTTATCTCGGTTGACCTACTGCGGCACTCCGCGGATGACAGACACGATGCTGCGACCAGTGCGTCAATCATTACGGATTACCAGATCTTTAGACCTAGGTCTTGAAGTCGGGAGCGCCGTGAGTATTAGAAGGTGTTGAACGCGATGCCAAGACCCTCTTTTCGAGATTAGTTCTTTCGATTTCCCCATCGAAAATTGCTCTTCTTCTTCTCGATTTGAAGAGAGAGAGAGAGAGAGAGAGAGAGAGAGAGAGAGAGAGAGAGAGAGAGAGAGAGAGAGAGAGAGAGAGAGAGTTTTTGAAGTATCGTATTAATACTAAATCTTAATAATGAATGTTAAGAATAAAACATTTTAAAAAATTGCCCTTCTTCTCGATTTGAAGAGAGAGAGAGAGAGAGTTTTTAAAGTATTGTATTAACGCTAAATCTTAATAATAAATATTAAGAATAAATCCGTGAATCCCTACTTTTCTCAATTTTTGGGGGCTTTGACCGTGCCGATTACCTTGGCGGTTGGCCGCTCGTTCTCGCTTGTTTATTCATCGTATTCGCCGTTACTTGTCTGTGTTGTGTGATGATTCTGGGGTAAATCGCATGTGTCCTCAGGATCGTTACAGCTCTTAATCATCTCCAGTAGCCTTCCTTGTATTCCCGCTCTCTCCATTTTCCTTATCATTCTTTCCCTGTCCACCGAATCGAATGCAGTTGTGAAGTCTACGAAAGCAGTGTAGAGTTTTCCTCCCCTTCTCTTCAACTTATTGTAAATAAGCGCGTTCAGCACGAATACATGGTCCTGTGTCCTTCTGCCGGCCCTGAATCGCACTTGCCCTTCTTCCATCACTCTTTTGCTTCCAGCAGGAACCTTACCCTGTTATTCATTATTCTGGCGAATAGTTTGTATCCTGTATCCATCAGCGTTATCTCTCTGTAGTTTTTCACGTCTGTAGAGTCTTGTGGATCGAATATATCCTCCCAGTTTCCCAACCCCGTGCTAAATTTCCTTCCTTCCACAGCTCGTTCAAGACGTTGGCTAGCTCTTTTCTCCCCTCCTTTGGCAGTCCCTGGAAGAATTCAATCGCCAGTCCGTCTTGACTCGCCGCCTTGTCCTTTTTCATTTTCCCTAGTTCCTTTTCCACTTCTCCTAAGCTTGTCTCCCGATTTGCTATTTCTTCTATTAGTTTTTCTCTGTCCCTGCTTTCCCTAGAAACTTCTTCCTCTTCCTCTCTTCGCGTCTCCCACGCCTCTTTCCTGCTTGCTTCCATTTCTTCGTCGTCGTCTCTGCTTCCCAGTATTTTCTTAAAATGTTGAACCCATTGGTTATCCGCTATTTGTCAGCTGCTGTTCCTTGTTTTCCTGGACCTAAAGGGTCTCAGCGCACTCCAGAGTTCCGTGGGTTTTTCGCTTTGGAACACCCTCTCCCATCGTTCCTCATTTTCCTCTTTCCTTATTTTCTTCAGAGTTCTCCTCGCCTCCCTTAGTTTCTCTTCCCCCTCCACCCCCGGCCTTTGAGGAATTCTTTAAGCCATTTCCATATCGCCCCTTTCTGTTCTTTGACTCTTCCGCTTACGCCTTTTTCTCCTGCGCTAATTTCCCCCACCCATCTCACCATTCCCACCTCCTTTGCTGCTTCTTTCATTGCTTCCACTAGTGCGTCCCATCTGTCTAATACGTTGCTCTTCTCCTCCTTTAGATTCCAGATTGCCGTGAAGCTTCCTTCGTAATCTTCCCCTTTCTCCTGCTTCTACTTTAGCTTTTTCTCCCAACTCTTCTTTTCTTTCGCTAATTTGGTCTGCTCTGCCGCTCTTCTATCCCCTCCCTCACGCACCTCTCAAAAGTTATCACTATTGGCATATGATCCGATTGCATTCTCCCCTTTACTTTTATCCTCCTTAATATTTCCCCCGCTTGCCCATTTACTACTACGTAGTCGATAACCGGGCCGCCCTCCCCTTGTTTTCCTACATATGTCAGGTTTCCCTGTCTGTCCCCTTCCCATCTTCCATTCGCTACTAGAAGGCCGTTCTTACCACATACTTCTAGCATTTTCGTTCCTTCTGTGTTTTCAGTTTTATCTTTGGATATCCTCTCGTTTTCTTGTCCTTCCCTCCCTGTTATTCCCGCTTGTTGGATTCCGATTCTGGCATTGAAGTCCCCCATTATCACTACTGCCTCTCCTCTTTGCACTGCTTCATTTATTATTTCTTTTAGTCCCCCTTCCAGTTTATTCATGTTTTTATTATAAATGCTTATTAGCGTTTCCTTCTCGTGTCTGTTTCTTCCCAGTTGTATGTCCTTTATGACGAGTCCCCCCTTCCACTGCCTAACCTTCTCATTCCCTAATATTCTTTTCCTGACTCCAACTAAATCCCCTCTTTTGCTATCCCTCGCCTCTTTTCTCTTATTGCCGCACAGTGGGGCAGAATCCCAAAAAGCTGGCCAAAATTCGGAAAGTGTCCAAAATGATCTCCAATTCTCTTCTCGGGGGTTTTCGGGGTCGCTGAATACGAATCTGTTATCAGAATTACGATTTTCAAAATGGCGGACTCAAAATGGCGGACATAATTCAACCAATTAGTCAAATAATTCAGTAAAAAATACCCAATCATATTTCTTAAGGGTTTTTGGGATCGCTGATTACGAATTTGTTATAGGAATGTTAATTTTCAAAATAGCAGACGCGATATATAGACGATTCCACAAAAATTTTCAATTTTTAAATATTTTTTAATAGAAAATGTTTCATAATATTTTTAGGTTTAAATGAGTAGAAAATCTCTTGAGCCATGTTTTTATTTTTGAACAATTTCTTGAGTACAAAATTTGCAATAAATGAAATATCTGTTATTTACTTCTAGTAACAAAAATCTTGTATGTCATCTTCAATGTCGGAATCATTCGATTCGGATTCTGATGTTGACCCACTTGTATCCAAATCGGAATCGTTCCTTATCTCTTGTCTGGTGACTTCAGGTTGTTTTAACATTTCTACTATAGCTTCTTTATGTAAAGATTTCGCCGGTCTCTGGGGCAATTTCCTGATGCTTGAGAGAAATGGATCTGATGATACTAAGAGCCTATAGAAAATGTCTCTCATATTCGATTCTCGAGAGCATTTTCTTGAATGATGTAACCTGTAGTTCTTTATGTCCTTATTGCGTGACTCTTGGGCCTCTTCAGAAAGTTGTCCGATCGGTAAAAGGGCATATTTTACAATTTCTGCTCCGTGCATCAACACTTTGTGCACAGATGTTGGCATGTAATACCATGGATATAAAGCAACGAATAAACGGGCAGTATTTACACAATAGTCTTTGAATTTTTCTTCGTCTATATCATACCCGCTCGAAATTGCCTGCAAAATAACATGAAATCGGTGAATTAAATTTTCATCGACTCCTGTTATTTCAGCAGATATATTAGCATTTTCGAAAAAGCGGCGGGCGGTATTTCCATCGTTTGAGCTGCCATATCCTGGCTTTGGTCGATCAACGATAAGCCCCAGTGTTGTCTTAAATTGAGTCTGTATGTCTTCCTTGCGTACTTTCACAATCTTTTTCACTTCCTCTTCACGAGCTTGCCACTTTTGAGTTGTGAGCTTATACGACAAATGCAAACAGCACTCGAAAAAACGAATCCACGCATGTAATGTAGATATGCCAAATCTTAAATTATCTGTAGTAATGTCCATTTTTATAATTTTGTCGATGTTATTAAAATCTTTAGAGGTGGCTTTGCACAGGAAGCAGCGTTGTGCAGAAGTGGTACCGGTTACAGCGTTACAGACTTTGCCGTCTATCATCGTAAATGACATACAATAGGTTACTGAAATTGATTTTTCATTTTGTTCAGTAGTGTATGGTGCAAGACCCGCAATCTGCTGTTCAATGTCGGTAACTTCTTTCAATGTTGATTGTACATCTTCATGTACAAACTGCAATCGTATTGGTCTGCAGAATCGAGGAGATGAAGGTCTAGGATTTTTCGACACAATAGTTCCTTCATCCGTCTCGTGATTGTTGTAGATTAATTGCAAAGGTACCAGAGAAGTATAAAAAATGCTTTCATCAGATTTTCCAGCCTCATCAAATTTTTGCTTATAAACACTTTGACCGCTGCTTCCATCACATCCCCATTTACAGTGAAGTACTAATTTTTGCAGAATTTCAGAATTTAGAGTATCGATGACATCAGCCTGAAGTTGTATAATTCTGTATGTGGTATGATCAAGTAAAGCCTGTAGTTTAATCTGTGCGCACGACTCAGTAATATTCATGTACACAACTGATGGATAACAACGATTTTTTGCTTTTTCTACTTCATGGTATGATGGGTATAATTTGCATTTACGTGCTCTAGCTGCATTTCTTGATAGCTGATAAGAGCGCTTTGATTCTCCTTTCTCGATCATCAAAGAAAGTGCTTCGTCTGGGGTTAAAGGTGTCTCATTTTTTGACCGAACAGCAGCTATATATTTTGAGGCTCTTGTTGGGCTGGTTAATGTGACATCTTTAAGAACTTGAGCAGCATCCACTTGACCAGAAGTCCTTAAACTCATTTGAGCAGCATACGTCAATTCTTCTGTAGATAAAGTAGAACGTATTTCTTCAGTCTTTCGCCTCTTAGATCTATCGCTGGATGAAGCAAAGGATTTCGAAGGTCGTCCAGATGTTCCTTTTTCATCATTCTTCACAATCTTCTCAGATGTTGATGTTGTGCATTCAGTATCGGATAATGTTAAAAAACATACGGTGCCATTCAACCATTCTTCATTATTTTTTAGAAACTTTTCTTGGCCTCTATTTGCTGCTTTCCATCTGGATCGAAAATTTGCAAATAACAGTCCTAATGACTTTTCATCCTCGTCTACTTGTATCACATGTTCTGTTTTCTTGAAAATTGCACCTTTCAAAACTCCAATAACGAATTTCTGTTCGTTTTTTAAACTGTCTTTCACCATGAAAAAAACATCTCTTCTTGATAATTCCATATTTGAAGATTGGGAAGACTCTGTAAAATACCAATATAAACATGTACAAAATTGAATGACATTATTTTGAAATCATTTTATACTTAACAAAACTATATACGGTGTTCTGACTCGAAATGTACAAAAATAATTTATTACTACTAAAAATGATTTTATATTTATATAGAAAACGAATATTTATGATATAAATGATTAACAAATATATTTACATACATTCTGCACGAAAAAAACCGAAATTACATGAAATCTGTCTTTACGAGAATCACCTCTGTGTCAGTATACAACAGGTATAATAAAGCCTGAACAGCAGGCGGGCTCCTTTCTTTCATACATGGCTGCTCTAGGAGCCCCTCGTCAGTCCTTGCCGAATCGCCGTCTACACTACGTATACACTATGTACGTATACACTAATACACCTTTACTGCCGAAAACCGTTACGCCGTACAAACATGGGGGAAACACAGTTCTAGCTACTGAGAGTTCTTGCAGGAATATTTTATAAAATGTTGAGATTTTCGTAAAGCGTACATTTAGAATAATAAATTACTGTATTAAAATTTAAATGATCTATGTATATTAATCAATAAATGAACATACTACAAATGGAATTGATAAATAAATATTAATCTATGTTAATAGACAGAAAATATACCAACGCGCTGTAACGTAATAATCAATGGATTACATTCACACGTCCGTTAACGTCGCGCCACGTATTTCTCCCTAAAAATTAGTCTAACTATTCGTTGAGCACTCCTGAGCAGCCAGTTTTTTAGTATATTATATTTAGTACTGTACACTATCAGTTTCTTGTTGAAACAAGGTCGAGACTCGCGAAGACATTTTTAAAACTACTTTAGAAAATCGATTTTCGAAAAAAAATGTATAATTTTTTATGTTTATTTGTTGCAAAATTTAGATATTTCAAACATAAAATAAGCAATAACTGTGCATAATTATATTTTCTGCATACCTTCAGAAAGTTTTTCCATTTTGCAGAATTAAAATTGAGACAGTTTCGTCCGTTTCACAGCACTTCGAAACAGGCAAGAATTTTTTGACGCGTACACTTGTTTAATGCGTACCGAACGGCGGCTGAATGTCGACTGATGTCGAGGCGACCCTAGAGCAGGTATAAACCTGCCCGGTCCGGAATTTCGTCCTAGGACTATCAGTAAACAAGATCTGAACATATATAGACGAATATATACAACTCAAAAATTTGACTTTTGGCCAGCTTTTTGGGATTCTGCCCCACTGTGTGCCGCCTTAGTGACCCAAACAAAATTATTATCCAACTTGTCTTTCTGTTTTTCCCCCTCGATTTCCTCCATCCACGTTTCTTGGACTGCGATGATGTCGAACTTCTTTAACCACTCCCAAGCTTCCGAGAAAGCCTGCATTCCCGCCACGTTCCAGGATACTGCTCGTATCTCTCTTTGTATTGCTGCCTCCAACCCCGCTGTGGCTTCGTGTTTCCCCCGCTTGTTGACTCCGTCTCTGCTCGCGTCTTCGAGATCCCCAATCCTCTCGTTCGACGCCATCGATCTCCGTTCTACCGCTAGTTTGTAATAGCCGACCCTCGTCTCCTTTCCTCGATTCTTCAAGACGCTTGCATATTCCTTTATCCACCGCTGCACCTCCCAGTCTCAGCAGGCTGGATCCTCCCAAATTGTTCTTCGTCCTCGCTCTATTTTTTCTGTTGCTTTCATTAGCTGGACTTTGTTTTCCATCTCCCTTGTTTCGATTATTACTCCATCTCCTGTCTCCTTCCACCTTAGGATCTGCGGTTTAATCCCAGTCCTTTTCCACACCGTCCTTTCGACGTCCCAAACCATGCCTCGTTTCGTTCTTCGTACTTCTTGCACTATGATCTTCTTCCTGCTTTTTCTCTCCCTCCATTTTTCCTGCCATTCTCTGTAGCTCAAATGTTTTGGCCTCTTTCTAACTAGTTGTCTTATCTCCTCGCTTATCCCTCGGGCTGTAATTTTCCCCATTCTTCTCACTTCCACCCACCCTTCTCCACTTACATGCTCCTCCGCGCGAAGCTCTTGTTGCTTTCTCACCTCTATGTCCTTTCGTTGTTCGTTTTCTACCTTATTTTGATTCTCGTCCCACCTCGAGTTGCTCCTGCTTGTTTGCTGCTCTCTCCACTGTTCATCGGCTTGTGTCCTTCTCTGCTCCACGTTCTCCAATCTTCTGTGCATCTCCTCGTTTTCCCGTTGCAGACTCACAATGGTTGCTTCTTGCTGCCTGAATCTTCCCATCTATCACTCCTGTTCGCCTATTAGAACGTCCTCCATTTTCTCTCTTGGAATCATCTCCCAATCCATTTCCTTACTCTCTGCCGCGTCTTGCATCAGCACTTGTTCCCCCCTCATTCTTCTCCACACCTCTTCTACCGCTCTCCACCACTCTTCTTATTTTTACTTCCCAATCTTCCTCCCGTATCCCTGTCCGCTTATTCTCCATTTTTTCTATTTTTTCCATGAGCTTTTTCTCCCAAATATGTCCTTCTTTTTGCCCTGTGCTGTCTCCTCGTTGTCTCTCCCACTCTTCTTCTCCGAGCCGTCCTTCCTCGCCCAGTCCCCCTTATCCCCCTTTCTTTCTTTTCCTACCCCCTGGTAGTCCATCAGCGACGTCGCAACGTGGATTTTCCTTCTCTTTAACCCTTGGCCTTCCTCTTCTCCTCTTGCCTGTTTCCAGAATCTCGTCTGTTGTGTCTCTTTCTTCCCCCGTTTTCTCTCGGGGTTCCAGCATCTGTCTCCGTCCGCCATGTGCACTTCATCGGAGTTTCGCAAACTCCGTTGGTCTGGTCGTTCTCGCTTCTGCCTACCCCGATCTCGTCTTCTTGGTCGGTATTGTAGACCTCCTCTCCTGCTTGCTCCCCGTGCCGCCGCTTGCTGCTGTCTCTGCTATCGCCTCCGTCGTTTCCGCTTGTCGCCATCTTGCCCGCTCTTTCTCTCTTTTTCACAGTCCTCACTTCCTAACCTCTTTTCTTGTTGCCCACCTATTTCTATCTTCCCTACTCTAATTTCACCGTCCCCTTTCTCACCAACACCTCCACTTTCTCTTCTCCCTCTCTGCATGCCTTCCACCGGTTTTCACTATTTTTCGTTTTCTTTGTAACTAGAATTTTTCCAAAATACTGCGTGCCTGTACCGTATGGTGTCCATCTTCGAATCTTGCAATATTAATTATTAAAACTCGTTTACAGTTTATCCAAAACAAAAAAAAAATTCTGAAATGAAGGAAGGATAATAATTTATAAAAGGAACAGAGCGAGACTGAATAAAGATAAGGGGGAGGGGCAAAAAAGTTAACAGCAAGAACGGGTAAATAAAAATTGCAAAATATTGCAAAAAATCTACAGACATTCCACAAAGTGCAACTGTCGTATGGCATTGAAAATGTCATCCATCCAGTCATTGATTGATTGATTGATTGATTGATTCATTTATTCATTCCTTCATACATACATACATACATCCATCCATCCATCTATCCCGTCGCCCATTCTCTCATTCTCTCCCATTTTTTCTCATTCTCTCATTTTGTCTCTATCATTCTCTCTCTCTCTCTCTCTCTCTCTCTCTCATTTTGTCTCTCCCTCTCTCTCTCTCTTTATTTTATTAAAGATTATCTGATGATATTCGTCGCGGTATTGACTAAAGAATGCTTACAGTCTTACTCTTGTTTGATGTCTCCAAAGCCTTCGATACAGTGTGTCACCTGAGCTGCTCCAAAGGCTAAAAAAGATGGGTCTTTCTCCAAATGTTTTGGCGTGGTTCTACTCCTATCTCACGGGCAGAAGTCAGTCGATTGCTGATGGGTCAGGGCGCGGCTCTGAGTCGTTACCCACTACTATGGGTGTACCTCAGGGCTCGATCCTTGGCCCATTACTATTCTCTCTTTACAGCAACCAAATTGGGGCTGGGCTACGTTATTCCAGCATCATGGTTTTTGCAGATGACACCCAGATTTATCTGCACTGTCATCCTTCCGAGCTCCACTCGGCTTTAGCTGAAGTCTCCCATGATGCTGGAGTGATAGCTGAGTTTCCTTCTTCTAGCTCCCTCACTCTAAACCCAGCTAAATCTAAGCCCCTTCTACAGGGTATCCCAAATGTCACGCAACATTTGAAGTTAGCAGTTTATGTATATTGCGTATCCTTAGTACCTCCACTTTTCACGAGAAAGCGTAGCAGGGTCTGGGGTTTATTTACACATGCACACGTCGCAAAATTTCGTGCTAAAAATGGAAAAGTATACCGTTGAAGAACGCGTGTTTTTGGTGAAATCCTATTATCAACAAAGCGAATCCACAGCAGCAGCAGTAAGAGCGTTTCGTACAAAGTTTGGGAAACATTCTTCAATTGTCCGCAGCACTGTAAAAAGGTTAGTAACGAAAGTCGCAAATAATGCAACATATACTACTTAACGTAATTGTGTTCTTGCGCGCCTGATGACAGACTTATAGCCAAATTTAAACGTACTGGCAATGTACTGGATGACAGCATTGTGAAATCTGGTCGACCTCGCACTGTCAAAACAGAGGAGGTGAAGTATGATGTTAGGGAACATCTTGAAAAACACCCCACTATGTCTACGAGAAAAACCGCACAACAACTGCAATTTAGTAAAACGAGCCTTCACCGAATTGTGAAAGAGGACCTGCACTTATTTACCTATAAAATTCAAATGAAGCAGCTTTTGCGACCGACAGATATCACACGTCGATTCGACTTTGCCCAAGATGTGATCGGAAAATTAGAAAAAGAAGAAATTCCTATCCGAAAAATCTGGTTCACAGACGAAGCTCACTTCCATCTGCAGAGGGCTACGTTAATAACAAAAATTATCGTCATTGGGTCTCTGAGAATCCTTGTATGACAAGCGTTACTACCCTCCACCCGCAACGAGACACAGTATGGTGTACGATTTCGTGGAAAGGAATTGTGGGTACAATAATCATCGATGGGACAGTAAAAGCAGCCAATTACATCAAGGTACTAAAAGAAGATTTTCTTCCTGTCGATCATGGAATGAATATGGTGGATGGGTACTGGTTTCAACAAGATGAAGCTCGCCTTCACCGTATACTTGAAGTGGTAACACTGTTGGAAGAGAATGTTCACAACCGACTGATCCGGTTTGAAGCAGAAGAATACACGGGAAACGGAATTTCATGGTCGCCATACTCGCCCGACCTAAATCCAGGCGACTATTTTCTGTGGGGTTACGTCAAGGACCGCGTGTATGCTAATGAGGCAGAGAAAGTAGATGAACTGAAAAACAATATTGAGACTGTTATCGCGAAAATTGGCGAAAAGTTACTCAACATTGTAGTGAATGACTTTTCTTTCCGACTGCATCACGTTGTCAGCCAGCAGGGTAACCACTTCGAAACAGTGGTGCAATAAACCCCATACATTCTTCTATGTATTCTATAAGTTTGTTTGTTCCTAACCTTGACCGTCTTAGAATGAGAATTTTTTATTTGTTGCGTGACATTTAGGACACCCTGTACTTGGCAGCTGAGGCTATGTTCGCACCTTGGACTTTGCTGTCTGCCCCCGCGCTACAGTTGGACTATCGCATATTCCATACGTTCCTGATCTTGGAGTTAGCATCTCAAGTGCACTATCCTGGCATAAACAAATCTCTGTCATATCTCAAAGGGTCAACTTTGCTCTTTACCGACTGAAATATCATAGACGCTTACTATCCGCTCAGCTCAGAGCCAAATTGGTTATGACTTTAATTTTTCCGCACTTCAACTACTGTTGCCTCCTCCTTGACTTATCAAATTGTCTCAACATTTAAGCTTCAGCGCTTTGTCAATGATTGCGTTCGCTTTGTTTTCGACCTCAGGCGTGATGAGCATGTAACGGTGCATCGCCTACGTTTAAGCTGGCTCTGCATTGTAAATAGTCGCCTCTATTTTCTTGGTTGTCTGACGTACCGCATTCTCTTTCTTGGATCTCCCGATTATCTTCGCGAACTCCTTCCTCTCGCTGCTCATTCTGCGCGAAGCACCGATAGGCAACCCGCAAGTACCTTTGCGATTCCTCATCACAGAACGGCTGTGCTTTGGCTTGTCGGCCGCGTACTTTTGGCACAGTTTGCTACCGTCTATTACCCGAGCACCGACGCTTGCCGCATTTAAGGCGTTACCCCCACTTGTAGCGCAAAAAGGCCTTTTTCATGAATTTTTTTAAAGAAAACTATAAAGCTTTTTTAATCGGTCAATATACCATCTTAAAGAACACATCTTGAAGAACTTTCAGTAATTTTTTTATTGAAAAATATTACATTGTTTAGTGGTAAATGGCCGTCAATGAAATAATGTTTTTATATACACGGTTTGCGGTGACCAACATTGCGGCGAGGTGGATCATCTGAAAAAAAATGCGGATGGATTTAGTCAAATATAAGTATAAACTAGCCTTTAATCGAAGGATTTTAAAAAATATTCATTTTTCAC
Source organism: Ophion obscuratus (assembly GCA_964007375.1). Taxonomy (NCBI): domain Eukaryota; kingdom Metazoa; phylum Arthropoda; class Insecta; order Hymenoptera; family Ichneumonidae; genus Ophion; species Ophion obscuratus. The sequence goes on along the minus strand of OZ023321.1, from coordinate 31,283,817 downwards.
AAAATGGCGGACAGTCAAAGTTAATGGTTCGATTTTAACGAAAAAAAATCGAACGATTAAAGACTACATTTTTATGTATTAAATAAGCCTGCAAAATTTCAAGAAGATCGGTTCAGTAGTGTTCGAGTAATCTTGGTCACCGACTTCAGAAATGCCATTTTGAGAAAAACGCGTTTAAAGTTTCATTAGCCGGTCGTTTACACAACGGATTCTTCTCTTTCAATGCTCATATCTCAGTCAATTTTGTTCGGATCGACTTGAAATTTTCAGGACATATTCTCAGATACTTATACTTCAAAAAAATGCAACAAAAAAAAATAGATTTTTTCAAAATCGCAAGTGGGGGTAACCCGTTAAAACTAAGCTTCATCGCCATCTACTGGAGTCTGAGCGTTCTTGTCTCTCGTAGTTCGTCTTGCGTTTGCGAAAATGGTGTGTCTCGAATTTGTGCTTTTTCCTCACCCATTAGTCTTAAGGCCGCTGCGAAATTCGGGCGCTACACGCTAACCATCGTTTTTGTTTACCAAGTTAAGTTTTTTTTATGTTTATTCTTTATTTTTTTACATAGTTCTTATTTTTACTTTAAATTTTGCTTTAAACTTTAATAAACTTTGTCACGTCCTTGCGTAATTGCATCCCCGCGAAATAGTTTGCAACACGTTTCAGAGAAACTCTGCTAAAGATGGAAAGAGAGATCTCGATACATATTCCTAAGCCAAACCAGACTACACACTCCATATTTCCCCTTACATAGAAAATTTTTGAAACAGAGAGTTCAAGATCCCAAGACTAGCCAGCACATTGCGTCCATACACAAAGAGAGTATCGCATAACCCAGCCGAAGATCTTGGCCGTAAAAATTTGAAACTACGCGACTTCACGGCACAAGACCCGAACGAACGTATCGGCCTAATCCTCTGCATGCACAAAAAAAAATATAAAAGAAGGGGCTCCGACCCTTGCAGTAATAAAATTAGATGACCTGAGCCACGCGCTTTCTCAGGCTGGCCAACTAGCTCCTTCTCTCTCGCGTGACGCATTCCGTCATGAACAAGGCCCTATTTGTCTCCTCTCGGTTTCCCTATATACTCGATAAGAAAAGCTGCGCTGTGTTCTCGGAAATGCAGCGCTGATCTCGATTATATGCGCCCTTACCCAATAATACACCGACAACTCGTTCTCGCTTCCTTCTTCCGGCCAACCACACAAATCAGGTCATGTTTAATGTCCGGACCACCAATCCAAAAAAAGTACGTCACCTAAGTTTCACTCTCCCAAAGATTTCTTCCTCCAAAACTTTATCCCATCCTGATTTCTGGTACTCCGAAAGTGTTCTCCTCGCATCAGTCTCCGATTAGAATCCAACGAGCTCAGACCTAGAGTTCTCTTACCGATATCCATCGCGAAAAATCTTTGTTCTCTTTTGTAACGCGAACGTCGTCATACGATTTAAGCTTCGAACACCTTGTACTTCGAAACCTCCGCCACGTTACGCGAAAGTCATAGAAACTTTGACGTTGTATTCCGCGCATTACTTTATTATCAATTTCGTTCTCGAACTGTGAACTCACAAATATTAGAATCTGTGTCGTCGAACATCTGTATCTGTCTCACTCACACACTCACACACCATCTGCGAGCGCATCAGGCCCGCCGGCGCAGGGCTCTTAGTTTTACGACCGCTACCTGACACCCAAGCGACTGGGTCATCACCGAGGCGCACCAATGTAAGCGAACATACTCTTATATTTGTTTCCGATCTGTATCTCAAAAAAATAATAGAATTAACCCATACGGTTAATTCTAATAAATTACGAGTCAATCGAACGCACGTGTCACTACTATTATTTTAACAATTGGATCATCCACGGAATCCCTTAAAAAACCCCCTTCTACCAGCACGTCCCCTTTTTAACCCTCATCCCGTGCTATTGCGCTAGGCGTAGGCAAGAAAGAGGGATACCACACATATATATGCCCACGTCCCCTCAGGACGTGACATATTAATTTTTGGGGGCTCGTCCGGGATAGTAAAAAGGGAATGTGCTAAATAGTCCAACATCAATAAGTGATTCGAAAATTGATATATCGAATTTGTTGCCTGGTTTGGAAACTCTTAAACGATCGAACAAGTAATTACAAAAATTCTCAAAAATCGAAAACATACCCACAAAAACGATGACGACGTTAGAAACAAACCAGTCAATATCCCTAAAAGACGCCATCAGCTGCGTCCCGGAATTCGACAAAAAAAATAACGCTTTATCAGAATTCATACCGGTATGCGAAGACGCGATAGAATATATGATAAAAATCGAACGCGAAGTTAAAGCGCGCAAAGAATTGCAGTCCACTCCCACCAACCACGAAAGGTTCGTCCCGTCCAAATCACTAAAATTTTGTAATGTATGCAAAAGGGACAATCACACTACAGAAAATTGTCGATTCGCGACCCTCACCTGTCAAAATCATAAAAATCAAAAACACAATGCCAACGAGTACCAAATGGTTCTAAATGAACAAAACTCAATTGTTTGTCAAACGTGCAAAAAAATTGGTCATTCAGCAGATAGATGTTGTCAGTTAAAGAACAAAATGCCTAAATCCAAGCGACCCATTTGTCGGTATTGTAAAAGGATAGGACACACTATCGAAAACTGCCGTACCCGCGAATATAATAACTCGGGAAATGGTCCGAATACCCCTCGGGCAGCCGCGCTGCGAGAACCTACGATCTCAACGCGTCCAGTCTCGATAATCATTCCGCCCGAACCTATCTTACCTACACTATAAACGCGGAAGATTTCATTAATCCACCCTCGGTGTGTATCGGAGCGCACCGACAAAAAGAAATATCGATGTTGTTAGACAGTGGCGCTATCACAAACCTAAATTACCAAAAAAAAACAATACAATTTTGAACTTTATTGTATATCATACCTGACGAGGTAATGGAAATCCCCGCGCATTCAAAAACTTCTTTCCACATGAGAGTCGAAAACCGCACGTTAAAGGAAGGGTATATCCCCCCTTTAAAAATCCGTCGACTGTCAACAAATATCGACGGAAAGGCCCATTTGAAGGTTTTCAATCCCACAAATGACGCCGTACGACTGATCGTGCCGGTCATAAAACTACAGGAATTCGACATCGTGGAAAACCAAATCAAACAAAAACAGAAAATCAGATTGCACGACAATTTGCGATTCCAAACAAAAACAAAATCAGATTGCATGACAATCTCCAATCTTAATCCCATTTTCTCGCGATGCTAATCCAATTTCTCGCGATGCTAATCCAACTTCTCGCGATGCTAATCCAATTTCTCGCGATGCTAATCCATTTTCTCAAGACCCTGATTCTAATTCGGACGTAGATTGCATGACAACTACGCCGGTCCAGAGCCCAGTAGTGGCCAATAAAAAATAAATAAAAATCGACAAACTGTCGAAATAAAAACCTTGTCAACGCTCCAGTGAGAGCAATGATAAAGAAAAACCAAACAAAAATAAAAAACAAACAAAAAGCAAAACAAACCCAGATTGCATGACAATCTCCAATTCTAATCTCAATTTCTCGCGATGCTAATCTCAACTTCTCGCGATGCTAAATCCAATTTATCGCGATGCTAATCCCATTTTCTCGCGATGCTAATCCAATTTCTTGCGATGCTAATCCCATTTTCTCGCGATGCTAATCCAATTTCTCGCGATGCTAATCTCAATTTCTCGCGATGCTAATCTCAATTTCTCGCGATGCTAATCTCAATTTCTCGCGATGCTAATCTGAATTTCTCGCGATGCTTATCTGAATTTCTCGCGATGCTAATCTCAATTTCTCGCGATGCTAATCTCAATTTCTCGCGATACTAATCTCAATTTCTCGCGATGCTAATCTCAATTTCTCGCGATGCTAATCTCAATTTCTCGCGATGCTAATCCAATTTCTCGCGATGCTAATCCCATTTTCTCGCGATGCTAATCCCAATTTCTCGCGATGCTAATCCCAATTTCTCGCGATGCTAAATCCAATTTCTCGCGATGCTGATCCCATTTTCTCGCGATGCTAATCCAATTTTCTCGCGATGCTAATCCAATTTCTCGCGATGCTAATCCCATTTTCTCGCGATGCTAATCCCATTTTCTCGCGATGCTAATCCGATTTCTCGTGATACTAATCCCAATTTCTCGCGATGCTAAACCCAATTTCTCGCGATCATTCTAATCCAAAATCATATTGCATGTCAATTTCAAATTCTATGCAAATTCCTCGCGATCCTTTTATTTCAGTCGTAGATTGCAAGACAACTACGCTATTCCAGGGCCCAAAAGTATCCAATTCAAGAAATTCGACAGAAAAAGTCGAATCAAAACTCCGGTGCAGCTCCGATGAGGGCAACGATCAGGGAAAAATAAATAAAAATTCTAGTAGCGAGGAAACATCAAAAACAAAAAGGAAAATGAAAACAATAAAAAATCGAGAAAATATTCAAAATCAAAAACAAAAACATAATCAAAATCAACATAAAAAAGTCCAAATCAAAATGGAAATCAAAACCAAAATTTGAATTTAAAAACAATTTTTGAAAAAAGCCTTCCGACCTTATATTTATGGCAGAAGGTTCACTCTCGTTACAGATCACAAGCCCTTTGGTTTGGTTTAAAACCGCCAAAGACGCAAACACACGCGTCCTAAAATGGCGACTCAAGCTCTCCGAGTACGACTACGACGTCGTTTATAAACCTGGAACGTTAAACGCAAATGCTGACGCTTTGTCGCGTAACCCAGTTGAAAAATCGGAAGAGATCAAAACCATTCCCCACTGCGATCGGAAACGAAACGAAATGTCGGCCGATGCATGGCGGAAGGCAGTACACGAAATACTCGAAATTTCTGACAGCGATGAAAATCCCACGAGATTTACCACTCAGGTGGAAATCCACCCGCCACCGCGGTCAAATGAAATAAACGTCGTCACACGCTCCCAAGCGAAGAGCGACGAACCTTCCGTCCCAGATGGAGACGATCGACAAGTGGAAGACACACTTGTCGAGAAAACATCAACAAGGGTCAACGTGCCTGCGTCCGAAGTCACAGATGCACGCACTAGGCCCCACAACCCTCCGCGTCGAACTCGTAGAGTCATAAACTACGAGGAAAGTAGTAGCGAGGAAACGGAGGCCGAAGTAATAAGTCCCGCACGTGTTAGGCAACCCAGTAAGGGCATCAACCCCAAACCAGTCGGGATCCCTGACCAGCGCAAAGCACCTCCAGCTATTTATTCCGGAAACTCCTCTATCCCAAATTCCGATGATCCAACAGATTCAGACTCCAGTTCGATTGACTCAAAACTTTCTGACGAAAATCCTCCAGTCGAAGAAACTAGAAGGTCAGAATTTGAAATCGCTAATTGTGTCAGTACGAAAGAACAGTTTCAATTTCGAAACGACAATCTAGTCTATTTCATAGACTCGACAGGGAAACCTTGTGACCCTGGAGGACAAAAACTGCTAGAATCAAATAAACTTCCCATCTGGAAAGATTTGTCTTTAGGCCGAGCTTACAGCAAAAAGGTTGGAAAGAAATATCATATCGCTTTGGTCATCAAGGAAGAGCAGTCCGCATCGCTCGCTCTAATAATCGAAAGAGTTAATCAAAGCATGAAAGAATTAAAATCGATTTGCGAAACACTCAACCTTCAGTCGATCAGCTTTTGCCATTGCCAACATGTTGAGCACCTAATGTGGGCAGATGTGCTGAATATCGTAAAGGACGTATTCAAAGACACCCAGGTTAGGATATTAATCTGCCTTGGAACTTTGCGCTACGTACCGTTCGAAAAGCGTGATTCCATCTTTTACGAAATGCATAACTCCCCAATCGGGGGTCACAAAGGGGTTTCCAAGACTTACAATAGAATCAAACACGACTATATCTGGGAAGATTTAAAATCAGATATTCAAAGACGGGTACAACAATGCTTGGAATGCCAGCTGAAGAAGCTGGTCAGAGTCAAGACAAAGCAGCCGATGATAATAACAGACACCCCAGGTACGGTTTTTGAGAAAATTTCAATGGATATAGTAGGCCCAATGCAACGGACGTCCAACAAAAACGAATATATCCTCACAATTCAAGACCATCTGTCGAAATATTGCGTTGCAATTCCACTCCCGAATGCACTAGCGGCGACAATCGCTGACGCATTCATAAAAAGGTTCATATGCGTCTTCGGCGCACCAAAAGCACTCCTGACGGACCAAGGGAGTAACTTCCTCAGCGGTCTCATGCGGAGAGTAGCAAAAAGATTCCGAATTAAGCGATGTCGAACGACCGCATTTCATCCTCAATCGAATGGATCGCTTGAAAGATCTCACCACGCTCTAGCCGAATTTCTTAAGCAATACACGGATAAAGATAACGAATGGGACCAATGGCTCGAATTAGCTATGCTCTCTTACAATACAAGTGTCCACGAAAGCACCAAGTACACACCCTTCGAGGTAGTTTTCGGTAAATTAGCAAGAATCCCATCAAGCGAACCGCTTAGGGAATCAGACCAGCTACCCACGTATCGTGGATATTTAATTGAATTGATCACCCGTATAAATGGAATCAGAACCCTCGCGTACGAAAATCTAGTCTCGTCAAAACATCGCTCGAAAAGATATTACGACAAAAACGCGAATCCCAAGAGTTTCAAAGTCGGAGATTTTGTTTTCCTCCAAAAAGGGCCCAAACCAGGGAAACTTGGAGATCATTACACGGGACCTCATAAGGTCCTGGAAAAAATGGACAAGGGTAACGTAAAGATCCAATACCAAGGCAAGCCACGGGTCGTGCATGAAAATAGATTACGATATTCGCACATCAACGCCGAAGTAAAGCCTAAAAAAAAACTCAACCCGATCGGAGTCAACGAGTCCGAATTTTAAACTAACAAGTAACCGTTTAATCATAATTATTCCCTTGTTTCCAGATGACCGTTATCCATTTAACATGGCTCATTTATTTAATCAACTCTGTCGTCAGCATGGTGGGATATGACTGTGGATCGAGCTCATCGAACACTACTACCTTATCATTGCTGGAAGTTCATGATTAATAAATAATCATAATAATTACCCTGTTTTCAGATGGCCGTAATCAACCTTTTCAGTAACATCTAACGATATCACCCTGGCACTCGCAATGAGATTAAATTTTTAGCTACAATATCTTCAGTACAGAACATTCGAACTTGTGTATATCCAAAACTCGCCGAACTAACTGTTTCACAATTCGACTAAGATTTCCAGTCGCGAACCTAGATATAATCGCTTACGTCAATTCGAAATTTATATACGCAATCACTATATTATATTAGAAAATCATTATGTTACGATATGCCTACGCAACAGTGTTAAAAGGAGCGCCGAATGCTCCAAATAGTTTATTATTAGCGATCCAAGCCTCAAACAAATTGTATACAATTTAGTAAAGAAGCCGAGTTAGATGGCGGTACTTGCTGGCAAAAGAGTACACGTTACTCAATGTATAAGGATACAAGAAAATCTGATAAGGTTAAAAGAATTTTACGATCAAATGCCTGTCACTCGTGGGAACGAAATATATCTCCTTATTCCTTGAACGCATATATTACCAAAAAAAAAAACTCAAATAACCTGCAATTCCTTACTTCCGCCCTCTAACCTCTTCGGAGACACCTGGTACAAGCTCATCCCTGTTCCGGTCGAAGCCACGCCACCTGCAATCACGAAATCGACGACGGTATCTAGGCGGCGTTACACCAACCCAGGATCACCAGCATCATGTGGGATCCATTCCACGGAAGATATCGACAACGTACAAGAACGCATAATATTTCCCGTAGAGAAACCCGCTGTCGTAATTAGTATAGCACGGGGCATCAGTGATCAAAACACTTTTAATCAAGGGGAAAGGTTGTTAAATCTCGTGGATAACAACAATCTGTAACACCAAGCGGACTCCATCTGGAATCGCACGAAAAAAATTCAATTCGGTACAGCTAGCGCTGGTCTCACCCGAACCTCACTCGTCGTGCGAGCGATCAAGGTCCTCATAGATACGGTGATCCATGCAAACAGCCGACACCCTGTGTACGGCTGGTCGATCTACATCATCGGTACAGTACAAGAATCGGTTACGTATCTCCTGATGCACCTGGCTAAACGATCCAAACAGGAAACGTCAACGGATGCAGTGACTGGTCAAGAACTTCATCAACTCGTGTCGGCCCCTCCAGCTGAACCAGAGGGCCAGAACCAACGCTGCAACACATGAACGGTACCCCGAAATCTCCGATCATCCAGAAAGCTACCAATCCTCGAAACCGCGTTCCTTCCCTTAAGTTCGCACGAGGAGACTTACCATAATTCTGATCAAGCTAATAATTTCCTTTTTTTTGTCATCATTCTTTTAGCCTTGTCTATTAAGAGATAAGGTAAAATAAGTAAATAAGCACCTATGCATAAGGAAAAAGAAAGCGGAGTAAAAGCATACATATGCATCTCAGAGTATATATCATAATATATAAAAAAAAACACTCACACGAAAATCTATAGAAAAACACATTTTCTTGTAAGATGATAATCAAATTCATACGTATCGCGTAAGAGTAGGATAACTATAAGTTACGCTAGCATATTACACACCAATCATCGAATAAGTTTAAGTCGCAATGTAATTCGACCAATAGCGATGCCAATTCCTGGTGTCGTGCCAGTATTTTTTTTTCTCTTTCCGATTGCAACTCCCGATAAATCTGATCGAGCGAGACGCTCGATCCAAAAGGGGGGAGGTGTCACGTCCTTGCGTAATTGCATCCCCGCGAAATAGTTTGCAACACGTTTCAGAGAAACTCTGCTAAAGATGGAAAGAGAGATCTCGATACATATTCCTAAGCCAAACCAGACTACACACTCCATATTTCCCCTTACATAGAAAATTTTTGAAACAGAGAGTTCAAGATCCCAAGACTAGCCAGCACATTGCGTCCATACACAAAGAGAGTATCGCATAACCCAGCCGAAGATCTTGGCCGTAAAAATTTGAAACTACGCGACTTCACGGCACAAGACCCGAACGAACGTATCGGCCTAATCCTCTGCATGCACAAAAAAAAATATAAAAGAAGGGGCTCCGACCCTTGCAGTAATAAAATTAGATGACCTAAGCCACGCGCTTTCTCAGGCTGGCCAACTAGCTCCTTCTCTCTCGCGTGACGCATTCCGTCATGAACAAGGCCCTATTTGTCTCCTCTCGGTTTCCCTATATACTCGATAAGAAAAGCTGCGCTGTGTTCTCGGAAATGCAGCGCTGATCTCGATTATATGCGCCCTTACCCAATAATACACCGACAACTCGTTCTCGCTTCCTTCTTCCGGCCAACCACACAAATCAGGTCATGTTTAATGTCCGGACCACCAATCCAAAAAAAGTACGTCACCTAAGTTTCACTCTCCCAAAGATTTCTTCCTCCAAAACTTTATCCCATCCTGATTTCTGGTACTCCGAAAGTGTTCTCCTCGCATCAGTCTCCGATTAGAATCCAACGAGCTCAGACCTAGAGTTCTCTTACCGATATCCATCGCGAAAAATCTTTGTTCTCTTTTGTAACGCGAACGTCGTCATACGATTTAAGCTTCGAACACCTTGTACTTCGAAACCTCCGCCACGTTACGCGAAAGTCATAGAAACTTTGACGTTGTATTCCGCGCATTACTTTATTATCAATTTCGTTCTCGAACTGTGAACTCACAAATATTAGAATCTGTGTCGTCGAACATCTGTATCTGTCTCACTCACACACTCACACACCATCTGCGAGCGCATCAGGCCCGCCGGCGCAGGGCTCTTAGTTTTACGACCGCTACCTGACACCCAAGCGACTGGGTCATCACCGAGGCGCACCAATGTAAGCGAACATACTCTTATATTTGTTTCCGATCTGTATCTCAAAAAAATAATAGAATTAACCCATACGGTTAATTCTAATAAATTACGAGTCAATCGAACGCACGTGTCACTACTATTATTTTAACAATTGGATCATCCACGGAATCCCTTAAAAATCCCCCTTCTACCAGCACGTCCCCTTTTTAACCCTCATCCCGTGCCATTGCGCTAGGCGTAGGCAAGAAAGAGGGATACCACACATATATATGCCCACGTCCCCTCAGGACGTGACAACTTTGCATAAGCATAAACTTTGCCTATGATTATACTTTGCCCCATAGCGTGCTAGGGCAAAGAAATGAAAATCAAATCAAATTAAATCAAATCTCTCTCTCTCTCTCTCTCTCTCTCTCTCTCTCTCTCTCCCTCTCTGTCCAGTGGAATGAGCAAATGAGCATGAGCTCCATTTTCGGATTGACTTGCATGGCTGCGGCTGGACGGAAGGCCGAAGTACCTCATGTTGCGCGCAGCATACGAAGTTCTTTACACCGGCAGACCATCCTATCTGCGGTTCTTGTTGACGCTAAAAAGGTCTAGTGAGGGTATGGAACTGAGAGCCTCACAAGAAGTACTGGTAGTTTCACATTTTCGAACCGAATATCAGAGGCACTACTTCTCAGTGTCCGTTGCATTCCTGTGCAATGCTCTCCCGTGTGGCAGCTTAAACCTCGGCAGAGAAGCGTTTGGAAATCTCATTACCGACTTGTTAAACGAAAACTTAATATAAGCACGGTAGCGCGCCGCCCTGGAGTGCGGGTGTGTGCGAGCAACCCGGAGGCTTAGTCTACTCCCCAACAGTCGTTCGAGGTTGCAGACGACACTTCCCCTGGATGACCGGAATGAGAGGTCCCTGGCAACAGGTACAATGAGAAATCCGGAAATGCAAAATTCGGAAAGAAGCGATGTAGGACTGCCTGGCTATAGCGATAATTTTTTTTTCGCCCATGTGACTCCGAAAGTTCTTGAGAAGACAATTCGGAGAATCAAGACGAATGCTACTGGAGTTGCTGGAATATCAATGAAAATGCTGCGTATTATATGGCCTGCTATCTGTTGCCCAGTTCTTCATCTTATTAATCATGCGCTGCTTTATTCACAGTTCCCGTCAGAATGGAAATGGTATGGTATGCCCTATTCCAAAAAAAAAAGATCGTCATTAACTATTGACGATTATCGGCCTATTTCATTACTCTGCAATTTTTCGAAGATCTTGGAGCGTATTGTGGCTAACCAAGTGCTCCACCACATGACAGAGTATGGCTTGCATGACCCATTTCAATCGGCATTTAGAGTACACCATAGCACGCAATCCGCGTTGCTGCGTATAGTGGATGATGTCCGACTCACAATTGTTAAACGGATGGTAACAATCCTTATCTTATTCGACTTTTCAAAAGCCTTTGACTGTGTTCCTCACGATCTACTGCTCAGAAAACTCACAGATCTGCGATTTTCTCGAAGTTTTGTAGCGTGGTTCCGCGCATATTGAGACGGACATTACCAGGCTGTCTACGATCGTCGGGGTGCTAAATCGAAATGGGGTTGTGTGCGTTCGGGAGTGCCCCAAGGTTCTGTGCTTGGGCCGCTCCTTTTCGCGATCTACATCAGCCAACTCCAATCCGTCATAAAGGAATGTCAGTATAGTATGTATGCTGATGACCTTGAAATATATATGCATTGCCATCCATCGGAAATTGGAAGTGGAATTGCCAGAGTAAATCGCGACATTGCGGCGATCCATGAGTGGACATTGAAGTCAGGTCTGAAATTAAATGGCTCCAAAACCCGTGCGATGATACTAGGTTCAGCTCGATATCTGGCAGTCTGAATCTGTCACATGTCTAGGCGTACGTATTGAGCGTACACTTTCGTGGTATGAACATATTGTGAAAATCACGGCAAAAATTAGAGCAACAACGTATCAACTTAGACTGTGCCGTTGTCCGCTACCGCAGCACGTACGAAAAATGCTAGTGACAGCTCTTGTATTGCCGCATCTTGACTACTGCATTTTATTTACAGACATTACTGACGAACTCAATGTAGTGCTTCAGCGAGCGTTGAATGTAGTGTACGATTTATATTTGGAGTGAGGCGTGATCAATCCATCACACCTTATTTCCGTAAACTGGCATGGCTCAAGGTTGCAGAGCGCTGTAAACTCACATTGGCAACCTTTATTTTTACATTACGTGAACATGAACAACCGGTGTACTTGTTACAGCGTTTTGCACAACCTGAGTGTATGCGTGCGAGGCAAGTGCGTCGACCACAGAGAAGTGTGGACTTTTTTATACCGACATGTCGCACCAATTATTATTTTAAATCCTTTGTCACATCTGCGTGTTATCCGAGGAATTCCATAGCGTACGTTATACGGGCGCTACCTAGCCAGCAAATGTTCAAGCACGCTATGAGAAGATAATTGTTGTGGAAATTGTATGAATGACACATTTATAGTTATACTAATAGTTATAGTTACAGTTTTAGATTTGTTTAGTTCTTATCTTTAAACTTTTATAACTAGTTATAATTTAAGATGATCATTATATGGAGATCATTATATGCGCATTCAATGTCCTAGGCCTGATGTAATGATTTTGCACGGTGCTACTAGGGAGCTGTCGCTCCGCAGCACGAAATAAACATATGTTTTTCCTCTCTGTCTCCCTCTGTCTCTCTGTCTCTCTATCTCTATTCCAACGGAATAGATAGATAGAAGTTCGTGTTGTCGTGTATTACCGTTGGCACTGTTAATAAACGCTCGGCTACGGGCCCAAAACACATGCTCAGTTTGAAGATGTTGCTTTAGGCTGTGCATCAGTAGCGAACACTTGCTGAGAGGTACAAAAATCTTTGCCGACCGATAACAAATGTGGTCTAGAAAAAGTCCATTGTTTAAATGATTGATAGCAAATATTGTCACTGCATTTTGCAAGTGGAGCCGCCACCGACCACTTACGGTCTGTCGTGAATTACGTCAATATTTGGCGATGGGCTCTGTTCGCAAAAAAAATGCAATCAATTATTTAGATATTATAATTGAATCTGTAGTACAAAACTAGATCGAACCAGAGCGCTAATATCTTCATATGACCGCTGTCATTCGCAGTGCGTCACGAGCAAAGACTTGCTGAGCGGTACGAAGCACTTCGCACATTTTCTCGATCACAAATGTGGTCGAGAAAAATGGCTAATTTATTTAGAAATTTGGTAATTAGGTCACAATATTTCTCTGTAACACACACACACTGCTTATACTAATTACAAATGCGATGTGCATGCTATCGATCAATCGTAGTCAAGAAGAAATGCAAAAATAATTGTTCAAGCAATTATTTTGGCTTAATTTTTACCATTGGGTTTTTAGCGTGTAAGCAGCAATCGTATATGCTGAGAGGATAGAAAGTAGTGCACCAACTATCGTAATCGAGGATAAATGCGAATGTAATTGTTTAAAAAATAGTTTTTGTACTACTTTTACCATTGCGATTTGCAATGCGATGCCACCAGTCGTAATAACTGAGAGAAGCGAGAAATTATAATTATTAAAACAATTATGTCAACATGCCAGTTATATTGCCAGACAATGATATTTTTATAAATATTTTCATTTGTTAAAATAAATAATTTTTAACAATTATCTCGCTGCACAAAAGCGCGAGCCGCCAGCAGGAACTCTTGCTTCAATATTTCGAATTTCCCGCTACTTTTTGCAGGGCGTACGTAGCAACCGTATTTTCTGAGAGGTAAACTTCTACACCGTTGTTTTTTGCAATGTGTAAGCAGCAATCTATATTTGCTGAGAGGTGACTACAGACAGTACCGTATCTACCGATCATACCTGTGATCGAAAATAAATGCAAAAATAATTGTTTAAATAATTATTTTTGCGTAATTTTTACCGTCTTTTTTTGCAGTGTGTAAGCAGCAATCTATATTTGTTGAGAGGTACAGAAAGTACCATTTCTACCGATCATACCCGTGATCGAGAATAAACGCAAAAATAATTTTTTTAACAATTATTTTTGCATAATTTTTACACCGTTGTTTTTTGCATCGCGTGAGCAGTAATTATATTTGCTGAGAGCTGACTACAGACAGTACCGTATCTACCGATCATACCTGTGATCGAAAATAAATGCAAAAATAATTGTTTAAATAATTATTTTTGCGTAATTTTTACCGTCTTTTTTTGCAGCGCGTAAGCAGCAATCTATATTTGTTGAGAGGTACAGAAAGTACCGTTTCTACCGATCATACCCGTGATCGAGAATAAATGCAAAAATAATTTTTTTAACAATTATTTTTGCGTAATTTTTACACCGTTGTTTTTTTGCAGCGCGTGAGCAGCAATCATATTTGCTGAGAGGTATAGAAAGATCGCATCTATCTATCATACCCGAGATCGAGAACAAATGCAAAAAAAAAATTGTTTAACAATAATTTTTGCGTAATTTTTACCGTTGTTTTTTGCAGCGCGTAAGCAGCATCATATTTGCTGAGAGGTACAGAAAGTACCGCTCATTTGTTTATGTGTTAATTGTTAAAAATAATTAATATGTAATCCTAGAACGGTAGCCTGGGGTGAAAAACCACCCCCGTCGAGTTTAAATCTTGCGCCCTTTCTCCTTTCCTCACGTTTACGACTCGTGACCCCAACCATAATTCAATTTCATGCTCAGAAAGTCTCCAGAGCCGGCTGGCACCGTTAGTTGCTCGCGTCTCTCGGAGCAGGAAGCATTGAAAGTGAGCGTGGGGTGGATTTCCACCCCAGGTTATCATTCGCGTTACATTTTCGTCAAGATACCAATTTTTTTTATTACAACAAAGAGGACTTTTTGGGTGAGAATAGTGTGGTTTCTATATGTGTAGTATATCTATCATCATATAACTGCTATATTCGCGTTGTCTGCTTCCACCCATAGATGTAAACAGTCTTCGGGCTACAATTTAGAGCACAATATCACAATGGTTGGGACACTCACGAAAAATAAAACAGAGATACCCTCAGAAATCTTTTAAAAATTCTGGTCAACCAGGATCTTCAAAATTTGCTTTCGACGGAACAAAAGCTTTAGTTTCCTTCACTCAAAAAAAAAAAAAATAAGGTGGTTCTTGTCCTGTCAGGATCCCACCGATTGCAGGAAATTGACGAAAGCAAACAGCCGAAGATGATCACGTTTTATAACTTGACAAAAGGTGGCACAGACACATTTGATCAGTGTGTCACGAACACACAACAGCCAGAAAAACCAGGAGATTCCCCATGAGAGTCTTCGCAGGTATGCTGGACCAAGCGGGGATAAACTCGCCGGTCATGTATAACTTCAATAGCCGAAACGAAGCACTGATCAGAAGGGATTTTGTGAAAAGTTTGGTCGAGTCTTTTACGCATGGAGACTAGATACAGGAGCCTAAACTCCAATGGGGAAACGATAAAAGAGCGTGCCCAAAAAATGAAGGCAACAGGGATGGCGCTGCGATCGCGCGAAGGATTGCGGACTAGCTTCACTCGACACAGAACGAACGCGAGTTTGACACGTTACTAGAGCGAACGAAAAGACTGCGAAAAATTGCGAAATTAAGAGCGGTCAATAACTTGATGGTTATTATATTCTTGATAAATAAGTATTGTTAACTTTAAAAAGTTCAATCTTTATTTATTATAATTGCAAATATTCCTTCACATGTTCTACAAGTTTTTAAAGTTCTTTACCTTTTTGCGCTTACCCCACCATGTTTCATATCTCATTAATCAGTATGCTAGCATAGAATACAGAGCTGGACGAGTGAGATGGACGAGTCCAGCAGTATACAGAGTATACGCGAGGAGTGAAGCAAACGACCCATAAGGATGGAGACCTCAATACCTATCGATTGAACCCCCATGTATGTTATGTGATTTTCAGTGGTTTAAAAGTTATTTTGGTTTTTGTGATTTTTTTGTAAAATACTAATTTTATACGACAGTTCGTAAATAAAATAAATTATAAAGCGTAGTCCCGTAATTTTTTTCTTTACGGAGTATAATAGTTGGCCTAACGTACTAAAATACTACTTTCACACATAAGCCGAAAAGTTTTCAAATAAAAAATTAAGTCCGTAAATATTTTTGCAAATCTAATTTTTCTACCAACTTTCAAAGGCTCTACGATAAAAAATCACATAGGGTGGTTTTCTACAACTTATATATTTGAAACTTAATTGAAAACTACATACACAGGGACAAACATTGTCATGTAAAAGTATTATTATATTATTATTAGAGTATTTTCCGCATGAAAATTACGAAAACAAAATTCAATGTGACGTCAAATTCTCGTTCGGTCTGTTGTCGAGTGAAGCCAGCACCGCACCCCTTCGCGCGATTGTAGCGCCATCCCTGTTGATTTCAATTTCGGGCATCACTTACAATGCCGAGTTTAGGCTCCTGTATCTAGTCTCCATGCTTTTGCATAGATTTTTTCAAAAATCGAGTAAAACTAACCATCCCGTATCAAAACTGTATATTTTCACTTTATAATGCCGTTGGATTTATTCAATTTCGTTAAAAATCAATGGAGATATTGCAAATGCAATAAAAAAAGTTATTTTTACGAAATTTTTATGTTTTTCACCCTTTTACGTCATTTTTTACTAACTTTTCCTACTTCAAGCGGAATCGTCGTAGACCTATGTGATTCTGCATTGAAAAAAACGAAAAGAATGAGCCCAAGTTGAACGGGCTCGTTCTTCTTGGAAAGAAGTTGAAATGTTTTCGTGAAATTTTACCAGAGATATGAATTTTTTAATATTGGGGTGGTTTATCACCCCAGGTTACCATAACAGGTAAAAAAATAAGGTGACCATTCTAGGGTTAACAATTATCTCTGCGAAATTGAGATTCTTGACTATCTCGAATTTCGTGCGAAGTCGGCGTCGATCGAGAAAACAATATTCTTTGTCTACACCGAGCGTGGGTCAGCGTGTGGGCATATACGTGTCTATACCCACATGAAGTGTGTACTCGTTGTGAAGGGACAGCATACGGGAAGAAAACAATCTTCAATCGCGTGCGGCCGACGTAGCGAACGCATACAGACATACGCGCACACACAAGTTGCGTCGAGGCATACATCGTGATGCGTAGACGCAAGGTGGCCCGTGACCCCGTCGCAGTGTGCGTTCGGGATGAACGCGCGCTGTGACACATAGCGGTAGGGAGCAGTGCAGCGCAAGAGCGAGCGCAGCCCTACCGACTCGAGCCGGGGCTGCGGCGAACGTTTGCTTGGGTATAATTCCCTCTTTATTCATTTATGGTCCTTTATTCTTCGAATTTAACCTTTACATGTTCATTTTTGGAGAGAAAAGTAAGTGAAAATGACGCTATACTGCGCATTCCATATCAGTCAAGTTTGAAACTTTGAAACGGCAACATCTTTGCGCTCGTGATTGTTACACTGGATAAAAAGTCCTCGCAACAAAATTCTTCATAGAAACTTCGAGGTTGATGGGCGTCAAACTCGGTCCGATCGTCGCACAGTACGTCGCTAAACATTATAGTGAGCGTTTACGTGTAGCCAACCACCGCAGCTCCGGTGCCTCAAGAGATGCCAGAACAAAACGCAGAAACGCTATTTCAGCTGAAAATGAACACTATGAAGAAGTAGAAGGCATACTCTAGGGTGCAGGCATTGCTGATTAAGCACACGTAAGATATTTTTACGATTTTTCTTTTGAAAAAACTTAATACCCGTTTTTCTCGAAACAACGTTTTTCGACGGCTTGTTGATAAAATCTTCGAAACTATTGAACCGATCCTTATAAAATTTTAACCACATATTCTTTACAAGTACCCATGTAGAGATTGACCGTTGGGCCTCGGACGGGCCTTCAAAGTTAACCTTTCTAAAATATTGGGCCGTGAGTATTTACCAATGCGGTGCTTTTGTAGAAATGATAAGAACGGCCCGATATCAGCCAACAGAGCCAACAATTATTGGGCCAATGATTTAATTCATTGTAGCACCAATGTTGGTGATTGCACTTAGCCCTATGTGGGCTCTTTTAAAGGGCCTATGTAGAAATTGACTACTGGCTCTATGATGGGCCTTCACAGTTGGTCTATCAAGAAGTTAGTCTATCTAGAATATTAAGCCGTGAGTTTGTTTGGGTTTGTTTGGGTGCGTGATAAATATTCAACCTATATCGGGCCAAGATTGGCCCGAGATTGGCCCTTATGGATACATATTTCATGGAATGACCTTGAAATAAATTGCGATTTGCCTATATGGCAGGTTTCAAAATTGGCATATTTTACTTACTTATGTTGGTTATTTACAAATGCCAATAATAGGCCAAGACTTGATTACAAAAACAGAACTACAAAATACAGACGATTAATATATAACGTGCCAGGTATTTGCCTATTCTGGCACAATATACAGATAATGAATAACACAAGGCTTAAATAAAATAAAAGCGCGTATGGTCTGACCCACTAAGCCAATAAAGGGCTTAGATTAATTAAATGTAATTTCCAGTATTTTAGCATTGCCAGTTTTAAAATTGGAAAATTTCGATGAACTATCACGGCTGTTTATTGGTTTTAATTGATGGGCCCGGATAGCTTTTAGTAATGGGCTGATATTGTGCCAGCTCTCAATTTATAACGGAACAATAATGGGCCAATGGAATTGGCAGTACTTCAGCATCACCAGTTTAAAAATTGGCAAATATTGTTTATCTATCTGACTATCTATATGACTGTTTAATGATTTCAATAGATGGGCCATGATAGGTTTTAACTATGGGCCGATATTGTGTGGGTTTCCAGTTTAGAAAGAGACAATAATGAGCCAATGTTTTAGGATTGCCAGCTTTAGGATTGGCAAATTTAGTTTAACTATCCCTGCTATTTATTGGTTTTGAAAGATGGGCCAGGATAATCTTTAGTAATGGGCCGATATTGTGCCGGTTCTCAATTTATAGCGGGACAATAATGGGCCAATTTAATTGCTTGTATTTTAGCATTACCAGTTTCTAAATTGGCAAATATAGTTCAACCATTACGGCTATTTATTGGTTTCAAACGATGGGCCAGGATAGGCTGTAGTGATGGGCCGATATTGTGCCGGATTTCAATTTATAACGGAACAATAGTGGGCCAATGGAATTGTCAGTATTTTAGTATCCCCAGTTTTTTAATTGGCAAATTTAGTTTAACTATCAAGGCTGTTTATTAGTTTTTAAAGATGGGCCAAGACAGGTTTTAGGGATGGATCGATATTGTGCCAGTTTTCAGTTTAGAGCGGAACAGTAATGGGCCAATATTATTTCTCTTTTGTTGGCTTATACGATGGGCCCAATATTGGCCTGATCGTAACATTGGGCAACTCATGGCAACCTCTACATAGGTATAGCTATGGCGCACATAAAGGATTTTTTTAAATTTTGATATTTACTTTTCTTTTTCCAAAAACGGTGATAAAACACGTATTTTTAGTTTTTTCAAAAAATGTCCGCCATTTCGTTATTTTGGCATATATCATAAATCATATAGTCCGACCTCCGAATAAGAAACCGAAATCTTCTAAGGGGAAGAGTTTTTCTTATATATCGCATGCCCCCACCAGGCGCGCGCTCCGCGCTCACTACATCTGTCTGTCTCTCTCATTCTTTTCCGCATGCGATCCTCTTAACATGAAACTCGCTCGAACGGGTTGCAACTTAGTATTTAAATCGCCCATGCAAAAACATTTTCGACTGCGCGTGGATATGTATTTAGCGAATTTTTGTTTCACGTTAATATACATACTATTGAATATTATTGTGTACTACTGTATTTGAATTACTATTAACTCTCATAAAATGACCGAAACTGTAAGGAAGCGTAAGAGATCAGACTGTAGTACATTTTATATGAAGTCAGCACATATATGTACAGTACTACCTCTCTAAGAGAGCTGTCTAGGGCGGTTAGGGGAAGAAATTCTCGAGAAATTCGTCGCCGCAGCCTTCCCCCACCATCCATTGAGTTGTCCGCGATAAATTCGAGAGGCCTCGGATACACTGGACAGCTCGAGCTAGGTGGGGGAAGCCATAAAATGCGCTCAAGCGGAACGGCGGGGAAATTCTCTCTTAGCGAGGGCTCTCTTAGAGAGGTAGTACTGTATATTTTTAATGAATACAATTTTTTTAAAAATCAACCTGTAGATTATTCATTACACTTACACACGCACACACACATACTCACGCACGCATGCACACATCAATTTACACTGCAACGTTCACTCGATTTTGCCCGAATAATCTCTCCTACGCTGGTTTCTTAACCAGAGATTCCGCGCACAAAATTCTCGAGCTCGGAGTTCGAGTCGGAGTGGGGGAAGCGCTCGAGTGAGAAATTGGGGAAAGTTTCTTATTGACGGGTTTCTTATTCGGAGGTCGGACTGTGATATACGCTATAGCTATTAACATACTGAATCTAAAACCGTTTGATTTTTTTGTTTCAAATAATCCATCTCCGATATTTCATCAACAGCGCAGACCTACAATTTTTTAGGACATTTTTGTAACTACCATTTCCGTTCCGAACTATTCGTTCAATATTTCAATTTGCGTGCATTCCATTTTTCGATTTTCGTTGCCTCGTGTTCAATTTCTGGTACTGTTAATTCGAAATACAGTTAAACATTTTTTTTGTTTACGTCTCGACAAACTTCAGAGAACGAGATGCATCCGAAAAAGTAGAAATTTTTCTTCGTATGAAATTCGAAGTCAATTTGTAATTGACTTCTCAATTTGTCAGTGTAAAAGTAACGAAAGGTATACGGGAACGTGAAGGACGGCCTTTGTCAATTCTGTCGGAGTCCATTCAAGCCTCGTAGTGATCGCACATTATTGTGATATTGCACGAGACTATAGTCTCGCTCGATTAATCACAATTACACATACGGTCTTCGTCGTTCCGCATCATTGGAACTTGATGATCGCACAGACGTGAGACAGACAAGTTCTAGGTGTAGTTTGTTTATGAATAGATAGCGAGATGTTGGTCAAGGCAAACTTCACTGCGAGAAGTAAGGTTACCATCGAGTCGATCGGATCACGATCTCGCGATCGTGTGCGACTCAGCAGGGACACTCACCGGGGTAAGATTTCCAGTACATATACACCGATGTCTCACGATCATCGCGCGTAACGTATCGGGACCACGTGCGCTGAAAGATGGTGGCGAGGTGAAACGCTCGTCCAATAAACGCGGTGTAACTTGAACATTCAATTTTTCCAACGTTTGTGTATTGTAATTGTGCTGCCTCACGGCTATACTTTCTAGCGAGATACAATTCGATCCATTATTTTTAATTTTCAGAAAAATAACACTCTTCCGTCCCATATCTGCTTTTTAATAAAAAAATTTAACATTTTTAGAATACGAACCCTTTTCCATCACATTTCCAAAAAATCGACTCCAATCGATGTAAACGTGCGTGACGATTCATGAAAATTAGTTAGCATTTTCCAGCCTACAGTTGGGAGGAAGAGGACCGTAAGGAACTAGAAAAATTACACTTTTCCGTCGGATCTTCGTGTTTTATTCAAAGTATTTATTCATTTACAAAAAAACGAGTTTCCCGTCACATTTCCTTGAATTCGACTCGAATCGATGTAGACGTGTGTACCGTTTCATAAAAATTATTTGCAATTTTCCGGCCTACAGTTGGGAGGAAGAGAAACGCATGGAATTAGAAAAACACACATTTCCGTCGCATTTTCGTATTTTTTAGACAAGTTTTTAGTTGTTAGAGAAATGAGACTTTTTCGTTATACTTTCGAAAATTTGACTTGAATCGATGTAAAGGCGTGTAACGTTTTACGAAAATTATTTGCAATTTCGGAGGAAGAATAACGTACGGAATCACACGCGTGCTTGATTGAATGTTTGTAGGTAAAGGTTTGGGGAGTTACAGATTTGAATTTCATTTTATTTTTCATTCATTTTCAGGTATCTGGAAAATAGGGTTGTTATGCCATTATTTTTTCACTGTCGCTTTTTTCCCTCTGTTAGCTGTACATTTAACCCGGATTTCTAATGCGAACTTTATCTAATTTATATATTCTATCCAATTTCAATATACAGAAATGGGTGAACGAATGCACAGGTATAAATCAATTTAAAGAAATACACACGCCCGTACAAATATTATATTTAATCACATTAATATATTATACATGACGATACATATTTCTGTGTGTGTGTGTGTGTGTATATATGGCTGCTGGTTATTGGTCACGATTCCGTGGAAGGGTCATAGGACAGGTTTTCCGCTATCAAATAACCCAGTAACGCTATACGCATAAGTGACCCATTTTCGAAATATTATTTGTTTTGGAAATGAGGGGTAGGCAGCTTCGAAAATTCGATTTAATAAACTGTTGTATGGAATTAAACGTTTTTTAAAATATTATTTGTAGTTTCACGATACAGTAACAAGTAATTATCACCGATAAAATAAGAATAATCTACAAATATTTTTGAATTAGGGGTTCAAAAACCTACGAGTCGAAAAATTATTTCTATTCTATTGTTGATCATTCTTTGTTACTGTGTCCTCAAACTACAAATAGTGAAAAAGTTTAATTCCATACAGTAGTTTTTTTTAAATTAATTTTTTAAGTTGATCATCCCTCAGTTAAAAAAAATAATATCTCGAAAAATGGCTCACTGTTGCATAAACGATAACTGGGTTATTTGATAGCAGAAAACATGTCCCAGAGCCCTTCCGCGAGAACGTGACCAATAACCAGTAGCCCTGTATATATGCTATCGTCTATATTTTTTGCATTCTCGTTAGCGTACGTAATAAACATATCTATGGTACGATTTCAACGACAATAAATTTTCCGTTCAGTCTTCCTCGGTACTGCGCACAGAATAGTCCCGTGTATCTCTCGGTCGCATTGCAGTAGATACAGAAGCAGTAGAGTCTCGGTACCGTCTGTAACCACTCATGGACGTCGTTACAGCAGCGTTGACCGCTTTATAAATCACGGAATAATTCGGGCACCACTTTGCGATTCCTCCGTAGAAAGGCCACGTGACGACATTGACGACCGACGATATCCCAAACGATTTAAAAAAAAAGAGAAAGAACGAAAATATCACGTTGCGGGCTCTAGCCTCAAATATGTATCACAATAACGAGGCAAATGTAAATCGCTAGTTGCAAAATCTTTTCGCTTTAGAGATGACTGGAATTGTCATAAAGTGCGGAGGTTCGTTCATTTTGACTAAATTTGTCACTTACGAAATACATGTCTGGATTGCGATCGATTAGGAATGTTCTTTAACACGAACAAATATCGGACAACGCTTTGTATTACATCGATCATATAACGTAATTGTTGGGTAATATTCGAAGATTTCAATGTATGACTTACATTTTGAACTATATATTCGAAGATAAGATTGCACGTGGTAAGTCGCAGCCGTCTGTTCTTATCGTGCCCCTGTCACCCACACTGAATGGTTGATTGCTCCTAGTATGTGGGAGTCAAGCAGTGCTGTCCCCTCAGGATATATGTTGGGTGCTCGCGGCCGGTTCAGCTCGGAGAGACAGCGCGCTGCATTCCCCAGTCCAGTGTACCAATACAAACGGTTTTTCTTCGAAACTTCGA
Source organism: Ophion obscuratus (assembly GCA_964007375.1). Taxonomy (NCBI): domain Eukaryota; kingdom Metazoa; phylum Arthropoda; class Insecta; order Hymenoptera; family Ichneumonidae; genus Ophion; species Ophion obscuratus. The sequence continues at coordinate 31,260,177 of OZ023321.1, read as the reverse complement.
GGCGGAAAAGAAAAGTTTACAGTAATCACATTTGAAATGTTTGGATTTTCGCGAAAGTTCGGCCTGTCGGGGATTTCGCGACGTGGTCTTCTATCCCCAATTTGCAGAGATCCCACTTCCAATGAATCTTCAAAATATTTGTCAACATCGAGTCTGCGTAAGTCGACGACGATAGTGACGGAAGTTTTCGGAGGTTATCAACATTCGATAAAAAAATCTATTTAAATAAGTAAAGAATTGTTAAACCACGTTTTTAAAACGGACTTAAAAGTATAAAACAATTTATCCTAGTCCCATACAGTTTATATCCCAATACAGATTTCTAACCCCATATAGATTGTCCTGAAAATTTGTCATTGTGAATTTTTAATAGCTATGAAAATACTTGTAAGATTTAAAACGGAAAAAGTGAGGCGCATGAAATAGATGGAGTGTAGGGAGTGGCTGTCGTTGAGACAACTCACACACCAGTTCATATTATTTACAGTATAATAAAATTGTTAGTGACTTAGGTGAACCGTTCATGCATCAATTATCTATTGCATGCGCCCCATGTTTTTCGTTTTAAATCTTGAAAGTATTTTCATAGCTATTCAAAGTTCACAATCACAAATTGTCAGGACAATCTGTATGGGATTAGGAATCTGTATTGGGTTATAAATCTGTATGAGGCTAAGAGAAATTATTTAACACTTAAGTCCGTTTTAAAAACGTGGTTCAAAAAATCTTTTTTTATTTAAATAATTTTATTTTTTGCTTTTTAGTCTTGTGTGTGTGAAATTTGGTTTCTCCTTCTCTAGGCGTCACTTGCATTGGGGGGGCTGTCTCCTTGACCATCGTAGAAATTGTCACTAATGCACTATTCGCTATTAATATTATTATTATCAATTATTTTCAAAAACCATTCTGTTACTAAACTATATGTTTTATTTCTTTATTTATTTTTTTTCAAATTTTTTTCTCTCTTTTTCTCTCTTTGTGACAGACTTGTCTGTCTGTTTATTTGTCTGTCACTCAGATCTGAGCTATTTTCATAGTTTTAAGTCTCTCTAGCTCATTCGGTAGTTGGTTTAAAATCGATTACAAATTTTGTACCGAACAGACAAACAAACGGTAGTCTCAATCGCTCTTGTTTAAGCATGAAGAAGTGCGTCACTAGCAAGGCGAGATATATGTTCATCAGCTGTCGATGTGTAAGAACAAAAAATCTACAAATATTACAGAAAGTGCAACTATCTCATGACATTGAAAATGTAATCAGACATTTCAGGTAAAAAAGCACGTACACGTGAATATCCATTTATCTATTCATTCATCTATCCATCAATCTATCTATTCATCTATCCATCCATCTATTCATCCATCTATCTTCCCATCCATCCAATCACCCACCCGGTAAAATGATTGTTTCTTCGCTCATCACTCTACGAACACATGTTCCTCCATATTTTTAATGAATATTGTGTTCTTTTGGTTCATTTATCGAAGAATCATCGACTGTGGAGCTGCCCTGGGATAATAAGAAAAAGGGCATTGCGACAACGCCAGTAAATACTCCGGGTATTTCTGAAGGCCTGTCGTATCTCCGTCACGAGGGAGAAATTCCCCTGGTGGACATGACCGCTGGACAAATGTTCGAGTCCGCGGTGGAAAAATGGCCGAATCGCGACTGCGTGATATCCTGCCATCAGGGTGTAAGAATGACGTATGAGGAAGTTCTTCGCAGAGCGGACAAAATTGCAGCTGGTCTTTTGAAGCTGGGTCTGGAGGCTGGCGATCGCGTGGGTTTGTGGGGACCAAATGAAATTGAGTGGTTCGTCAGCTTCATAGGAATTACCCGGGCTGGTCTCATCATGGTAGCGCTGAATCCTGCCTTTCAGCAGTCCGAGCTCAATTATTGCCTACAAAAAGTCAATGTCCGAGCTGTCGTGGCACCGAAGAATTTCAAGACCCAAAATTACGCGGACATGTTGATACGAGCGAAGGAACCGTGTCCGAGTTTGCAACACGTCGTTATCTACTCCCAAGATCACGTCGCGTGAGATATTACTACCTTATTTATTCTTCATACGTATCATCATGATTTTTTTAAATTAATATTTTTATAATCCCGGAAGCTGTCTGAGACGCCGGGCCCTCGCCTTATTCACATAACAGTATCAATCTTTATTATGTACGAGGGCTCGCGCGTACTATGCTGATTCGTGAATATCGCGTGCGCGACCGCAACATCGTCGTATACGTACAACACTTATTCTCGAGCCTTTCATTCGTCCACGCGAACCGGGTTAAGCACTTGTCGTGACAATTGTGTCAAGCCACCTACGAAGGCCACTCGGTCACACGGTTACCACAGGAAGTCTCCCTTCTTACATTCTTTTTGCTTAACACTTAAACGCATTCGGCGACCAATTCCTTGCGGTTATCCCGAAAACAAGATTTTCGAAAACAACCCCGCCAAAAATTAGATCTCTTCGGTGAAGTTGGAATAAGGTAAATGCTGGAAAAATGAATACCGATAATGATTCCCTACGCAAGGACGAAGAAATTCAATTTGCTGTTTGGAAGAATTTTAACTGACAGTGATATCATTTATTGAAATCTTTATATGTGGATAGAACGTATATATTAGGGGTGTGCGGATAGCAGAATTGGTCGGGTCGGGTCGGGTCGGGTAATTAGACTATGATCCGATCGGATACCCGAGTTTTTCGGGTACCCGAATTTTTGCGGGTACCCGTGATCGGACGGGTATACTCGAACTGTATCGGGTACCTGAATTTTTCGAGTACTCGTCTCACATCGGGTAGTCGATAAGTCGTGTTGCAGGAACAAAAATTCGTGGCATAGTATAGATAGCGCCACGGAAACGTACCAAAATGGACGAAATAGACTCCAGCTTTATGTTCTCCACCCTTCGCCGATCGGTTGAAGTTCATAAGAAATACAAATAATTCATCTAATAATTTTTGTATTTTTGTTATGTATATATGGACAATGTTTTTCCAGCAAACTTCTTTCAAGACACTCGCATTTCAGGAAATATCGAGATATTTGAATGCCGAAAAACTGAATAAAAGCAAGATTCTTCGTCGCATTTTCATTAATTCTGTTTAGTGCTAACTGGTAATGTCGGCGATTCATTCTTCTTAATTTAATTTTTTGTCATTTTTTAATTTTTTTTTTCAGGTAAAACTTGTTCTTCAAACGCTTATATCTCTGAAACTAATCAAGATATTTTCAATTAAAAAATGTCAAATGGAAGCTACATCCTTCTCGCTTCGAATAAACGCAAGGCGTTGAATCTTGGTCTTTTTAGGTTTTTTCTCCATTTAAAACCCACGTTAAAAATTCGAAACTTTAAGGCGTTCGCCGGAACAGAAGATATTTATTGTACATTTTTTCCTTTCGCACACTTTTTAGTGATGCCAAAACGCAACTTTTCCGCGCTATTACGGTACGATCCGCCAAAAGTGACCGTTTTTCACTCCACCCTAACAGACACACACACACGCACGCACGCACGCACGCACGCACGCACCCACAGGATAGAAAAATGAGATGAAAAAGATTTTTTACAGTATTATCATTTATTCGTTTTATCACCTTCTTTCAGTTTATGTTTTCTCCCATGATTTAGTCGATACACCTAAATAAAAAATGAAAGTAAATATAAATAATAGATACGGATCTCCGAGTCGTTTACGAATATTCGAAGTTTAAGGGTACTCGACGTTTACGAGTACCAAACATTTGAGAGTGCACGATTACCCAATTCAGGTACCCGACCGTGGCGAGTAATGCAAAAACGTAACCCGTCGGGTACCCGACCCGACCCGAACATCGGGTACTCGCACAGCCCTAGTATATATATACAGGGTGTATCTTAACTACTGGTTTTCCGTTCGTGAGCATATAGGGTGTACCTTTCCAAGCAAAACGCTTTTTTTAATGTTGTGCGACAAACATTGGCCGAGATATCCACGAGTAAAGTCCAACGGTGAGTAAACAATGGCACCGTAGTTTCGGCATCCAAGCGAGCCTTGGCGCGGATTCAAATTCATATTCCGGTAAGTGGATTTTAACTTTCAATTTTGAATTTTGAAGTTTGAGTTTTGATCATTATCTGGTCGCCCATACAAGGTACTAAATGAAAAATAAAAAATATTAAACAATGTTATCCATTGTTAACTCAAAAGATCTTTTGATCTTCAGATCTTTCGAGTAAACAGTGGACAACATTGTCTAACACTTTTTTTGTATTATTTAAAACTTTATTTGGGCGACCGAATGAGGTTCAAAATTCAATTTGAACATTCGAAATTGAAAGTTTGGACTTTCAATTTTTATTTCAATTTTAATTTAACAAAAATCAATGGATTTTAATCCACTTGCGCGAACGTCGATACGAACCCGCGCCTAGTCTCGCTCGGACGCCGAAACTACTGTGCCATAGTTTCCTCATCGTTGGACTTTACTCGTGAATATCTCGGCCAATGTTTGTCGCACAACATTTAAAAAAAATCGTTTTGCTTGGAAAAAGACACTGTATATGCTCACCAGCGGAAAACTAGTAGTTAAGATACAACCTGTATATATATACTAGGGGTGTGCGGGTACCCGATGTTTAGGTCGGGTCGGGTACCCGATGGGTTAAGTTTTTGCATTACCCGCCACTATCGGGTACCCGAATTTGGTAATCGGGTACTCTCGAATTTTTGGTACTCGTAAACGTCGGTACTCTTAAACTTCGAATATTCATAAGCGACTCGGAGATCCGTATCTATTATTTATATTTATTTTTATTTTTTGTTTAGGTGTATCGAACAAATAATGAGAGAAAACGAAAACTCGCAGAAGGCGATAAAAAGAATAAATGATAATACTGTAAAAAATCTATTTTCGTCTCACTTTTCTACCCCGTGTGTCTATGTACGTAGGTGCGCGTGTGTGTGTGTGTCTGTTAGGGTGGAGTGAAAAACGGTCATTTTTGGCGGATCGTATCGTAATAGCGCGGGAAAGTTGCGTTTTGGCATCACTAAAAAGTGCGCGAAAGGAGAAAAATGTACAATAAATATCTTCTGTTCCGGCGAACGCCTTAAAGTTTTGAATTTTTTAACGTGGGTTTTAAATGGAGAGAATACCCAAAAAGACCAAGATTCAACGCCTTGCGTTTATTCGAAGCGAGAAGGATGTAGCTTCCATTTGACATTTTTGAATTGAAAATATCTTGATTAGTTTCAGAGATATAAGCGTTTGGAGAACAAGTTTTACCTGGAAAAAAAATTGAAAAAGACAAAAAATTAAATTAAGAAGAATGAATCGCCAAAATTACCAGTTAGCACTAGACAGAATTAATGAAAACCGGACGAAGAATCTTGCTTTTATTCAGTTTTTCGGCATTCAAATATCTCGATATTTCCTGAAATGCGAGTGTCTTGAAAGAAGTTTGCTGGAAAAACATTGTCCATATATACATAACAAAAATACAAAAATTATTAAATGAACTATTTGTATTTCTTATGAACTTCAACCGATCGGCGAAGGGTGGAGAACATAAAGCTGGAGTCTATTTCGTCCGTTTTGGTACGTTCCCGTGGCGCTATCCATGCTATGAAACGAAATGTTGTTCCGGCAACATGACTTATCGACTACCCGATGTGAGACGAGTACTCGAAAAACTCGGGTACTCGATAAAGTTCGAGTATACTTATCCGATCGCGGTTACCCGAAGAAATTCGGGTACCCGAAAAACTCGAATACTGCGGTTTTAGGTAATTTTCAACGAGGAATCCAATGGTGATCTTCAATTTGACCTTGAACCTCATCTTCAAGGTTATTTCAAGGTCAACTTTTACAAAAAATAGAAACCGCTATTTTTGACATCGGCAATCCAAGGAGCGAGAAATTTTACGGTCAACTATGTACTCAGGTAATTGGTCCGGTGTGACCTTGAAGGTCAACTGAAGGTCATTTGAACTTAAGGGGGGAAATCACAGTAGCACACAAAAAAATAATCATATTTTCGGGAATTAATTTTGGCTGAATAAAAGTATCAATCGAAAATCTGTAAAGTAGGTTTTATAGCAATACTAAAAAATTACAAAATGTAATTTTCTCAATAAAAAATATTTAAAAATGGCGGCTGCGCAGCATATGCCCCAAGGCGCCTTTTTTGAGCTCGCCGAAGACATAACTCGAGCAAATTTTTACCGATCGACTTGAAATTTTGACAGTAGCTTCGAAACATCTTTCTCCACGGAGCTACGTAGGATTTTTTATTTTATATGGCTTACTTTTTTTTTATCGACGATTTTATGGCGTTTTTTTGTTAAAAATTTAACTTTATTTTCAAACATGCACCATTTTGCGAAAAATCAATATATCGAAAAAATCCTACGTAGCTCCGTGGAGAAAGATGTTTCGAAGCTACTGTCAAAATTTCAAGTCGATCGGTAAAAATTTGCTCGAGTTATGTCTTCGGCGAGCTCAAAAAAAGGCACCTTGGTAGGCTGAGCCTATGCTGCGCAGCCGCCATTTTTAAATATTTTTTATTGAAAAAATTACTTTTGTACTTTTTTAGTATTGCTATAAAACCTACTTTACAGATTTTCGATTGATACTTTTATGCAGCCAAAATTAATTCCCGAAAATATGATTATTTTTTTGTGTGCTACTGTGATTTTCCCCCTTAAGAAAGGTCTGAGATGGGTTAACGGGACAATAAGCGAAGCGTTTGCCATAGCAGAGACATTATGTTAAAAAATGTCATTAAAGTTTTCTCTGGCCGGAAATTTATTCAATCGTAATTAATTTTTTGAGCATAGTAAACGAATTGCCTGTCGGTTGACAAATTTATTTTATGAAATAATTTTTTTTTTAATGAAATAGCTGACGCTCGAACGCTTGATTTATGAAAAATTACTGCCAAGTACATCTACCCCAGTGAAACCCACCGAATTAAATAAAACTTGGCATACAAGTAGAATATCGGGGTTTGTTGGGTTTGAGCTTTGGGGGTTTGGGATTTGGGGTTTGTGGGCTTGTGGGTTTGGGGTTTGTGGGTAATCATAAAGGTCATTGTGAAGATCAAACGTATCAAATTTTTTAACGTAAAATTTCCTGCTCTTTCGATTGCCGATGTCAAAAATAGTGGTTTCCCCTTGAATATGAGGTTTAAGTAAAATTGAAGGTCACCGTTGGATTCCGCGTTGAAAATTGCTCCGAGAATGATCTTGACCTAAGAAAATACTGGACCGTCCCGTTAAGGCAGAACACCACTGTGACCCCCTGTTTTTTTGCCATTTTTCAAATTTTTTTTTTTTTCAGAAAAAAAGAGATATTCGAAAAAAAAAATTTGTTTTGTTCGTTGTTTATTGAATATACATAAAAAAAAATTTCAAATTTTTCACGCCCCATGGTGACGCTGGGGAAGCTCCCGCGTCAGGTACTGTTGCCTCTGCAGTCGTTCGCGGCAAGCAGCAGAACTCTCTTCAAAGTCGATCTGAAAAAAAATACCGAGTGTTTTCGTTAATAATATGATATTTTGAAGAGAAGTACACAGGGATTTGAAAAAATATTGATTTTTAAAAAATAGGCACGCTTTTGAAATTAAAGGACGATTTTCGAGCAAAATTTCTCGTCGAAAATAGGCTATAACTTTTTTTATTATTGAGATATCGAAAAAATCCTATGTACTTCTTTAGATAATCTAGTTTTATTGATGCACTCCAAATTTGAAGTCGATCGGATAAAAATTGCTCGAGTTCTGCTGCGTGCCGCACTCAAAAAAGTGGTTTTGAGAAAAACGCGTTCAAAGTTTTAGGTTTGTTAATTTATGCGATAAATTGGAAAAAAATTTGTTTACCTTTAATCCCCATGTAGGTTCCGCCAATCGAACCGTAACGGCCAATACTTGGACCAATGTTGGCGGGACGATGATCGATTAACCAATTGTACGCCAATGCTCGGCTGAGTATTGACTACCCAACATTGGTTTGCTGATACGAGGCCAATGTTCGGCCAAATATAGACTCGCTAATCATTGGCTTGTCGATACGGGGCCAATGTTTGGCGAAGTATAGACTGGCCAATCATTGGTTTGCCAATACGAGGCCAATGTTCGGCCAAGTATAGACTTGTTCATTATTGGTTTATCGATATGAGGCCGATGTTTGGCGAAGTACAGACTCGCCAATCATTGGTTTGCCGATACGAGGACAATGTTCCGCCAAATATAGGCTCTCTATTCATTGGCTTATCGATACGAGGTCGATGTTTGGCGAAGTATAGACTCGCCAATCATGTTTTTGCCGATACGAGGCCAATGTTCGGCCGAGTAACGCACGATCGAACCGCAATTCGTATATTGACGATTCATTGTTTCGCGTTGAATTCATTGAGAGACGAGATAAATACTTTTTACGAGTCCATTGGACATTATACTACCAAATCAATGCACTCATTGTTGGCCGATTCTCGAACGAGCTTCTCATACGCGATATTCTGCCGATTTTTATGAACCATCCTACACTGACAGAAAAATTCTATTAATATTAACTAACCGCGTCTATTTATTTATTTTTTATTTGAATTAACTAGATTTTTCGTGATATCAATTTTTTCCTATTGCATTCCATTATTGGAATTATTCATTTTAAATATATTTATTTATTCAAATGAAACTTGAACTAATGAACTAATGGTCTGTCTTTATTGCAACACACATTAACGGGTTGTGGGGGTAGAGAAGGTGGAGAAAGAGGAATTATATATATAGGTTAGGTTTGAAAATTCTATAACATGTCATTCGATAATACTCTCTAATTATCACAATGATATTAACTAATTGATATAGTTTATGTGATACAAATAATGATGAGAATCCATTTGTTATCTTATGCCATATCTGCGATTCAAATGTTACAAGCACTCGGTAGCATAGGGGCAGCGTGTTTGGCTATGAGTAAGGAAGTTCAAGGTTCGAGCCCCACATGGGTGAAATATTTTCTTCGAACTAATCATTTCGAAAGACCAGGTAATGACGAATTACGATACAAAAATAATTAATTTTTTTTTTGGCAGTGCAGGACCAATTTTGGTGATCTATATTGGGTCACAATGATCCGCCAAGACTCGGTCGATAATCGGGCCAAGCTCGAGTGCCAATGATGGCAATCTTGAGGGGGCTTATTGTTGGCCGATTCTCGAATGAACTCCTACGCGATGCTCGGCCGATTCTCATAAGCCATTCTAGGGCCAATATTGATTGCGAATATCGGGCCGCTCTTATCATCCAAGGCTCGGTCGATGATCGGGCCAAGCTCGAGGCCACTACCGATCACCCTACATGGGTCAGCGATGCCGGCACCATATAGCTGGCCTTCAAGAAGCAAATCATTGTCCCTGGCATCTTTTCTCGAACTTGTAGAGGCTCTTCTTGCCTCTTTTGCAGCGTCTGTGAGCGAGCGCTCCGCCAGCTCGATCCGCGCTGCGTCGGTTTCAACGCAAAAATTGAAACAATTTGGGCCGATAGTTATCCCCAACGTCTCCAAAACTTTCATGAGGCTTATCAGGCCATCATTGAATAATAATACCGCGATATCAGCTGCAATATCGACGATTTTTTTGCTCCCGGACTGACACTTGGGGGCTATTGCCCAAATTGATTTGTTGTAGCTTTCGTTGTTGTTTTGCGTGAAGCCGCCCAAACAACGCTGCAGCAAATCGTCTCTGCTCAAATTTTCGAAGACTGGCGTAATTGCCTCCAATACTTCCTCAGGAAGAGGCGGCTTATGGCGATATTCAGAAATATTACCGCTTACGACCGCTCGCTGCCACGAACACCACGACTCGGCTCCCTCTGGGCAATCGTCATGTTGTGGCTCACTATCTGTGGATATTTTATGTTTGATAGTTGCCCAAATTGCCTTCCTCATTTTTTCAACATCATCGCTGTTCCTCCGAATAGCCAAGCCGTAATATGTGCTCAACTCGTCAATCAATTTTCCGGTGAGCTTTCCTCTGCCAGACAATCCTTTTTGTTTTTTCACGATTTCGCGGAGCCGCGTCCCCATACGTTTTTGGACATGATCGATGCACTCCTTTTTTGTATCTCGAAACCGTCGTATGGATCGCTATTCGATATGCCCAAAAACGTTTTAGAATCGCCGTCACCAATATAATATTTATATTTTATGCCATAGAGCTCTTCAGACCGTTGAAATATTTCGACAACTAAGTCGACTTCCATTTTCCCGGAGGAGCCGCTATGGTTCGCCTGGCACTCATCGTCGTGGGTACTTTTCCATTTCCAGTACTCCGCGGTGCTTTCTTTTTTTCCCCAATGCTCGCAAGCTTTGCAATATTTCGATTTCACCATAACGTCGATCACTTTTTCAGTGTACCAGCCGATTAGCGATGTTATGCCGAAAAGCGACCTGAAACCGCGCTTACACCACGATCCGTCGCCTGAAACGATAATTCCGTCCTCCACCCCATTTTGCAACGAAATTGTCTCCTCCTCAAGTGCAGCCTTTTGTTTGCTCACTGTGCTCACAGCTTTAGTGGCAATCGAAATCAAATTTAAGATTCGATCGTAGAAAGACTGAAATATGGGGCGCGGTAGATCCATAAATGCACAAAACTTCATCAGGCCATTCAAACCGACGCCAAGAAGACGCATACTGAATGCGATCCGACGATTTATTTCGTATGCATTGTCAATCATAGGACATGAATTGATTTGCACTTTTTCACAATGGCCGCTATCGACCTCGATTTTGAATCCGAGTCCGCGCAAACTTTTTTCAGTAAACTTTATATCGCGATCATGCGATGCACTTTCGGATTATCCATTTCGATGTGCAAAGAATAATTCTGAGCGTTCGATATTTATAAACGAAACGATTCGGAGCGTTTAGACATGAGTAAACTGACGCTATGACGCTATCCCTATACCTGCCTTGAAAATTTTTCAATTATCGCCTCCTAAGGTTTTTTTTCGAAACTATATTTATAACAATAGCCGGTTTTTGTGAAAGGAGACAAAAGAATACCTGGGAAAGACCCGCAGGACCTGGGAAAGGCCCGGTATACCTGCCGACCCTGAGGCGCGCAGCTGCGCGGGACCCCGAGCGTCACCGAGCGCTGCACCGCTCCACAAAATATTCAATATCTCCGAAAATAATTATTTTTTCGACCTGGATCCAACGGCATCTTAATCTTAAATGTATTTTAGATTTTTCTAGATGGTTTTCAAAAAATCGATTTTTTGAAGCCGTCACAGTGGTGTTGTCCCTTAAGACGGAATGACACCTCATCGCGGTCGGTATGGTAGAACAATTATAGATACCCAAAAATCTCTGAAACGGCTCTTCAGATCCTGTCGAAACTTTGCCAAACGACGTCAAATAGATAGACGAACAGCTGTCTTACGCTGCATGTCAAAGTAGATGTCGTAAAAGTAAAGAGAATAAGTTTCTTTTATAATGAATTTGGAAGTTGAAATTTTGTTTCAATTTACACAATTATAAGACTTTGGAAACTCAAGAGTAATTTTTTTTAATCCGTTGTATCAGATAATGTTTTATTTATAATAAACATACATTTCGAAATACAACAAAAGTTGTTTTGTGCTATTACCACCACGAATTTCAGGTTAATTTCAGAAACTTTCAGGTAATTAAAAAAAAACGAAAAAAAATCACATCTCAATTACCGTGACACTTAGGACATACGCTCTAAGGGTGCAAGAATTAGCAAATTATCCCCCCAATCCCCCCAAAAATTGTGTCGTTCCATGCGCCAAACTAGTCTTAAACGTGGGACTTAAACGCGGAAAAAGGACCTATGTACTATGTTTACGACTTAAGGGATTGACTTTATTCGATTCAACTAGACCGGGATTCTAAAATCATTTTTGACGTAAAAAAATGGCTCGGAAATTCGGCCGAAAATTATGAGATCTCAGTACTAAGTAGACGGATCGAAGAATAACGTAAACCAAACGACAAGGAAAAATCACATTACACTTGTCATATGTCATCAGATTTTCGATTTGTCGACGCGTTTTCGCGTGGCGTCGATTCAATGTTCAAAAACGACCAATAAAATGCCATCTTAGTGTCGGCTTGTTCGTTAGAGGGGTAAATATATTATTTTTTATGCCTTTTAAAAGAAACAAAAGCAACTCGATCTAAGTACACTAATAAATATAAATAAATGTAGGAGATAGAGATTTTATTGGAGAATTTTGTTAACACTGATGTAAAGTATGTTTTTTAACGGGTTTTGGCACATCAAATGGCATTCCTAAAAAAAATGTTATTCGAATGATCGAGTCACAAAATGAATTGTCGAAAAGAAAACGTCATCTCGCAATATATGTTTTCCTAGAATTACATGAAAAATTGTATTGAATAGTTTTAAAGTTTAGACAAATCAATTTCATTGTCTGTTCGGGATGCATAGATTTATAAATCCTCAACGTGTAGTTTATGTTGCAGAAATGATTTCCAACAGTTTCTCTATTGAAATCTATAATACACGTATGTAGAAACATATCTTCTTCCGACTGAATCTTCTTTCACGGTATTGCTTTTTCTCGGGCTTGAATATCGATCTACCGCAGAGCTGTATATAGGAGCGTCCCGAACTTCCGATTGAACTGATTGACCGCCTTACGGTATTTAATGGCCATTCTCCCGGTACAATTAGGCTAATGGCTAAACGCGAAAGTCGGTTCTCACGTAGTTAAATGTTGCTGCGCCAGGTGGGTTGAAACGATGGGAAAAAAATCGATGAAAGTATACAACGGTTTCTCGCTCTTTCTTTCGCAGTGGTACGCGTCGCCTCGTCGATGTCGAATCCCTGGCAAACAAGACCGAAGTGCAGGCCATTGGTGCAATGCAGAATGAGATATCGCCGTTCAGCGGCTGCAATATTCAATTCACTTCGGGAAGTACGGGAAGACCGAAAGCTACCCTTATCTCACACAGATCTTTAGTAAACAACAGCAGACAGGTGAGAACCGATCGATATATTTTTTTTCATCGCGTACACGATGGTGCGAAACGAAAAAAATATGGAATATGAATCAGCAAAAGGAACAAAAACCAAATGTTTGTTTATCGTTCATTTTTGCATTTATTATATAAGAACATTGGGATGATATACCTTGTAATATTGTTTTCGTAGGATCAGAGAGAAATTTCGCATGATTGAAATTCACGTATGACAGTTGGGCGATGGATTAAGGGGTTTTCTCACTTTAGACGCTAAAAAAGAGGGGCTATTTTTATGGTTTTTTTTTACAGGTTTATGTTATAGATATTGATATAAACGACGTACACTTAATTAATCCAGTTTCGAAATACGGAATTTCTTTTTTAATGTCTTTATGTAACCCAAATAGACTTTGAATGCGTTTCTTTCGAAACAACGTTTGTCAAAGGCTTGTTGATAAAATCTTCGATACTACTGAACCGATCCTTATGAAATTTTAACCGCATATTCTTTACAACTATAGCTATAGCGCATATCAAGGATTTTTCAAAATGTTTATATTTACTATTATTTTTTGCCAAAAACGGTGAAAAAACATGTTTTTTTTGTTTTTTTTTCGAAAAATGTCCGCCATTTTGTTATTTTTGCATATATAAAAAATCGTATGATGTGCGCTATAGCCATTAACATACTAAATCTAAAACCGTTTGATTTTTTTGTTTCGGATGATCCATCTCTGAGATTTCATCAACAGCGCAGACCTACAATTTTTTTAGGACATTATTTTAACTACCATTTTCGTCTATAAATATTGACGTGAATAAATAAAATAAAAAAATGTAATGCATTTCGGAAGTGTGTTTATTAAGTGTAACAACTTTTATATTAATATCGATAATAAAAACCTATCAAAAAATTAATGAAAATAGCCTTTTTTAGCGTCTAAAGTGAGAAGACCGCTTGAATGATAGGGTTGACGTCCCCTGCAAAATAATCGCGTCGTAGCTTCGAATGGACTGGAGTCCACTCACAACTACAATTTCTCAGAAAGTGCATTTCATAATTGTTCAAATGCTTATCTAACAATGTAAATCCTGGATATATTGGGCACACGGTATACGAAGGCAACGAACAAAAGCTGAATGCGATTGATTAATGAGTTCGGACTAATCGAGGGTGTGGCGCGCACCAAAATAATTGATTGATTTCTCCAGCGAAGTCCTTGCTCGACTTCAAGGAAGAAATCATCATCCGTGTTTCACTCGAAGGATAGCTGTTTTCTAGAAATGCAGGCAACGATACTTTTCAAATCTGTAATAATATTTCGTCGATTATCGTCATTGGTCCAAGTCAATGATTTTATTATTATCAACACGGTTTAAGGTTATCCTATCGCCAAGCTTCAATCCATAGGATTTTCATTTTTTTACGTTCTTCTCTAAATATATTAATAATCGTCTCTGTAAAATTTCAGGGTTGGTAATGGACCTAATTACAGAGAAAAAAAATTAAAATTGCGTATTTTTGTGAAGGAATTTCGAGACGACATGCAAAAACCTAATTTCCGTTCGCTCTAAAAGTGTTTATAATAGTGGGAATCCATTAGATTCTTAAAAATAATCAGATTTACATACTACACTTCTAGTAATCCAATGCTCGCAGAAAAAATTACGCTTATTGACGTAATTTTATATGTAATATCAAGTTAAATTTGAACTTTCGGTATTGGATTTATTTCTTCTTGCTACGATAAAGAGACGTCACAGCGAGGCAACAGCTGACTGTAGTCCTAACCTCATCTCACTCATTCGAATTTCCACACATATTTCATTTTTAACCCATGTAGGGTGATCGGTATTGGCCAATGATTGGCCGATGCTCGACGCCAAGCTTGCCAACATTGGCACTCGAGCTTGGTTCGATCATCGACCGAGCCTTGGATGATAAGAGCGGCCCGATATTCGCAGTCAATATTGGCCCTAGAATGGCTTATGAGAATCGGCCGAGCATCGTGTAGGAGTTCATTCGAGAATCGGCCAACAATAAGCCCCCTCAAGATTGCCATCATTGGCACTCGAGCATGGCCCGATTAACGACCGAGTCTTGGCGGATCATTGTGACCCAATATAGATCACCAAAATTGGTCCTGCACTGCCAAAAAAAAATTAATTATTTTTGTATTGTAATTCGTCATTATCTGGACTTTCGAAATGATTTGTTCAAAGAAAATATTTCACCCATATGCGGCTCGAACCTTGAACTTTCCTACTCATAGCCAAACACGCTGCCCCTATGCTACCAAGTGCTTGTAACATTTGAATCGCAGATATGGCATAAGATACCAAATGGATTCTCATCATTATTTGTATCACATAAACTACATCAATTAGTTAATATCATTGTGATAATTAGAGAGTGTTATCGAATGACATGTTATAGAATTTTCAAACCCAACCTAGATATATAATTCCTCTCTTTCCACCTTCTCTACCCCCACAACCCGTTAATATGTGTGTTGCAATAGACAGACCATTAGTTCATTAGTTCAAGTTTAATTCGAATAAATAAATATATTTAAAATGAATAATTCCAATAAGGGAATGCAATAGGAAAAATTTGATTTCACGAAAAATCTAGTTAATTCAAATAAAAAATAAATAAATAGACGCGGTTAGTTAATATTAATAGAATTTTTCTGTCAGTGTAGGATGGTTCATAAAAATCGGCATAATATCGCGTATGAGCTCTTTCGAGAATCGGCCAACAATGAGTGTATTGATTTGGTAGTATATTTGTTAAGAATAATGTCTAATGGACTCGTAAAAAGTATTTATCTCGTCTTTCAACGACTTCAACGCGAAACAATGAATCGTCAATATACGAATTGCAGTTCCATCATGCGTTACTCGGCCGAACATTGGCCTCGTATCGGCAAAAACATGATTGGCGAGTCTATACTTCGCCATACATCGACCTCGTATCGATAAACCAATAATGAACAAGTCTATACTTGGCCGAACATTGGCCTCGTATTGGTAAACCAATGATTGGCCAGTCTATACTTCGCCAAACATCGGCCTCGTATCGGCAAGCCAATGATTAGCGAGTCTACGTTTGGCCGAACATTGGCCGCGTATCGGCAAACCAATGATTGGCGAGTCTATATTTGGCCGAACATCGGCCTCATATCGATAAACCAATAATGAACAAGTCTATACTTGGCCGAACATTGGCCTCGTATTGTAAACCAATGGTTGGCCAGTCTATACTTCGCCAAACATCGGCCTCGTATCGATAAGCCAATGATTAGCGAGTCTACGTTTGGCCGAACATTGGCCGCGTATCGGCAAACCAATGATTGGCGAGTCTATATTTGGCCGAACATTGGCCTCGTATCAGCAAACCAATGTTGGCCAGTCTATACTTCGCCAAACATCGGCCTCGTATCGATAAGCCAATGATTAGCGAGTCTACGTTTGGCCGAACATTGGCCGCGTATCGGCAAACCAATGATTGGCCAGTCTATACTTCGCCAAACATTGGCCCCGTATCGACAAGCCAATGATTAGCGAGTCTATATTTGGCCGAACATTGGCCTCGTATCAGCAAACCAATGTTGGGTAGTCAATACTCAGCCGAGCATTGGCGTACAATTGGTTAATCGATCATCGTCCCGCCAACATTGGTCCAAGTATTGGCCGTTACGGTTCGATTGGCGAAACCTACATGGGAACCGACGTATTTCGCCGACATAAATTTTCCACGCTTTTTCCCAGTCGTGGCCGAATACAATGCTTTATATTTCCCGCATCAGACATTGTTTTAACAGATCGACGTTTGAAAACAAGGAGTTTAAACTCGCCTGGTTGAGTAAAAAGAGACGGAGATAGAACCAATGTTGCCAAATATCAAACCTAGAAATACTACGCGAATCGTTGGAGTAACTATTTTTTAATTTGTTGATTAAATGTGAACATTCATTAAACAGTTTGAACATGGAAAAAATTAGTTATTACAAATGATTTTTTTTGCATATGTTAAAAATATAAATTGTTCAAGTCTCAAGTATGATCAGTGGTATGAGTAGTGTGAAGCGATAGGATTACCCTAAAAAGTTGATACGCAATAGAATTACTATCTTAATGCGATGCATCTATCATCCGGTGTACAAATGAGTTTTTTTTTCCTTTGAAATATACAATCTATTTACTTAAGTATAAAAAAGATTTTGGCGAGTAAAATAGTCTTTCGACGGCTGCCACGTTTTGACGATTTTTTTTATTGATCCAAATATTTCTCGGGCTTTGCCAAATAAATTATCACAGTTAAAAAAAGGCTAGTAATTAATTTGGCCACCTAAGATTATTTTATTAACGAAATCATAATATAGTAGGTTGTTATTTACCGCCGCTTAAAATATGCTTGAGTTACATTAAGGAGCAAGGCCACTGTAACGGCCCAAAAAAAAGGTTTTTTCACTAATTTTTTGCTCCCGAAATTGAAGGTACTTGAAAAAAAACTTTTAATGGTGTTATCGGGCATACATTAAACTTTATTATAAAATTTTTTTACAGTAAAAAAAAAACAAAATGGCGGTTCCACAGCTATCTTCCCGGGACATGTTTTGCTTCCAGGGCTCCGCGGCACGCAGCACCACTGGTGCACTTTTGAATCTAGAACAAAAAAAAAAACCATTAATCTAGAGGGCTATAGCTAGAGAATGTCGATCGGATTTTAAAAAGTATCAATTTTTGTGGATTTGGCGTGCGTTTGAAAAAAAAAATTGATTTTTGACGAAAAAAACGGCAAGTTTTTTGTTAATAAAAAATCAATAAATAAAGTTCTTGAAAATTCCGATCGACATTCTCAAGATAATGTAAATGTTCACATCTGGTTAAAATTTCAAGTAAAAAAAATGAAAATTGTTCGAGTTATGCTGCGTGCCATTTTGAAAAACCATGTTTCGAGAAAAACGCGTTTAAAGTTTTGCGAATAATTTTTTATTGGAAAAAATTAAAATAAGAAGTTAAAAGGATTTAAACTATTTTTAAACTAGAGGGTTTAAACTATTTTTTAAGCCAATAAAAAAAAATCGATTTTTCAAAAAATTTACAGTGGCCTTACCCCTTAAGGCGGGAGCCTGAATTAGAAGGTCCAAAAAGCGTGTTTTCCGGATTTTTTTCAGAGGGGAAAAAAGAATCGAGCCCAGTAAACATTGAGGTATCTTTTCATGTATATTTGAAATGTAGAAAAAAAAATCAACATGTAACAATAAATGAATGCAGGTTTATCAGCCTATTTCATGTGCGTCTTGCCACTGCAGTTCCTAATCGGCGGGAAAGATGCAGCGCGTAATTCTTGACTGAACCAAACAAACCAATAACATTTTTAATTGTCATATATTTTTCTTTTGGGTGAATTAAGAAAACGCTGAAAAAATCGTAAATTTATAACTTTTCTTAGTTTTGAAAAAAATGTGTTAGAAAAAAACACTTTAACCCTTTAGCTGTCATCGTAGCAAATTTGCTCCGTTCACTTTGACCCCGTCGGTAAAAGCGTAAGGACGCTATAGCGGACAAGCTACTTCACAGTTCCATCAATCTATGCCAGATGCAGCTACAAATACCAGGATAGCTTGAAATTCAAACGTAAACATATGAATTATGTTAATAAGGCAACAATGTTGTCGTTTAAATTTGGGACGCCTACCCCAGCATTCGATCTGTTGCCCGTTTTTTGTCAAAAAAGTAAGTAAATGGACATTCTTGAAATATTTTGTGATAAAATTGTGTAAAGGAAGCTTGACTGGATGAACTAGGCATTGAATATTTTTTATTGAATTAGAATAATAGTTCGAACCGAGCGAGAAATAAGCGTGGCCGTTAAAGGGTTAACGTGCTATAAAAATTATTTAAAATACTTTTTTAACTCACTTAGAAGAGATTTTTATACTGAAGAAAATAGACTTTGGTTTGATTCAATAAGTCGTTTAGTTTTTTCTTGCTATCACGCCCGCCAATCTAGAAAAACCGTGAAAACGAAAACTGGAGAAAACGTGCTTCAAAATTTTCAATTGGAGGAAATATCAATCGCTTCTCTGCTTTGGGCCTTGTATCTTCGAAAATATTTACAATCGGCCTTTGTAACTTAGTAGATGTATTCTTGGATAGTTTATCTATCGATTTAAGCAATAAAAAAACGATTTTTTGGACCTTCTAATTCAGGCTGCCGCCTTAAGGATGGAATGCAAATAAAATCCTTCGAGGCCTACGAGTGCGAGCTAACTGATAAAGTGTACTATTAAAAAATAGGGTGCACACCGACACGGGCTGATGGCCGAACATCACAAACTTTGTATGAACGTGCCATTCTTTCATGCCTTTGGTATGGTAATGGGTGAATTCGGTAGTATTCAGACAGGCACGACGATCGTTCTCGAAGCACCCTCGTACAATCCGATACTTACGATCGAGGCCATTATGAGGGAAAAGTGCACGGTGGCTTATGGAACTCCGACGATGTGGGTAAGAGTTTTGAGGAGTAGAGGATTGGTCTTTTTTTCCAAAATAATTTTGCATACTACAAAAATTCGCATATCGTTTGTAGATTAATTTAATGGACGCTCGTCAGAAGATGCAAGCACCGATTGATACACTTCGTTCGGGTATTACCGGCGGAGCCATAATCTCACCGGAAATTGTGAGAAGGATTAAGAACGAACTTCGTTGCGATAGAATTCAAGTAAGATATTCGAAAAACGGTAATTGCCAAATCGTAGTTTTTCGAAGAATTACCGTGGAAATAGTTCGACAAAGCTCGAGGAGCACGGTTTACTTTAATTCATCCCTGTTTAGATAAAGGCAAAAAACAAATATTATTTATTTATTTATCGGACACATCTCGAATCGCGCAGAGTAGAGTAAAAATAGAGTTTCATTGAAATAAAATTCACTATTCTACGATCAAATTCGTACACATTAATTTCTCTGTATTTTATCAATTTGGATACGAGAACGGAACAATTTGAACTTCTTATTCGCATGGCCATTTCTACATATTGGATAAGACGGGGATGCACTTTTATAGCTGGAGAACATGTGAAACAATGTGCTTCTTGTCTTCGTGCACCAAACGTTAATTCATTTTGCATGACAAACTATATATATACAGGGTGTCCCTCTTTTCTCTGTCGACCGAAATAACTCGGTAACTATCGGGGTCATAGAAAAATGTTCCTGACAAAAGTTGTACCGTGTGAAGGGGACCATCAAATGCGACCAATTTTTTTTTAATCTCAGTGAAGGCGTTGACGCACAGTGAAGGTTGCCTCCACGTTTTTAAGTGGACATGGTACATTTTTTTCAATCATCTTGTGGAGCACCTCAAGCCGCACAAAACACATTTGGGGGTCAAAGTCGTTCAAGGTCATTCAAGGTCAGTATCGATGATACAAATCTAAATATCTCGGATCACTACCAAATATTTGGTTGTGATCCAAGATATTTCGATTTGTATTTCATTTTAATAGGTGTTCTAAATGACCTTGAACGAGTTTAACCCCCTAATGTTTCTTATGCGGCTTACGATGCCCCACAAGATAGTTGCAAAAAATGTACCATTCCATTTTAAAGAGTGGAGGTGATCTTCACTGTGAATCAGCGCCTCCAGCGAAATAAAAAAAAGTTGGTCACATTTGATGGCCCCCTTCACACCGTTCAACTTTTGTCTGGAACATTTTTTTGTGACGTCGATAATTACCGAGTTATTTCGGGTGGCAGAGATAAGAGGGACACCCTGTATATATATATACAGATTTGTTTTCTTTCCAGACCAAATTAATTTTCTTTTATTTTATACACTCGAACCAAATAAATTCGTATTCCTTTGTAGGAAATGAAGCGTCGTAAATTCCCCGGGTTCGTCTATCGTTCAACGTTTCGCATTAATTACGAGTATGTTAATCGAATAAATTAACGTCCTAACGACGAACAAACGGACGCTACAAACTTTCTCGTGACTTCTCTATATAGAACAAGGTACATAGGTGAACCCTCGAACGAGGAGAGAGGTCGATGACTTCGGGGCCATTCATCCCTATCTATGCACATATCTCGGGATACATATACCCTTCGAGAGGTCGGCAGGGCTCATGTGCATATCCACCCCGTACATACACTAGGCTAAAGAATTAGAGGATATTGAAAAAGTTCGCCAATTTTAGGGTCACTTTTAAATAGCTGTAACTCCTCGAAAAATGGTCGTTCAGCAAAATAAAAAAAAGCAAATTGAAGGTGTGAATCTCTAGTTTTGAGATCTTGAGCTCAAACATTTTTCACATCAACCAATTTTTAGTAGCCATCAAAAAACCAAGGTAAAAAAATTTTTCAAAATGTTTGCTCATCTTTCACCGTCTGCACGGACTTTAATACATTTCTTTGAATGATCGGATTAAAAGGATCGTCTAGCAGGATTCTTCCTCTTTAATTTAAGCGGTGGCCGAGCTCTGTACGATTTTTTCTCGCTGAGTTATCGATGTTCAAAGCAAAAATGACACTTTTGACTTTGATGACTGATTACTCAGAGACTAATGGTCGCACAGAAAAAAAACCAGAGGGTTTTGGAAACTTTTAAGTATTCTGTATAAGATGCTTTTATCATTTTTTATCAAGATTTTTTAATGCGGGAAAGTGGATTTAAAAAAACGTGAAAAATGGCATATTTACGAATATTCTTTTAACTAAGGATTATTTTACCAATATCGAATAGATAAAAAAAAAAAATCGGTTTTTTATGACCTCAAAGTATTCTAAAAAAGCCCTCAAAAGTTTAAACCCCTGCTATTTCCTTTCATTGTGTTCCGCATGATCGAAATTGTGGTTTTTGCCAAAAATCGATTAAAGGCTAAATCTACCACCTTTTATTCGTCTTTTGAGAATCACATTCTTTTTTTTGCACTGATCCGAATTTCCGGTGCTAAAAAATGTTGATTGTTGAACAACGGGAATAATTTTTTGTTTAATGAAGAAAAAAAATTAAATAAAAAAAAATGTTTTTTGACAAAGAAAAATTAATTTAAAAAAATCGAATAAAAATTGTTAGATTTTTTTTTATGGCCTTGAACGTTTTTCATGCTACGACGAGCGATTGGAGTTGTTGGAATTTACAGTTCTTTGAATGTGTGCGTGTGTACAATTTACATCGCTACGATACGATACGACACCCTACGCACACGTCCCACGATCAGTAGATCAAGATTTTTTTTATAAACATTTTATTCACCACCAGCATTAGCGTAACCTAAAACGTACCACGTAGAGGTTGCTCGGTTGGATTTACGCTTCTTTGTGTGTGTTCCACACGCACACATTCAAAGAACTGTGAATTCCAACAACTCCAATCGGTCATCGTAACATTAAAAACGTTCAGCGCTTTAAAAAAAATCTAACATTTTTTTTTTCGATTTTTTATAATTAATTTTTTTTTGTAAAAAAAGAACTTTTTCAATTAATTTTTTTTTTCATTAAACCAAAATTTGTTCCCGTTGTTCAACGATCAACATTTTTCAGCACCGGAAATTCGGATCAGTGCCAAAAAAAATTGTGATACACAAAAGACGAATAAAAGGTGGTAGCCTTTAATCGATTTTTTGGCAAAAACCACAATTTCGATCATTCGGAACACAATGAAACAAAAAAAAATCGCAGGGGTTTAAACTTTTGGGGGCTTTTCAGGATACTTTGACGTCATAAAAAAACCGCATTTATAAAAATTCTATTCGATATTGGCAAAATAATCTTTAGTTGAAAGAATATTCGTAAATATGCCATTTTTTACGTTTTTTTAAATCCATTTTTCCGCATAAAAAAAATCTTGATAAAAAATGATGAAAGCATCTTATAGAGAATACTTCAAAATTTCCAAAACCTTCTGGTTTTTTTCTGTGCGACCATTATTCTCCGAGTAATCAGTCATCAAAGTCAAAAGTGTCATTTTTGCTTTGAACATCGATAACACAGCGAGAAAAAATCGTACAGAGCTCTCCCACCGCTCGACGATCCTTTTAATCCGATCATTCAAACAGAATTATTAAAGTCCGTGCAGACTGTGAAATATGAGCAAAAATTTTGAATTTATTTTTTACTTTGGTTTTTTGATGGCTACTAAAAATTGGCTGATGCGAAAAATGTTTGAGCTCAAGATCTTAAAACTAGAGATTCACACCTTCAATTTGCTTTTTTTATTTTGCTGTACCATTTTTCGAGGAGTTACAGCTATTTGAAAATGGTCCTAAAATTGGCAGACTTTTTCAATATCCTTTAATTTTTTTGCCTAGTGTATATATATAAATGTATATACGTTTTGACATATTTTGCCAGCAGCCTCTCCAATTGTCTCTCTTTCTCTTTGAATATAAAAATTTCCTTTCTGCCGGACTTTGGTCGATCACTCGCTTGTAAATGAGATTCCGAACGATTGAGTCTTTCTTAATCTTTTCGCAGTGTGCCAAGATGAGTAGTAATGTTTTCCTCCTCACTGGATTGCCAAACGACCTTTTTTCTTTTATTTAAATTCA
Source organism: Ophion obscuratus (assembly GCA_964007375.1). Taxonomy (NCBI): domain Eukaryota; kingdom Metazoa; phylum Arthropoda; class Insecta; order Hymenoptera; family Ichneumonidae; genus Ophion; species Ophion obscuratus. The sequence goes on along the minus strand of OZ023321.1, from coordinate 31,236,599 downwards.
AAGGATCTATTATAAACACGGGAAGCAATTAGCATTCAATTGATCTGATCTTACGGATTTGAAAATTGTCATTTATCGTCGATTAATTTGAAAACGGTCGGACGATGCTTCGAAAGAGATCTTTTTGAATAAACGTGCGAATGAAATTTATCGGAAGCGTCTAAGTGATGAGAGTATCTTTCACTAGGGTATTTTATTTTTTATGAACGAAAATAGAATCGATAGTTTGAGCCTGAATGATCCTAAATTAAAATGTTTTTAACTGTATCGCAGAATATTTACGGGCTGACGGAAACGACCGCCATCGTGTTTCAATCATTGCGAAATGAAAGTCCCGAATTGACTGAGAACACAGTGGGTCATCTCACGGGTCATCTGGAAGTAATGGTAAATATAATTTCGGCAATTTTCAGCTGTGGTATCTTTGCTTCTGACGAGGGCAAGAAAATATCTTTTACAATATGAAAACAGTGTTGAGATAAACAATATTTTTCAAAAGTCGTATCAATCGATATTGCAGATATTTATCATTCTCATTTTAAGTTTTATAAATAATATTGTGAACCTAGAAAAAAATGTTACAACTTTCTTACGCAATTTATTGCTGGGCTGGATAAATCTTTCATCTGCGTGTTAATCCCAAAAATCTGTCAACGTTTCTCCAGTGATGGAGCAATATTTTTTGATACATTATTTTTTCATTTACAATTTTAAAAAAATGCTCGCCGAAGGTCGTCGATGAAAGTGGATCTCCGGTCCCCTTTGACACACCGGGAGAATTATGGGTCAGGGGCTACAGTACGATGATGAAGTATTGGGCCGACGAAGATAACACGAGGAAGGCAATGACGGACGACGGCTGGTTAAAAACTGGAGATCAATTTATCTTACAACCCAATGGATATGGACAAATCGTCGGGAGACTCAAAGATATAATCATCCGTGGAGGCGAAAACATTTTTCCAAAAGTATGCGACCGACTCAACATTTCCATTGTTTCTTTTTTGCGCAGCTTAATTTTTCCGCAAACGTCGAGACAAAGCATTTATAATAATATGCACTCCAAAGTAAATTGCATTGATAACCCCAGAGACAAATTGAAATTCTTATTTGGTCGTGCATGATGCATAATCGTTTGGTAATGAAAAAAAAAAAAAAAAATACAATTCTAAAAAATATTGGAACTTTTCGATATCGTGCTGAATTTTTTTCGTCAAATATCTTAAGTCAGAAATGGTCAAACTCGAAATTTTACCAAGTGACGAAATGTCTTATTACAGACATTACAGTTCTTTTCATCGCCCACCAATTTGAATAAATTCGGTCAAACGTGGCATGCTTGCGAACATTTTTTAAACGGGTCTTCTCACTTTAGACGCGCTAAAAAAGGCTATTTTCATGAATTTTTTTGGTAGGTTTATACGAGGTGTGCAACTAAGTTTCCGGGTTTCACAAATGGGTGGCGCTAGCGACACATGTAGTCGGCATACAGGTCTGAAATTGGGTGTCTTTATAGCTGTCTCTATCTGTTGAGAATACCCAGTCGTAATACAAACAAATATCGCAACACAACGACCATTTTTCTAACCTCGAAAATGTCAAAGTTTGTGCCAAATAAACAGCATTTGCGGGAAGCATTGCTTTTCCGCTTCAACCTAAAAAAAAAAAAACATTAGCTGAAGCACGTCGGTTACTTGAGGAGGCCTACGGCGAACACATATCGTCAAAAACAACGTGTGAAGATTGGTTCAAGCGGTTCAGAAGTGGCGATTTTGAGACTGGGGACAAGGAGCGCTCGGGAAGACCGCAAACATTCGCGGACGCTGATCTGCAAGCGTTATTGGATGAAAATGACACTCAAACAGAAGATTAACTTGCCGAGGCATTAAGGTATTCCTTTCACGAACCCGAATTTTTAACGATTAGCTGATTTTCGTCGATAATTAAGTAAAAATACATCCTAGTATACTGGTAAAACTTCAAGCGAAGTTACCGAACTTTTAACGAAAAATTACGACTTCAAAAATCGTCGCTTTTATACGGCGGTGTATGGAGATTATACGCTGGCCACATTTTTATCTAATAATTTATACACTAAATAACTCTAGACGCCTGATATAAACTGCTCACGCGTGTAAAAAAATCTAAAGATTCCGTAACGACAATAAAAACAGGGGATCACCGAATGTTTAACGAAAATATTAATGATAAAACTTAGAAAAATGTGATTAGTGGAATTTTCGTACCCGCGACTTTTCAGAGAAAATGTAAAAATGTTTAAATCTATTAAATTTGCGCGAAAATTTTCATTCCAGTTTATCGTTGGGTATGATAATTGGTTGTGACTTATTTTTATTACGCGCCACTTAATTTAAACAATGATTCGCAAGGGCCATCCTCATGCCCCCACAAAATACGGCCCTCCGCGAAAGGAATACCTTAAATGTGACTCGGCAATGTATTTAGAAATGTTTGCACGCCATGGGAAAATTTCATAAGGAAGGAAAGTAGGTGCCGCATAAGTTGACTGAGATACAAATGGAAAATCGAAAAGCCACTTCCGAAATTTTGCTTTTGCGGCAGAACAGAAAGAGTTTCTGCATCGAATTGTTACTGGCGATGAAAATGGATATATTTCGAGAATCCTAAACCCAGAAAATCGTGACTTTCACTTGGCGAAGTGTCAACATCGATGGAACGGCCAAATCGCTTCGGAAAAAAGACAATGCTTTGCGTTTGGTGGGACCAGAAAGGAATCGTGTACTATAAGCTGCTGAAACCGGGCGAAACTGTCAATGGGCGTCGCTACCCACAACAACTAATCAATTTGAACCACGCATTGCTCGAAAAACGGCCAGAATGGGCGCACGAGACACGAACGTGTGATATTGCAGCACGACAACGTTCCGTGCCATCGCAGTTTCATCGTCCAGGGCACCATAAAAACACTGTAATCGGATCTGCTACCGCACCCGCCGTATTCGCCAGACCAGGCCCCTTCAGACTATCACTTGTTCCGGTCGATGGCGCATGTCTTGGGTGGGCTACACGTGGCCAATTACGATGCAGTACAAAAATTGGTTCGACCAATGGTTTCATTCCAAAGACGCGTTTTTTTTTTTCGTCGCGGTATTTATGTATTGCCAGAGAGATGGCAAAAATGTGTAAATAGCGAGGGACAATACTTCGAATGAACTATTTTTTGTATTTGTCTTGAAATTTGCGATTTTTTATTGGTCAAAAAAACCCGGAAACTTAGTTGCGCACCTATCATAGATATTGATGTAAAAGTTGTTACACTTAAAAAATACACTTTCGAAATACATAAAGCAAATCTATATATTTAATTCATTATTTATAGACGAAAATGGGAGTTTAAAAAAATCCTAAAAAAATTGTAGGCATGCGCTGTTGATGAAATCTCGGAGATGGATCATCCGAAACAAAAAATTCAAACGGTGCTCGATTCAGCATGTTAATGACTAGAGCGCTTATCTTACGATTTTGATAGATACAAAAATAAGAAAATAGCGGACATTTTTCGAGAAAAAAACTTGTTTTTTTTCACCGTTTTTGGTAAAAAATCAGTAAATATCAACATTAAAAGAAATCCTTGATATGCGCTATAGCTATAGTTGTAAAGAATGTGTGGTTAAAATTTCACAAGGATCGGTTTAGTAGTTTCGAAGATTTTATCAACAAGCCGTCGAAAAACGTTGTTTCGAGAAAAACGCGATTAAATTTTGTTTGGGTTACATAAATACATGAATTTTTTATGTATTTGGAAAGTTCATTTATTAAGTGTAACAACTTTTATATCAATATCTATAATATAAGTCTTTCAAAAAAAAAAAAAAAAAAAAAAAAAAAAAAAAAAAAAAAAAAAAAAAATCATGAAAATAGCCTTTTTAGCCTCAAAAGTGAGAAGACTTCTTAATTTTAAATATAACATCTGAGCAATTCCTGACGATTCCTTGTTTTTTTTTCTCTGCCAAGGAAATTGAGTGCTTTTTGGAGACTCATCCGGAAGTGCGAGAGGCTCAAGCTTTCGGTGTTCACGACGACGTCTACGGCGAAGAGATTTGCGCGTGCGTTCGTCTCAGTGAGAATTCGAAGCTTACGAAGAACGAGCTCCGAGCATTCGGTAAAGGCAAAATTTCTCATTTCAAGATACCACGTTACATCGAATTTGTCGACGATTTTCCGAGGACCGCCAGTGGCAAAATACAAAAAATGAAAATGCTGCAAGAACTGGAAGATCGCGGCGTTGTACCGAAAAAACCGAGTGAAAAGTGACGAATTCGTTCGGTACGGTGGTGTTAATAAGAGTTTGGTCATCTTCAGTGTTCATTTTTCTGGGTGCACTTCCCGAAATTTGAACATCACTGTACGATTATCAATTACGGAATGGTCAATGGCAATAATTGTGATGCAACAAACTGTAATGTTACAAATATATATATGTTTATTACTATTTCAATAATTATTGTACGGGTTTTTATCTTCAACGCTTTCGAGGTCCCGTTATTCTCAGAATTTCACTGAGCCCACTTTTTTCAAATGCCTCGAGAATTGCGAATAAAATTTGTAACATCAAAATATTTTTAAAACACGAAATTTTTTGTTATTGCAATATATAACATTTTTAAATTATTCAAACTCTATTGGTTTATTCCAAAAAAATGTACGATGCTTGTGCACATTTTGTAAACCGTGTAGTAACATTTCTGACGAAAAGTTTTATGCGATAACTTGTAGTCTATAAAAAATTAAAAATGTCTCGAATCTCTATGAAATTTCATTTTTCCTGGGAACCACACGTGGAACTAGATTTGAAACAGAATGTTTTTGTTTTTTTCAATTGAACGGTAATCCCCCCGAGAAGCCAAATATAATTAGTGCACAGGTAAAAACAAGTTGATCTCCACATGGCAGAATTTCCGTTACGCGTTGGATGTCTTTTTTATTACTAATTAACGGACAAACGTTGATTGGTCGTGACGACTGCGACAACTTGATCATGGTCGACGTTGCGTGAATCGCGTACAAAAAGAAAAAAATATGTTCGTTATAAAAGGTGATCGGACAGGAAATCATTTTCGTGCCCACTCGGATCAATCGTGACAATGTAATCATTAAAAAAAAATAATAAGATACGTATCATATAATGTTATAAGTTACACTCGATCTAGTTGATATCGGTGATGTTCGGTATGAATATATTCCTTCCTTTGCTGACAATAAAAAATGTCTGATGAGAATCTTCTTTTTTTTTCAAGCATTTCATGCTGTGCCATGTAGGACGTTTTTCTCTCAGAAACGAGAGAGAGAGAGAGAGAGAGAGAGAGAGAGAGAGAGAGAGAGAGAGAGAGAGAGAGAGAGAGAGAGAGAGAGAGACAGAGGAAGAGACACAAGAAAAAAATACGTGTCAGAATGGCCGATTTCGAATGACGTGACGATGACTACGAGACCGACTCGTGATGTCTCGATTCGGTGCACGGGCCCGTGCTGTCGTCGGCACAGGCACATGTTCTTCCACCGAGTCCATCAGGCAAGCACAATTGATCCTTGTGGCATCGACCGTTCTCGTACTGGCATACATTCGATACTGCAAGCATTTAAAGTTCCTTCATTAATCAGTTAATCCCTCATACAATCCAGTTCTCATACCTTCTATTCCTCCAATCAGCAATTATCCTTGTGAATTTATAAATTTAATTAACGGGCTACATCTACCTAGGTGGGTGAAAAAATTTCATTTTCCAGAAATATTTTTATTCGATGGTATCACCTTTTAGCAATATTCCCCGAAAAATTCATTGAAATATTCCTAAAATCGAATGAGCTGAAGCTCCTAACAGTTGGCCGGGCGCACGGTAGCTGCACGATACTTAAAACTTTCAACGCGTTTTTCTCGAAATACTGTTTTCAAGGTCAATGGACATATCTCGAGAACCACTCGATGGATTGGTTTCAAATTTACAGGAGGTACGGTGAGACACATTTAAAGGTCGTTGACGATCTCACTGTTTCAAAATCGATCTTCATTTTTCAATAGTTACGTAAAAATGACGACTTTTTAAATAGATTTTGCATGGCTCGAGGTTCGATTCGTCACAACGTTGTTAAAAAGAAAAGGTTTTTAGAAATCAACGATCGTCAACGACTTGTATTTATTGTTAACCTGAATAACCTGTTTGGGTTTAAGATTTCAGATGGACCGTTTAAGCTGGACAGTGTCCACCGTCAAACGTCGCGATTTTTTTTTTTTTTTTTCATCATTCCCCCGTGGCCACGTTTTTATTGTTTTTCCGTATTTTTGGTGGTTCTTTTTTAAAGGCTTTCAATATATGTAGCTTTGTGTTTAAAAAAATGAATTCTTTCAGCAAGCGTTATCCAGAAAAAATGTAGAGTTTGGCAATATTTTCGGGTCCCTAGGTAGATGCAGCCTCTTAATGAATCATTCATTAATTCCTGATCAAATAAATCCTTTCATTGTAGTGCAATTTCGACGGTGTTGAATAGTTTTTGTTTTGGGATGGGTCGACAGATGGAATTTTATTGAGTTTCATCCTGACGCAATATTTTTCAGTGCAGGTCTAAAAAAATGGTGCATACCTCTGGGGCAATATTCCGGCACGGCTACGATGCCGTACAATTTCCCGCTGCCACCTGGCGGTATATTTATCTCCTTGTGCCTCTCACCGGTGCTCTTTGTCGCGACTTCGATCTTGTGCCTGCAATTGGAATCGAATTGAATATTTCTTCGTACTGAAGATCGTCGTTGCACGTTCGCACGTTTCATTTGTAAAAAGGGCAAGGGATTTGTTTGAGAAGGGCTTCGTTTGAAAAATCATTTACGTTTTCCAGTCGGTCCAATAGTAGTGAGTTTGCGAGATGGCGAGGCCGAACGGATAGGAAAGTTCCTTGGCAACGACGTGTATTTGTCTCGTGTCGATCGGCGTGCAGCCTGAAATAGTACATTCATTCGATGAGTTGCACGTATGTGCTGCAATAGCGGGAAAAAGTTTCCCGCGTAACATATGGTAGAATCTAGGGACATTGTACGTTGAGTGGTGAACTGATTGTCATTCTGACCCTGCTTCAAATTTTATCTTTTTTGTAATCATATTTCGGAAAAAGGGTAATTTTGTGTCTTTTTTTTACCTCCCGTGCAGAAATTTTGACCGGGATACCCTATGTCCGATCAAATCCCGATCAGGATTTGTCATGGATTCCCCAAAACCGGTATCCCGGTTAGAATCCAAGTTGCATCGGTATCGGCATATGTACGACGACGATGGCATCATTTTGAAAATTTTGGCGTCACGTGTATTTTCTGTATTACTATGGAATTCCTATCTATAGATAGGAATTTCTGTCTATAGACTCCTATCTATAAAATTCCTATCTATAGATAGGAATTACATAGTAATACCGAAAATACACGTGATGCCAAAATTTTCAAAATTATGCCATCGTCGTCGTACATATTTCGACACTGATGCAAGTTGGATTCTAACCGGGATACCGGTTTTGGGGAATAAGTCTCTGTTTATACCCACCGACATGTCGGTGGGTATAAACATGTATTTCAGACAAATTAAAATCAAATTCACACTGATTAGATTAGAATTTACACCAACCGTGAGTTCTTACGTATTTGGAGAGAAAACATTTCGTCGAGGCAAAGAAATTTTTGCAAAAAAGGTTGTGAGTTTCAAATATTACATTATAAATATGAAAAAAATCACAAAATGAGTTGTGAATTTCCTCAAGTTGAAGAAAATACAAATCGAATTCACGACAGTTATATGAAAATTTACACCACAAGTGTAAACGTATTTTGAGAGAAAACATTGTGTTGAGGCAAAGAAATGTTCGCACAAAAAGTTAAGTGCAAAAATTTATTTGCCTCGAGGCAATGTTTTCTCTCAAAATACGTACGAACTCACTTTTGGCGCAAATTTTAATCTAATCATTTTGAATTTGATTTTAATTTGTCTTAAATACGAAAAAATCACAACTAATTTTGTGAATTTTATTGTATTTATAATTTCTTGTCAATACATTTGCATTCACAGATTTCGATGTGAATTTTTTTTAATTCACATCAAAATCTTGCGATGAGCGCGATCTGCCATTTGAATCTTTGGACAAATTTTTTTTGATAGTTTAATGCACCAAAACTTTATAAATTTTATTTATTTTTATAATAAATTTAACATGTCATTCCATTTTTGACATTTTATTTCAGCCTGTATTCACACGTGATCCTTCCCAGATTCCTCAATGATTCCATGGGGAATCTATTTAGAGTCATTAAAGGATCCGGTTCTGGATCCCTAATGGAATCCAGTTTACGGATCTTACATTTAGTCTTCGAATCTGATCCGATATCGGACTAGATCCCAACTGGGAGCCTGGGATACAAGTCAGAATCCAGCTGTATCCCTGCCAAAATTTCTGCACGGGCTCATTTGGATAATAATAATCTCTGCTGTGTGGTTTAGAAAAATATTTACCGCGATATGTGAAAAGTTGTGAACTTCGATATTAAAATAGCTAAAGTTAGAAACGGTGAAGATTCGCGAAATTTCATAAACAGTCACAACAGTTCTTTTCACTAACTGTGAATTTTAATAAATCCTGTCGACCGAGTTGGTTGTTTGTTAGAGTAAGAATCTTACTTATCGTGAACGTTCCAGCATCGGCCCAGCACAATTCGTCGGTCGCCCAATCGATCGCCAACGAATTTGGCAACTTGACGATATCATCGCGCAGAAAAATGTCTCGTCCCGAGCCATCCTCGTTCGACCATTCCAATTTCGGGGCCAGCCGATTCCAGTCGGACCAGAATATTTTTCTGCAGTCAACAGACGAGCCATGTTACAGTCACATGTGCTTTTAAACACCTTGCGCCATTCGAATACTAATAACTAACGAAATTTACGGAAGCATCAGATACTGTTTTTTTCTGCGTTGCAAGTGTCAAAATTGTTGCTACTTTTCAGGAGTGACGTAAAAAAAAAGTTGCATACCCTCGGTAAGGATGAACGGCGATTCCTCGTGGATTCACGAGACCATTCGACACGAGAACTTTGCGTTTTTTCGTCTCTATATTGGCGACCTCGACTGTCGCCTTGCCCGAATCGGTCCAGAATATATTTCTCGATACCCAATCAATCGAGAGACCTTCGGCGCTGCTTACATCGCTCACGAAAGTTTCCACGTTTGTACCATTGTAATGCATGCTCGTTATTCTGTTGCCTATACAAATTCAAGCAATTAAAACTCGCGAAAACAAAAAAGCATAACTCAAATAAACGGAATTGTGGCAGGTGAATACGTGAGTACTTTTTTTTACCGATTATTGTCACTTGAAAATCATATAATAATTTATATTGGGGAGGGAAAAGGCCAAAAAACCTTTAAGAAACTCAAGGGTCGTTCTCACTTCAATTCTCTCCAAAACAAATTATTATATGATTTAATAAATATCTATAATCTGAAAAAATGATCAATTACCAATGTCAACGTTTTTTGCTTCTAAAGTGAAAACTATTTTTTAAAAAGATGATTGCCTTTTTTTATTTCTTTCAAAAAATTCTCTAGAATAGCCCATAACCCATTGTATGATTTTTAAGACTAGTCTCATCGTGGGCCCATTTTTTTCTATTTCGAATTAATAATTTTTTTTGACAAGATTTTTATCATTTTAATCTCAAATAATGCTATTAATGATTTTGTCATTTCCAATCCGACTTCGACAGGCCTGAAACGGGTTTTTTTAGTTTGTGCTGAATTTGACGAAAAAAATAATTTTTAATAAAAATTATTTTTTTTCCGTTAAATAATTTTGAATAAAGACTATTTTTTCCCGTTAAATTTAGCGCAATTTAAAAATAAACCTGTCGAAGCCGAATTGGAAATGATAAAATCATGAATAGCATTATTGGAGATTAAAAAGATAAAACTCGTCTACAAAATATGATTAATTCGAAAACAATAGTAAGAAAAATGGGCCCACGATGAGACTTAAAAATCATAGAATGGGTCTCTATTTTACTCTATTTTAGAGAATTTTTTTAAAGAAGTAAAAAACGGCAATTATCTGTGAAAAAAAAGAGTTTTCACTTTAGAAGCAAACAAAAACGTTGACATTGATAATTGATAAATTTTACATATGTTTTAACGAAAGTATGCTTCAAAATGAAAACAGTTATATTGCGATATTTGTCAATATCTCAATTAGTTCCGGAGTTATCAGCGTTTAAACATTTTCAAAACTTCCGAAATCGACATTTTTTGATAAATTATAACTCCTGAAAGAGAAGAGATGAAAATCTAAAAATTGGTGTGATTACTTCTTTCATGGGGTACAATTTTACAAAAAAAGTCAGGAAAATAAAAAATGGTCGGTGCCACGGGCTAAGTGTAATCGAGTGGAATATCCCGCATATATAAGTATGTATATGTATATTACCAGCAATGTCACTCGAATAAGCTTTTCCATTGAGGCAATCGATGTCAAGTCCAATTGCCATTTGACTGTAGGCAATATTGATGGGCGCGCCGGTATTCACGACAGTCGGGAAAAATGGAATCCTGTGGGCGGCCATTCCCTGATTGACGAGGAGGAAATTTGATTCGTGTCTCGGTCTCGATCGGCAAACCGTGCCATCGCCGATAAAGCCTTCGTTGCAAATGCAGGCATATTGCTGATCTCTGGTTGGTACGCAGCTCGCGTCCTCCGAGCAAAGATCGGGATCTTGTATGCACGAGGTGTACGGCATGCAATTGTAACCGTCACCGTAGGAACCCTTGAACAGAAGAGTGTATCAATGCACAGCAATAACTTTGATCGTTCCTAATTATTTGAAATAAAAATTATATATATATATATGAGAGTGCCGAAAAGAAACTATTTTTTTGCAATTCCTACACCATCAGAAAACATTATTAGGCATAACAAAAATTATGCCGACTTTGAGCTCCCGTAGCACTCGATTGTATTCCGCGCCTCTTCCGCGATATCAAATCGTAGTACCCCCACTTCGTGCCAGTAATCTCACACAATTCAACGTTTATACCGTCAACTTTTTACGGTTGCTAAGGTATCCATGGTTTGGTTGCGCTCGTGTCATTCTTCTATTGTGTGCCGGTATAACAACACACATGTCAGAACAGAAAATGGGAAAGTCCAAAGAAAGGAAAAGAAAATATTCCTCAGAAAGTGATAATGAAGATGAACATATAATGAAGACTCTAAAACGGATAAAAAAGAAAATCAAGAGACGTCAGAGAATCCGGAAAGAAGAACGATGTGAGTGAAGAGCTGTAGACGAGCACTGCCGCCCGTAGGAAACTTTTCTTATGTCTCATGCAGTGGCTCAGTCTGGTAGCCCGGATGGGTGATACCCATTCGGGGAGATATTTCTCATACCAATCACCCCAAGCCGACCTTGCATAAATATTTTATGCACGGTGAGATATTCTCAGGCGCATATATGAAGGGTCATCACAGCAGTTGTTTTGCCAACCGCTGAGGAAACGGAGGGAAGGAAGATGCCCCCCGTAACCTTCGACGGGGCCATTGCCAATCAAATCGAGATTTATCTTGTTCATGAACTTTAGTATGAACCACTGGAAATAATTACTATTGCATAGGTAAAATCAACAGCACCGAAGCAAGCGCTGAGGAACTCGAGCAATCCTTAACGATCACGGAAAATCAAAGGGTCCGATCGATCAACGAGAGTTCGGAGATATTCCGCGACCGGAGTACGACACCGACACAAATTTCGAAGGAAATCATAGTCCAAAAGAAAAACCACGACTCAACTACAGCGATGGAACCGTTGCAATCTATACCGACCATATCGGTCTGGAAAACGAAAACCTAGATATGATAATCAATTATAAAAATTCGAAGGAAGAAGAATACCTTAAAAGCGAACTGGTGGAGGTCCTCGGGAAGAGATTAGATGAAGAAAATAGTCTGGGTCCACCCATTTACAAAGAAATTGCGGTCCAGTAGACTGAAATAATCCAAAAAGGACTACCAAAGGATATGAGAGACCATTTGATAAAACAAAACACACCACCAGAAAACTGTAAACAAATTGCTCCACCAAAACTGAATCCGGAAGTTAAGGCCTCGATCTCGGAAATGATAGCGAAAAGAGGTGATCATATTATGGAAAAACATTGAAAGATTGCCGCTAGTCTCAGTATTTGAGCAAAAGCCTTTTCCGTTATTACAAGATCCAATTTCGACGGAAAAATAGAATTGTTCGAAAAACTTGGAAATTTAGGGAAGTTACTGGCAGATTTACAACACGATGAGACCGTAGTCAGAAAGACGCTTCTGCAGTCAAGCCTCAACGAATCGATGCGAGAAATGCTAAATGCAATCCGACCAGACGACATGCTATTTGGCCAGAAACTGGAAGAACAGTTAAAACTGGCAAAAACTCTCGAGCGATCCAGCAAGGAATTAAAAGCAACTCCAAAAGTACAAATCCAAAGGACTCAAAAAAACTTCAAAGGCCCGCAACGTCGACAACAAATGCGGAATCCGCGATTAATGCCGAGTACACAGAAACCAGCTCTGCGGCAGTCCAACTCTCAAGCGGGCCAACATCACAAGAAAAATACATTTCGAAAAAATTACAACTCCCACAAACGCCACTACTACAATCTGTGAGTACCATCGCAGGGAGATTGAAACGCTTCAAATCTAATTGGAAAAAGATAACCACCGATCCTATCATTTTAAAATGGACCCAAGGAGTCCAAATTCCGTTCGGCTCTAAACCGAGGCAAGCAAGACCTCCTCTGGATACCCAATGGTCAAACAAAGAGAAAGAATTGATTAACTCACAAATAAGTCTACTGCTGGATAAAAGGGCCATTCAGAAATGCGGGATGATAGCCAATCAATTTATCTCAAACATATTTTTGGCTCCAAAACCGGACGGATCTTTCCGGTTAATTCTCAACCTAAAAAAAACTGAATGAATTTATTAAAACTGATCACTTTAAATTAGAAGATCGCAAAATAGCCACGAAATAAATTAACCCAAACTGTTTCATGGTCACCTTAGATCTTCAGGATGCTTATTATCTGGTTCCCATGACAGACTCGGATAAAAAATTCTTGCGATTTAATTTTAACGGAATTACTTATGAGTTCAACTGTCTCCCTTTTGGATTGAACATAGCTGCGTGGATTTTTACAAAACTCATGAAACCAGTTCTCACAAATTTACGGAAAAGAAACTATTTGTCTGTACTATATCCTGATGATATTTTGCTATTCGGAGATTCATATGAGAAATGCATGAAGAACATGGAAAATACGGCCTCGCTTCGAAAGATATTGGTCTTCATAATCAACGCAGAGAAAAGTGTGTTCATTCCTTTGAGACGTTGTAAATTTCTTGGATTCATTTATGATTCCGAGCTAATGGCTATCGAACTCCCCAAACTAAAATCAACCAAAATCAAGGAAAGTGTAAAAAAACAGCGATAAAAAATATTGTCGCATAAGAGAATTAGCTGAACTAATAGGGAAACTTGGAGTCTGTTGTTTTGCAACAAAATATGGATGGGCTCACGTAAAGGACCTTGAACGTGAGAAATACAAAGCACTACTGGCAAATAACGATAATTATGACAGCCTAGTGAATTTACCAGAAACGTTAAGAGAAGACTTCGATTGGTGGCGAAGAAATATAATTGGAACCTTCGGTGGAATTAAAAGCCCTAACTGTACACTTGGAATTTTTTCAGACGCATCCCTCTCAGGCTGGGGAGCTTACTGCAATAACGAGAGAGCCCACGGGTTTTGGGGTGCCGAAGAAGGAGGTTGTTACATAAATGAATTGGAACTATTGGCAGCCTTTTTCGGTTTAAAATGCTTCGCTACGAATTGACGATCCTGTAATATTCTACTCCGTATTGACAACACTACGGCAATTCTATACATCAAACATAGAGGAGGGCTACGATTTAGAAATCTTAATAAAGTAACTGAAGATATATGGTCTTGGTGCGAGGAGAGAGATATCTGACTGGTCACATCTTACATGGAATCAGAACTGAATTCTGAAGCAGATTTCGAATCCAGAAGGTTGGAACCCGAAACAGAATTTCAATTAAACGACGAGGCATATGATACAACCTTAGTAGTATTTGGGCTACCCGATATAGATCTTTTTGCATCCTGAGTAAACGCAAAATGTGACAAATACGTATCATGGAAAAAAGATCCGGGAGCTTTCGCGATTGTTGCCTTTACAATTAATTGGAAGCCATATTTTTTTCTACGGATTTCCACCATTCGCAGTGATTTTAAACACTTTGAGGAAAATTGTCAATGAAAAAGCATTCGGGATCATTATAGTTCCACACTGGCCTGCCCAACCCTGGTTCCCTCTATTTCATTCATTGTTAATAAGGAATCCAATTTATTTCGAACCTAATGAAAATTGATTGTGCTCCGTCAATAGGCAAGCTCATCCCTTATGGAAGAAGCTTACGTTGGTTGCCGGGAATATATGCGGAGATCATACGGAACCAAAAATATATCGTCGGAAACTGCGGAATTAATGCTCGCTTCGTTATTAGAGGCATCCATAAAACAATATGATGGCAGTTTGAAGAAATGGTTGAATTTTTGTATATTAAACAGAATAAATCCGTTTGCGGGCACCATCCCTAATGTGTTGACATTTTTAACGGAACAATATAAAAGAGGTGCATCGCACGGTTCTTTAAATTGCGTACGGTCTGCTATTGCCTTAATTTTAGGACCACATATCGGGCAAGACCCAGAAATTAAAAGGTTTTTCAAAGCAGCAATGAACCTCAAACCCTCAAAACCAAAGTACGATTACACTTGGGATTCCAAAATTATAGAAGACTATATAGCTCGGTTACCCCCCAACGAAAAGTTATCATTGGCAGAATGGCCACGAAAAGTGAGTACCTTATTAGCCCTAACTACGGGGCATAGGATCCAAACATTAGGGTTAATAAAAATCCAAAATATCCGTCTTTTAGAGGAACGGATCGAAATCCGAATTCCGGACAAAATAAAAACATCGGGACTCAATAGGAAACAACCGATCCTCATACTTTCAGTGTTTCGTAACAACAAAGATATTTGTTCGACATCGGCCTTTCAAGCTTATATAGAGAAAACTAAACCGTTGCAAATTAATCATGAAAGAATATGTTTATTTCATTCAAAAAGCCACATGAACCAGTTTCGACTCAAACCATTAGTAGGTGGATCAAAACAATGTTGGATAATTGCGGTATTAACACATTCATATTCACTGCGTACAGTACACGTCACGCATCCACCTCCTCACCAAAGTTAAAAGGAGTAAATATTGTTCTAATTAAAAAAACAGCAGGATGGACCAAGGCATCAAATACATTTACAAACTTTTACAATTTGCCTATTTCAACTAACCCTGATGAATATGCGAAAGCAATATTCTATGATTCGTGAAAAAAATCTTGTAATGTAATTATTAAAATAATTAAAGACGAATGTACCTGTTCTGAGTTTACGCTTATTTTGCTGTAACAAATTTTAAACATCTACCATTTGATCTCGAGGAAGAGGCGCGGAATACAATTCAAAGATTAAACGAACTTACATGTAAGTAAAGTTCTATCTTAATTGTATGAAGCGCCTCTTCCGAAGAGATCAGTCCCACCCTGACCCTTTCTTAATAACCTGTGTTTTAAGCCCTAGAAAGGTTACGGCAAGACTTCGAACAATGACATGAGCGTAACCAAACCACGGATACGTTAGTAACCGTAAAAAGTTGACCGTATAAACGTTGAATTGTGAGATTACTGGCATGAAGTAGGGGTACCACGATTTGATCTCTTCGGAAGAGGCTCTTCATACAATCAAGATAGAACTTCACTTACATGTAAGTTCGTTTAATCTTTGAATAATTTGATTCCCCATTTCATTTGGGCGGAAATTTTAACTGATATTCGCGAAATCCGGCGGAAGATTCTTAAAGCGCGCGCAGCTTTGCAAAACTGAGACTAAATGATCTTGCTACCATTATTTTTTCAACAAATTATAACAATTCGGAAAATGCATGTATTCGTTTTGAAAATGAAGAGTGGTATATATTAAAGAAACTGATTTTAGAAGTTAGGGAGTTCAAAGTTGGTATGGTTTTTTTTTACATCATAATATTGTTTGAAAATGTAAGGGGTATTAACTCTTCATGACTCAGCAACAGGAGAATGAAAAGCAGATAACTTTATAGTAAGTTTTATAAAAAAAAAAAAACACTTAATAATAATATTTTTTTTAAATTCAATCAAGGGACTAGTTATAAGGCAATAAAAGGAGTGTGCCAGACATGTTACATTGTGTCGTAACATTCCTGTGATGTATGAAGCAGTTGTTTTGCTTGTTGTAGCACCAAAGTCATGCCACATTTTTCAGCCACCGTTTGTGATACGCTGGCGAATTTGGATTTTGCAATCTCGCGATGAGTGAACTTTCTACAAACTTTGATCCAACTAACGCCATCTAGTTTGCATGAATTGCACTAAAAACCATAGAACGGTTTGTAGCAGTCATGTGACATTGATTTGAAAAAGGATTAAATGTCGGTATGGGATTTTGTGAGAACTTTAATGGTTTCTTACAGAACTGTCACACGGTGATATAAAGGGTTAATTATTATATACAAAAAATGCCTCGTCTATATACATGTGAATAAAAAAAAAATATATATACAAAAAAATTACAAACAAAATCAAGCAAATATCTTTAGTACGTAACAAATGGTAAGTTGTGTAACTGCAAGCAATTGAAGCCGTGGCTGAATGTTAAAAAAAGTTGTCCATCCATAACTTCTTCTCAAAATAATCGATGACCAAAATTAATTGCAGTGCATACAGAAACGTGTTTTATTTTTATTTAAGGAGTTTTGGGACACTCGACGATATGTTACCATTTGATTTCAATTTATACAGTAAATTCTTTGTCATATACTGAATGCAGCCTCCAAATGTTAAATCAATCGTCGGCACCGCCTCTATCAAGTTTGCAATTAAAGAAACACTTTTTAACATAGGGAGGCTCACCGCTAAATGGCACTTTTACGCACATGTGGAAATGTTAAAAATTTTATGAAAAGTGGTCAAATCACTCAGTACATTATGGCAATTTCGTCTCCTTTTACATTATGACAATTAGTTTCTAATTTCCCTATGTTAAAACATGTTTCTTCAATCGTAAATTTTACAGAAACGGCGCAGGCTATCGATAAACAATTTAAAGGGTGCAGTACGTATATGACGAAGAATTTACTATAAAAATTTGAATTATATGGTAACATATCTCAACTGTCCCGAAACTCCTCAGGGGAGGACACCACTGTACAATTTTCAAAAAATCGTTTTTTGGAAACACTTTAAAAACCTTTTGAACCTTCAAAAATATGATGCATATTCGTTTATAGCTGAAAACACAGTTTTAAAGTGGTTGTCGAGCTATTTTTGAGGTGAGTCTCCGAGTGCTGAAAAGCGCCTTCGGCCATGCCACGCCGATATAGATGCAAGTCTCGACTATTATAAGCCTATAATCTTTGGAGAAAAAGTTACCAACTAAAAAAAGATCTATTTTCTACCGATAGGTGGCCTTAGATTACTGAAAGAAAAAAATCATCAGCTGTAGCGTCTATAAAACCGTTGACTTCAAATACGTTTTTCTCAAAACCATGTTTTTGAAATCGGCACGCAGCCGAACTCGAACAATTTTCGTTCAATCGACTTGAAATTTTAACTGCAGCTTCTTAGATTGCTTTGACAGTTAAGCACGAGCGTTTTTGTCGATTAATTGAAAATTGTATAAAATATTTAACTTTCCATATGAAAATTATGGTCGAAAAAACGATTTCTTTTTCACACTAGTCTCTATTTTTTTGTTTTCATCATTTTTTAATTCCCCCCATACTTGCCTGCTAAAACTAATACAAGCAACGAAAATATTTCACTGTTAGTTCCAGGACTAAATTTACGACAATGCATTTTCTTATTTTTTTTACCTCACATTTTTTATATATTTTATTTTGACCTATTTTAATGTGTACCTAATAAAGCCAAAAAGTGCTTTCGACCATGTATTTTGTTGCTTTCTTAAAAAAATCCGAAAAACGGTCGAAAACGAGCAATTCTGTAAATGCCAATTTTCGACCGTTTTTTTCGGAATTTATTTAAGGGCGTCTTTAAGGGAGGACACCCTTAAGGGCGAGTTTAAGGGTGTCCTCCCTTAACCGCATATAACGGTCAAAAACGCGAGAGCTCAGTCTTCCATTCGGTACATTTACTTTGCTCTTTTTTTAATTCTTTTAGTGTACTGTATTTTATCCGTACACGATTGTTGTACGTTGGACGTTGGACTTCAACGTCCAACGCCCTTCAGTTTCCGTTGGACGTTGAAGGACGACTTACCGGTTCGCAGAGACAAGCATAGTTGGCCGACGTTTGGTTGTAGGCGCAAATTGCGTTGATGCCGCAATTGTTGAGAACGTTGCAGCCGATATTGTCGGCAGTGCACTGTCGCATTCCGTCTCCGTGGAAACCGGCCATGCAGATGCACTTGTGTACCTCGCCACCGGATCTCACGCATTGCCCATTCACGTGGCACTGGGATGGATTTACGGAACAATCGGACACGACGCAACGGCCGTCAACCATGCCGTAACCCGGATTGCAAGCGCATTCGTAACGCGCCCTCGATGGATTGTACGAGCAGCGCTCGTTCTCATCGCAATCAGTTTCGTCCCTGCATCCGTCTAACCGATAAAAAATCGTACCGTGTGAGGGAGGAGTTGACATTTTTTTGTTCACCTCAAACTTGAAGACACGAACGAGAGGGAAGCTTGTATGAAAAGTTACCATTCTGGCGGTCCACACAACCACATAAGACGAAAATTCAATGTTTTCTTTATATCGCAATCGTCGATATTATAGAAGAGAAAAATAGAAAAAATGCACCAAATTTCGAATAACTTTCAAACGGGAATTTGAATAAACGTGTCGCTTTCAATCATACAGAATTGAATGACAATTTCATTATGGTGATCAAGAGTATCGTAGCGGTTGACACGTTGGGGAAAACAGTCTCGCCATTAAGGGGAAGATGCCTTTTGGCGGGGAATTTTTTGCTGATTTTCACGATTTTTTTTAGGAAAGATTTTTACCATCTTCGAGACTTACAAGGAACATCACTTTGGTGTCCTCGTCCGATTTTGTTCAAACTTTTTTATGTGGAAGAGTATAAAAAACTAAGAGACACGTGTTTTTTTTATCGGCGGAAAAACGGTTTTAAGGGATGAAACGCACCCTCGAAAATAGGGGTGTTTTTCGTTTTGCGTCGATAACGTTATCGTTCTTCTTTCCAATGTATAGCACACAAAAAAATTAACATTGTTGCAATTTGAATTTTTTTATATCTCGTACTGTTAAAATGTTATAGACGAAAAACATCCCCATTTATTTTGAGTGTGCGTTTCAACCCTTAAAACCGTTTTTCCACCAAAGAATACGTGTCTCTTAGTTTTTTATATCCTTCCACATAAAAAAGTTTCATCAAAATCGGAGGAGGACACCAAAGTGATGTTCCTTGTTAGGGTTTGTTTTATTACTACTTTCGGCTGTGACGTGGTATATTTTTTATTTATTTTATCTTTAAAAATGGCGGAGGTATGGCACGGCCTTTTAAACTCGATTTTCAAAACTGGCTTGACGTATAGATGAAAAACGAATCGACCGATTTTGATTAAATTTGGTATAGATCTTTTTAACCTACTTGTCTAAAACATGACCCCAAATGTTTATGGAAATTAAACAATAAGTATTTTTTTTATTGCAAAATGTAGCCATTGTTTCTGAAAATTCGATCTTTTTGTTTCAAAGCGTACAATTTCATCGATTTTCAACATTTCTCACTTTTTCGTGGTTCATATTCTGCATATGAGTGTTAATGAAATAAACATTTTCGTTAGTTTTTTTTCAGATTAATTCCGGCGACGCTACGTGTCACGCCATCTGACAACATCCACCGCAACCCTATTAGAAGACCGTGCCATACCTCCGCCATTTTGAAAGATTAATACAATTATTCAAATTAAAAAAAAATCTTGAGCCACGTGTTTAAAACGGACTAAAAAGTATAAAATAATTTCTCCTAGCCTCATGCAGATTTATAACCCAATACAAATTCCTAACCCCATACAGATTGGCCTGAAAGTTTGTGATTGTGAATTTTTGATAGCTATGAAAATACTTGTAAGATTTAAAACGAAAAACGTGGGGCGCATGCAATGCAACTAAGTCTCGAAAATGGTGAAATCTTTCCTTTAAAAAAAATCCGAAAATCAGCTATTTCTGCCTCCCGTATTTGCGTATCGATCTATTCGCGAGCACAGTGCGTGCCTCGTTCGACAATTATTGCGGGGTGTTTTCGGGTCGCCTTTTGCAACCAATAAATTACGTATAAACATCGGAGAATGATCGTAGTATAGGAAAAGTTAGAAGCACCGATAGGACTGCAGACAGTTCCGTCTCCCTCGTATCCCGAATCGCAAACGCACTTCGCACCGGTCTCTTCGGGACGGCATGATGCGTTAGGATCGCATATGTCCACTTCCAGACACGACACCTCTGTTTGCAAAGAAAAAAAAGACGGGAGAGTCGTTCGTGTGGTTACTCCAACGTACCGTAATGCTGGCCTTCTCTAAAAATCCTCCGTCACGTGACAAAGAGCAATGTGTATATGTTGAGAGATGGGGCACAATCTTGAGGCGAGGTTATTAAGGTAGTTCCCGCGTGGATGCAGATATTGATATCATTTATGAAATTTTTGTAATGGCTAACTGGTTGTGAACTGTCAAGGAGCTTTATCGTTTTCAATTCGAGATATTTCGAGTCAAAGTTGACAATTTATCACGTATTTTGACAAAATTTGGATTTTTAATATTTTCTTTACCAGAACTTATCGATGTACTTTTATCCCCTGAATAACAAATTCTCCCAAAATTTCTCCCCGAACCCTCGATTTATCTTAAAATTCGCTAAACGTGTATGCAAACAGGCTTTTCGCGTTTAGCCGGTGTCTATTGAGCTTTCGGGGAAAAATTCGTGATATTTATAATCGGAGAAAAATTTCCATAGGATAGACATTTGGAATGGTGGAAAAGACGAAATAAATATTTTCAAGCGTTTTTCCAAATTTGCCAAAATCCGGAAATGACCACAAAAGAGGCAAAGGGCATGGACAAAATGGCAAAAATTGATGGTCCGGCTTTGAAATTCTACTAGAAATCGACTAATCATTGAAGTTCAATGAATAAAACGGCATTTCAAAGCACAACAGGTTACGAAAAAAACTAACGCTGACTCGAGTTTGAAATAAAAAATGGCAATATATAAGCAGCATTAAGTAAAGACACTTTGGCCGAGAGGCGAACAAATTTTGAATTAACACTTTTTTGTATAAGTCCCTATCGATCGATTTTGACTCCCTGAATACGAATTCACCATTTATTTTCCTCCGAACCCTCAGTTTATATTGAAAATGGTCCAATGTTTATGAAAAAACGTTTTTCGTGTTTAGCCGGCAGAATTTTTACCTTCGGAAAAAACTCCGTGATATTTGCAATCGGAGGGAACTTTCCCATAGGATAGACCTTGGAAATAGACTAAAAACCGGAAAAAATCGATCGTTTTGTCCACCAAGAGTTCTTTCATACGTAGCAGCGTGATTCGAGTTCAATGTTCAAACGTCTCTATATTTTAGTATTTGCTTCGAGGAAAATTGTTTCACACTTCTTCAGGACGAGAATCACTTTGATCCGTATGTTCTCCATATTATACATATATATACCGGGTGTCCCATTTTAATCTTACACCTGATTTAACGCGAAAAATACTGCTCTGATCGTTAAGATGACAGACATGCTTACTTAGAATGGAAACATGTATTTTTCACCAAAAAATCGTCAGGCCAAAACTAACAATTTTTGTAGGATGTTTTTTTGATAAACTCCATAGTTTTTAGGTTAGAACACCATTATGTGCCGTTTTAGCTCTATGCAGGATGTATCACCAGGAGGTAAAGTCCTTAACATCCTAAGTGTGAGTTTGCGTGTATGTGATTTTGTTTGGGTTTGTTCGGGTTCGTTCAATAACCCAAACAAAGCCAAACAAGGATTAGGTCTCTACGGCTCGTCACTTCCACAGTATTTTTAGACACCAAACCCTCCCCGTGATTGTACTCTGAACCCTTCGTAAAAGTGTTTAAGTATTCCACCATTCATGTTTCAAACCATACATATTCGTTTGAGTTATCAAACAAACCCAAAGAAATGCACACCCACAGACACGCATATTTACACATGACCTCTTGGTGGTACAACTTGGATAGTGCTACAAATGGTAAAAAATGGTGTTCCAACCTAAAAATGATGTTTTGGACTGACAAATTGTTTGGTGAAAAGGTCATGTTTCCATTTTTTTTAAAACATGTTTGCCATCTTAATGTCGCCATTTTGAATTTTGGACCAAAAATATTTTTTTCCTTAAACGTCCCCTTTTCAACGCCGAAAGTTTCATTATACTCAATATTCGATTGAAATAGTGTTATTCGAGTTAAATCAGGTATTACATTTAAATGGGACACCCGGTATACATTATATACAGGGTGGACCATTTAACTTGACCACCCCAAATATCTCCGTTGCCTTTAGAATGACGAAAAAAATGTCAGTAGGTAATTTGATTGATTTCAAAGGGCTGCTATAGTGGTGGAAAATTCATTTTTGGCAAGATCATAGTTTTCGCGTTCTCAAGGTCATCAATGGTTTTTCAAATGGGAACATGTTTTCTTTTAAAATTTAAACGTTGTAGCTGATATTTAGACGAATCCAGCGACCTATTATATCGTGACCTTGAAAAGATTTTTCACCAACACATTTTGGTGAAACATTATTTCAAGGTCAAATCATAGGACATTGGATTCGTCGGAATATCAGCTACAACGTCTTAATAAAAAAAAAACATGTTCTCATTTGAAAAACCATTCATCTGCTATCCGTTGGATAACCTGCGGCGCTATTACATCAGAAACTGTTCGAAGGTCCAGAAAATCATTCATCCGACTTCTTAAAAAATGTGTCGACGTTAATGGCCATCACTTCGAACATTCGTTACAATAAGTATTCTGCACAAAAAATTCAATTACATTATTCGGATATTCTTATTGTCAATACCATCACGATCTCCCGTTTTTACACGTGTATTTTAGTGAAAAATCATTTCAAGGTCGTGATATCATAGGTCGTTGGATTCGTCTGAATATCAGCTACAACGTGTTAATAAAAAAAACATGTTCCCATTCGAAAAAATATTGATGATCTTGAGAACGCAAGAACTATGACCTTGACAAAATGAATTTTTCACCAATGTATCAGCCCTTCGAAATCAATCTCCTGACATTTTTTTCGTCACTCCAAAGGCAACAGAGATATTTTGAGTGGTCATGTTAAATGGTCCGCCCTGTATATATAAATTCAATTACTTGGCTTCAAGAGTTAGCCTGGTCTCTTCGTACATATCCACATGTGTGTGTGTATGTGTGTTTGCCCAAATTTATTTGAGAAAAATGCCACAACGTACCTGACTTGACGCAGTCAATTCCATCGCCCTCGTATCCCGAATTACAATGACATTCGTAATCGCCTGTACTCGTTATGTAAACGCATTGAGCATACGGATGACACAAAGATACCTCGTTGCAAGCTATCGAAGATAAGCGTATGCTATTAGGACACTGATTGCCAGGCTCGGAACCTTTCGTCTCAACGTTTACAATGAAACAAGGAAATGCCCACGAGCGTTTACAAAAATAGGTACAAATGTCAGGAGTTCGCAGTCTCGACGGTTAATACCTTTTGTTTTTAATGAAATTGCGTGAAAATCGTCGAAAAATTGCACGTTTGTATACGATCGTATTTTCTCAAGCATCTTTTGAAGTTACAGAAAAATATGAGGCCATGAATACGACGATTGTGAATGTGTCAATTTTCCGAAGAATCATACACGTATGTACATATCAATCTAAAGTTGGAAAATGTGCTTCGAGCAACGAGAGTACATGCCCGTTTAAGGAGGTTGGAGCGGTCCAGTTGAGTCAAATGACGGTTTATAATTTCATTTTTAATGAACCTCAAACAATGCATACGAGGTATAGATTTATTCTGTAGATGCCAATTTTTCATCAAGTATATAATCAAGCAGCTAAATTATGCCTTTTAATATTTTTATTACGTGAATAAGAACAACTTTTGGGTCACTGCCGGCTTAAAAAAGTATAACATCATCGATGACTATTATAACAAAAACTGCAATGTGAATGTTTTATAAAACTCAAAACTAAATTTTGAGTCATTTGTAGTGATGCCTATTTATGTCTATGTCATGGGATTATTCATTATTACCATTAATTAATATTAAGTGTTGCAGAAATACGGCAACTTCGCGGACATTGAGGTCGGCAGCAATGCTCTTCATTCCAGCCAAGATTTGCAGTCGTTTATCAAACCTTGACGGTTCAATATTGAATATACAGCGTGTCCCAGAACTGAATGCGTTCTCTGAAATGAGGGCGTTGGGGTAAAATTGTGAGTCGATTGATAGAAGCACGTTTCGGTCTCAGATTAACCCCTGAATTACACAGCCACACAAAAAAAAGTTGGTTGTGCGATGAATCGGACTATACTTTTCTGACGTATTTTGAGCTGCTGGATCGATATTCGAAGTCAAAATTAAGATCCTGTGTACCATTGTTTTGATGACTTTAAAAAATGATGTAAATACGCCATTATTCTCGTTTAGCGTTAACTATATCGCTTTGGGAGGGTCCGCTGGCTTTATTATACTTAGATATTCACATATTCACATAAGGTTAGAAGTATGAACACCGTAGGAACAAAAAAAAAACGGATCCAGGACCGGCGGAACCCGTATATTTGGCAAAAACTACGCAAGAAACGTATTTTGCCCTCATTTTTATAACGCCAACGAAAAATCCCTGCTTCTTATGTTTATGGGATAGCAGGGATCGAAAAAACCATTACACCGCTAAAGTATGGCCCAATAGAACAAATCTGAATCCAGGAGCACTCAACATCATCCAAGAACCTTTAGTAGAACCCGATAGAATACCCCCTTTGCATATTAAACTTGGGTTGATGAAGCAGTTCGTGAAATCTTTGAACAAGGAGGGAGAATGTTTCATTTATTTGCTACAGCAATTCCCCAACATAGTTAAACGAGAGGATTTTCGATGGGTCACAAGTCAGAAAAATGCTGAGAGAGCCGCGTGGAGCAGTTTTAAAGAGGTCATTGAGAACTTTTTCGGCAATAACAAAAGTCCGAATTACGAAGAAATTGTCAGGGAAATGGTCATCAACTACGGTAAACAAGGTTGTTTGATGAATCTTAAATTGCACTTTCTACATTTCCACCTGGAATCATTTCATGAAAACCTTGGCGCCTACAGTGAAGAACAGGGAGGGCGTTCCCATCAAGATCTCAAAGAAATGGAACTTCGATATCACGGACGTTGGGATATTAATATGATGGCCAGTTTCTGTTGGATGTTGAAGAGGGAAACATCCAGGAAAGGAATAAAACGAAAAAGAAATCCCTTACATAGGTCGTTTGAAGAGAAACAAGTACGTTTTAGCAAAAAGCGATAGACATTTTCAAGCGGTCCCACATATTTTGGAGTGTCGTCGGTGGAGTAATATCGGCTTTTGAATGTGTAAAATAGGTCGGTGAAAGAATTTACAGATGTATAAGTCTCAGAAGTGTTTGAAACGTGTTGGCGTTATAAAAATGAGGGCAAAATACGTTTTTTGCATAGTTTTCGCCAAATATACGCCAAATATACGGGTTTCGCCGCTCCTGGATCCATTTTTTTTTTGGTTTCTACGGTTCACTCACCTTATGTGAATATGTGAATATCTAAGTATAATGACCCATGTAGGGTGATCAGTAGTGGCCAATGATTGGCCGATGCTCGACGCCAAGCTTGCCAACATCGGCACTCGAGCTTGGTCCGATCATCGACCGAGCCTTGGATGATAAGAGCGGCCCGATATTCGCAATCAATATTGGCCCTAGAATGGCTTATGAGAATCGGCCGAGCATCGCGTAGGAGTTCATTCGAGAATCGGCCAACAATAAGCCCCCTCAAGATTGCCATCATTGGCACTCGAGCTTGGCCCAATTATCGACCGAGTCTTGGCGGATAATTGTGACCCAATATAGATCACCAAAATTGGTCCTGCACTGCCAAAAAAAAAATTAATTATTTTTGTATTGTAATTCGTCATTACCTGGCCTTTCGAAATGATTAGTTCGAAGAAAATATTTCACCCATATGGGGCTCGAACCTTGAACTTCCCTACTCATAGCCAAACACGCTGCCCCTATGCTACCGAGTGCTTGTAACATTTGAATCGCAGATATGGCATAAGATACCAAATGGATTCTCATCATTATTTGTATCACATAAACTATATCAATTAGTTAATATCATTGTGATAATTAGAGAGTGTTATCGAATGACATGTTATAGAATTTTCAAACCTAACCTATATATATAATTCCTCTTTCTCCACCTTCTCTACCCCCACAACCCGTTAATATGTGTGTTGCAATAAAGACAGACCGTTAGTTCATTAGTTCAAGTTTAATTTGAATAAATAAATATATTTAGAATGAATAATTCCAATAATGGAATGCAATAAGAAAAATTTGATTTCACGAAAAATCTAGTTAATTCAAATAAAAAATAAATAGACGCGGTTAGTTAATATTAATAGAATTTTTCTGTCAGTGTAGGATGGTTCATAAAAATCGGCAGAATATCGCGTATGAGCTCGTTCGAGAATCGGCCAACAATGAGTGCATTCATTTGGTAGTATATTTGTTAAGAATAATGTCCAATGGACTCGTAAAAAGTATTTATCTCGTCTTTCAATTACTTCAACGCGAAACAATGAATCGTCAATATATGAATTGCGGTTCGATCATGCGTTACTCGGCCGAACATTTGCCTCGTATCGGCAAAAACATGATTGGCGAGTCTATACTTCGCCAAACATCGACCTCGTATCGATAAGCCAATGATTAGAGAGCCTACATTTGGCCGAACATTGTCCTCGTATCGGCAAACCAATGATTGGCGAGTCCATACTTCGCCAAACATCGGCCTCATATCGATAAACCAATAATAAACAAGTCTATACTTGGCCGAACATTGGCGTCGTATTGGCAAACCAATGATTGGCCAGTCTATACTTCGCCAAACATCGGCCTCGTATCGACAAGCTAATGATTAGCGAGTCTACGTTTGGCCGAACATTGGCCGCGTATCGGCAAACCAATGATTGGCGAGTCTATACTTCGCCAAACATCGACCTCGTATCGATAAGCCAATGATTAGAGAGCCTACATTTGGCCGAACATTGTCCTCGTATCGGCAAACCAATGATTGGCGAGTCCATACTTCGCCAAACATCGGCCTCATATCGATAAACCAATAATAAACAAGTCTATACTTGGCCGAACATTGGCGTCGTATTGGCAAACCAATGATTGGCCAGTCTATACTTCGCCAAACATCGGCCTCGTATCGACAAGCTAATGATTAGCGAGTCTACGTTTGGCCGAACATTGGCCGCGTATCGGCAAACCAATGATTGGCGAGTCTATACTTCGCCAAACATCGGCCGCGTATCGAAAAGCCAATGCTTAGCGAGTCTATATTTGGCCGAACATTGGCCTCGTATCAGCAAACCAATGTTGGCTAGTCAATACTCAGCCGAGCATTGGCGTACAATTGGTTAATCGATCATCGTCCTGCCAACATTGGTCCAAGTATTGGCCGTTACGCTTCGATTGGCGAAACCTACATGGGGAAGCCAGTGGACCCTCCCAAAGCCGTCTAGTTGACGCTAAACGAGAATAATGGCGTATTTACATCATTTTTTGAAGTTATCAAAAAAATGTTACACAGGATCTTAATTTTAACTTCGAATATCGACTCAGCAGCTCAAAATACGTCGGAGAAGTATATAAGTCCGATTCGTCGCACAACCTACTTTTTTTGTGTGGCTGTGTTTTATATTCCTCAGAGGTACATTCCTTCCGACGTTCACAATCCTTCCAGAATTCCCACATTCCTTCCAGAGTTCCCCCCCCCCCCCCCCCCCAGAGTGTTGACCGCAGCCACTCTTTCCTAATGCACTACTGTATCGCATTTGCACGAGGGCCCAGGGAAACTGCGAAAAACCTGGGCCGATACAGGCGGCTATATTTGGCTGAGTTTCAGTTGTATTACCATCAGAAACTCAGACAAACTGCCTCCCACTCAGAGGTTGACGCGCAAACCAGTTGCACGGGCAAGCGGTCACCGCTCCAAGTATTGGCAGACTCCAATGCTGCTTAACTTCAGTGACCGCCGAGCTCATCTCTGTCGGTTTTGTGTGGCTGTGTTATTATTGATTTTTAAAGGCGTGCCAATCAGGTATGCCCGCCTTTTAAAATGAATAATAATTGCTTAAACATGCTTATATCAATCGACTGGAAATTTCACCCCCAACCCCCCAGTTCAGGGAATGCATTCAGTTCTGAGACCTGTATGTGGTTCACGATGGGCAAGATGGTTTTTTTTCTATATGTTTACGAATGATTAGTTTGCGTTAATGTGTTGTCAGAAATGATTTATCTTGGTGCTAAATACAAAACAAGTTACACCACCCGTATTGTGAACGTCTTCCCCAGTTAACCATACGTAAAATGACATACATTAAGCTATTTTTTATCTCTAATGTTTTGCGGTGAAAAAAGTTTTGAAAATTCGTAAAGACTCGGTATAGTCTAGACAGTATCAATTTTTTGTATCTTAAGTTTTGGCTAACGCTCCAACCTCCATAATATTATTGCAAATGTTATCGTGAGATTTTTGGCTAGCAGAAAAGTCGAGTTCGGCTTACCGCCTGTGGAAACAGTCGTTTCGTAAGTGTTTCCTGAGAGTGGCACGCAATCGTTTATCGTTGCATCGAAGACGTGAGCATCGGGACAGCAAAATTCGTCACTGCATTGTGGAAGATTCGTCGTGTTTGCTGTTTACGAGTAAAAGCGCGTTCAGTAAATCGACTTTTTTTTTCCTCGACTTTTCGTGTTTCTTGCAATTATTTCGTGCGATTGTGTTGTAGAAATATTATTGACAATTGAATCACATTTACGAGTTATCACATTCGATCGTAACAATGAAAAATACTGAGCTGAGCTTTGCGCTGTGCAATCTTTTAGGTCTCGCCGTCTCTCGATTTTCGATGTTCTAACAGTTATTCTCCGGCTACAGGAGCGCAGAAAATTTGACGTTTACGAGCGTGGTTCGATCGGGGGTACTTACTCGCATGGGATGTGGCTTCGGTGGAGCTACTTCCGGTGTACTCGGCAGGGACGCACATATCGTCCCGATATTCCCAGCTACGGGGACACCAGCACATCTCGTTGTTGCAACGAGGCCTCGGTGGTCCGCTATTCTGGGTAGTTGACTCCGTTTCCGAATAGCAAGTGTAACCGTCGCCTGTTTAAGGAAAAAAAACAATTTTGTCTTTGTGATGAGCAGGACTTTTTTTCGAGGAGATAGGACATTTTTGTTTCGAGAAATACTTTGACGCAGGACTGAGGACGTGAATCCAAATTTGAAATCAGATCTTTTAAATTCAGAATAGCGAGAATTTGAAAATCGTTTCGATTTGTTTAAAATTAGCAGTTATCTGGGGTGTTCGAGGTCGCAGAATTCGAATCTGAAATCAGATTTTCACGACAAAAATGGCGGATCGAAGATGATGGATGCAAATTTGAAAAAATACTTTGATTTCGACGAAAGCAAGTCTCTCAGGAAGGTGGCTGAATTTAAATGTAAAATCAGATTTAAAAAAATTCAAAATAGCGGATGCAAATATTAAAATTGTTTGATTTCGACAAAAATTTGTATCTCTAGATGTTTGTCGTCACGAATTGAGCCCAGACTACAAAGATGTGAAGCTCGGATACATTATGACGGATCAAAATTTAGTAAACCATTTATGGCAAACTATTGTCCATAATAATAAATGGAAAACAATATTTTTAATGGTTCCATAACCCGCTCTCTGCCGAAACCAGTTTCACGAATCGAGGACATTGCGGTTGTTGACTCTGTTTTTTTTTGTACTTTTGTAGTCAATTGTTTTGTCTGCAATTTTCGTATCTAACATTTTTTGGTAGTTTTCGTTTTTCTTTGTATTTAAAAGTTTTTATTTATTTACCAATGAAACGTATATACATAATAATTTATATAAATTTACGATCTATTTTCTTTTATACAAAGAGAACAATTTTACGTAAATCCAAATATCTTTGTCTATCGACATCGTTACAATTTTAACAATTAATATTTAATTTCGTACCTTTATAGTTTCCACCAACGTATGCTGGATGACAAACCCAAGCAAACCCAGTCTCGTATAAATATTGATCGATAAGAATTTCACATGAATAACAATTTGTATGAGCAATGAGTTATTTGAACAACAAAATATATTACAAAATTTCGTTTCTACAATAAACCAAATACTTAAGGCAGGATTCTACTTTGAAACTTTGAAAAAAAAATTATTTTTTTTACGTTTTTCGAAAGTAAATATGTTCAAGAATGTTCGGTCAAAATTGTATAAAGTTCCAAGCAGTCTAACTATCCTTTTTCGCCTTTCGAACGCACCTACCTGAACGCGCTATTGTGACCCGCCCGGCGCGCGGCCCGGACTCACCAAAACTTTAAACGCGTTTTTCTCGAAACGACATTTTCAAGTACCGTGGTCGTGATAACTCAAAAAGTACTGAACCGATCCTTATGAAATTTGGAACATATATTCTATATGTGTGTACCAACCGACCTAACTACAATCAACTTAAAATTTTGATTAGAACTATTTTTTTATTGCAAAAAAAGACCCAAAAAAACATATTTTTTTTCTCGTATTTTAGCCGCCATTTTGTTAATTTTGCACGTATATAAAATATTCTAGTTAGGTCGGTTCCTGAAGACATACTGAACATGAAACTATTTGATTTTTTTGTTTCAGACCATCCGTCGGGAAGATTTCACGACCACGGCAACGGTACCTGCTTTTCGAGGCGTTGGCTTTAAACATATTTTACGTGTACAAAAAATGAATAAAATATATTTAAAATTTTTTTTTATGTACTTAAAGAGTGTATTTATTGAACAGTTTAAACCCCATATCGATATCTTTAATAGTATTCTCAGAAAAAATTCACGAAAATAGCTTTTTTTTCATGGTTTCAAAGTAGAATCTTGTCTCAACGGGCTACATCTACCTAGGTGGGTTATAAAACTGCATTTTCCAAAAACCTTCGTTTTCCATAGTAGCACGTTTTAGCTGTGTTTCTCGAAAATTTAATTGAAATATTTCTAAAATTGAATGAGCTACAGCTTCTAACAGTCGGCCGGGTGAGCGGTACAGCACCATACTTCAAACTTTAAATGCGTTTTTCTCGGAACACTGTTTTCAAAGCCGGTGGACATGATATCTCAAGAACCTTATGAATTTTTTTCACACCCACGCAATTTTGTTAGATTTTGATATTTTTCGAAACTCCTACGTCATTGTACAGGAAGTACCTTCCAGTTTAATGGTATTTTTTCCTTTTTCGGTTTCAGCTACTCAATCGGCCGGAATCATGTCAGCAGTGGAGGAATTTTTTTTTGCGCCTCCGATAGCAGCGCATAAGACGCTTGGATCTCAATATTTTTCTATGTAAAATTATGTAATATAGGTCAAATATAGCCAAATATATTCATAATTTTCCGAAACATTTAATTGAGTACTTTTCTTCCACAAAATTCTCGCAAATCACCAACATTTTCAGCGTTCACACTGGTATAGCCCCTTAAAGTCTTTTTTTAACACATTTTTTGTTCAAACCTCAAAAAGATTATAATTTCACGATTTTTCCAGCTTTTTCTCAATTCGCGCAGAAGAAAAATGTATGACAATTGAAATTTTTATTGGTTTCTTGTTTCTGTCAAGAATTACGAGCTGCATCTTTCCCGCCGATTGGGGACTGCAGTGGCAAGACGCACATGGAATATGCTGATCAATCTGCAGTCATTTATTGTTTCATGTTGATATTTTTTTATACACTTCAAATGTACATGAAAATATACCTCAATGTTTACTGGACTCACTTGTTTTTTTTTCCTTTCTAAAAACATCTCCGAAAAAACGCTTTCTTTGGATTTTTTAAATTAGGCTCCCGCCTTAATTAATTGAAAAAATCTCCGTTCATAAACACCGTTCAGAAATGAATAATTGCCATTCGAATTCGTAACATCAGCATTACTTACCCACGTATCCTGGATGACAGACGCAAGTGTGTCCCTGCCGATCGCTGTCGTAAACGCAAGATCCATACGGCGAACAATTGTTAGCAAGATCGCAGGTGACCTCTCCAGGACCTACGACAAAAATACTTTTGATTAGGGGAGTGCCGATTTTTGGTTCTTCCGTTGGACGTAAAAATCGAAAATTTCATCTATCTCGACTTGCCTTGAGCGGGCTGACACCCCCTTTGGGTATTTATAAATCCCGGCATGCACGAACATACCGGCTGGTCGTTTACCATGTCGCACTGTTCGTAAGATTCGCAGCGGGTATCCTCGCACGTTGCCAATCCTGTAACGCGTTTTGGACACGACTTGAAAGCCTTTCGAGCGACTCGTGTGGTAAGTGCATGGTTTCGTATCGGCGGGCGGTACATAATTGAAAAGTCGGTAGATAAGATTTTTGGGTTTGCTCACTGTCGCATGTTCGCCCATCGCCGGTGAAACCGGGCCTGCAGTGACAACTGTGGCTACCCTCGTTGTTAACGCACTGAGCATCCGGTGAGCACATGTGAACACCCGCGGTGCATTCGTTTATATCGACGCAGTTCGCCGTGCTGTCTTCCTCGTAAAGATATTGGAAACTAATTTTCACATAAAGGTAAATATATAAATCAATGCAATAAAATTCAAATACAAACGGGCAAATATATAAATCAATAATATAGAATCTTTCGTAATATGAAAATATGTTAAATATTTAAAATACTTGGCGTTAAATTAGTTTATGTGTATATTATTAAGTTCCAAGTGAATGGCTTTTTTTGCCACAGTATGTGTACGTAGAAGGGAAAAAGTATATATGAATAAATATAAGAAAATGCTCCATTAGTTTAATAACAATAAATTGTTATTAGAGTTAATGATAATGAAATTTATAAAAAATATTTCTTGTATACTGAGAGTTAAATGAGATTATGTATTTATTACTCAGTTGCGAGTAAATGTTTTTTTGGTAAAGTATTTCCAAGTATACGCGAAAATCTTTTTATTATATAAATAATATATAAATAAATAAAATAACAGTTTCCAAGAGAATAAAAGTATATTTAGAAATATACACAATAATTGGCGTTCAATTGAAATACCTGTATATTATCAATTTACCGGTAAATGTTCATTTACTGGTAAAGAAACTGTCTTATACTGTAGGTAATTTACTGTCAGCAAATACCAACACTACCATCGTCACTAGAATAAAGCTAGCAGGCTACCGTCGGTAAGACAGTTTTCTCAGTATCTTATTATTGCGAGAGAGCAGCGGAAGCAACGATAGTACCGAACTTTTTACAAGTTTAGGTATCTGATTTATCTCAAGTTCAAAATTTTGAATGGTTTTCATTTTCTTGAATGATCAACTTTAGGGAGGAGGTCAATCGCAATAAATCGTCAGAGTTTGGCGTTTTCGTCTTTCGCGTGTTAAGTCATCGATTAACCGAGAACAAAAAATTTGGGGCACTTTATGTTGCCGACTGAGGAGTTTTACGAATTTATAAAGACGAAATATCCTGCAGGTAGAAGCTTGCGGATAAATAAAACGGTACGATATTCATCGACAATAAGTAGCTTAAGGAGGCTGCAGTAGGAGTTTGCAAATTAATACATTAAAAAATTGATAAACTTATAAAGGGTGTCCCAAAATTTACGCAAGATTTGAATCTTGCGCCGTTTGTGCGGTAAAGTGTTGCCAACGAAAAAAAGACAGCTGACTTTTAATAATTTTTTTATAACTTTTTTGATTGATTTTTAATTGATTTTTTATACCAGTTCAGGGTTATGAAAAATGGAAAATAATTAGATTGTTTTTTAATAACAATTTAGCGTATAGCGCTCCATGTTATTAAACATGGAGCGCTACACGAAAGAAGAACGCGTTTTCATTGTTGAGCAATATTTTTAAAATAATGGAAGTTTGGCAGCTACAGATTGCTATTTTCGTACAAAATATCGTCGGTGATTTAACTACATCAACTGTGAAGAGATTAATTAAATCATTCAGGGAGACTGAAATATACACTCTGGCCGTTCTTCAATAAGTCTTTCTATACAAAACATCGAAGCAGGTCGTGAGAGTGTTGCTGACAGTCCAGAAACATCAATTAGGCACCGTAGTCAAGAATTGGACATTTCAAGAACCTCTCTACATCGTATTCTCACGAAAGATTTGCATCTTCATGCAAATGGTGGCCGTGGGGGCCAGTTACCCGATATGCCATTCCATACACAACCCTATACTGTCTACTTTATAAATAATTAAAAAATGTACAATTTTAAATTAAAGATCTGTGTTTTATATCAAAATGACTTCTTGCGTGAATTTTGGGACACCCTGAAGTAAGGTGGAAGGCCCAGTGACCGTCATGTTTACACATTAAGGGGTCTTCTCACTTTGGACACTAAAAAAGGCTATTTTCATGCATTTTTTGATAGGTTTGTATTATAGATATAGATATAAAAAATTTTACACTTAATAAATAACATTTCGAAGTGATTCGAAATAAAAATAATTTTTTTTACATGAAGACATAAAAAAAAAATTATGTATTTATGTAACCCAAACAAACTTCAAACACGTTTTTCGCAAAACAACGTTTTTCGACGATTTGTTGATAAAATCTTCGAAATTACTTTACCGATCCTTATGAAATGTTAACCACATTTCATTTACACCTACAGCTATGGCGCACTTCAAGGATTTTTTTTTTAAATTTTGATGTTTACTATTTTTTCGCCAAAACAGTGAAAAAAACACGTTTTTTGTTTTTTCGAAAAATGTCCGCTGTTCTGTTATTTTTGCATATATCTAAAACCGTATGATTTTTTGTTTCGGATGATCCATCTCCGAGATTTCATCAACAGCACAGACCTACAATTTTTTAGGACACTTGTTTACCTACCATTTTCATCTGTAAATAGCGACTTAAGTAAATAAAAAAATTTCTTTCAAGTATTTTAAAAGCGTATTCATTAAGTGTAACAACTTTTATATGAAAATCTATACTGTAAAACTATCAAAAAATGCATGAAAATAGCCTTTCTTAGCGTCTAAAGGGGCCGTCCATAAATTACGTCATCGACTTTTGCTGATTTTTGACCCCCCCCCCCCCCCCTGAAATCATCCTATCCGTCATATCGTTGTGATCAAATTAACGTTACCGTCATCTAACGACCAGACCCCCCCCCCCCTATTTTAAAATGACGTAATTTATGGACGGCCCCAAAGTGAGAAGACCCCTTCAATAAGTATTTTAAAATAAGAATCAGTAATTCGTGCAGATCTGTTATATATTAGCGTCCAGGCGATATTTATTATGTTGTATTACATTGTGACACTCGTAAGTTTGCGTATTAAAGAATAATCAAATCAATTCAGCTACGGCGTGAATCTGCAATTTCAGCCAAATTCTTCATTTTGGGCGATTTAAAAATGTCTGGGGATTTGCGTGAGGTAAGATTGTCTTCAATTTATGAATAAAAATCTTCGTGTTGCATTCGGGACCGAAAATGATAGTTTTATGCTAATTTCACTGAGTTTTCATATATGGCGATTACTGGTTCAGCAATGTGAGCACTGTGCCGATCAATCGTCACGCCGTCGATAGCTGGGACAAGGTTGGCAAAACAATCTTATGAATCGACTATCAATTTACAGAACATCAAAAAAGAAAAGAAATGTTGGGTCTGTATTTAGCATTGTCTGAAGAATCCACGGACCAGTAATCGTCATACACGTATTCGCCGTTCGAAAAAATATACATAAATAAACGTTGTCGATAACTGGGTACGTCTCGAACATAGGTGAACACTACTCAATCGAAAAAAACATTAAATATTGTTTTAAGATAAAATAGTTGTTTATAATTGATGAAAAGGAATACAAATTTCAATTCTGACGTAATAGCCATAATTAGTTTCATTTATTAATCATCAAAGTTGTATATAAGAGAAATTAACGTGTTAAGCTCTCTAACAAATGTTTTAATAAAAAGTAAAAAGTTTGTTACTGACAAGGAACATCCCCCAGGTGTTCCTCCCCTTAAAACCGTTTTTCCGCCGATAAAAAAAAACGTGTCACTTAGTTTTCAATGCTTCGTAACATATATAGGTTTCAACAAAATCGAAGGACGAGAACTTAGGGACGTTCCTGGTGAGTGACTAAAAATTATTCTGCAGTCCTATATGCAGGCACAATTGAGTCAACAAAGGCCTGTGGACCTTTGCACGACTAGTTAAAGCAGTTTGAACGCATGTGACGATTATTGGGAGGTTCACATGGCGATTATCAGACCAAGCGTCTTATAACCTTTGCGAAATATTTTCGCGAAAACTGTACCAGGCACGAGAATGTCACAACGACGTTCTTCGTGGTTTGAAAAAACTGATTAAGAATGACTCAAAATAACATCTACTCACTTTCCAAGTTGAGCTATATGAATTGGCAAAGTCGAGCGATCTGCTTAAGCTGACGATTACTGGGCCAAGTACCTTACGTATAATCGAATAAAGTTAAACCCTCAAAGTCTCGTATCATCTTCCCTATGGTCAATCTCGTGACTGATGAGGTAGATCACCACCGCGCTTGTGTTTCATGAATAAGATCGACCAGTAAGGGGGCGTACGTAAATTACGTGACACAATTTGGAGGGAGGGGGGGGGGGTCCGGCCAGGCGTTACGTCTACGTACGGGGTGGGTGGGGGGCAAGATTTTTCCCCAAGATAAGGTGACGTCACGATTTTAGAACTGCCAGAAATAGCAAAATTTCTGCATGTTCAAGTTTTGAATTAAAAGCTCGCGCGCAATTTTACCGCGGAAAGTTGACAGCTTTCCATACGAAATGTCACTTAAGGGGGAGAGTCACTGCGCAAGAACTTGCACAGTAACTTTCCCACTTTCCCCAAGCAAAACTTGAAAACAATTTTTTTTGTTTTTTATAGTTTTTGAAATTACATATATTTCAAAATATGTTGGCAAAATTTCTATTCACAAGTCCGAAAATTGACGGAGTTACAGTCACTTTAGTGAGAACAGATAGCACGACCGGTTAGTGCCGTCAGTCCCTACAGGCGTGGCATCGTTCACAATAGATGAAGTGCATGCTCGTATTATTTTGTGAAATATGATGAAGACGAAGAACCGTCATATCGCCTGCGACTAGATACTTTAATGTAAGTATCAATATTCTAGGAAAAAACATAACTTCATAACAAGCAAAACGGAAGAAAAACTTTGGACGCGTTTTTCTCGAAACTACTTTTTTTCGACCTTGTCCCAACGAATACTCAAAAACTGATCAACCGGTTCAAATTTTTTTTTTGACATTTCTGTATTCGCAGTGACTAAGGTTGTACAAAGCCGATTTTTTAAATTTTGATAATTACTATTTTTAAAGACTGCTTGAATACAAGACAAGGGTCTTGAAAATGTAAAAAAAAATGTTCAGACTGTCGGTATTTTGTAAAAAAAGTAAAATAAAAAAACGGCTACGCATAACGATAGCTTCATTTGTATACATATCGATAAATTGTATGACTTTTTATTTACAGATAACCTTTCACGAAGATATCGATGGGACAATGAAGAGAATTTTTTTTTCGTCGTCAAATTAAAGCATACATCTCGGTTAATTTTAAAGATTTTTTCCATAAAAATTGGTATAAAACTAGGTGAATATATACTTAACAAAATGAGTATAAGCCCGATCCTCTCATAATTAGTTATGTCTATGAAAAAAATCGCAATTATTGACGACAAGCATCCGTTATGTAACGGAATAGAGCGGGGAGGTCCGGCCAGGCGTTACAATTGGGGGGTGAAAATTGGGTAATCTGGCGTTACGTAATTGGTGTACGCCCCCTAAGAGGTTCGAAGTCAACTTGGAAGAATTTCTTTGGTTCTTCTTCAACAGGTACGAGAACAATAAGGCTCGCGATGTCAATATTCAACAATACTTAACAATTGCATAGGTAGACTTACCCAGGATTGCAAATACACTTGAAGGCATCGCCGTCGACGACGCACGAGCTATGATCGCCACAGGTCGCACGTCCTTGAATGCAAGGATCCTCCTCCTCGAGGGGTGCGATTTTCGTATTCATCGCGAATCTAATGATACCCTCGGTGGACTCGTACATGGTTGTGCGTCGGGAAAACTTGAGCCTCGTCGTGTCTTCTATACTTTCCATATCGTAGGGACAATCCTGATAAGCGATCGTTTGATCTTGGGTGAACGGATAATCGACCCCGGTGACGCCGACGAGCTTGTACGATCGGGTGCTGTGCGAACGAATCATACCCGGCTGTCCTCTCGTGTACAACTCATCGTGATCGATATGCTCGACCCTCGCATCGTCGCTCAGATCGGGAAGAGAACCCTGGACTTCCGCTGACATTTTCAATTGTCCGAACACGTCGAGGCCGAGATAGGTACTCCTTATGGTGACTCGATCGCCCGTCGTACCGAACACTATCTCGACACTATGATTCAGCAATCCACCTGAATCAGTTACATATGTTTTTTTTTTGGATGAGTTCGTAACTTTAACAAGATCGAATCGAGACAGCGTCTTTTTTGCAAATCAATTTTCTTGCGATAATTTAAAAACACGTTGCTATTCGATTTTTTTTTCGTGACGACGCTAGAGCATGGATACCGGTTTTCGGTCATTTCGAAAAACCGGAATATCCGGCGAAAAATGCGATATTGAAAAACCGATATTGGCCTCGGATAATACCGATATTTCGATATCAGAGATGAAAAAATTGAAAAATCACAATTGTTATTATTTACATTTAAGGTAGAACGAGCGCACGCACGTGATTTTTATAGGTTTTGTTCAAATTTTAACCGGACACTGTTCATATTGTTATGCATGTTTGAGTGAAATTTCAGAACAGTCGACTATTTATATTGGGAGATGATGGTATTTAAAAGTTCAACTTTTAACACTGCATGGTTTGCATTAACCGAAATTCAGGTCACATAATTCGTCGTACCATTCTATTGTATTTAAAAAATTTTGAAACAAATTATGTTTAGATAGCAAACTAGTTAGGAAAAGAGTGAAAAAAGTTTAGCTTGCCTTTTACTGTTCAGTTTCGCTGGAAACGTTCAGTGAAGACAGAATAATTCTTCGTACAAAATATTTGTCCCCTATAATAAGAAGACATATGGCAACAACGCAGAACAGTATTGTTCAATATTTCGTGAAAGAAAAAAATTATCGTGTTCCTAAAGTTTAAAACATTTATCATAAAAAAATATTGACGTTATAAATATTAATATTTTATATTGTTTATGTTATCTTCATTAACAAATAAAAGTGTTGTTTGATTCATAATTAAGTAAAACCTTTGTTCGATTAAAAATTACTTCCAAATAGACATCGGTGTTGCAGTATTATTTTAAATATGCCGCGCAAACTTACGTCATTGGAAACGTGGAACGATGCGGTGTAGCCATATGTCTTCTTAATATAGGGAACAAACATTTTTTACGGAAAATTATTCCGTCTAAATTTTAATGCAGACCCTGCAGTGTTAAAAGTTGCAATTTTAAAACCCATTATCTCCCAATCTAAATAGTCGACTGTTCTGAAATTTCGCTCAAATTAGGCATATAATGATATGAACAATGTCTGGTTAAAATTTGAACACAATCTGTAGAAATCGGGAACGCGTGCTCGGTCTACCTCAAATAACTTTTACTTGTTTTTTACTGCGTTCAACAGCCTTAACATATTTTTACCCATATTAAATAGCTCCGAAGTGTCAACTTATTTATCCACGAGTGTGGAATCAGAAAGGGCCTCCTTTTCCGCGGCTTACACCTGCATTAAGGCGGTATATACATTTAGACGAGAAAAAATTAAGCAATTTTAAGGCATTTTTTTAAACTAAGAAATAATTATTCTACATCTATCAAACTATATGTATACTTTAATAGTATATTTAAGTATACAAAACAATTGTTTTAAATTCATTTATTATTAGAATGACGGAGCTGTAGCAGAGTGTTACAGCAAGGTTGCCGCAGGAGTTGCGAATTGGCGTGCAGTCCAGCTTTCCGTAGGCTTTGATTTGCAAAAAAATAAAAAATTTGTTCACTTAGAATATAAATTGTTTCTATTTGACAGTAATCAAAATGAAGAAAATGCGCATTTAAGAGAATGGTATGCATTTACAACAAAAATCAACATTTCACGCAAAATTTCAGTAAAATTTGGATTAAAAACTGGTTTTCTTTTTCTAATTTTACAAAAACAATTCTCGTCACGTAGAAGGTAACAAGAATATCAATATTTCTACCAAGTTTCAACTCAATCGGCTTACTAATTTTTTACTAATCCAGCACGCCATATTTCGTAAATGCAGTTTTACGAAAAACGTCTTTGAATTTTACGTCCGCTCCGAATGCAAGCGGTGAAGCACAGCGTTGACGGGCTGTAACGTTTGAAGTTTTTCGAATTTCGCTTTATAACTTTGAGAAAATACTCTACATATATAGAACTTTCGTTTAAAGAAAGAAATAAAAATCGATTGTTTGTTCGGTGTAAATGTATATACCGCTTTAAAGTAAGGTCATCTATCAAAGACGAAACTTTTGATGCCCAGCGTTTTTTTGCGGCCATTGTTTCAACAATCTCAATCTCCTTAAGGGATTAGGCCACTCTAGAGGCCGAAAAATTAAGCTTTTTGGGGATATTTTTTTCTGAAAATCTACAAAATAAATCGAGATGACAAAAAAGGGTGCTTATCATATATATATATATATATATATATATATATTAGTAGCTGTATACAATAACTTTTTTGGAGCAAATAATGTCAAAATAGCGGCTGTGCAGCGTTCATCTCTAATCTGCATTTTTTAAGTTGGCCGGAAACATAACTCAGCCAATTTTTAACCGATTCGCTTGAAATGTTGAATATATCTTAAAAAAACATTGTTTATGGAAGTACGTAGGATTTTTTTATATTGCATAGTTCATTTGTTATTAACAACTATCTGAGGATTTATTAGGAAAATTTTTGGACAGTGAAAAAGTTGCCTTAAAAATCGTCATATAATGTGAGTTATGTTTCCGGCTAACTTAAAGAATGCAGTTTTGAGACAAGAGCTGCGCAGCCACCATTTTAAATTGAATCGCTTCAAAAAAATTATTGTGGACAGTCACTGATATGTATGATAAACACCCTTTTTTGTAATCTCGATTTACTGGGTAGTTTTTCTGAAAAAAAAAATCCCCAAAAAGCCTATTTTTTCGGCCTCTAGAGTGGCCTAAGGCCTTAATTAAAGTGACCATGGATTCGTACATTGGATTTCAATGAGGATTTCCGAATAGAATCCCATGTGCAAGCATGACATTTTACTATGGGAATTAATTGCGATGAATAATTGGATCTCCATCAAGAAGTAGGGACAAGTATGGTAATCCAATTGGACCCCTATAACAACTTCTGCACGGGAAATAATTTCTTGAGTCTTGCTTTAAGTGACTGCCAGATATGGAATTGTTTGAAATCGTCTGACTTATGGCTATTTTTATTAAGTGCCGTTGCAGAAGTATTTTAAAGTTCTCAATTCACATGCCCACGTTATTGCTTTTTTTTTACTGAGTGCACTTATAGAATAATTAACAACTTGTCAATTCAAGTGTCATTGTACAAAGTTTGTGTCTTGCGAAGTCAATAATTTTCAATTCGATTACTTTCTTAGCCCGCAGCTGACTGACCTTGTAAACCAAATATCTGTCTGGTTCAATTCCAATGGTCATCGAAATGATTTTGATTGTGCTTGTGCTAAAATAGGCAGGGCCTTTTTCAATTTGAAATGTATCATTATCGTTCAGGTGTTGAGCCGGTTCGTTCCGCTTCACTTACCGGTGAGTTGATACCCGTTTTTCGTGTTGCCGATCGGTTTCGCGAAGAGCCAACCGATCACCTCGCCAATTGTGCTGAGTAACTGGAAGCTCGGTCCAGTTGCTTGGGGGACCCGGGAAATCGCCGTGTAAGTTCTTCCGTCCTTGGTCTGAACGTAACACTGAAGATCCTTCGCCGGAAGTTCCTGGCCGTTCAGGTTGCCGCCTATCGAGCCGATCACTCGCAGCGGCGAATCTGCCGATAACGCAAAGGCAAAATGGTCGATAAAGACGAGAATCCTCTCCGTTGTAGTAAAATTGGCAAGAGTACGATACCCGAGGCGCCAAGATTTGACGGTGAATTTAGGGTTATCGGCTCAAACAAACAAAATATGAACAGTGGTAAAAGTTAATACCTCGCTTATTTTGCGTTGCAATTAGAATTTTTCGTTAGTTATCGAAAATGACGATTTTTTCGAATTTGAAAATTTTAAGGAATATCTGGCAAGGT
This sequence comes from Ophion obscuratus, assembly GCA_964007375.1. Classification (NCBI taxonomy): domain Eukaryota; kingdom Metazoa; phylum Arthropoda; class Insecta; order Hymenoptera; family Ichneumonidae; genus Ophion; species Ophion obscuratus. The sequence goes on along the minus strand of OZ023321.1, from coordinate 31,193,643 downwards.
AACTTGGAAATATATAGTTTCACTAGTGTCTCAGAAGCCAAAAATTTATTTCAAATACCACCACCATGTTTTTCTCGCTTTTAGGTGTGACTAGACAGAGAGTAAAGTAGTACTTTCAATCGCTAGGAGTTCGAAGAGGGATTAAAAGTATACGGTTCATCTTTCTTCGAACTTGTAAGGCTCCAAGTTTATGTAAACTATATCGTTTAGTAATTTGGTGTAGTAATTATGCGGAACAATTTTTATTGTTATAAATAAACGAAAAATATAAATATATAATGCATTGTAATCTCGGAATTTATGTTGAAAATCATATAAATACTACATTTAGTGGTATTTATATGATACCACTAAACAAACCCAAAGAACCCAAACCCAAACAGATAAAGCATTATAATCGCGGAATTTATGTCGAAAATCATATAAATACTACGTTTAGTGGTATTTATATGATACTACTCAAAAAGCACAAACAAACCCATACAAACCCAAATCAACAAATACTTTTTGAAGCTCGCCTGGGCAATTTCCAATATTTGTGATAAAATCATTTTATCGTATTTTGGCGTATTTTCGATTACCGCTAAAAGCGCTCATTATTCCTTAAGAAAACCGAAACATCAAATTTTTTATTCTCGAAATTCTCATTATTTTGGTTCAAATATCAAGAGTCAACGGTCAACACTTGGCGCCCCGAATATCGTACTATCCCCGTAAAATCGTTACTCGTGTCGATCTCCGATCGATCGGCCTTGCGCGAAAATCATCGAGTCGAGGAATTTGCCGGATTCGATTCATCATTCACGATAATACCGTTTTTATTCCAAAAAATGATTGTAGAAAAATAAAACTTCATGTAACTAACATATTATTAATAAAATTTACAATATAATGTTATCAACATTTAAATACCAACACTTCATTCGTTGCTTTTATTAGTCTACTGAACAAATTAGTCCAAACAAGCTAAAATTGATACGACCAACAGTTTGATTACCAGATACCTCATTGTCAGTTCGTCATAAAAACTGTGGGTGCAATTTTGTATTGTTATTCCCTTTTCGCTGCGATACACTGGACCACCGTTGGGGTTATAAATAAATGTGTAAAAATAGGAAAAACACATCACAGTGAGAAAATAAGCTCGGAGTGATGAGAATGCGAAATGAGTTTCTAGTCTAGGCGAATTGCTTTGTACTTTTAATGGGCTGTTCCTCAGTCTTTGACTCTGCGAAGTACGTGGATATATACCTCCACACACACACACACACACACACACCCAAACATACATCCCCACACACCCACACCCATATATATATATATATATGTATATGGGTGTGTAAAAGGAAAAAGGGGGAAATCGTCGATGATAAAAGTGTGTGCAAAGAGGTGGGCCTACTTTCCCTCGTGAAAGAGCTTTACAACGTACCATTTCGCAGCTCTGCCTCCATCTCCTTTACTGCGAGCGAAGAGAGAAAGAGAGAGAGAGAGAGGGGGGGGGGGTGAACTTCTCTCATAGTTAAAGCTCGGCGAAGTCATAAGAGCTCCTTTCTCTCTCGCATGTTCCGGTGGCACTCTATGAATAGATCAGAGGGAATTCGTATATGTTGGCTTTAACACCGACTGAAACTACTTGTTGTGCTCTAATGGCTCGTATAACTCAACAATCTGTCTGGGACCACACCGACGGTCTGCCACGTGCCTTCACTTTATACATATTTTCTCTCTCACACTTTCCCTCTCTCCCACGCCAGCCGCATCTGAAAATCGAGCGATCCGCAAATTGCCGGAGCTTTTACTCCATTGGGGGCCGTATCAGCTCGTCGAATTAGAAAAAAAAAACGCACGAACATTTGCTCGAATACTTTATGGTTTTTTTTTCGACGCAAGAGAAAAATATTATTTTTCTCCGTCAGTTTTGCATCCTGTGAGTGGAACAGTGATTGATCGCCGTGATTTTTTTTTCAGCAATGTCAATCGTCTTTACCGCCTGACATTGCTGAATGACAAAAATAAAGAATTGGAATGCTTCGATGGGTGCACGACTTTGCTCCAAGTGTAATCGGTGAAGTAGATGTACTCTTACCGTTTGGCTGACAAGATTTTCCATTCCCAAAGTATCCGGCTTTGCATTGGCAACAATATCCGACCTCGTAATCGACGCAATTCGCCTTGCTGTGACAGCTCGTAGCACCGGATGAGCATGTCGCGCGGTTCTGCGTACTCGAGTCTGTGAAAAATTCGTTAACGACTTGACGCGCACGCGTTACACACGTGGTCATCAATTTTGGTAGATTAAAATTTTGAATAAGTACAAATGCGTTGGGGTGAGACGGTAAGGATTGGAAGAATTTTACGAGCCAATTTTCAGGAATTATCGACGGTTTAATTTCTTTTTGTCACGCTATACCTTCGACGTTGTCGGGTTCCTTGATGTTTTCACCATCGGCTATAGGTCCCAACTTGAACACCCATTGACCAGGTCTGTTGACGTTCGACCATCTGAAGAATTTACAATACCGATTTCATTTGCAATACCGACTGATGTATCGGTTACTGGTCTTCATAGTGCCTCGATTGTAGAACCCCGGAAAAGACGTATTCATATTTTTACTGGATTGGATAAGCGTGAGGATTGGGTTAAAGGGAAATGACATACGGATTTGATGGTAGAAGTATCCATGAAAGTGTTTCGAAACTTTTCCGAAAAACGACTGAACCGAGTGACGTGAAATTTTCACAGTCGATGTCTAATTGCCGGGGAAAGGAACCACATCTTTTGACTAAACGAGATTTTGAAAAAAAAAAATTATAGACTCGCTTACCGCGAAACAACTGTATTCAGCAAAAGTTAGAAAATGATATTTTAATTGAGCTAGTCGCAAATCGAAAAGAAGTAGTCCCTGGCCATACTAGAAACCCACATTTTGACACTTGATCCATTGCATTCTATGAAAAAATAACTGAGGAAAGTTCTCATAGACATAGCATAGGTAATTCCTGATAATTGTTAGAAAATGCAAGTGTGCTGCTCACTTCCACATAGCATGTCTGAGTCTACTTAGAACCGACGGACTACTAAATCAAGAGACGTCTGCGTATCGGTTTCTCAGCGGGTCTTCGTCTTATCGTCTTAAAAGTCCAGGATCAAATGATAAAGCGCCAGAAAGATTACCGAAGAATCCTGATATTCAAATCTTACGTTATATACCGTGGATTGGGGTTACTTTGATTCATGGGGTTACTTTGATAAAAACTTTGTTTTGTTTTTAAATTCAAATTACGAAGTTAATGAAGTAATTTAAGTGATTAAAAATTAAGTGACCGTAAAAATATGAAAAACGCAAGTAATGTGTTTAAACTATTCTTTATGCTCGAATAACTTCAAAAATACCAAGTTGAGTGCTGCAATGACATGTTTTTTGCAACAATCAGCTTATCAGATGTTTATTAAATTACACCATTATGCTTTGTTGTGTGGCATAGCCTCAAAAACATATTTTTCGGGCGACAGTTCTTTCATTGGAGTGTCTTTGATCACTTCGACGGGGTAACATTGATCATTGATCAATTTCACCCCACGCATTATCTTTATTGCTAGTCTCGGAGTATTGTCAGGAATGTTCGTCTTTTAATCATTTTAAAAATTGTAGGTTTCAATTATAGGGTAAGAAATGTTCCTAATGTGTTCGGTAGGAACATTTCTTAACCGACAGTTCTGCAATTCTGTACCAAATCACACTAATTGTAAGATAAAAAATATCAAATAACAATTTGATATTTTTGTCTTACAAGTAGTGTGATATGGCACGTGACCTAGTTTAAGTGAAACATGTTCCTAGTGAAACCAATGTGTTCTCGTTTTGTGATTTAGATACCTAGGTAGACATAAGGATTATAATTTGTTTTTGCTAGTTTTTTTCATGTTTCGAAGTTTATGGATGTGTTACCACATAAATAAATACAAAATACCATTTGTTTATCAATAAAGTTTATTTTGAAAAGTCAAGGTGTAATATTTGTTCGATCAAAGTAACCCCAAAGCAATAAAAATCGTTGTAACTTTCCATCCCGTTGAGCGTTTTTCTTTATTCTTCAAGAAAAATGCTCCTTTATGGTCCTTTGATCAAGACTAATTATTTATTTTTCTCATTTATTTTTAAATATTTTAAATTGTAATTTGGAAGATAAAAAGACTAATAAAAGTTGATGTTCGTATCAAATTATTTTTTTGTTATATTATTTGAAGAAATATATCGATTTTCATGTCAAAATTGATCAAAGTACCCCCAACCTACGGTACTCGGCTTTGAGTCTGTTTCGTACGAACTTCTCGAGTTCAATTTCGATTGAAGGTGAATCAAGAACCTCGTGGGGATCACCCCATACGATCTTGATCTAGGGTAACTTTAGGACATTTAGGATCGGTATGATTGCAACAACAACTGTTTGGTTGTCAACGAAAGGACAGTCTCGCTCCCAACGGGGAGACACTGCATTTCCAATAATGTATCCCATTGCTTAGCGAACGTCTTACTTTTCGATGTTTCGAATCTGGTCGCTGCCCGAGCCCTTGAGGGTGTACAATCTACCCCCGTACATGAACCCTGCTTGAGCCCTGGCGTCCGGAAGACTGTTTGGAGGTGACTCGCTCTGTATCCATTGTATACCACCCTCAGGATAGAGAAACTCGACGTAAGAGTTCGTGCCGTTTGAAGAAATGGCCACTTGGTAGGTGTTGACCTACGGAGTGCAAATGGCTCGGGGGTGATAAACGATGGATTCCCAAGAAACGGCGAAAACGAAAGCGAAAACGGCAGGGCGAAAGCGGAAGATTGAAAGAAAGAGAGGAAGACATCAAACCCACGAGTACAAAGTGACAATCTGAGGTCTGAGCGATGGCTTGAAAAATGCTGGCCGGCTGCCAGTAGGTGAAAAAAAAGAATGACAACCACCCGGATTTTGTTCTCTACATACCTTGTCGTTCTTCTTGCTGTGATAACCAACGTCCACCCATGTGGCGAGAAAAACATGGCTGGGCGTAAAGTCCATGGCATCCGTGAAAGTAGTTCTCACCATGCCACTAGCTTTCGAAAGAATTTCGGGCATGTCAGTCTCTCCGTAGTAAACAGTTCCGGAACCACGTGTGTCCACGTGCGTGTACAGTGGCGCTATCACCGCATTGTCCAGTGGAAAAGCAATGTTCAAGAACCAGGGCACCTGTTCTCCAAGTGACACTGTCCCAAATTCATTAACCTACATCAACCAAACCAAAAAGGATAAACGCTTAAAAATCGAACTCATGCTTGAAATTGCTAAATCGAATTTCGGTAACGTCGAGTCAGGAGGCTTTATTGATTTTCATGAAGCTTGTGGCGGTTTAGTCGATAGCCTACACGGGCATTGTCCTTGTAGACCTGACAACATCTTTTCCGAAACACAATGGCCAATTGTTTTGTTATATCATTTAATGATGTATGGATTATTATATGATTGATTGCAATATACACAATGGACACGTATATTTATAATTATATGATAATTTGCAATACCTCGTTGGAAATACTACACAAGAAATATTTCAATTCTAGAAAAGTGGAATTTATCAGCCGAGGTTTGCCAAATACACTACTGGCGAAATGTTTCCGGACAAAAATTCAAAAAAGTTTCGGAACGATTTTTCATGCCATTTCGCCGATAGTTGACATTAATGAATTTAATAAACGTTATTTTGAATGTCCTTGATTATGTGTTTTTTGAAAAAAAATCCTATTTTTTTACGACTAGAGCCCTTTTTCGTAAACGACCATTTTTCGCCTTTTTTGGTTTCTCTTCTGGTGGACCCCGTTTACAGACAATTTGTTTAAAATGCATTTCTTTGACCGGAATCATAAAGGGGGAAGCTCAAGCTTCTATTGTGTTTTTTTTTAAAAGCTTCGTACGATTTTTTTCTAAAGATATTTTGATTAAAAAAAAGAGACAATTTGAAAAATAACGCACAAACCACAAGGATTCAAGGTAAACCTCAACGTAGTAAAAATGTGAATCGGTATTCGTTGAATTCGCGAGAATTTTTTCAGATTTTTTCGACTTTCTTTTCATCTCTTCCCTGTAAAAAATCAGATGATTTATTTACCGTAGCTCGAGAACTAAGGGGTTTTTGGTAACATTTCAAGAAAGGAAAAAAATGTATTTTCATATCTGAAACGCAATAGAATCGGTTGAAATCAACAGTTGACATGACGAAAACTATACAATTCAAACCGGGGAAAAATGTCGAAAAGTATCTGAAATAATTCTATTGCGTTGAAACTAGAAAAATAGAATTTTTTCCTCGCGAAATTTTACCACAAACCCCTTAGTCCTCGAGCTATGATAATTGAACCATCTGATTTTTTACCAAACCTGGTTAGAAAAAAATTCGAAAAAGTATATGAAAAAATTCTCGCGAACTTAACGAAAACAGATTTAACTTTTTACTATCTTGAGGTTTTCCTGGAATCCTTGTCATTTTTGCGTTACACGTTATTTTTCAAAATGTCTTTTTTTAATAAAAATATCTTTAGAAAAAAATTGTTCAAAGCTTAAAAACAAAGCAAAATTGAAGCTTGAGCTTCCCCCTTAACGATTCGGGTCAAAGGAATGCATTAAAAAAATTGTCTGTAAACGGGGTCCACCAGAACAGGAGCAAAAAAAGGCAAAAGATTGTCGCTTTCGAAAAAAAGTACGAGTCGTAAAAAAAAAAGTAAAAATGTTTTAAAAACCACGGGATGAAGGTGAATTCCTCCCCTTCAAAATTCCGTTTATTGAATTCATTTATGTCAACTATCCGCGAAATGGCATAAAAAATCGTTACGAAACGTTTTTGATTTTTTGTCCGGAAACTTTTCGCCGGTAATGTATTATATGTTTCAGGTTTTTCGATGCATCCAAAACTGAAATAGGGCCGGAGTTTTGAATACAAAGTGAATAGTTCAGTGAACGTTGTTCCAACTAATTGTTCAAGTTTGAACAAAGTATTTGATGTCATCTTCTTTGTTGACTGGTTCCAGAAATGTATCAACATTTTCTCACTTGCCGAGGCTTTTCTGACGTTGTCTTCGTCAGGTTTCTATCTTCGCAATGTCAATAAAAATTGACGTTTTAGCTGTTCAACGTTTTTTTTTCTTTGCTCGGCTAATTGACAATTGAGATTGAAGGGAGACACGGAGATTAAATGAAATATAACGCGGCACGTGTTTGTCAATACAATCGTCGGAGATAAGAGTGATGTAATGATTTTCACATCGTGATGAGAAGCACACGCTTCAATTATCCCCGAAGTGATGACGAATACTATCATCGCATCATTGTCGCCACCTATGTCACGAGTACACATAGACTCATTGCGGCAGCACTGGATAGTGCGTAAATTAATGTTGATACCGAGAAGTCATTCACCCAATGCGCAAACGAGTATCGTATGAATATTATTCATGTACAGTCGTGCTAGCGATCATTTCTTCGTTTCAACAAATTCATATGCATAGAAATGTCATACCCGTTGAAGAACTTGCACGCGAATACAAAATCGCCACGGGAAAACGGTGAATAATTAAATATTAATAAGTCAAACGAGGAATAATTGAATGTCGATGAATTAAACGAAGGATAATTAAATATTAATAAATCATATAAAGAATCATAAAATACGAATACAGTAAAGGGATATATAAATATAATCAAATAATTAGATGAATATTAAAAAGGAGTGTCCCCGTCCGGATATCAGAAAAATAAGCGAATGTTATTCGTCCGGATAGCGGCTCAGTTCACGCCGTATTTCCAGTAGACGTACATGTTATTGTGATTCGTGTCAGCTAGTATCTGAACGAATAACATATATATAATCGTCCGGATAAAATGTGTTAAATTGTTAAACAAACTATCCGGACGAATAATTTACATGTATTCGTCGGAATCAAATCTTTATAATTTTGTTCGGGTTTGTTTGGTTTGGGTTGGTTGGGTTTTTTTGGTTTGTGTGTTTGGATTTGTTTGTATAGGATTGTTCGTTTGGGTTTGTTTGTTGGGTTTGTTTGTTTGATTGGGTTTGATTGTTTGGGGTGTGTTTGTTTGGGTTTGATTGTTTATGGTGTTGTACAGCGTGAACTGAGCCGCTATGCGGACGAATAAAATATGCTTATTCGTTCGGTAACCGGACGGCTAGCCGCAGCGATAATAAAAATCAATTGGACTCGAAATGATTTGCAAGTATCTCGACAACAATTGTGAATTGTTGTCAAGGCAGCCATTCGGAGCAATGGTAAAATAATTTCAGTCTTTTGTAAAAATGCAAATAGTTTTTTTCCTCCAAGGAGATTATTCATCATTGATTTGTCGTATAAAACAATTGTTGTGGGATTTACGTTCACGGGCCATATGAGCGCCTTCCTCGGTGATCCCGTTAAGTCGCATGGTAGGCGGTCAATTGACCCTGCGTTCTTTCACGCGTTTCAATTATTCTAAACCCTTTAGCATACGAGTTCGTCTCGTGATGTTGACATTTGCCCCGCGCATCACAGACATCATTTCATTCGTCTTAATGGGGAGAATTCCTCAGTGACAGCCTGCTGTCGATGTGGAACATGGCGGGGTCAGGAGACTTTTGTACATTTTCTGCTTTTGGACACGATGATTCATCCTGTACATTGAGTGTATACCTACTTTTAGGACGAAGTGTATACAAAGTTACTAGAATCGATGAAAATTTACTGCAATGGACTTCGGTTATAAGTGGACTTCGTCAGTACTGCTGATGTATTGAATTTTTAGGTCACCTGACTAACGAGCGATGCCGATTGGTTATTAGGCTTGAATTATTTGTATAAATTGCCGAAAGGGGTACCGCGGTGTTTTAAAAAGTGAATATAAAAATCGTGGTTTTAAAATTTCTCAGTGAAGCATCTCGAAGGTTCTTGAAGAAAAAATACTATCTATGAGATATTCCCTGTGCCCGTTCTAAGGTGGGAGCCTGAATGAGAAGGTCCAAAAAATCCAAAAGTTTTTTCGGGAATTCGGGAAAGGAAAAAAAGTGAGCCCAGTAAACATTAAGGTATCTTTTCATGTATATTTGAAATGTAAAAAAAGCTCAACATAAAACAATAAATGACTGCAGATTTATCAGCCTATTCCATGTGCGTCTTGCCACTGCCGTTTCCAATCGGCGCGAAAGGTGCAGCTCGTAATTCTTGACTAAACCAAATAAACCAAAAATATCAATTTTCAGATATTTTTTTTCCTGGGTGAATCAAGAAAAATCAGAAAATATCGTGAATTTATAACTTTTCTCAGGTTTGAAAACCAAAACGTGTTAAAAAAAAACTTTAACATGCTAGAAAAATGATTTAAAAAGACTTACAACGATTTTTTAAATTTGCTTAGAAGATATTTTCATACTGAAGAAAATAAACTTCGGTTTAATTCAATAGGTCGTTTAGTTTTTTGCTATCACGCTCGCCAATTTGGAAAAATCGTGAAAATGATAACTGGAGAAAACGCGCTTCAAAGTTTTCGATAGGAGGAAATATCAACATCAAATATCGATCGTTCTTCTACTTTTGGCCTTGTATCTTCAAAAATATTTGCAATTTGCCTCTGTATCTTTGTAAATATATTCGTGGATAGTTTATCTATCGATTTAAGCAATTAAAAAAAAACGAATCTTCGGACCTTCTTATTCAGGCTTCCGCCTTAAGCAAGACCCTGCTTTTTTATAAGTATTTTCCGAAAATCCCGCAACGCTTCCGCTTTTTATTCCTCGACTGTTTTTCATTTCCATTTCTTATCATACAAAGTTGGACCGAGAAAAAAACGACGAAATAATTTCGAAGAACCGGAGTTGATGTAGCCGCTTTTTCGTTTCGCTCCGGTCGAAATTCCGTTCCCGCGGCACTTGGAATTTTGACCAGCATTGTTAAAACGAGAGGTTAATGTTATCGGCTGCGTTTTAGAATTTCAGAGAACTCTAATCTCGGCTCCTCAGCATTATCATAGACATCGGGGTACTGAATATATATGTATACATATATAATCGAGGATCGTGTACCTCGAATAATTACTGGCCGACCTACTTACGACGCCCCCTTGAATTGACACGAATTGATCAACGCTTCTTACAATGTCGACGAGTCTTTTGCACGTAGCCCTCTTCGTTTCCGGTAAAACATTTAATTGTTCGAAACGTGTCGGGTATATTTCCATAATGGCCAATTCTGAAAAGTGCACTACGAAAGTAAGAAATTTACTTTCAATTAGTCAATTTCGTGTATCAAACAATGAGTTAACTCGAGCGAGAAAGTCCGAAAATTTAAGAAATAAAACGAAGTGAAGAAGATGTGAATATTGAGAGTAAATCAGAGATATAAAAAACACAGGATAAATCGGGAACTCTAACTAACCAGGGAAAGGGGGAAAATAGGATACTCCAATTTTCCCTCGAGCCTTTCTCCCCCAAAATAAAAAGCTTTCGCGTTGAAATTGGAAAGTTGCTCGATTGAAAAAAAGCCCACCATATCATAGTAATAAACTCGATAGACTGCAGAAAACAGTAAACCGTAGAAATAAATTTGCTTGATTGCAAAACGCCATGAAATTATGGAAATGAGTAAATTTGATTGAAAATGCCATCATGTCATATAAATCCAATTGTTCGATTAAAAAACAAAAAAAGAATAAAAGGACCACAAAAAAGAAATAAACGCGTTTTTTCCCGACCCTCGTCACGGTCCTTTGCGCTAGTCTCTCTTCCCTAAGATAGAATGCGGTGAAATTGAAAATGTGTACGATTAAAAAAAGCCATAAAGTCGTAGATATTCAGCCGGCATGGTGGACGAGACTGCGCGTTACTTTCACGTTTCTTTTGACACTCTTGAAACATCGAGACCCGTATTTCCATATCTCCGAGGGGGCTATCGTGTCGGGGTCATGGGTCACAACTCGACTTTCGATGAGACACACGCACACATAATGTATATCCATGTATAATCACGAGCTCGAGATCACGAGCCTCAATTATTCGAACATAGATACGCAACTGATTGTTTTTCCTATGAAAATAATTACATACTGGGAAAGGTATAGGGCCCATTGCCGCCAAAAACCCTTTGCCACAAACGCAAATTGCGAACTCGTGCACATTTTTTTCAAACACGTATCGTTTTCTTTAATCAAGATTTTCTCAATTTAAACTTGAATTCATTAATTCATTCTGTTTCTAAAATTAGTTTTGACCTGTCACCTATCTGCAATATAAAAAAACGAGATATTAACACGCGATCAGCTGATGGGAGTGGCATCCAATGATGTCGATATTCTACGGGAACGCGGTGGCCTTACACAACTTATATTTTGATCACCTTTTCTGTGCATCATGATTGCTGTCTCACCCTATTGTGGACAATTAAATACTCGCTGATGATCAAAATGATGCAGCCGATACGAACTCTTCTTAACAAAATGTGTGCGATGCAACGGAGACTGTACTCTACTTTCGAAAATAATGCACCTCCTTGAATCAGATAGCTACATGTGCTGAACCTTTTTAGCTTGGAAGCGGTAAAAATCCATTTCTGCGAGTTTGATTTGCATGTTTTAATAATAACATCGATATTTGTCGGAAACAATTATGATTCTCTTCATGAATAACGTTGTTATGAATAACATCATTCGACATTTTTTTTTAAATATTATTTTTTGTTACATTCAGCATAAATAAAAAATAAAACGTTTCAGACCTGTCGAAGGCGAATTGGAAATCACAAAATCATTAATAGCATTATTGGGGAATAAAATGATAAAAATCTTCTAAAAAAATACGATTATTTCGAAAAAAAATAGAAGGTAAAGTGGGCCCACTATGAGACTAGTCATCAAAACCATAGAATGGGTCACTCTACTCTAGAGAATTTTGAGAAAAAAAAAATTAGAACGGCGATCATCCTTAACAAAAATAGTTTTCACGTTAGAAGCAAAAAAATCTTGACATTCATAATTTATATATTTTTTTTCATATTTTTAACGAAAGTATGCTTCAAAATGAAAAAAGTTATATATCGACATTTGGCGATATCTCAATTGGTTTCGGAGTTATCTGTGTTTAAACGTTTCCAAAATTTCCGAAACGACATTTTTTGGAAAACAATAACTCCTAAAAAAGAAGAGAGAGAAATATAAAAATTGGTGTGAATTCTCCTTTCATGGGGTACAATTTAAAAAAATCACGAAAATAAAAAAAATTTCGCGGCCACGGGCTAGGTGAAATGACGTGGAATATCCCATATGTAAGTATGCATACTCGTATATATGCATATATTATGTATAACCATCACATCATTCGAATATGCGTTTGACCAGACCCACTCGTGCCCCAGAGCGTGGACGATAAAAGCGTTAACGCAATCGTGTAATCGGGTGCAATCATTTTGATGAAGAGAATCGTCAGCGCGATAGCTCGGAATGGAGATGATTGTAGTGTAGGCAGTGCCTCGTCTAAACTGGACGGTTTTCCTTTTTTCCATATAACTCGTAGGTATATGTGGCACGTATGCAGTAATCCATTCCGTTGAGTCAAGCCGTATGGATCATGGTGTTCCAGGAGACTTTGCATGCGATATCTAATGGCCTTGCATCATACCGACAACTATCAAATTCTTGTTCACCGACATGACCGTGAAATCTGTCGTCCATGTAGCATGACTCTACTCGCACAATTTGTTCGGCAAACTTGAATCCCACAAATTGATCGTTGGCAACTTCTCCGAAAGATTGAATTATCTTCAAATTGTTCGCAAAAGGTCAATCGTCATTATTCTGCGAAAAAGAGCGCACGTTTTCGAAAGAGAAGACCTTCTTTGCAGTATTCTCGATATTAAGATCGTGAGAAATTGATAAACAGTCTTACTGAGAGTATTCTCATTTTTAATTCTGCAGATCGTGCGATGTTGACGTATTTTGCGTATTGTGACGAAAAAAAATTGCATAAAAAAATACGAATATTTGTGGTACGGACCCAAACTTACCCAAATATGAGATGCGAATTGCTGGATACTCAATCATTTAGATTAAAAAACGAGTAACAATTGGGTCCATGTTCAAATTGAATTATCTTTGTTCATTATTCATTGACAAAACATTGCCAAATAACTTAGTAATAAATATTTTTAATCCTCTCGTTACTGAATTTTAGTCTAGAGTGCTTCGAAATATTGCCAATTGGTATTTGACAACACAATTGAAATTCGCCACCATAAGTGGACGGGCTATCCAGAATTTTCATGTACAAAAATATACATCGCAGTTCTTATATCACAATGCATTATCTGCTCGGATGAACGTGCGAGCAACGTCAACAGACAATTAACCGGCAATCGTTCTCATGCGATAATTACCCGCCCGCAGACTCAGCTCTGGATCACCAATGATTTCGAGGCTAATCTCGTAACGTCTTCGGAGCTCGGAGCAAAGCCACGTAGGGATGCTATATCTGGACGATAATTAATGTGGGAAAGCAACGACGCCTTTAGACGCCTTGGCCTTTAGGCTTCGTGAATGGAGGTGTATACGAATTTGTTGACATTAGGTCATCAAGGAGTGTTACTATTTTAAATATAAATATGAATATATGTGTGTGTGTGTGTGTGTGTGTGTGTGTGTGTGTGTGTGTGTGTGTGTGTGTATGTGTGTGTGCGTGTGCGTGTGTGTGCGTGTGTGTGCGTGTGTTTGTGTGTGTGTGTGTGTGTGTGTGTGCGTGCGTGTGCGTGTGTGCGTGTGTGTGTGTGTGTGTGTGCGCGCGCGCGCGCGCGTGTGTGTGTGTGTGTGTACGAATGTAAACGAGCATCAAACAATGCGTTGTCACGAATACTTTTATTCTGAATTCCGGTTTATCCCTGCTCATTCTTAAGGGGTCTTCTCACTTTAGATGCTAAAAATGGCTATTTTCATGAATTTGTTTGATAGGTTTATATTATGTTAATTGATATAAGCGTTGTTACACTTAATAAATACACTTTCGAAATACATTTAACAAATTTTTGATTTGTTTAAGTAATTATTTATAGACGAAAATGGAAGTTAAAGAATGTCCTAAAAATATTGTAGGTTTGCGCTGTTGATGAAGTCTCAGAGATGGATCATCCGCAACAAAAAAATCAAACGGTTTTAGATTCAGTATGTTAATGGACATAACGCATATCGTACGATTTTTTACATATGCAAAAGCAACAAAATGACGGACGATTTTCGAAAAAAAAACCAAAAAAACGTGTTTTTCACCGTTTTTGGCAAAAAAATTGTAAATACCAACATTTAAAAAAAAGACGTTCTATGTGCTATAACTATAGTTTTAAAGAATATGTGGTTAACATTTCATAAGGATCGGTTTAGTAGTTTCGAAGATTTTATCAACAAGGCGTCGAGAAACGTTGTTTCGAGAAAAAACCCGTTTAAAATTTGTTTGGGTTGCATAAATACATATTTTTTAAAATTCTATTTCGAAAGTGTATCTATTAAGTGTAGCCATTTTTGTATCAATATCCATACAGTAGAACCTCGATTATCCGAACCAATTGGGACCGAGACTAGTTCGGATAATCAAAAGTTCGGATAATGGAAACGTGGGTTATTTGGGACGGGATCATAAACAACACCTTTTTACATAAAAACAATACATACATATATGCATGTACTGTTTTTATACATATATGTATGTACCTTTAGGGTACATACAAAAAACCCACGTTTCGATTATCCGAACGTTTATCCGAACGATTTTATAAAAAAGAAAATTAAAAAGGCATTCGACTTTTGGCTTTTTTGGGACGAGATCATAAACAACAACCTTCTACATAAAAACAGTACAGTACATGTCAAATTTTAATATATATGTATGTACTGTTTTTATGTACCTACATATGTCAGGTGTTAATACATATATATATACATATATATTAAACACCTGGAAAATGTCGAATGCCTTTTTTAATATTTTTTTTATAAAATCGTCCATTTTTAATTGACGAACGGCCGTAACGCGTTTTTGCGCGGCTAAGTCTCGCAGCCGTTTGAGAAGGAGAAGTTGCGTTGGGTTGCTCATTGTTGCTCACGGCAGTGGCAGCGAGCAACAATGTATCTTTCGCGCCAACGTTCGGATAATTGAGCGTTTGGATAAACTAAGCCATCGTTCGGATAATTGAGGGTTCGGATAATCGAGGTTCGGATAATCGAGGTTCTACTGTAATATAAACCTATAAAGAAAATTCATGAAAATAGCCTTTTTTAGCGTCTCAAGTAAGAAAAAACAATCTTGGCACTTATCCGCCATCATCGTACATACTTCCGGCCGATCAGGTCATATATGAAGAACTTGATTGGACGTTTACCTTACGCTATAATAAAATGAAATGCTTTTGTAGTCCGAGAACCCATGAGGCTTACACAAATATTGGTGTCTTTTGAATTAAATGCATTAAAAAAAAAAAAAGAAATGGTTGCATTTACGAAGGAGGAGTCTCAACGAAGGGAGTATTTAGATATTGATAGCCTCGCATTGTTTTTGATTGCCTCGAATCGTTGTTTCAATTTATGCCTTATTAATTTTGAGAATACGTTAACATAATTTTGTTTCATGAAATTTTCCTACGTGAAAGCTTTTTCGAGCGAGGTTACATTTCCGGTTTAGAAATTTAGTGCCTCGTATGATTGCTTTTCTCTTTTCATTCCTTTCTCGCACAATTGTATTTTTTCTCAAATTTGCCAATGTACAGGAACTTTCGGGTGACGTTGCGTTTCCTACTGTACATTTTACGTCCCACGTAATGTTTTTCTCTCACATTCTTCATTGGGTAAAGTGGAAAAGGCGTTGCTCCGTTTGTGTGGTGCAGTTGTAAATCAAGGGGGATGTTCCGTCTAGTTCACCGGCAAAAGCTAATACCGACACGTGTATATGCACACACGTGATGTCCGGCATCTTCCTGTACCGCGGAATGTAATAATTTACAAGAGTTTCAGGTGGTTCCGTAAACATCGTTTATATTCTGAAAAATCGCGTGCGCTGAAGAGTAAGAAGAGCGTCGTGTGTCGGGAGAAAAATATTGCAGGGTCGCGCAAATTCCAGTCGATTATCGATCACCATTTCCGCGGGAAAAATTCTCCCGGTTCTATCGTATGTAAACGTAAATTGCCAATCGGTAAATGGGAATTCACCCCTCGTGGCAAATATATCAATTGTTTGATTGTGCCGTTTGCTGTCGGGTGTTTTTCCTTTTCACTCTGTAGATAGAGAAAGGAGTAATATTTAGATAAGTGACTTTTCCGAAAAATGAGCCTAGAATAATTGTTTTGCTATTTTTTCATTTATTGGGTTATACATGATGATAGTCAGTCGAGGAAAGCTGAAATTCACCACTCCCATAAAAAGTTATGGAATTTTGAAGTTTGTTTGGAACCCAATCAAACCCAAACAAACCTAACCACGCCGACATTACATCAACTCCGATCTCGATCTTCTATTCTTGTTTATATATATATATATATATATATATATATATATATATATATATATATATATATATATATATATATATATATTAGGGTGGCCGTTATTTTGGCTTAGGTAAAAAAATGTTAACGTATAGCAAAAAAACTAATCAAGATATGAAAAAAAAAATCTGTGTAAAATTTGGACACGCTGGGATAAGGAGAACACGTGCCACCGAGCAGTTTAATTTTCAAAAATACATGCATTTTTTGAATGGCCGCACTGAAATATTTATTAGTCTCATAATATTAATTTCAAAATCTGGAATTGGGTACATTGATTATACATATTAGGAGTTACGAAATATATTATTTACTGATTTTTTCCCATCAATCACGTACCGCAATTCGTACCTTTACATGAAATATTACATAAGTAATAACAGTTCATCTATGAAATGATTGAAGTAGAGTACATTTTACGTTCGGAATTTTTTTTTTATATTCGGCGACAACTTGAAGAAAATTTTTTTTTAATCTTTATCATAAGTCAATCTATTGTTATAATCCGTGATTAATTTGATACCTCGCTCCGCTATATCATTACAGACTCTTATTTTTTTATCAATTGCGCGCCCATTTGATAACTCTCGTTCGAGTCCAAACAGATACATCGGTGTCGAGAAAAGTACAATCAATTTTAAATCGTTTAAAAAACGCCATAGATTCGGCACTATTAAAGAAATCAATGTCTTTATGGAGCAGAAAAGTAAAGTCTGACTGGAAAACCTGATACCGTTTGGAACCGCATCGTAAAAGCGAACTAAATTTGCAGAAACGTAAAGATTTCACGTGTTATATTTTTTTTCGATGTCCAACGATGGAATACCAACTCGGTCGGTAATGCTCGGGAGGTAAAAATGAACGGACGAAGCGCCACGACCAAATTTCGAACTATTTTTCTGCACTATATTTTGTATTATCGCCACTACAGTTGGAAAATCTTCTCGCAGGCTCAAGAAAAAAAATATCATTTTGAAGCATTCAATACACGATTATTACATTATTATTTGCATATTAAATCCGCCCCGATAATTAATTCACTGCTTCGATTTCCCGCCACAATGTGGCCAAACCGCCACATCCGTTTTCAAATTTTCTATTAATTTTTCAATCTACTCACGACTGTACATAATTAATGGAAACCAATCAGTCAACAATATATTTTGTACCTCTTAATATGTATAATCAATGTACCCAATTCCAGATTTTTTAATTAATATTATGAGACTAATGAATATTTTAGTGTGGCCGTTAAAAAAATACATGTATTTTTGAAAATTAAACTGCTCCGTGGCACGTGTTCTTATCCCAGCGCGTCCAAATTTTACACCGATTTTTTTTTTCATATCTTGATTAGTTTTTTGCTAGACGTTAAATTTTTTTACCAAAGCCAAAATGACGGCCATCCCAACATATATATATTACTATCATTATATTATTATAAATTATATATTAAATATTTTATAAATAATAATAATTTAACAGTTCGGATGTTTGGGTTTGTTGTTATACTTTTGTATTTTCACAAACTTCAAAACCCCATAACTTTTAATGGGGAGAGGGGAATGGTGGTGCCGCAATTTCTCTTCAGCATCGTGTTTGGAAAAGCTTTTTGATAAATCTCCCCACCTCCAACCCCCTTCGGAGTGAGGGTTTTAATCCAGGAGTTTTTGAAAAATCCAAAATTATTTTCAACAATTTTCTGCTCGTACAAAATTGTTAATAAAAAAATTCAGCTTCCCCCGACTGAATATCATAATTTATAATCCAATAAATGAGAAAGTAGCAAAAAAAATGTAGACTCATTTTTCGGAACAGTCACTTCGGAAAAGTCACTCGGACAATTCGTCTGCAGATGTACTGAGAAATGGAGCAAACATAAAAAACGGAATAGGGAAAATTATTCAAAATCGACAAAAGTTAATGAGCGGAATTACGGCTTGGTCATGGTAAATAAATAAGACTATCCCGATTGGGCGGAGATAAGGAAAAACTCACATTTAAACGATTATTTCGAGGTTTCCGTTTTTTTTTCCTGTTTTACAATTTTTGTTACCCTTCAAAAAGACATTGCAAAGATTTTTTGTGTGACGCGCCCGCGACTGATAATTTTACAGTTTGCGCATGGGTCATTAGTTTGTGAGCTTAGGATGAGCATTCTGCACAGTGTGGTGAAGGCACTAATTCACAATCGACGGCAATGCAGCCTTTATGAAGAACAGTCACGTCGATAAAAAAAAAATACGATATTTGCGTGGAAAACAATGATTTGTAAATTAATCGCTGACCTTCGCTCGTTATCAATGAACTTGTATTTAAATTCATAGTATAGGCGGCGTCTATTTGTGCAATGTTTTTCCGAGACAAATGACGACAGTTAGTTCGGAATCTTTCAGCCCCCTCGAAGAAAAGAATCGCTTATTGGGACGAGAAAATAAAATGGTACTTCTCGTGTAATTTCTTTTCCAAAGGTACATTTGTTTTGTTTAAAAAAAATTATTTCCAAACCTGAGTACGTCCAATGCTAATCGAATAAATAAAAAAGGGCTCTTCAGGTGACCTTTAAGGTGACTGTACTTAAGGAGAACACATAGTCGGATGCACTAGGCCCCTATGGAATGTTTGTAAAGTAATATTGGCCACACAAGAATGCATCTTTAGTGCACTCGTTACCAGAATTGCAGCAAAATTCATAATTCCCCCCTTTAAAAAACCTTGCAAAATATATGTTACGTGTTGACAGTAGATTGACAGTGAATCTGGTAACAAAAATACCCATAAATACAGTGAAGTTCATAATTTTGTTCCGCGTGCCCCGCCTCAACTGCAGGAAAATAGAAGAACATCATTTTGATTGTTCGATAAGAATCAAATCTCGTTGACAAACTCGAGGGATCCCGAGGGTGTGTGTGGGCACAACGAAACTGCAGTTTAAGTGCAATTGCCACTGCACGTATGACACAAGTGTGTGTGTGTGTATGTTTCGCTCCACACCGGTGCAGTTTTGCCATCCCTACAAACGAATTCGTGTCATGCCACACACCAGATGACGACAAATTAGTCCACGCGGTCGCGAATTAAGGAGGATGACCAAATATGTCCGCGCGGCTTCGCATTATCATCGTACCCTCTTGTGAGATCATACACGGACGAACTTATTAACTCCAATAACCGAATTCATTCTTTTTCTCGCTCGGTATTTTATTTGTCTCGAAAGGGTGAGCAAAAAAAGCACGAAACATACGTCGTCGTAGGGTTGAGTGAACGACCGAGTGAACTTTCGGAAAATAGGAATTCGTGGCTCACAGCTTCCCTAGTTGACGTTGTAGTCGGGCAGAAACGAGATGACAACCCTCCCGCGTATTTGTCAACACTCATTGCATATTTGTGTGTGTGTGTGTGTGTGTGTGTGTGTGTGTGTGTGTGTGTGTATATACAGAGTGTCCTGTTATAAATGGATAATTCTGCCACTGTCGATAGGTCAGATCATGTCCTACTATATGCTGGAATTTTAGTGTAGTAAAAGTTCCACGTTTTTCGAGATAAAAATAATCTGCTTTTGGTTTTTCTCATGCCATTTTTACAAATGATAATTATTTTTGACCAGGTTTTTTAAAAACACTCTCGGTTATTTGATTTGTCTACAGAAGTCTTCTTTTTAACCTTAAATGTTAAGGACACTTTATGAAAAAAGATCTTATGCAGAATTTTAATACAAACCAATCCGAACATCTGACTTTGAAAGCCTGCGGTGCAAAAAAAAACGTACTACGCATATCGTGCCAATTACCTTTAAAAAGTTGTTTAGTTATTGACGATTCATATCATTTGTAGAAATGGCATGCGAAAATCGAAAGGCAGATGATTTTTTTTTTAAATAACATAAAGCCCAAAATCTCGAAAACCGTGGTACTTTTACTAAACTGAAATTACAGCATATAGTAGGACATGATATGACCTATCGACAGTTGCAGGATTGTCCGTTCATAACAGAACACCCTGTATATACATGTATATGTAGACTGCTTCGATTTACCCGATGAAATTTCCATTTGCATCGCATTCATGTGTGTGATATCTGACCCGTCATTATCTAGAATGGCCGTGTGCGGTTCATCAAAGGCCTTACGGTACTCGTATTCGTCAGCATCTCTTAAAATATCGTCGTTCTTGTGTGAACGGTGGCTAATTAAAAATTTTCCGCGAGAAGCATTCCCGTACTATCGGGCTACTCGTACTTCCTTCGGCTTACTAAAGTCGAGCACTTTCCTTTCTCGAATTAACGATTTCCATGCAAGTCCTGTTTGCACATATATAAATTGCTTGATCCCGCGACTATTGATCACGATTTTTTTCCTCGCCAAATTGACAAAAAAAGCAATTGGCCACAATTCCAACATATAATTCTAATTTTGCATCGTTGGCTTGCCACGGCGTAAGATTACCGCCGTTCGGAATGGGCTTTTCTCCACTCGGACTTATTGGACCTCGAGTATGGAAGAGCAATAAAAGTGAGAAAAATCGATATCGGGTTATTGATCGGCGTCGTTGTCGCCGGTTAATATCCGAACGAAAGCTTACACATCGAAGGCTTATACATTTTTTAACACCTCTCCGATTATTTATCGAATTCTCGAGAACATTCGAGGAGAAAAAAAAAGGAAAAAAAAGGAAATCCACATTACTTACCCAGATATAGGTGTAGTTCCGGTCGTAGAAGACGATGGGAGTTTTAAGGTCTGCGCGACCGGACAAGAGTCGGCCATCACGATCGATTTGTAGGCTCGATGCGCCCGGTAGAGCATAGGGATACAAATTTTCACGCGATAGGGCGAACGCACCGCTCGTCAAATACGCGATTATTTGTAACGACACGAGGAACTTTGTACTCGCGCCACGAACCATCCTGACGGAGTTGATGCCCAAACGCGACTGATCTCGTCGACGTGAACAACGACGAAAACGACTCGCACTCGGCTTCACACAAAATCCCTAATCGTGTATTTTTGCTTCTTCGCTTCCTTTGGATTTTGTATTTTTGAGCTCCCGGAGGCTTCAGGGGGTATACGAAAGTGAGCGCCTCGCGGCTGGTGATAAATTCGAGTGGCCAAAGACGACGACGTCAAGACTTATGGCAGTATGGTATCGTTGTGTGTATCGGCTTTCGAGAGAGCGAACGAGCATTTGCCCCACCCTCGATGCTTTCTGACTTGTCCCGCGGACCACTACTCGCTTATAATCGAGTTCTCTCCCTCACCGAGACACTATACTTACGCTCTGCAGGCTTTGCGAGCTGTTTTAACTTAGCCCCCTCCCCCACCCTCGCTCCGCTACCACTCATCCCTCCGTTGCCCTTTCCCCACATTAACAAATCTACGGGCCAATATTGGAGCGATGACGTATTCGTTACAACTACAATATCGTCGAACGAAGAACCACGCGGTTTTTTTTATCTATTAAGGCTCTATTATCTCTCTCTCTCTCTCTCTCTCTCTCTCTCTCTCTCTCTCTATATATATATACACATACATAATACGTTTCGACCATTGCCAATGAATCCAATCGAACGCCAATTTCTTCGAAATGAATCACTAAACATGCATCGGCCCACTTTTGCATTAAATCAATTTGTACTGATCGTGATGGCACTTTGCATTTTTGCGAATTTTATGAAGAAATATCGCTTAATCCATATCTTTGAAACACACAAACCAAAATTGAATACATGGTTTGAACACACCTTGAAATGGTTTTTCTCCAAAATACTCGTGTAAACCGGAAAATGGTGACGGTATTCACAATAAGAATATCCGAATAACTTAATTGAATTTTTTGTGCATAACATTCAATTACACCCTCTATATTTATATAGGGTGTCAGGGTGTCCTATTATAAATGGATAATTCTGCCACTGTCGATAGGCCAGATCATGTCCTAGTATATAATGGAATTTCAGTTCAGTAAAACTCCCACGGTTTCCGAGATAAAAATTATCTACTTTTGGTTTTTCGCATACCATTTCTACAAATGATAACTTTTTTGGACCTGGTTTAGAAAAATAGGTTTATCTTGGTTATTTGTTTTATCTCGAAAAGTCTTTTTTTTAACCTTAAATATTAAGGAAACTTCAAGAAAAAACATCTTCTGTAGAATTTTCATACAAACCAATTCGAACATCTGATTCTGATAGCCTACGGTGTACAAAAATGTACTACGCATATCGTGCCAATTACTTTTAAAAAGTTGCTTAGTTATTGTCGATTGATATCGTTAGTAGGAATGACTAGCGAAAACCAAAAGCAGATGATTTTTTTAATAAATAACAAACTCTCGAAAACCGCGGAACTTTTTCTAAACAGTAATTCCAGCATATATTAGGACATGATCTGACCTATCGATAGTTGGACGATTATCCATTCATAACAGGACACCCTGTAAATACATATATATATATATATACACCAGTTACAATAATTACACAGCTCAACAGCTGATTTCGTGCCGCGAAACTGTATATTTTCTAAATGTTGTCTTTATACCTACTCCTATTTTAAAACTAAATACTGATATTCTACGCGAGAACACGCAAATATACAACTTTTCAAATAAAATTTAATTTAATGGATAAAATTGAAGTTTTATTCAATATAATTACACCAAGGAAGTTACTTTCTCGAGATTTTCTTGAGACTTGCCGAAGCAGTCGCGCATCGATCTCCAAATGTAACCGGCCATCATGTGTGCGTGTGCCATTTTTCCTGATACCCATCTTCTATGATATTTATGACTTGGTGGAAGCGTTTTCCTTGCCCTTCACTGGAGAAGCCAAGATCATGTGCGAATTTATCTCGATTCTTTATTTCTATCCCCAAATCAGAAGAAAAAAAACAAACAAGCACTTAGCACGAAATCTGTAATAGATTTTCTAAATTTTTGAATTACGTACTCTTCGGATGTATAAAAAAATGTATTAGGCCAGTTTGAACAAGCTCGTCGTCGCTTTACTACCGTTGGTATCACTGAATTATGTTATAAAAGCAAATAATGAACAAATTTTTTTTTTAATTCTTCAATGAACTGCTAACGACATTCTCAATAAAACTAAAATTCATTTCTGGGCGCTGTGTAGTAACTCACAATATATGTTGGTATAGGTATCACCAATAGCCACTTGACAAAAAAATGCCAATCATTTTTTTTTACTTGTTTTATGTACAACAAAAATCGGTAATTCTTTAGATAAGTGACTTTATCGAAAAATTGGTGTTTCCAAACAAATGCAAACAAATCCAATATAGGCGTCGAAATGTTCAAAAATGCCCTATTTTATCACGTGTTTCCGCGAACTTCAAAACCTCATAACCTTTACCCATACTTTAAAGGGTTATATACAGTTAAAATTTTCGAAAATTCGATTAAAAAAAACTCGTAATCTACATAATTTAAGTACGCACGCAGAAAATTTCCTGTCAATCCGGCGAATATTCTCGAAGTTACACGCACACTTGTAATGACGTGTCAGAGCGTTCGAAAGTGCTTTTGAAACTTTAAACGCGTTTTTCTCAAAACTGTGTCTTTAAAGTCGGTGAGCAAGATTTCTCGGAAACGATGGAACCGATCAGTCTCAAATTTTAACACAATCTTTTCAAGTATATCGTTTAGTAATTAATCGAAGGTTTTTTCTCACCGACAAATACTTTCCATTTGATAAACAATTTAAGACGTACATTTTTGTCAAGAATCGGTTTTTTTGAGAAGCCGCCATTTTGTTAAAAA
This sequence comes from Ophion obscuratus, assembly GCA_964007375.1. Lineage (NCBI taxonomy): Eukaryota > Metazoa > Arthropoda > Insecta > Hymenoptera > Ichneumonidae > Ophion > Ophion obscuratus. Next base: position 31,169,292 of record OZ023321.1, on the reverse strand, counting down.
ATATTATTTTGCTTATTCCTTCGATCAATTACAAGATAATCTATTATAGTAATGAAATATTTTTGGTTTTTTCATTTTAGATGATCCAGTCCAGATATAACGTGCTCACCGCAAGACGCCTTTTTCAGAGGTGAAAAAATTCTTGAAAAATCGATCTTTTTGGTTCTCCTGAATGTATATAACCCCTCAAGGCAAACAATCCCACTATAGGCGTCGAAATTTTCAAAAATGCCTTATTTTATCACGTGTTTCCGCGAAGTTCAAAGGGCTATAACTTTTACGGGGAGGGGGGGCGGGGTAATTTAAGCTTCTCCCGACTGAATATCATTGTTTATAACCAAATAAGTGAGAAAAAAGCAAAAAAATTGTTTCATTTTTCGGAAAAGTCACTCATCTAAAGAATTGCCAAAAATTCTTGCTGCCGGCAAAATTTGTATGATCACACACATATATTGTTGGAAGAAAAGTACTTAATTGAATGTTATGGAAAATAAAGAATATATTTGGTTATATCTGACCTATATTACATGATTTCTTTACAGAAAAATATTGAGATCGAAGCGACCTGCGCTTCGATTTTTATGCGCTGCCGTCAGAGGCGTAAAAAAAAAGTTACTCCACTGCTGACATGATTCCGGCCGATTGAGTAGCTGAAACCGAAAAAGGAAAAAATGTCGTTAAAGTGGACGGTATTTCCTGTACAATAACATAGGATTTTCGAAAAATATCAAACTCTAACAAAATGGCGTAATTATGACAAAATGTATGTTTTCTTGCCTATAAAATGGCCGTTTTTTTCAATGCCAAATCGTCAATTTTCATCCAATCAAGAATATCCTACGTCATTGTAGAGTAAATATATTCAAGAGTACTCAGTTTAAATTTTAAGTCAATCGGATAATTGCCCTTTGAGTTACAATGTCAGCAAATTTGAAAAATCTCATTTTTCAAATTTGTGAGAAAAACGCGTTAAAAGATTTAACTATCGATTTTTGCAAGATAAAATGATATTGATATAAACAAAAATGATATTCTTGAAAGTATAAACTGTCGAAAAGGGCATGAAAAAATCGATTTTTTAACAGTGTCACACTGGTAAGCATTGCAAGAAAAAATACAAAAAGCAAGTTTCGATAAATGTTTTGGCGAATGGAGCCGTCAGTGGACATTTTCGCAAGATGGTTCATGTTTCAATATTTCCATTTAGACAGCTCGAGTTACTTTGATAACAAGAATATCGCATCTTTTGAACTCCTCCGGACATTTATTCTTTTGGAATGACCGTCTGCGGCGCTCGCTCGCATATTGCGGCACCGCGCTGGCTGTGATGCGACAAACCAGCTGCGTAGGGTTTACGACTCGGTAATTGCACCGCGAGTTTCTCGCTCTCGTTGCACTTGGGGGCCGGTCATCATTCCGACGGTTCCGGTAATATTGTGAAACGAAGAGCGTCAGACGAACGGAGGTGGACCTACATTCACAGGCTCCTTTCCTCATACACGTGTCGGGATCACGGAGAACATTGCGTTATCGTCGTCGAACAATTGCCAGTGGAATTCCAATCAGAGGAAAATTGAGCGAGGACGCTCAATTTTCTCTCGTGACGAGCTTTTATTTTTTTATTTACTCGTGAATTTTTACTGTTCAACATTTTCTCGAAGAACAGTGAACAAAAGTTTTCATTTTTGATTTGTTTATTTTTGCATCAACTTCGTTTTTGATTCTTATTTTTTAAGTGCATTGCTACAGAGAGGAATATCAGCAGTCGTCACTGCGAAATCGTGTTTGAGACATTTTTGGTCACCGGCTTTTATTTTTTTATGTACTCGTGAACTTTTGCTCCCCAACATTTTCTCGAAGAACAGTGAATGAAAGTTTTCATTTTTGATATAGTTATTTTTGCATCTACTTCGTTTTTGAATTCTTATTTGTTACGACCTTCTACAGAGAGAAATATCAGCAGTCGTGAGTACTAAACGTGGGTTTTAGATATTTGTATGCAAAAGAAGAATTGGGAGAGCCGATTTCGAAAAATTGAAAATCGTCTTTGGGTATTTTTCTAGAGAGTGTTGCGCAATTGTCGGTGGTGATTTATTTATGCGAATATGAAAGGGAGTCCGGGCCGGATTTAGAAGAGGATAACAGGAGCTAAAGCTCCGGGGCCTCGACAATGCAATTTTTTTGGTAAAATTTTCTGACGAATAATATGCAACACTTAGTGAAAAAAATCATTCAAGAGATCTGAGAAAGGAAAAAAATCGTCGCACTTTCGTTAAATAAGATTTTAAAGCATATTTCTGTAAAAAATAATTTAAAATACGGAACATGATGAGTTCTCTATAAAAGAATTCATTCCACGGATTATAATTTTTTAAATATCACGTGAATAACCATTTGTTTCTTGAAATTTGGCGATGTATCTCGAATAAAGAAATATTTGTTTACTCATATTGTTGTTAAAACTTCCAAAAAACGCCTACGAAAACAAAAAACCTTTAAATTGCAAAGTTCAACTCATGTGTAGTGTATACTATAAAATTACACTATATTGCACTATAAAGTACATCATTACACATTAAAAAATGATTTTAGTCACATGAAAAAACGTTATCATTGTAATGAAATTTAGCTGATGACAGGCAACGTCTCCTTCCCTAACTTCCAACATATGTTGTTTGATAGGTTCTTGTCTTTTTGTGTTCAAATACTTAAACACTATACAAAAAATGTTCATCTCGTTTGGAGTTTAATTGGGGGCCTCCCACTTCCTCGGTGTCCCAGGACCTCCACATCATTAAGGGCGGAGCCTGAATTTAGAAGGTCCGAAAAATCGTTTTTTTTTTATTGCTTAAATCTATGGATAAACTATCCAAGAATATATTTACAAAGTTACAGAGGCCAATTGGAAATATTTTCGAAGATATAATGCCAAAAGCAGAGAAGCGATTGATATTTAATATTGATGTTTCCTCCTATTGAAAACTTTGCAGCGCGTTTTCTCCAGTTTCCATTTTCACGATTTTATTTAATTGGCGGGCGTGATAGCAAAAAAAACTAAACGACCTATTGAATCAAACCAAAGTTTCTTTTTTTCAGTATGAAAATCTCTTCAAAGTGAAATAAAAGAGTCGTTGATAAATTCTTTTTAAATCATTTTTATAGCACGTTAAAGTGTTTTTTCAAACACATTTTTTTTCAAACTTGACAAACGTTATAATTTCACGATTTTTTCTGCTTTTTCTCAATTCATCCAGAAACAAAATATATTAAAATTAAAAATTTTATTAATTTATTTGGTTTAGTCAAGAATTACGAGCTGCATCTTTCCCGCCGATTGGGGACTCCGGTGGCAAGACGCACATGGAATACGCTGATCAACCTGCAGTCCTTTTTCTTTATGTTGAATTTTTTTTATATACATTTTAAATATACGTGAAAAGATACCTCAATGTGTAATGGACTCACTTTTTTCCGATGTAAACAAATTCCCGAAAAATTCGCTTTTTGGACCTCCTTTCTTTAAGCCGGCTTGGAAATGGCTGATTTTCATGATTTTTTTAATTTCAATAAAATTCGATGAATAATTCATTTTCTTTGTTTATTTAAATGACTTCTGTGGGGCATAAAAATATTTTTAAATGTTTTAGATTCATTTTTTACATAATTTTTTTGGCTACTAAAAAATAATGCAAAAAAAATTGCGCCCGGCGGTGGAAAGTCCTACTCCACTAAAAATATATTATCTAAATATATTTTAAAGAAACATCTGAATATCTGAAATAAAAAAGCCAAAAGATTATTAATTAGTATAAAAAACCGTAGAGACCTATGGGAGATTTTTTTCGATGGAAATTAGCCTAATGTTGGCCATTTCAAAATCAAGTGACAGATTGGATATTTTTTCGACAGTTTTTCGTAAAAAAAAATGTGAAATTTTCAAATAAAAATACGACGTTAAACAATGGCGTTAAGAATGATGTAGCAAACAATTGAGAAGGAAACCTCGAAAACTTTTCGTTTAAAATCTTTCGTCGTTTTGAAAAACGACGTTTCGATAAAAGGCCCACGTTCCGCGCCAAGTCTCACGCAGCTGTTCATACCCGTTTTCTCAGAAAGGTGACCGGAATAATTGAAATTTGTCGACCAAAATTTATCAGCATGTTAATGCAAACAAAAAAACAATAAAAAAAGTGCAGGGTCAGAATAGGATCAGTGGTTCATTTTTTTCAGACGTCTATAGCTTTCTAACCGTTCACACAAACTCAATGAAACCTTGTCGAAGCGCGATGTGTGCTCAATGGCTTCATTTTGTTAAAAGACACTGAACGGCCTAAACCCAATAGATATTGAGATAATAACCATTAAAAAAAAAAATGGGATCTGATCCACTGTGTACTTGGGGGTGTACACAGTGAAACATTCATAATTTCACAGTCAAACAAAATTTAAAAATGAAGCAAAATTTGAAGAAAATTACCCTGATCCACAGCGTACTTGTAGGTAATGGAGTGCTTTCCTCTATACATCGGAGAATATTGTACAGTAAAGTACTCAAAAATTAATTAAAAAAAAAGGCAGCATATTCTGAGGTCAATCACAATCCTTTATTGAATGTTAATCGACAATGAGTACCTACCCAATGAGGTAGTACCAGTACCTATCTAATCACAACGCAAAAATTATTCATATTATGACTTACCTCTGTGTACCTCGAAAAATTGAGCTACTGTGTACTGACTCTCTCCTTTTATCTAAAGCGAGTACTGACAAGTTTCTATTTTTTTTTAGTTTAACAAACACAACGCCCAAATACCGCAATACAGCTTTATATTGCGGGAGAACAATGACTTCGAACATAACTGCGATGGGTAAAGAAGCTAAAAACACATACTCAGCTGGTTTTTCAACTTTTGACACTAAAAATAATATAAAAACCACCTCTCACAACCGAATCACGCGGGGGCGACTCACAGACAGGTTTCAACCTATTGGCATCCAAGGTTGGTTCTAATGTGAAAAAGATGCACATATATACATGTACACCTCTGAGAAACAGAAAAGATTCAGTGTACCCACTGTTGTCACCGTTCCCACTTTGACTCTACACTGGAACGGTCCTTTAAGTTCGTGAAGGGAGTGAAATAACAATAAAATCGACGCACATTGTAAATTGATCTTTATTACAAGAAATTACGTAGCTAATTTGTACATATAAAATATAAATATGGTACAAGTACTATGATACAAAGATGTTGTAGTGGGATTTAGAAGAAGTATTTTTTTTTTCTTCAAACGGCAGACGGACTCGCTTTCCGGATTCGCTATTCGATCCGACCGTTTTGTTCTTTTATTCATACATTCTCGATCATTTACATTTCACTTTTTCTCTTCCCTCGACCTTTTTCCTTCAACAAACACAGCTAAAAATGTATGGCAATGAGAATACAAACGATAACAGACTTGTCGGGGGATTCGACGTATGGGTATGTGTGTGTGTGGGTGTGTAAATTCATTAGCGATACTCGACGTCCCTCGTCACAATTATTGGCGTGTTAATTGGAAATTTTGGTACTGTCCTCCGGGACGTTTTTTTCTTCACAAAATTCAGGCTGAACATTGTTCTGTAAATTTCGTAGACGGATTTAACAATCTGATTGACAAGTTGAGCGAGACGAGTGTGCACATTTTTAGTCTTCTTCCGTCGGCAATTAATATTGCCGACGGTTTGTCAAAGAATATCGATTTGTATCCGCGAATGCTAAGTTTAGTTACGAGAAAAAATACTGTTTTTTTTGCAATTTTATTTGACAGTAAAATCATTTTTTTCCGATGTAAAGACTCGTTACTAAATAATTATCGAGCCTAGAATGTGGATAAACAAGGGAAAAGTAAATGAGATTCGAGCAGAAAGGAGAAATTGTTGCCATTCCGAAAAAAAATTGCCAGTTTTTTTGGAACAAAATGAATATAGTGTCTTTTCTTGTGAAGTAAGACGTGACATTAACTTTTGGTCTCAAAGGCACCTTTGAGCATTCATAGGAGATACAATTCGACTTTTCAATGGCGTGAAAAAATTGACTATTTATATTCTATTATCTGATTATTTCAACTGCGCTATGTCGCAATTTCTGCTTGAGGTATCAACGATTTTATGTGAAGTTTAAAAAACGTTTGACAGGATTCAGCCCAAATGGCTATTTTTCGAATGCAATTGAAAATTTTATATCACGAATCGGTCAGTAGATTTTTTCGTACTGAATGATAATAGTGTAAAATATAGTCAACTGTTATGGATAATTGGAAAAACAAAACTGGTCGGTCCGTTCACTCTGATTCGTGTCGATCAGTTGTTAAATCAGTCTCTCAGGCGATTCGTTTTTTTTTCGCAGATACGCATGACGGACATATTCGATTTTTCAGTTCACTTTCGTTTAAATACACTATTCAGCCTCGTACGGAAATCCTGAAATTATAGTTTGAACGAGAAAGACAGGAGTTTGGATTGATCATCTATTCAATAGTATGAAATTGGAAAGCGAATTATTTTCACACGTTTCTCTTTTTCTTCGAGTCTTAAATTGTTGTAAAAAGAGTTTTTTTCGCACACTCAGTCGAAACCTCGGACATTCGCTTTCCAATTTGACCCTAACGGAGAGCCTCGATTATCCTTTGCGTTTACCAAAAGTTACGATTAAGTTGCTCCATTCGTGACTGCGTTTTTTTCTCTCTTCCTAAAGTGAATTACAGAGCCCTACGATGTGCGGTAACTGCTGATTAACGATTAAAGCTACGATAATATTACTCGAATGAACGTGCGTGCATTTAATAATATATCAATAACGGCGGTTCTCCTTTAATTTATTGTTAATCGTTTAACAGGTTTTTTTCCATTTGCTTTGCTTATCCTTTCTCTTTCTCTTTTTTTTTTTGGCAGTTCGTCAATGTAAATCCCGATTTTACGGGCTCTCACTCATCGTCCTCTATTTCTTCACGTTTATTTCGTATTCGCGAGACTACGATTCGAATGAAAAATCACTTGAGTTACTTTTGCCAACAAAATGCTCGCTCATCCACGCCATCCCGGGGGGGTGAAAGAAAAATCAATAATAATTATTCTCAACTGCTCGGAAACACAGAAAAATACCTTTCCACCATAATTATTCGCGATTATGTCTTTGCAAATAGACTCTTAATGGACTTTTATTCGATCGAGATTCGCATCGAAATTCTCGTAAAGAACAAATGGATTCTTTCAACTTGAAGAATTCGCGAAATTTTACCGACGTCTCATTTTTCTATATATACATATATGTGTGTGCATACAAATGTTTCGAGGCTGATGTATTTCCTTATCGGACATCGAGACGCTTCTCGGGCCACGTGGCTCTCAAATTGTACTACACGAATAACGTAAAAAACGATGCAACAAGTTTCGGAAAGAAATCACCAACGATCTTACGAAATCATCACTGTGGAAGATCCATTTAAAACCATGTATATATATATCGAACAAAATTTGTCTCATTAAAACAATATTTTATACTTTTATCGAATAAACTTTATTTTCAGCAAATTAATAGCGTCTCATAGAATATCCCATTGAAACAAATCATTTATCTCACGACAATCTCTTCAATCTGTGTCTGAATCTTACACTGGATCTCTTCGAGTGTAATTCCGGTTGTACAGTCATATCCAAAAGGTGAAAGAACGTAGGAAAAACAGTATTTTCCTGTTCGAAGAGCCAATTAGGTTATTCTTTGTTGTTGACGAGTGTGCACTCGAGCTAGAAAAAGTTGAAGTACCATTAACGTAGTAGTCTCTTTCTCTTTTTTTCGAAGTGATATCATTACCACTTAAGGTAGAATGAGCACGCGCTCTTGATTTCTGTCGATTTTGTTGAAATTTCAACCAGACATTGTTCACATCATTCATCCATGTTTGGGTGACATTTCAGAACAGTCGACTTTTTAGATTGGGAGATAATGGGTTTTAAAATTGCATCTTGTAACACTGCAGGGGCTGCATTGACTGAAAGTCAGGTCACAGAATTCGTCGTACCATTCCATTGTGTTTATCAATTGAAAACAAATTATGTTTAGAAAGCCAACTAGTTAGGGACAGAGTGAAAAAAGTTTGGATTGCCTTTACTATTCAGTTTTTCTAAAAACGTTCAGTAAAGACAGAATAATTCTCCGTAAAAAAGATTTGTCCCCTATTATAAGAAGACATATGGCAACAGCGCAGAACAGTATTGTTCAATAATTCGAGAAAAAAAAAAAAATTATCGTGTTCCTAAAGTAAAAAACTTTTATCCTAAACAAATATTTGCGTTGTTTATAACAATATTTTATATTGTGTCTTTATTAAAAAATGAAAGTGTTTGTTAATTCATAACTAATTAAAAACTTTTTTTTATAAAGCAATACTTCGAAATAAAAATTTGTGTTGCAGTATTATTTTGAATACGCCGCGTAAACTTACGTCATTGGATACGTGGAACGATGCGCTGTTGCCATATGTCTTCTTGTTATAGAGGACAAACATTATATATGGAAAATAATTCTGTCTAAATTTAAATACAGGCCCTGCAGTGTTAAAAGTTGCAATTTAAAAACCCATTATCCCTCAATCTAAATAGTCGACTGTTCTGATATTTCACTCAAACATGCATGATGATGTGAACAATGCCTGGTTAAAATTTGAACAAAATCTATAGAAATCAAGAGCGTGCGCTCGTTCTACCTTAATATGACTGTACTTCCGTAAGATTCTCAACGACCTTACGTCGATATCCTTAACGGTAATTGAGATCGGCGGGGGGCTCTTGTAACGCGAAATGACACACAACTTTGCCGGTTAAGAAATTCACAGTTTTCGGAACTTTTCCCAAAAACGGCTGGACCGAATGCGTCGAAATTTTCACGGTCGACGTTCAATTGCCGGAGGAAGGGGCTAAGACTCCCCAATTTTGAGCCTTTGAGAAATAAAATTACAGATCCACGTGCCGCGCAATTCGGTGATCGCAAATCGAATAGAACTAGCTCCTAGCCAGCCCAAAGACACGTATTTTTACACTAAAACGTTCTGGGAAGAAATTAATGAGGAGAGTTCCGAAAGATATCGACAATTGATTATTGGGACAAGAAGCGTGTGTATTTTTCAGTCCCGCAGAGTATGCACTACATGCGAATAGGGGTTGGCATTTAGCGATAGGCAGTGACGTTTCATCGCTAAATACCCTCCTACGTCAAGAGACTCGCGGCGTCGAAATTTCTCAACGTGTGTCATTTCGTCTCAAAAAATGCCCCAAGTCAAGCAAAAGATCTCAAAATTCGTACCCTCCGTATTTTCGAATTCTTTCTTCTTCTTCTACGAATTCTCTATATTTCCGCACTAGCAGCATAAATTGGCCCGTGTGGAGCATACTCACTTTTATCGTTTCACTTCTATTTCCGGTACGTTACACGGACAATTTGCCACACGCGACGGAGTCAAATTCCACCCCCTCGTCTAGCGGCCCATGTCTCGAGGTTTATTTTTTCCTCGGATGAGCTAATTTATCGTATCAGTCGTCTCTACGATGTTCATCGAAATACTAAAATTTGGCGAGTGGCCAACAGTCTTTATTGGAAGTCGTGTGTGTGTGTGTGTTTTTTTTTCTCGAACGAATTGATTCCTTCAAGCTCTCGACTGGTTTTTTTTCGATTACTTTTAAGTACCAGGATGAGGATTCGCTGATGATGGCGAGTCGATGATTGGTGATCAATGGACCCATGGAATCAACAACGATAGTAATGACAATGGAGACGCGGCTGGAGAGAATAATCCGCGTATTTTAAGCTCTCAGCACGTTCGACGCACCTTTGGCGATTTATCTCTCCTTCAGAAGGCTCCTTACAGGAGTTCAAACCTTTTCATTTTAACCCTCTTGGATTTTTATTTTATTTTCAATAAAATTTGGAACGGTTCGCGACCGTGATTGATCAGCACGCCGTCCAGCGAACTGATCCGAGTCTACGTTATGTTATTCTGATGCCAGGCGGTGGCTCGATCTGTCTTTTTCTCTGAAGTGGACAAGAGTCGAAACACGTCACCAGTAATACGTGACTTCTGCACGCCTCGACTCTCTTCTGCAGTATAAACGTCTCGGATTCCAGTGCCTCGAGAAACGAAGGGTCTCGCCAGTCCATGCTGTCCTCAACGTGAACTGCTCGTTTCGACAATACAAACGTTTGATTAATCCCTTGTTTCCCTCGATAGGAGTTTCATTATCTTACAATAGGAATTTAATTTTTCGATGGTGAATACTCATTTATCGCGAGCAGTGGCAATATTTTCTCGTGCACCGACAAACAATTGGTGCATGTCAAAGTTAAGGGATCGTCACAGTGTAAAATTTTGAAGAAATCGTTTTTGTTTTTTTTTTGTGCATTTTCCGATAGTATAGACGGTCATAAACATGCTATTCATTTCTGCGTGAAATTCCGCATTTTAAACTTTAAACGCCGTTTTTCAAAACGGTGTACACCGTTCTTTATCTTCCTATGGAAACTTTTTTTGAAATATTCTTTTTTTTTTAACGAAATACTGTCGAAAAAATGGGTTAAATTCGATTTTTTTTCAAACCGCTGCCATTTTGTAAATTTTCATTTTTAAAAAAGTTTTCATTTCTGAAAAAACTTTCAAAAAAAAAAATGGCGGCTTTTGTACTGATTGATCATCTGTTTACAAATATAGTTTCAGATAATATTTATCGCCACACCGTGCGGTTTCCGTTTTTCGAAAGAATTTCCAACGGTTAAAAAAAAACGATTAAAAATGTATTTTATGTTCTTCATGAGTTCTTCATGAGATTTGACATAGAAAATCAGACTGATTAGCGCATTTTAACCATCGGAAAAAAATCGCGAAAATCAGATATTTTTCGACCCATTACACTGTGATGATGCCTTAAGTTTCAAACTTTTGGGGTAGAAATCCGAAATAATTCACGACAATAACATTCCAAGAGTACTTTCAAGTAAAATTATTGCGGTCAGTGAAGAGTAATTCGATTCGAGAAGAAAGGGAGAATTGGTTTTTAAGGCCGAATTCTTGGGTGAACATACATTTTCAAGGTTCGATTTTTTGGGAATGAAATTTAGAGAAATAGTTACATCTACAGTGTTAGTATTTCACAGTTATATTGAAACATGTTTGAAGTAATTTCTTATATTTTTTTTAAAGCATTTCATTTGAAATTGTACACGATGACGCGTTTTTCTTGAAACAACATTTTTCAAATCGGGCGTGTAGTTTCCTGCGAAACTACTTGGCCGATCGACTTGCAATTTTGAACACAAGTAGAGTACATGTTGGGCTATTGTTCGGCCCTCCATCTTTTTGATTGCTTCATAATTACTATTGTTTACGGACCGCGAGACGTGAAAGTTTTTTTCTGTAAAAATCAGAGTAATCTTTTTCAAATGCCGCTATTTTGTAAAATTGTCCTAATTTTTTTTTTTGTTAGACGGCCGAACTGTAACCACATTCGTAAATAATAGAATAGAAAAAATCGTTTGTTTCTGACGACGAGGACGGTGATGATGAACATCATGAACAATTTCTAAGAGAATACTTTTAAAAAATGTAAGGTGTTACTTCAAACATGTATGTACAAATATAACTGTGAAATACCAACACTGTAAATTTAAGCTTTTCTCTAAACTTAATACCCAAACATCACCTTGAAAATGGGTGTTCATGCTAAAATACGGTCAGTGTGTTAACCCTTCGTCGACACACTGGGTCATTTTGACCCGGACGAATTTGAAATAAAATGCTCGTTTTCCTAAAACTGAAAGTTTTCAATAATGTTTACAACAATTCAATTTTATACTTTCCGAATTTTAATTATGCGGACATATTTAGAAATGCAGAAATGTTTAAAGTGTATTCGGATTTTTTTTTTCAATAAAAACCCACCGAAGGTTTGTTAAGGGCAGGTGGATTAAGATCTATTTGGGTAAAATTGACCCAAAGGAAAGGTTGCGAGGTCGAACTCTCCGATTTCGACGAAATTTGGCATGTTTGTAGAATGGGTAAAAATAGGTGACACGTACTTTTTTATATCTGCGGAACCCAATTTTTAAGGGGTGGAACACACCCTCGCAAATTCGGGTGTCTTTCGTTCTTCGTCGATAACATTTTAACGGTACGTAGTATGAAAAAAAAATTCAAATTGCGGTAATTATGCAGAGATGAGGCACCACGCCAATTTTGGCGCCAACATTTTTTTTGTTGGTACGAACGTCTTCCGTAGGTCACCACTAGTCAATTCGTATCGGGGGAGACTGAGATTTTTTATTATTTCCATAAGTTTTCTATTTTCTATTTCCATAAGTTTTTTTATTATTTCCCTAAGTGATGTTTGAAAACAATAAACCTAAAGAAACAAACAAACGCAAACGAATCCAAACTCACGAGTTTGTTTGGGACAAAATCAGTCAAGTATGTAAACACGCCATAACGCCAGAGAAATAACACATTCTCACATTTTCACAATCATTGTTGTGTTCACGCGTTCAGGTGTGTATATATGACGTCGGGCACGTTTGTTTGGGTTTGGGTTTGTTTCGGTTAGATTTGGGTTCGGTTTGGGTTCGGCTTGGGTTGGGTTTGTTTGGGTTTGGGAGAATAACACATTTTCACAATCATTGTTGTGTTCACGCGTTCAAGTGTGTATATCTGACGTCGGGTACGTTTTTGAAATCGCGTATTTCGCGATTTCAAAACCCCATAACTTATGGAAATAATAAAAAAATCTCAGTCTCCCCCGACTCAAATTCACTAGTAATGACTTACGGAAGACGTTCGTACCAAAAAAAATATTCGCGCCAAAATTAACGTGGTGCCCCACTTCTGCATAATTACCCAACTTGTAACAACGTTTATTTTTCCGTGTACTATACATTGGAGATGAGATCGATGCGGACAACAATAAATTTCAAACGCAAAACACCCCAATTTTCGAGGGTGCGTTTCACCCCTTAAAAATCGTGTTTCGCAGATAAAAAAAATATATGTCGCCTATTTTTACCCATTCTACAAACATGCCAAATTTCATCGCAATCGGAGAGTTCGACCTCACGACCTTTTCTTGATAGTGTGTCAAAGCCGTGACCAAGAGTGTGTCAAGGAAGGGTTAACTTGACAAGATTCTAACTAGCAGATTTTTTAATCAACCTGACATAAATACTCCCCCCCCCCCCTTAACGACTCGCCCCTCGGGCAGAGTGAAAAGAAAAGTCAAGACTCACGTTCGTAACTCCAACGATCGTTGGGGACCATGAGTCTTTTCTTGGCCTCTCGTAACTCGATTCTAAGAAGGAGCTGGCGCAGCCGCAGGTTGTGTATCCTGGACATCGTGCCACGGGGCTCCGAGCGCCGTTGTGCGCGTCGCTCCAGTATTTCCACGTCCTCGCCTGTGTATTCGAGAATCCCCGCGGGAATTCGACGAGCCTGTGGCAACCGGTGGCCTGACCCTTCCACCGGCCGTACCACCGCTGAAACACCCGCACAACGTCGATGTTAGAACGCCCAGTGCACCACCTGAGAAGAATCATCGGAAGGGGGCATGTTTTTAGCGTTTTTTAATTTTTACTCTGAATTTTGTTCTCCCTTGGCTAAAAACATTGGAGAGAATTGCTTTCGCTTTGTGAATAACGATGAGAGGAGAAAACGAATCTGACGGTATGACTAATGAGGGCAGGAAGGGCGAGAGATTTTGCAGCGAGAGGGAAAATGTGTTTAATTAAAAATATACATAAGTATTTATCATTTGGTAAGTTTTTAACTGATTTTTAATTAAATCAAATGTGGAATTTATTTATTATTTATTTATTATTGTAGAGGATTTGAACCGCGGTTTTGTAGCTGCGAAACAATCGAACCATAATCGAGTACCTTTATATTACCCCAATCTATATCTAGAAAAGCACATGTCCTGACTGACTGACAGATCAACGCACAGCCGAAATTACAGAAGATATAAACGTAAAATTTGAACATTAGTTTCCTTTTATGATGTAAACACCCACTGAGTAAGGAATTTGTGTTATTCAGCCTCTAAAGGGGTAAAAGGGGTTGCTAAAGTTTTGTATGGAAATTTCATTCTATTGGGCCAATTGACTTGAAACTCGGTATAAATAATCTTTGAGGAAAATAATTAAACACGTGTTCGAGTATTTTTCGAAACAACCCCATTTAAGGGATGGAAAGGGATGTTGAGGGGAAAGGGATGGAAAGGGATGTTGAAGTTGAAGTATATATAATAAAAGGGAAAGTCGTGACTGACTCATCATCGCCCAGCCTAAACCGCTAAATGTAGAAACGTGACTTTAGGAGGGCATGCTGATTTTATTATATAGGCACCATTTAAGAAGGGATATTTCTAAATTCAACCGTTAAGCGGAGAAAAAAGAGGGGCCAAATTTTATATAAAAAAAATCAAAATTTGTTCGGATTTACTTGAAATTTGGTATTCGTGCTTCTTGACACAATTAATAAAACGCGTATTCCAGCGTTTTTATTAATCCAACCCCTAAGGGGAGAAAAAGGGGTGGCTAAGCTTGTTTGGAAAATAAAAAATCTGGCCAGAAGATTTACTTGAAACTTAGTATTATTGCTTTTCAACACAATTAATAAAGTATGTATTTTAGCGTTTTTCGAAATTCAGCCCTTAAACAAAAGGAGATGGCAAAGTGTGAACAGAAAATTAATAAAATCCGGTCAAATTGACTTGAAACGTTGTATAATTGTTCCTAGACACATTTAATAAACATCCAGTGTCTTTGGAAATTCAATCCTTAAGGGGAAAATGAGGTAGTAAAGTTTGTACGGTAACAGAAATACGTGGTCAGATTTAATTGAAACTTAGTATTAATGCTCTTCATTACTATTTTCGTGTTCCTTAATGAAACATTTCAGGAGCACATTTCGTTAAGGGACGTTCAACACAGGTCCACGCGGGAGAAGCCACGAGCGGAAAGCTAATCGTGGATAATGCTGAAGCTCGCATCGTTGGAATGCAACGAAAGTACTTTTTTTATTCCCTTATTTTTTCCTATTTTTTTAATTCCCTTTTTTTATTGTACGAAATATTTTTTTCAGGTTCAGATTGCAGATTTCTGAATGAGGATCTCGAAAAGTGGCTGGGGTTTCTCCATTTGGCTTTGTTTGGGTTCTCCTTGGGTATTACCTTATTTTTAGAATGACACAAAATTTTGTATCAAATTTAGATTTCAGAACTTCGATGATGATGGATAAGCATCTTAGAAAATGTTTGAGGCATTTTCGTAGCCAAAATATACGAATGGATGTTTGAGTAGTAAAAAAAAATTTCTTTACACTTGCACGATGCAAACTTCGAGCTCATAATGTGGTTCGAAAAGATTTAAAGGTTTTGAGATTTAAGGGAAGAAAAAGGATTTAACACATTTGGTCAATTTGTTTGAACTTTTTTTCTCGATGTGTGCAGTGGAAGAATAATTGAAACACGTACGAATATTCGCGACCAAATGGGAAATGAATCGGGAAACGTCTATAATATATAAATATTCGAGCAAAGGCCGTGAAAACTCTCCCCCTCAAGATCCGCAAATAAATCAAGAATTCTTTTGTTCTTGCGCAGTCGCGAATCAAACTCCTCTCCGGCGTCAAATGGGACTTGAAAAATTAACCGACCGTGGGAAGTTTGAGCAACGATCTTCGGTAGCTCCACCACGAGCGCGGGTTCACGCCGTGATTAATGAGACGTTATTGAAAGGTGAAAGATCGTGAGAAATTATGCAATCTATTCGCGCCCCCGATCTTCGAGATTTTCAGTTTTTATCTTCTTCATATTTAAAAAAATTGAAAACCGGAAATCCAGAAAGTCAATGGAGCCTTAGGTGACGATTTATCACGAGTTATTAAGATGGATCGAAAATGTACGTGTCTGAACAAAGGCAAATAAAGTGGATGTCTTCAACTATGGGATACAGATAAAATGGTGCTGGTGTTGATTAAAATCCAATTAATTAGCCAACTGTCAAGTGAAAAAGAATGTTCCGCCTCAAGAACGTCTTGGCAATGCAGCACGAGAACGACGTTAATTAGGCAATCGTTCACTCGTACAATCCAACGACGTTTAAAGATTTTTAGATAAGTGTGGATACGTGCATGGAAGTGTGAACATGGGAGGCAAATGATACTGAATAAATAGAGCAGAAAATAGCACAAAAAATTCTTCGATTGAAGAAGATCCTTTTCAAGGTGGTTATCCCATGAGACAGGTCCAAAAGATCGAAAAAATGTTTTTACACGAATTGCAAAAAAAAAAACGTGTGCGTGATATATGGACTCGACATGGCAGACTAATGGTGAGTCAACATTTTCTTTATGTAAATCGTACTTGAACTTTTAAATGCGTTTTTCTCAAAACCGTATTTTTCAAATTGGCTTCCATAATATCTTAAAAACTATTGAACGGGTTCCGCTCGAATTTTTATGGAATAATCAGCACATCTATAGTTCTCACCCGAACTAGAATTTCTGATATCTGCCATAGTTTTCTTTTTAAGCTGAAAAAGTCGAAAAAAGAATAATGAAACTTGGAACTTAACGTTGAAACCCGTGACAATTTTTAATTTTTGATATTTTTACTTTACTCTAGTTTCGGTGATAGCCTCAGTTCTACAAATTAAAGTACCGTTTGATTTTTTTTATCTCGTAAGAAAAGTTTGCGAGGTCGACCTCTCCGATTTCGATTAAATTTGGCGTACTTGTAGAATGGGTAAAAATAGGCGACACGTATTTTTTTATATCTGCAGAACCCAATTTTTAAGGGTTGAAACGGACCCTCGAAAATTGCAGTGTTTTTCGTTTTTCGTCGATGACGTTTAAACGGTACGAGATATGAAAAAAAATCAAATTGCAACAGGGTTTATTTTTTCATGTACCATACATTGGAGGTGAGAACGATAACGTTATCGACGAAAAACGAAAAACACCCTTATTTTCGAGGGTGCGTTTCACCCCTTAAAAATCGGGTTCCGCAGATATAAAAAAACACGTGTCGCCTATTTTTACTTATTCTACAAGCATGTCAAATTTCGGCAACCAACTCTTTTCTACACATGAGTGTTTTCCGAACGGTATAAAGTCGATTCAACTAATTCTTTTCGTTTGATAAAATTTCGAGGGACTGTAAAAATGTTAATAAATATGTGTAAAAATTCAAATAAAGTGTGTTTTAAGTTGATAAAAAAAATTCCCAAAAAAGCCAAACAAAATAGCTGTCACATGGGATGACCCCGTTGAAGTATTTACGGATCGCAGCAACGTTGCTTCATGTTGGAATGATTTCGTAAAAAAACCGGGTTGTGAGAAATGTCGATTTGTCTCGTTACCTTGATGCTCCTGAAGTGCGCCGGTCTGTCGTGACGAATCGCTCGCTATACTGCTAGTCTCGCTGTCCCTGACGACGCTGTCGTAGCCCGAGCTTTCGGCTCGATGTCTGGAAAGTGTGGCGGGCGATAATTTGGCAGCTCGAGGGGTCGAATCGGCCCCGGAATCGGAACCTTCTCTATTGAGAACAAGTGACGACCCGAGGCTAAGAATTTTTCGTTGCATACGGCCTGAGGACGGAACCGAGGACGGTATGGACAGCTGCAGAGGAACGGTGGCTGTAAACACATTGATTATGATGAATATACAATCGTATGATTTTTGTACGATTTGTACGTTTCTGCATTGCAGATTTCATAAAAATCTACAGGAAATCAAGAAAGCAATTTAGTTAAAACCGTGTAGACATATTTTTTATCTGCAGCAGCGAGCAGAGTATACGAGGGTGGGGTGAAAAAGTTTCCGGCCTGACCAAGAAAAACGATGTGTAAAAATTTTTTTTAGCTTTATTTTTCAACATAATCTCCATCAACACTGGTACATTTCTCATAACGGTGTTCTAATTTAGTTATACCAGTTTTAAACGTAGATTCGTCAAGCTCCTCAAAATACTGATTTACAGCTTCGATAACTTCTTCGTTGCTCTTAAATCTTTTTCCGCCAAGCCATTTTTTGAGGTTAGGAAACAGGTAATAGTCGCTGAGGGCTAAGTTTGGAGAGTAGGGAGGATGCGGCATCAATTCAAACTTCAATTCGTGGATTTTGGACATGGCAACAATCGACGAATGCGCTGGTGCGTTATCGTGATGAAACAAAACTTTTTTCTTCGCCAAATGAGGTCGTTTAATTTGCACCTCGTGCTTCAAACGTTGCAATAACTCTGCGTAGTATTGACCAGTGATAGTCTTACCCTTTTCAAGGTAATCAATGTATATAATTCCTCTCGCATCCCAAAAAACGGTAGCCATAACCTTGTTTGCCGATAAAATTGTCTTTGCCTTCTTTGGGGTTGGTTCCCCTTTTCCAACCCACTGTTTTGACTGTTCTTTATTTTCAGGAGTGTAGTGGTGGACCCATGTCTCATCAACAGTTATGAATCGACGCAAAAATTCGTTTGGATTACGCCTATACAGGGCCAAATTGTCGATAGAAATGGTTTTTCGAAGCAGTTTTTGGTCGAGCGTTAGCAAACGCGGCACCCACCTTGCACACAGCTTTTCCATGTTCAAATGGTCGTGCAAAATATTTCGCACACGTTCAGCTGACATCCTACAGGTCTCAGCTATCTTATGCACTTCCAAACTGCGGTCTTCCAACACTATTTTATGGATTTTTTCAATCATCTCTGAAGTTGTGACTTCAACGGGCCGTCCTGAGCGAAGCTCGTCAGAGGTGCTCACACGACCCATTTTAAATTCAGAAACCCACTGCTTAATAGTTTAATATGATGGGGAGGAGTCTCCTAGTGCTGAATCCATCTCTTCTTTTATTTGTTTTGGTGTAAAACCTTTCAAATGGATGTATTTGATGACAGCACGTTTTTCCAATTTTTCCATTTTTACGAAAACAACGGAAGCGTCTCGCGCAATGTGCGCTCAAACGCAAACTAACGTAGCGATTGGGCTGAAACTGTACATACAAGCTCGGTAGGAATGGTACTGTAGGACGCCGCTCCAAAACTAGACCTAATGGCACCATTTCTTGGTCAGGCCGGAAACTTTTCACCCCACCCTCGTAGATTCAATTAAATGTACAATTCTCAACGTTCAACTACCCCTATATTTGACTACCATGGAGGAACATTTTTGCAGTGAAAATGACGAACGCTTGTTCGTCGCTTGAGGCAACTCAAATTGGAAAGGAAGGTCCAACATATGATGCAGGAATGGCAGATTGAAGGTAAACTTATGATTACAACGATATAACTGCTAGTAAAACTTTAAGGGCTTACGTGGGTTCGAAAATTTCAAAATATCAATTTTTTAAAATTTTATTATCTAGTACAATATGTTTAGAATATTCTCCCAAAGTTTCACGTCAATCGGCGTAAAAGACTAGGAGAGAGAGAGAGCCTTTGGAAATTCCTCCCGTTGGGAAGGACCGGGCGGGAGCGACGCAGGTATATCGCATTTTTCTCAAAACACTATTTTTTAAGTCAGTCAATACGATTTCTCAAAAAAGAATGCACCGATCTTATTGAAATTTTGCACACTTCTTCAAAATAGCATTGACTGGTGATTGAGCGAAGGATTTTTTCCGATTACAACTAATTTTACAAGGCTATACGTAGTGTAAATTGTACCAAAAATTGAACTATTTTGCATACAACTCTGCCAAAAATTCAAAGTTCAATTTTTTTTTTAAATCCTTTGTTCAATCACGGGCTATACTTATCAACTAACAGAAAAAATTTGGTTTTTTAATTTCAGATAAAGCTATCATGAGTTATCCTGACCACCACGAGGACACTTTTTTTAGGGGTCTCCGGAAATCAGGTCCCACCGGCTGAATTTCCCAAAATTTTGGATGAATTTTTTTTTCATATATTGTTGAAATGTTGCTCTTTTATGTGTTCAACATTTTGAATAATATAATTTATATTTTACATTTTTTTTTTTCAATAAAGAACATATGCTTTTTTTCGCTTCGAAACCCACGTAACTCTCTAAAAGCGTTTTTCTCGAAACTGTGTTTTTCAAAACAGTGTACATGATTTCTCCACATCTAATGAACGGATTGACTTGAAATATGGCACACTTATGTAGTGTAAGACTAGTTTAGGCTGAAACGACGTTTTTCTTCGTAACATTTTGATTTCATTAGTCATGAGGAATAATAATGTCATTTTTCTTCGAAAAATCGAAAAAGAAATTCATACATTTTTTTCAAATAATTGTAACATTATAACTCCAAAGCTCGGTCAAATCTTAACCAATATTCTCCATTTTAAGAAAATATCCTTTTTTTGTTCAAATCAACCGGGTGCCTAAAATCAAGTAAACTATTGACCCTCTCACATTAAAAAGTTATTCACGAGATTGTTTATGACGTGTATACTTATTAATATTGTAAAATGAAATTTGGTACACGGCTTTGTTAATGTACATAGGAATAAATGTCCAAACGATTTTTCAATCATCCTACTTATTCCTTTAACATTATTTTTTCTAATAACCCTGATTTTCGGGTCATCACAGTAGCCCAAGCCCTCAACCTTCGTTCAATGCACTCCCGAAAAACTCCAAAATATGACAAAAAAATGTCGAAATCGATGTAGACGAAATAAAAAAAAAACTTTACCTGGTATTTTAGTATCTTCCTCGATATCGGACTTTCCAGTGACCGTTCTTTCCGATCTTTCGGCAGTCGTGAATAATTTCTTGGCCTCGATGTATTCTTCCTCAGGATCGGAGCCCGAGGCACCGTTTCCGGGTATCCTCTCGATTTCCTCCTTCAGATTGGGATTTGACGCGCCGTCCGGATGTCTAAGACTCGAGATATTGCACTCGCCGAGTTTGCCGCAATATCTGCGTGGACTAGCGAGATGAGCCACACTACTCGGATACCAGTACGAGGCTGTTGCCGGACGTGACATGCTCTGACGGCAATTGTCGCATATCTTCTCCTGGTCGCTCTTCCCGGCGATGTACGCCGGCTCGCTGTATATACTGCCGTGATTGCTCGCTGCATCGTTGAAAAGCACGTCCGACAACGATAGTGACTGACAGCGCGAAGGTGGACGGAAGACTGTGGCCGCTAAAAATGTTTTGATTTCCCAAACTTCATTACCAGATGAAACTCCAAAGTTCTCATCGTAAACGCTTGATATCATGAACAAATTGACAGTTTCGAGTCTGTTTTGGGCTAGCGGTTTGATCACGAAGCTTTCAATTGCTAAAAGGTCTTTTTGAGATCTCATAGAATCGAAGATGTCATCAACAGCTGACGGAGTCCCGAGAAACAACGAATTGGATCAATTTCAAATTTTGCATACAGGCTTAGAACGAACCAAGTCATTTTTGCGACAGAATAAATGAAACTACGAAAAGAGTTGACAGTACCATCGTGCTGTCGCTGAAAAATCCCGTAATCGGAAAAAATGAGAAGGCCAGTTTTTTGACAGGTGATTCTGTAGGTGCCGCCATTACTAAATGAAAGTTTGTCTAAAAATCGGAGTGCAGGATTTTTTTAGGGGATAAAGGGGGTTGGAATTGGATTGATGCCAAACTACAGCCCCTACAAGGTCGGCGCCGTGAGACAAAATGTTCAGAAAAATCCGGACTTCAGTTTTGTCCACAGCGCTGAAGTCGTTGGAAGTTCATTTTGGGGGTGAAATTTTGAAAACTCAGTTTTAATTCAATTACTCTTCAGGAAATTCGTACACTTTTTGTTCAAACGGGAAGGTTGTAGCGCTTGAAATGCCGCGTCGATTGAGTATTTGATCATCACTTTCTGATAATATCTTCACCCCCAAAAAAATTGTTGAAATATAAACAAAAATCGTTTATTGAATTATTAAAAAGCAATCGATTTTTCGGGTGTGGTTCAAATGTACGTAATGTAGAGAATAATTTTCTCTATATTTTCGTTTCTATGGAACGCCCTTAAATTTTGATTTTCCAACCCCTCCCGGGGGTTGAAAATTCAAAATGAAATTCTGGGAAAACTATCAACCCCACGAATTCGCCACCGTGGAACAATTCGTAGCTTCAACCCTCAGCTACATTTTTTACCACAGCGTCAAACTCGTATCTCTTCATTTTGGGTTAATAGTTTTTCCAGAATTTCATTTTGAATTTTCAACCTCCGAGAGGGATTGCTAAAAGTAAAGTTCAAGGGTGGTCCATAGAAACGAAAATATAGAGAAATTTATTATCTACATTTCGTGCATTTAAACCATCCCCGAAAAATCGATTGTTTTTGAGTTATTAAATAAACCATTTTTTAAATACTTCAACCATTTTTTGGGGGTGAAGATATTATTGGAGAGGGATGATTAAATTCTCGATCGGCGCGTTTTTTCAAAGGCTAAAACGTTCCCTAAAACTAAACTAAACTAAACTAAAACTGATTTTTCAAAATTTCACCCATTTTTTCACTTCCAAAATGAACTTCCACGACTTCGGCGCTATGGACAAAAATAAAGCCCGCATTTTTTGAACAATTTGTCTCCCGGGGCCGACCTCGTGGGGGTTGTAGTTTGACATTAATCCACCCCATCCCCCGTCATCCGAAAAAAAAAACGATTTTTAGGCAAACTTGGATATAGCGCCCACGGCACCTACAAAATCACTTATCAAAAAACTGGCCTTTTTTAAATTTTTGCCATTTCAGTATACAGCACGACTGTACGATGATGGTTAGACATCCAAACTACCAAATATTGGGACGGTCGTCCGTCGTACACGGTAATCAGGGTTATCAAGTGCGACCGAAAACTTGGTCCTTGAATGTACGGCCGATCGATTGAAAGTTTAATTTGTTTGATCTTACATGGGGTGTCTCGGACGCTCACGGAAGACGAGTTCTCTCTCTGGTAGGTCGCAGAATTGGAGACGTTCGCGAGGGCAAGTTTGCTCTGATAAAGCTCGTGGAGACGTGCCAATTGGTCGAACTTGTGTCTGGTCTCTTGCTCGAGGAAGTCCTCGTGGTCGAAATAAGGCCGGGGTAGGACGCCGGCGGTCACGGACGGTGGATAGTGCGATCTGTATCTATCCGTGTCCGACATCACTGACATCGAGTCTGAAACGAATAGTTTCGAAACGTAGAATCAAGATTCAAGACAATGGTCGTTGATGAAACGTTGATGGTGAGAACGTGTCCTAGGTCGATTGACGGTAGGGTGGAAGTGAAATTCGGACAATGGAGCAACAGCATCGAGACTCACCAGTGAAGGTGGACACGACGGTGAGATTTTCTTGGCTCAGTATCCTGAGCGGATGTTCCTCCTGATCGCTTTCGGGCAACGGATTTTCTCCCATGCAAAGAGCGATGTCTTCCTCGGTGACTTGAAGACAAGAATCTTGCATGGGTACGGGTTCGAGGTCCTCGACCTCGACGATCTCGAGTATCTCGTCCTCGGAGGAGAGCGAGTGTCTGGACGGTAGTATGATGTCCTTGTGCGACAGATTGAGACTTTCCATGGAAACTTCTCGACTCACGCCATTGCTGAGTGGTTCAATGAGAGGCAACGGCGGTGGAACGACAATCTCTTCGTCATCGTCCTCGTCGTATTGGGTGTCGACTCTGCTTTTGTCCAAGCTGTCCTCCATCACCGGGCTGGCGGTAAGATCGAGGCCCGAATCCGTGTTGGACTTGACATTCAGTAGATTCAACTTAGCACCTAATTTTTCCGTGATATCTTCGATGTCGGTGGCCTTGAAGCTGTCGCTGTCCACCGTCGACATCGACGTGTCGTCCTCGTTGTCGTCGCTGCACTTGAAGCTCGTCATTTCCTTGAATATGCCAGATGACTGTCCGGTAGTTTTTGCATCCGTTCTTGAGGACGCGTGTTTGGCACGTTGAATCTGCGACGATTGATTCTCCACCCACTTTCTTATCATGATCTTCTTGTGATTGTCCATGAAGCCATAGCCCGAAGAAAGTTGCTGGGTGTGAAGCATTGGCGGCCCGCTTGCTTGCATAGGACCGTCTATCCAAGTCTCTCTCTTGTGGTGGGCCTCCTTGAGCATGTGCCTAGCCTCGGCAACTTTCGACTTGGAGATTCTCGGACCGTCTATCCACTGCTCGTCGGAACAACCACCCGAAGTGGCAACGACCGGCATCTTGCTCGTTGGCGAATCCGAAACTTTGGCACTCGAGGACGCCTTCCCGCTCGCCGAAGCTTTTCTCGCTGGACTCGCTTTGGGTGTGACGCTGTGAGCAGGCGACGTTTGCTTCGAGGCCGTCTGGGTGAGGGCTTTGACGACTTTTGTGGCTTTGTGAGCGGGACTACGTTCCTCGGGTATTTTGCAGGGCCTTTCGGCCGCGGAGCCTCGCAGGACACGGCCCATTGCGCAACGTTGATCACCGGAGTTCAAGCTCGGCAGGTAGACCGGTGGATGTTCGCCGTCCGTCGCGTCGTCGGCACCAGGACCAACGTATATCACGGTATCAGCCGACAGGTCGCTCGAGCTCGGATCGCACTCGCTCGTTTGTCTCGCGGCAGCTTCCTCCCCGGAGCTACCGCCGCTTCCCGTTCCCTGTGTCCCACCACCGACGAATTTGATCTTTCGTCTTCTCATACGGTGGATCCTCGAGGCCAGTTGCACGGTCGTCAGTGTCTCGGTGTAGTGTTGAGCGTTGGGAGAAACGTGGGCGATCATCGCCGCGTGACAGGTCAACGAGCCCAGGCACTCCTTCAACAGTTGGGTCAACTTGTGCTCTTTGTAGGGCAAATGCTTCTGTCCGTTGAATATCGCGAGTAGTATGTTGCCCAAGCCCGAGAGGGGTATACCACCCGAGGCTTTGCCACGATCCGAATTCCCGAGGTCCATCAGATGAAGCCTGCTCCTTCCACCGGCAACTGTAAATTCACCGCGTTCGTTCAACTTTTATTCATTCGACTCCCTTTTCTCGCGCGATCGGATAATCCGCCGAATCTGCGGGGATGGCAACGCTGAACGGACTGTAAAATTTACGCGGAGCGGAAGAGCTATTAAGCTGCGGTACCGTTGGAGGGAAAAAAGCCCCGGCTTTTATAAGGCACTAAAAGTGCCACGGACGATAAATATTTTTATCGTCACTCACTCTTACCTATCTCGACTTGCAATGCACCTTATAACCGTAATTCAGCGGGTAGCGGGCGTGGGAGTGAAACAACAACGTCACAATGGCGTAATTGTGGGATCACGACGTCAAGTTGAGCTTGCGCGAAAAGAGAGGGAAATCCGAGGACGTTGCCTCGTACGCGTGGAAGCTTCGTATGCATTCGCGGGAGTGTGCTGACCGTTGCACGAAATTATGAGTGATCGTGAGTAAACGCCGGTTCGGTGAAGCTGCTGCTGCTACTCGTGCTTTTGATACGTACCTCCACCCTTGCCGGCGACGCTGTACTGATAGACGTGAAGGGTGTACAACATGTGGGCATCACCGTCTTCGCGTTGACGTCCAGCAACTGCAGCATCAAGATAGAACGCTGCACGCTCAGCAGTGGGCGCCCTCAGCTCGCTGTGCTGCTGCAACTGAAGTGTACCGAACAGCGGATCGTCCCTAAGATAAACGGCCGGCGACTGCTCCGAGTCTGCAAAATATAAAATACACGACCATCCACGTCCATCATTCCCGAAATTACTCTCCTGATACCTGGAATCAAGGAAATCGGGACTCCATATTGGATTCTGACAACTGCTCTTCCGATGTGCCATTTCTGGAATGACATTTCTCGACTTCATATTTTCGGTATCCGGAGGAAGAAACGAAAGCACTACGAACGCTTTCCAAGTTTGAGTATGCTTCATCGTGATGGATGAAGTACCGCTACCCTCTGCATACGTTTTACTTACATTTCACCAGGAAATTTCATCCTCCCGATAGTTTCAAGTTCTCGAAAGACTGGAAGGTGTGAGCAAAGGGGTCGGGGCGAATTTTACTACGGAATTTCATGCTCCTGACAATTCGGAGCCCCCGAAAGATGCGAGCAAGGCCCTCCGCAATTTTGATTCTTCATACCATCGTTGCAGCGCTCCAGAGAGAGGTTTGATAGCTTCGCATAACTTTCCTCGCGTCCTCGACGTCACTTTTCGACATAGTCGTGAAACGCGGGACAAAGATGAAATGCGGAGTAGACGGCGTGGTCGGAAATATATGGGTGATAGTACGAATGTACGCATACGACGACACGGCGGTAAATTGAGACAACGCTGGCCCTCGTATCTTTCACGATTCAGCTCGCCAGCGGAATATACAAACTGTCGTAAATGCGCCAAGGATCGTTGGGTTACGCGTTTCTACTATTTGCACCATTGAGCGTTATCTATGCCGCGGGAATATTACATGTTCGCGGCGATAAAAACAATAAGTGCGAGTGTACCTATGGGCCATGGTAAAACGCAGAAGCCGGACGGTATCTTCGCTTTTTCCAGACGCGATTAAAACGGCCGTCGGTTTCCGGAAGCTTAAAACAATTAGTCCGCTCCTAGGAAAGGATAGGCTGCAAGAAAATGAGCCGGAAGACGAATAATCCCAAAAGCAGAGCGGACACGTAGGACACATTGAAAGGACGAAAGAAACAGATACTTACGAAGGGACGCATACGTAAAACAAAAGTCGCGAAGGAAAATCGTACGTTGCGTTTTATGGTGAACTGAGAATGGATCGATATGGCGCAGTCAGAAGGCGACGAACTCGTAAAAGCGGCTTTTCGCACCTTTCGCGTCATCCCATACGTAGATGTATACACACATCTGGGGTGAATACTCAACCGTGTGTGAATATTGTTCCGTCTCCTGGTCCCCGAGGCACACGCTACTTCTCCACATGGTACACTTTTATCCGGGGATCTCTCGTTTGCGAGGAAATATTTTCGAAGCATCTCGTATTCCACAGGTATACTCGTGTGTCACGCAGCTTGCTTGGAACGTTGCCAAGATCTTCTCCATTCGCCGGAACTAATGGTCGGCTGGTATTTAGACGGAATTTCATAAGGCATCGCCAAGTGCCGATTATACTTTAATTTTTTAGTCTTTTAACGAGCAACCGTAGGTTAAAGTGATGTTTACCGTTATTGAATCCAATCAAGGTAGACGTCGGGCATTACCCGTATACCTTCCCGTGCTGAAAGTGTCGTAGGGATCCAACTGGATTCCCATACTTGTCACTACTTCCTGATAGGCATCTAATGGATCATTGGATAACGTCATGGGCCATTTGATACGTATATGTAAACGTCACGTTCGTACATTGGATTCTCAACGGGTTTCCTCACTGGAATCCAATGGATCATTGGATAACGTCTCGGGTCATTGGATTCTCATTGGGATTCCCCATTGAAATGTGCGAATCCAATTCGAATCCTAAAGGATTCCCACATTATCGAACAGAATCCGATACGATTCTTGATGAATCCCGTTCGCATTCTATAAGTTTAATTTTCTGAACAAAATATATAGATATGGGCGATTCTCCCGAAATTATCACTTTGCAGGACAACGAAATTTATAAACAAAATCTTTCATTCCTTTTTTTTAAATTGCAATTGTTTTCAGTTCTAATCGAGAAAATATGGATTGATTGATGTCAATGATTCCTATGGATTGATTAATATCGTCTTCTTCTTTTTCTTTGAATATTGATGTCGCTCTGGCAAGCATAATCAGGTAGCGTCACCCATCACACAATATATGAATTGATTTACAGCTCTCCAGAGAAATGATTGAGAAAAACGGTTACAAAATTTCGTTATTTAATGTGAGATACCTGTACTCATGATTTTTATGTTTCAGGGAGGAATTAAATAAATGTCTAATGATTTAAAAGAATGTTTTGTTCTTTTGTTTTTAAATGTTTAGTACCTCTTCAGCTTGCTAATGTATGAAGTCTGGAGAGTTACACTCCAGAGGAATAATTTCCATAGTCAAAATTTCGAAAAAAAAAGGCTAACGACGATCTTTCTGCCAAATCTACTTTGTAGGAAGATTTCGAAATATTTTAATCGCTTGTATTCCAAAAAAAAACATACAAATTTATACTTGTTTAATGGCATCTTTTAAACAAGTCGGAGTTAAAACGCATAAATCGCTTAAAAAAGTATATCTTAAAATTCGATTTTAATCACATAACTGAAAATCCACTATAATTATCGGTTGTTATTTATTTTACTGCACTTTGACGCAATATCGCCACACACGTACATGGTCACAAAGTGTGCAGGTTATGTTTCAACAGGCCGAGTTTTTTCTCGTGGCTTTACACATATGTTCTATGGAAACGTGGTGGGAATTCTCAAACGGGGTTCATCGGGGAACAGTGCATAATCCAACCGGATCCCAATGAGGGGTGTCCTATATGTGCGGTGTCCCTAACAAATCTCTATGAAGAAGTAGGTTCATCTTGGGACTCCCCAACAAATTTGTGCACGGGCTCACGAAGTGATATTGTTTTTGGGAAATTTCTCAAACGACGCCAATCAGGAGATAACACGCAATCCACCAGGATTCCAATGTGGAATCCCTACGTGCAGCGTATCAAATCCCTATAGGGATGTGGCAGGATCTGGAGATTCCCCAGCAAATTTCTGCACTGGTTACCGCAAATACTTGTTTCCTCTTTTTTTTTGTCTTTATCCAAAATCATATTTGTCAGATTCAGGTTGTAAACCGCTAAATAAGGATCCTCATGTTGCATGATTTGCGTAGCTCAAATCCGTCAAGGAAAATTTGAGAAATGAGAAATAAATCATTTCGTTGCATTCTTCGTGACATTGAAGCTTGCATCGTTAGAAGACAATGAAAACTTATGTTTCCAAATCGCGTCTATTTCCTTCGGCAGATATTGCCCCATGAATCCCTGAGCCATTGTCAAGATCGTCGATCAACGATCTGCAATACGAATCTGCAGTCGAATCGTTTTTTTAATACAAAGAAAGAAATGAAAATACACGGAAGAACTTTCGTTGCGTCGCAACGATGCACGTCTCTTGAATTACTTTATGAACTCAGGAGCCTTTCCATTGGCAGTAATCCAATTTCATTGTCCGCGTTTGTCACCGGACGTATCAGATTCTACAAGTTCCATCCGGCACCGCGTTACCCAAGTGCCGCCCACGATAAATTCGAGCGCGGGTTAACGAAAAATTTGACTTTCATGGTCTTCCATGGCTGGAAGTGCTCTTCGTGAATTCTATGCTACGGCGGTAGTTCAGCGTTTATCTGACGGCACGAGGTGACTCTAGGTATGGGACAACGAGCGACAAGGATGACCCGGGCAATATAATAATATTTCAGCACATGGCATCCTACATGGCTTCCGGTTGTATGGAGAAAGTATATCCAGGAATGCTCCGGGGCTTCTTCTCGCTGGGAGCGAAAGATCTCAACGTAAGGAGGTCCCCTGCCGACTGTCCTGAAAGTGGTAGTAAGTACACGGTGGTTCCTTTACCGCGTGCAATATCCATAAAAGAGACCGGTGGGGGAGCGAGCAATATTGCCAGCATCTGTGCAGTGCGGTCGGCCGGATATTCCGTATACCTTGGCTTTCAAGACTGTATATGCTCCCCTTTTACTTCTCCGGCTCTCCATGCGCGTACGGAGAGCGCGAGTTTGGGTTTGGGTTGGGAACGACATAAAAACTGAATCTTCTTGTAGCTCCTTCCCCTTTTCTCTGTTTGTATAAACCCGTGCGGTATTTCTGGGCGCCTTGGTAGGGACGATACATCGCGCGCGATCCGAATACGAATGAAATATATTGCGAATGGTATAATGGCGTGGGCTTGAAAGAATCCGCAATTCTACAATCTGGAGTAAGGAAGGTTTGCACTGATTGGCCATCACGAGAGTACAGCAAGAGTACCTACTTTGGGCCAAGTCCATTCCGCCCCCTTTCCTGCGTTCAATCTGCGGCTTCGATAAGATCAAGACACGAAGAAAGTCACTTGCATCGATGGAATTGTTCGCTCACGGGTGGCCAGCGAAATATTAAGATGAACGACTAAAATGTTTGATTATTCGCGGTGTTCGTTAGTTCCATCGGATAAATAATTTTTTAAGGCAATATTGTTGTCTAGAGCACTGTTTTGGAGGTGATTTTTAGGATGGAATAAGCGTTAAACTGGTCTCGTTTGGTTTTTGAATTTTTTTACACATGTCCATTGACCTTTCAAGAATATGTGCAAAAAAATGGATTATGGATTTTTGTGGGTTTACTTGCAACGGTGCGCGGAAAACGCCCCTAATTGGCGACCAGGGCTGTGGACGTTGTATGGATGTGAAAAACAACAAAACATATTCTTTATCTGTTTGAGTGTTGTAATGTTTGGTACCAGATGTGGCAAAAAAAGTTTACAAAATGACGACATGCTTTGACTATCAGTTTTTTTTTATTTTCCTGACCATTGTACGAGCGATATATGAAAAGAAAATTATTTCGACTCAATTCTGCTACTAACGTTGAAGAGTCTACTAAAGGTGCATGCCAAATATGCGCTGAATCGGCCAATTGGTTATGGAGATATCGTGGCTGCCGATTTGAAAAACAGAGTTTCGAGAAAAACGGCCTTAAAGTTTGCTGCGTCTTGACTGCGCATGCCAAGCGCTCTCCTTATAATTTCTAAATTCGGCCAATTTTATGAGTATCTTTAAACGGTTTTCACAGACGTTTTCGAAAAGGTCTGTATTATAATAAAATAGATGGTAGGCAACAATACTGTCTTACGAAATCAAAAATTCAATTTTGGCAATGAATGGCTCATTGGCATGTCCCAATGAGGGTTTTAGTCAGCCAAAGTCATTATTTTTCCGAGCTCGCATATATTTCGCTGGGAGGACGTGTCTGCACATGAAGACTTTCGCTCCCTGTGCAGAAATTGTCGTAGGGATCGAATTGGATGCCCATACTTTTCCCTTCTTTTTGATGAGGGTCCAATGGGTCATCGCATTGGATCCCTATACCAAAACATGACGCTTGTACATTGAATTCTAATAGGGATTCTCCATTGGAATCCAATGTACGATATGTGAGGGCATCTTGCCCAATGAATTTGTGCACGGGATCACGAAGGATTATTTTTTTTGGGGGATCCAAGAAATTCCGGTTGAGAATTCGAATAGAAAAATGCTTAAACGACGTCAATCGAGAAACAGAGTGGAGCTTTGCGGAAAGTTTTTCAAAAAACAATTGTCCAAATTACAATTTTCCGAAAGAACAACTCCACGACAAAAATTTACCGAATAAACAAGTTTCAAAATGAAAAAATTTCTGCAATATAATATCCCGAATGGACAGTTCCCAGGATGGACAATTTCCCGAATCAACAAGTGCTCGAATGGACAATTTGTCTAATGAAACGTTTCCCGAACAAATATATTCAACGATTTGTTCGGGAAACCAATTTTCTCGCGTTGAATTTTCCTTGAACTATAGAATTTTCCTGTTATTGATATTGATTCCGGCATTAGCAGGCGCCAGAAATATATGTCTCCACAGCTAGCATAACCCAGAATCAACGACGTGGATGTGGTGGGTTCCGGCTCCTTTTTAAATTTGTTTTGTTTCTTTTTTCTGACATAAAAGAAATTGTATTTTTATTTCGCTCAAACAAACCCAAACGAACCCAAACAAAAAATGTTTCCATTCGGGAAATTGTCCATTGGGCGATCTGTCCATTCGGGATATTGCATTCTAGAAATTCTGCATTCGGCAAATTGTGTACGATAAATTGTCCGTTCGATAAATTGTGTTCGGGAAATTGTTCATTCGGCAAATAATACTTTTGGAAAAATGTATTAGAGAAATTGTCATTCGGGCAATTGTTTTCGAAGAATTTTCCGCAAACGCAGGGTGGAACCCACTTGAATTTCAATGTGGACTGCCTACGTTCGGCGTCCCTATCAAATCTCTATACGGATACGGTAGGATCTAGAGACGTTAGGATAGTGGTGCTCGAGTAGCGTAGCTGAAATTTGTGTCCACTTTGCCATTTTCGAATCTAAAATCGTTCCTCGAGTTTTCCCGCAACGAAATCACCGCGCCTATTTTCCTCCCACTTGGATAACCTACCGACGAATCTGCAAGCGTCAACATTTGCATTACCGAGTAGACGAGCGCGAATTTTTCGGCTCTGCGATCCTGGCTCGGCACCGCAAAGACGTTCAACCCTCCTTCGACGGTCCCACGTGGAACTGCGATAAAAGGGGCGAGGGAGAAGTTCCTGGCATCGTGGATAAATCGCCTTCTCACGCGATTCGAATGCCGAAACAGTTTTGTTGCTTTCGCAACGTTGCTGCACGAGGCGTCTCTTTTTTCTCCTCCCCCGCGCATTATTCACTCCAAGTTCTCGACTCGGCCGCACACGGCGGAGATTGTTTCTCTTCGGATCTCCATCATTTATTCCCGCGGCAAACGTGCCCTTCCCTGAGTGATATTTGCCCGTTTCGTGCTTTTTTTGCCACGAGTCCTCCCCCCAGCTGAGAGAGAAAGAGAGAGAGAGAGAGAGAGAGAGAGAGAGAGAGAGAGAGAGAGAGCAGTAAAGAAAATCTGTTCCACCCCGCGTGTCCAGTCCAGCTGGGATAAAGCTGCGACTGGATTCGAATTAGGGTATATTCCTGGAGGGTAGTGCTACACGCGGTGGCCGGCGAACGTCCCCAGCAGACTCGGCGCACGAAGGCCCTTTCATGGTCGGCTCGAACTGCTATCCTGCTCGAAAAGCAGTCTACACCTTGCGCCCTCTTAAAGAACATTGCGTCTGGTTTATGCGCTCGTACATTTCCGTTTTCGCGCGTAATAAGCGCACCCCGTCTGGGAGCTATATAGTTGCTGGGGCCTATAGTTCACGTGCCAGGACACGTATATACTGATACACACGGTTGAGGGGGTTGAAAGGATGCACTGGCTCATACGTTCCAGGATAAAAGGGATGATGGAGCAGCGGGAGGGAGGATACACAGGGGTTGGAAGGCAGAGGAGGAGGGTGGGAATCGAGTCGTTTCCCATGGACGGAGTTAAGGGGTCTTCTCACTTTAGATACTAAAAACAGCTATTTTCATGATTTTTAAAAATAGGTTTATATTATAGATATTGATATAAAAGTTGTTACACTCAATAAAAACAGTTTAAAAATGCATACAATTTTTTTAAATGTATTTATGTAACCCAAACAAACTTTAAGGCCTTAGTCCACAGCAATGGGTATAAAATCATGTGCGAATTTAAGATTTTTTTTCGTATGAATAACTGATTCACTCATAAAATTAATTACACATCTATTTAGTATGAATATCAAGCTGTTAGAATTTTTTTTTTCTATATACAAAATGACCGTCTACTCGAAACTTCTCGAAGCAGCTTTTTTCCAATTGGCGTGACAAATAACTTCAACTATTTTCACTCGATTTAATTCAAATTTGAAAGTTTTGTTCCTAATTGCATTTCGCAGAGAAGTACGTACGGAATTTCTGATTGATCGAAAACTTTTCATTTTATGAGCAGTTTATGAGCAGTTATAACGAAATTTTTCACTGAAAACTCATTTCTTAAGTTCAAATACCTACAACTATGGAATAAAACAATATTTTTTAAATTCCGCACGTACATCTCTAGGTATTCTAATGTAGATTGGCGAGAATTTTTGTGTTTTGTTCTCGGTAAAAAATTGTGGATGCTAAATGTCACGCCGCGGAGCGGCTAGAAAAAAGATAACAAAAGAAAATATTAGTAGTCGGCCATTTTGTACATCGAAAATATATATATATATATATATATATATATATATATATATATATATATATATATATATATATATATATATTTTCTAACAGCTTGATATTCATAGTAAATAGATGTGTAATTAATTTTATGAGTGAATGACTTTTTCATACGAAAGAAATCGATAAATTCGCACATAATTTTATACTCGTTACTGTGGCCTAACGTTAAACGCGTTTTTTCTCTAAACAACGTTTTTCGACGGCTTGTTGATAAAATCTTCGAAACTACTGAACCCCTCCTCATGAAATTTGAAACACCTAATCTTTACAACTATATCTATAGCGCATATCAAGGACTAAAAAAAATCGTATGTACTATTTTTGGCCAAAAACGGTGAAAAAACACGTTTTCTTTATTTTTACTAAAAATGTCCGCCATTTTGTTATTTTTGCATATATCAAAAATCGTATGATATACGCTATAGCCATTAACATACTGAATCTAAAACCGTTCGATTTTTGGTTTCGGGTGATCCAACTCCGAGATTTCATCGAAAGAGCAGACCTACAATTTTTTTGGACATTTTTTTAAATACCATTTGCGTCTATAAATAGTGACTTAAATAAATATTTTTTCAAAATGTATTTTGAAAGTGTATTTATTAAGTGTAAAAAATTTTATATCAATATCTATAATATAAACCTATCAAAAATCGTTAAAATAGCATTTTTTAGCGTCTAAAGTGAGAAGACCCCTTAAACATGGACAGGTGTACGAGACACGCGAGAAAGCTGGCTAGCCATCGTAATAAGGAACCAAGGCATGAATTTTCAGCAACTACCCGGATAAAGAATCGTCCGTTTTAGTCCCGAACGCTTCGCTTCACGTGCATACAAATAGGGGAGAGCGGGGTACAATGTATCACGGGGCACTGTGAGCTAGATGCGATTTCTCGGAGGTTTGTAGCTCGTAAATTCCGAAATTTTTTGTTTTGGAACGCGATTTATATTTGGTTTCGTCAGGCCTAAAACACAGTCGATAACAGCTCACAGAGAATTATTGAAAATTAAAAATTGATCTGAGGCTTGGAAAAAAAATATTTCGCTCGCCGGAAAAACGTAAAATATAACGTAACTTTCTGTAGCGGTTCGGGTTTTCGGTCCTCATCGATCGGTTTATTATTCATGATGAACTCAATGACTTGTGTTTTTCCATTCGTAGTTTAATTAATAGTAAATGTAATCAATAATCAAATATTTAACTAGTGGGGCACAATGTATCACCGAGATGTGGGGCACAATGCCCCGACTCCCAATGAGAAAACAAAGAAGTGACGACGCTCCGAAGAAGCGCAATGTATCACGGGCCGCAGTCAACGACGTGCGATTTGTAAAAATAAGACGTTCCTGTGATATTACCGATTTTATACCGATACTGATATGCTGAGATTGTTTGGGTTCGTAATGTTATGTGTGAAAATCTGTTATCTATGTTAGAAAAATCGAAGAGTTTCAATCGCCTCATTGTACTCTACGTTTCGCAGTAGTTGACACACTGTATCCACCTATATGATACATTGTACCCCACCCATGGGGTACAATGAGCCAAACCGCACATTTTTTGTCGATCCCATTATTCTGGTATTTATAATCTTTTTGCAAAAAATATGGGAGCTTCATCGTACGCCCAAAGGTCTATAAAATCGGTTATGACCTTTTTTTTTCTAATCAGACTACCTTGATTACAGTAAACATTCGTTAGAAAAGAAGCGACAAGTACCCCACCTGCCCCTACACGTAGACACACTTATGCATGGTAATTTACGCACCATAGCCATTATCCACCCACATATGTACTTTATGATATACGCTCCTCATGTATGTCCATGCTTGCCCCGTTGGGCTCCGGCTCACCGTAAAATTTCGCGTATTTTATAAATCACTTCGAAACGCGAATACGCTCGGGAATGCTCATTTACCAGCTAACTTTATTTATAACGGTAGAGGGGACCGACGGTGGTGTTCGCGATGTCGGCCCTGGACGTCGAGCTTTTAATTCGAACGGCGTTTAATTTAATATTTCTAATTTATTCCTCGGCACTGTATACCGAGTACACGCGCCAATCTTTTTTTTCTTCGCATTCTCGACGACTCTTCCTTGTGGGCTAACTTTTTTTACATTTCTCAATTGAGACTGTTTTATCGCTTTTTGCAATTACCTCAGACCCTCCTGCGCTTTTCTTTGCTTCTGTTCTGCCACACTTCCGGTTAAGGGGTTGCTCGTTTTTTTTGTTTGTATTTTTCACTCATGGCTGGCGGGATATTGAATGAGTATTTTGTGACGAATTTTTTAACGTGCGGAGTGAAAATTTTTGAAAATGATTTATAAGCGTGGACAACTTTCTGTTAGTTTTTTTTCGATTCAACTTTCTTATTACATCTCATTATCTTATTATCTCATTTTTAACATTTTTTTCATTTAGAAAATCGTGATTATAAATGTCTACAAAAATGAGGTTTTAGAAAAAATATTATCTGAAAAACACTCAGTATTTTTTTTGTGTTAGATTTTGCTAATATCATACGTGAAGGAAATTTAATTATAATCGATTTACACCCGATGTCCGGGAAATCTTTTGCAGTGAGCAAAAAAAATGCCCTTCTGAACTAGGTTATCTAATATTAAAAAATCCAACAGATTTTGTTAGTACAACAATTTATCTCACGATCAATCGAAAGAATTTCCGAAATATCAAAATAAATTTAAAAAATTGCGCGTGTTCAAAAGGAGTCTTGATATTGGGGAAAAAATGGGAATTTTCGTTCATCAAATTGAAAGTAGACATGAAAAAAAAAACGATCATATAGTATATTTTTACATGTAGAAAACGCCCTAAAAATTTCAGAAAGATCGATGCAGTAGTTTTCGAGATATTTCGCTTGCTGACTTTGAAAACGTAGCTTCGACAAAAAAGCGTTTAACCCTTCTTTGACACACTGGGTTATCTTGACCCGGACAAATTTGAAATCAAATGCTTACTTTCCTAAAACTGAAAGCTTTCAATTTTTTTTACAACAATTCCATTTTATACTTTCCGAATTTTCATTATGCAGACATAGTAAGACATATTTTGAGTGTATCCCGGTTTTTTCCAATAAAAACTGACCGGAGGGTTGTTAAGGGCAGGTGGATGAAGTTCTATCCGGCCCAAATTGAGCCAGTGTGTCGAAGCCGTGGCCAAATATAAGTGTGTCAAGGAAGGGTTAATGTTTCGAACGACGCTCCGAGCGTTCCCGACGAGCGTCAACATAGCAGCCTATAAATCCGTCAATTTTGATCCGATCATCTAAAAATGTTCATGGAATATTTATAAGATGGTATAATGTTAAAGTATAAGAAGTTTGAAGTTTGCATCCTTGGAATGCAACGACTCCTTTCAATTTTTTTTATTCCTCTACTATTCGCATTTTACAAATGTTTCTTTTTGCAACTTACGGTCGTAGTTCTCCAATAAGATGACGTAAAAACGTTTGAGTCATTTTCGTAGTTCAAATGGGCCGAAAAACTTTTGAGCACTCACAAGGAAAGGTTGCGAGGTCGATCTCTCCGATTTCGATGAAATTTTGCATGCTTGTAGGATTGGTAAAAATAAGGGACATTTTTTGTCTATCCGCGAAACCCGATTTTTAAGCGGTGAAACGCACCCTCGAAAATAGGGGTGTTTTTCGTTTTTCGTCGATCCCGTTACCGTTCTTATCTCCAATGAATAATACCTGAAAAATAAACATTGTTGCAATTTGGAATATTTTCATATTTGGTACCGCTAAAACGTTATCAACGAAAAACGGAAAACACTTCAATTTTCGAGGGTGCGTTTCAACCTTCAAAAATTGGGATCCACAGATGTAAAAAAGTACGTGCCGCCTATTTTTACCCATTCTCCAAGCATGCCAAATTTCATCGATATCGGAGAGATCGACCTCGCAACTTTTCCTCCTCAGAAAAATTGACTTCCGTTGCATTCCAACGATGCAAATTTCAAAGTTGTCGCAATATATTGATTTTGGAAAAAAGTGATTTTTCGTCTTTTACCCTTAAACCCCTTAAAAAAATCTGAAACGGTCAGATCTCCCGGACATTGCGTCTTTCCTACTCGCGAATGTTGAAATTTAAATCGCACGCAGCGAAAAAGTTGAGGGCCATTACGCCCGAGTCGAAGGTTCGAAAAGGTCGATGAATAAAAAGGTTTTTGGCGAGCGAGTGTGAAACTTGGAAAACTGCTCAAATCCGACATCTCACAGTGTCGCCTGACGCGTAACACTTACGCGGAGGGAGCCACCCCTAGTACTGGAGGATCTTGTGCAAATATCGTATACAGGGGTTGAACTTTCGCGGTTCTCAAGGAAACGGAAAACGCTCAAAACTCGCGGCGCTAGCAAGGATGCGAGATAAAAGCTCCGCCGCAACGACGATTCTCTTGGTACCCGAGTTAATTATTTAATAAGCTGGAAAATTAATTGAAACTCCCGGTCCTTAATTAGTCGGAGTTTGGCGGGGGAGGGGGTAAGAAGGGAGTCGTTTTTAGAGCTCTGTCGCTTTCGCGGAATCAGGGCGCGAAATGGCATAGTCACCGGGGCAAAAGGGACCGAGAGAAAGCTTTGAGCGGAAGCGTACCGAAGAAGAAGAAGAAAACGCGGTGGGAGGTGGCGAGGGCGCGGGCTGCAAAGTCACCAGTCACTTCGGATCTTCTTCGGGAGCTTAACGTTCCACCAAGTTTTTTCGACCGTTATCGCATAAAGCTCCGCACAGGGGAATTTATCCAATTATGGGTATATATACTTTGGCTAATTAACGGGCTTTGTCATTAATGCTGTATACCAAACTATACGAATACTTACAGTTCGTTTGACGAACATAGTACGGTGTCGTGCGTCGGTTCAGACACGAGTAAGAAAAAAATCAATAAATGCTATTGTTCTTTGAATACGCATATATGCGTATGGTGTTGAGGCGTCTTCTTAATTTAGACGTTAAATAAAAGGCTAGTTTCATGAATTTTTTCATAGGTTCATATTCTAGATATTGATATAAAAGCTGTTACACTTAATAAATACACTTTCGAAATACATTTAAAAAAAATTATTTACTTAAGTCATTATTTATAGACGAAAATGATAGTTAAAAAAAATCCTAAAACAATTGTAGGTCTGCGCTGTTGATGAAATCTCGGAGATGGATCATCCGAAACAAAACAATCGAACGGTTTTAGATTCAGTATGTTAATGACTATATCGCATATCATACGATTTTTTATATATGCCAAAATGGCGGACTTAAAAAAAACGTGTTTTTTCACCGTTTTTTGTTTTAAAAAATAGGAAAAAAAATGTTAATCCTTGATATGCGCTATAGCTATAGTTGTAAAGAATATGTGGTTGAAGTTACATAAGGATCGGTTCAGTAGTTTTGAAAAAAATGTCAACAAGCCGTCGAAAAACGTTGTTTCGAGAAAAAACGCGTTTAAAGTTTGTTTGGGTTACGTGAATACATAAAAAATGTTTTTTATGTATCTTGAAAGTGTATTTATTAAATGTAACAACTTTTATATCAATATCTATAATATAAACCTATCAAAAAAAATCATGTAAATAGCCTTTTTTAGCGTCTAAAGTGGGAAGACCCCTTAATGAAAGAAACATCTTCGTTGCTTTTTTCAGATTAATCCCGCTCACACTACGTGTCACGCCATCCGACAATATCTGTCGCAACCCGTTTAGAATACCGTGCCATACCTCCGCCGTTTTTAAAGATAAATGAAAAAGAATACTACGTAACAGCGAAAAGGTGTAATGAAACATATCCCAAGTCTCAAAAAATGGAAAGAAGTCTTTCTTAAAAAAAAAAAAAAATTATGAAAATCAGCAACTTTTTCCTCGCCTAAAGGCATCTTCCCCCTCAATCGTATTTCCAAACAAATTTGGCTCACGTGATTTGCAGAGAAACGGCAATGACGAAACAATTACATCGAACAAGTTGGCCGATTTGTAACTCAAGTTTGAATAAGCTTGACAAGTTAACGTCGCAACTGCGGGAATTGAAGCTAGGGGAAAGGTGTACGAGTTGATACCATGGGGTAAGATGATCATTTTCAATAGCGACGAAACTATTAATGCTATCTAGTGATATTTTTTGGTAAACCACAGCGTCCGGCAACCCCCTTCCCCCGTGTTAGTCAATTCATGATGGCGGTGTGAGCGACGCACTTGTTTTGACGGAAAAAATTAAAATTGTCAGTTGTTGATCTGAGTCAAGGTTGACTTTAAGCTTACTTAATTTTCATTGTATTCTGAAAGTTATAATCATTGTTGTGTTTGTGGCTTCATAAATGCTCAATTCGGGTTTTTGTTGGCGTGGTAAAAGTCAAATTCTTATAGATTATGTTACCGAGAAATTAATGAAAAAATTGAGTTTGTGGTAAGATGATTCCCTAGGGATCTTCGTTTTTCGGTAAATAGATTATTTTTGTTAAATAGTTTAATACTATTTTATTTGTTATAGTAACTTTTTAAAGTAGTTTTATACTATTTAACGATGTACTATTAATTTTTATTAAACATAACATAACATAAACATAACATAATTTATATTAAAATACTTTATTTTTGTTAAATGGATTGTTTATTTATGTTCAAACTACACTACTCATGTATAATTGCTCTCGCAAATAATAATTGATATACCTACGTGATTTATGACTGGCTGTTGAAGACTGGTTTAGTTTAATTCTAGTTGGGTGAGATAAAACTTATAATATACAGGTAATTTAACTTGTAAGTTCAGTTTATGTTGTATATCTATGATTAATATATCTAAAGGTGTTGTAAACTCAAGCGAACTTTTATTTATAAATATTTACCGAATTTCTCCAAAAAAAATAAAATCCCAAAATGAGGGCACGATGATCCGGGGGATGGTTTTGTCCATACCCGAGGGATCATCTTGAACACCTTGAGTCCAAGATGATTCTTATGTGTGGTTTTAAGAAAAGGAAACCTTTTTATTGAAACCCTATTAAGTTGAATATTTCGAATATGTCAATCGTAATATATATAAATATGCCAGTAGTAAACGCTTCCAGAACTGAATTATGTTGTATATCTTTGAAATTACGAGCATTCTCCCTTAGGGGGGATCATCTCGTACACCTTTCCCCTACGTGTGTTTCCTGAGCGAGTGTGTAGTGAAGGTCCTCGGGCTGATGCTTAGATCCTCCAGATTCGAGTAGCCACTTTGCTGTCCGATGATCCACTATGATAAAGCGAGCTTCGGGCAACGTTTTCTTCCTGGTGGCTCGTTTGATAAAGTGTACGCTGCCTCGATGCCGAAAAGTTATCTATTTCCGGTCAACGACATCTTTTCCCTTTGGCACGTCGAAACGAACGAAAATATACAACCGTGATGGAAGTCTCGACCGTAGAGCCAAATACCAACAGGGAAGGAGATTTACCGTGGCAGGGAGAAGAAGGAGAAGTCGTATCGGTTAACCAAACTTCCGGAAATGACGACGGAGCGAACCGTATAATTCTCCGATTCGACTTCGTGTATTCCTGAGGAAAACTTTTCGCTCCGTATTAGTTTTCTTATGAGTACGATCGGGCTCCGACGATAGTCACTGATTAGAATCTAGACTGTATGTAATTAAACTTTATAATTAAACTATAACGAAAGTGTAACAACTTTGCGGTATTACAATTTCACGCTGTGCATATCGGTGCTACTGGTTTCTTGGGACGGTCAATTAATTTTGAATTCGCTGGGAGGACCGTTTCGAAAAGATGATGATGGTGTGCTCTCAATGAGGTTGGTCTTTTCGGCCCTAAAACGTCACATCTAGGCGCTCATAAACTTGCGGTGCGTTTTGTGCGGAGTTCCGCGGTAAGTTCTTGCGTCTTATTATTAATGTTGCAACTTTCCAACAAGTAATGTTTCAACGTTGCTCCATTTTTATTCTGAGTAATCAGAGTCTGTCGTTTTGATTTGTCGGATAAGGTTCCAACGACCCCTCCCCCCTCGATCGACCTTAAATTTTGCACAAACCTTCCTTTTAATATTTTAAGACAACCTCTGAAGGGACTTTTGGCGATTAGCAATTGTTTTCGAGATATTGAATTTTTAAGTTTTTTGTTTCAATGCGCGCCGACTAAGGTACCTGCGGGCCAGAAGGCCAAACTAAGGAATATTTTAAATAAAATGAAAAATATCCACTTTCATCGACATATTTTTATTATACTCATTATTCAAGTTCAGTTTCTCCGAAACATAACCGAAAAATAATATCTTGCGCCATAAACAAAAACAAAAATAAATATTGTTAAAAACCTTGATAGTAGGCATTATTTTAGTAGGCTTTATTTGAGATCAATAATCCTCTGCAGTTTTGTATGAACTCAAAGTTCCTCGTTGCACTGCTCGGACGGCTGACACCAGATCGTTTTCTCATCACAACACTCGTTTTGGAGGCATTAGAATCGAGCCACTAAAAATAACGATCAATTAATTAGTAATAAATATGCGTACTACTTATTTACATTCGTAACATCTTAAAAGTAATGTAAAATACATTATAAAACAGACAAACTTTGCTACAAGAAGTAGGAGGATAATAAGGCCTATGGTTAAATTTAGTAGGCCTTAATAACCGTCGCACCAGGTATGTAAGAAAAACAAAATAAAAAATATTTGGACCACGATACGTTATTGAAATATTATTATGATCATCGAAGCTTGAATTAATAAAGACAAAGACTGTGCTTTTAGATAGATAAGTGTAATATTACCAGAAAATACTTACGATTTATTCGGACCGATTTTCATTATTGGTGCTGCGCGACCGCGTCTTATCATGGATGATGCAACACTGCCAGCGGGCAGCGGTTTATCGCGCCTTCACAAACTTGTAGCGACATATTCGTGCAATAGGCGTCTGTGGGTGTGCCCTTGAGTGTGAGTGGTTATTTTAAATGCGACTTTCGTTACTTAGGCCTTATTATTTGACAGGCCTTATTATTACCCGCAGATACCTTATATCTGTATTAGCTACATCGCCGTTCATACCTATATATGTTATCGCGCTCTCCGTTTCGTCCGAACAAAAAAACCCAAACAAACCCAAATCCAAAAAATATATACCGGTTGTCTTAAAATATTAAAAGGAAGGTTTGTGCAACATTTCGGTTCGATCGGAGGGGGGGTTTCAGAACCTTACCCGATTTGTCTACAATTGAAGCCAAAACCACGCGTTTGTTTATTAGTTATAACCGAAAGAAAATCGTTGGTCTCACGGATCAACTGTGACGACTTAGGATGCCAAAAATAGATGTGGAGG
Source organism: Ophion obscuratus (assembly GCA_964007375.1). Classification (NCBI taxonomy): domain Eukaryota; kingdom Metazoa; phylum Arthropoda; class Insecta; order Hymenoptera; family Ichneumonidae; genus Ophion; species Ophion obscuratus. Next base: position 31,126,118 of record OZ023321.1, on the reverse strand, counting down.
ACCTCGGGTTCAATTAGTTTGCGAAAAATTTGAAATATCGAGAAAAAAGGCCGAGCAGAAATTTACTCGTGAGGTCAAACGGCCACTAAATTGTTACAGTCGACAGCCGGAAAACAGAGGATATTGCCCATCGGATGATTTTTAGAAATGGAAATCGACCCTCTCTCGTGCACATTGCTCAAGTGTGCTCACCCTTCGCTGCTCGTATAGACGCGTAAGTATCCACTCGGAGACCGGTCCTCCACTTCTTGCGCTTCTCAGTTCACCCCACGAGATTCCCGCACGTACGATCCCCACGCGCTCTCTCGAATTTCCCGCGAGGAAAGCCTCATGCACGCTGTGCTCTTCTGCTTTCCATCTCCAGCGGGGACTTCGAGTTAAATTTTTGTTGGACGAGCAGTTTCTCGAGAGCCCCGAGTTGTAAACGTCGATAAAAACGAGGGGAGGCGCAGCCGTAGCGTAATATTTCGATCGCTGATCCGTGAAATTTGTGGCATTGGACGTGAACGAATCAGTATCTGCGATTGGGGTTACCCCACTGATTTGACTTTCTCGTAGACTGACCGACGTGCTTGAGGATATGCTTATTTCGATTTTTAGTTGATCACATTCGCGGTTGGTTCGAATTAAGGCGCGATCAATTTTTTTAAAGGTTGTTTTTTTAAAGGTTTTAAAGGTTGTTATGGGGTTAAGTCAACACGTTACCACCGAGCTGACATTTTTTCTGGGCCTTTATAACCTCTTTGCTGATCATCCTGTGCAATTTGAATGCGATCTACCGTACTGTTTTTTTTTTTTTTTAAGAAAAAATCGGCAACTCGATAGGTAATAAGTACGGTTCGACTAACTCCCATGTAGGGTGATCGGTAGTGGCCAATGATTGGCCGATGCTCGACGCCAAGCTTTCCAACATTGGCACTCGAGCTTGGCCCGATCATCGACCGAGCCTTGGATGATAAGAGCGGCCCGATATTCGCAATCAATATTGGTCCTAGAATGGCTTATGAGAATCGGCCGAGCATCGCGTAGGAGTTCATTCGAGAATCGGCCAACAATAAGCCCCCTCAAGATTGCCATCATTGGCACTCGAGCTTGGCCCGATTATCGACCGAGTCTTGGCGGATAATTGTGAGCCAATATAGATCACCAAAATTGGTCCTGCACTGCCAAAAAAAAAAATTAATTATTTTTGTTTTGTAATTCGTCATTACCTGGTCTTTCGAAATGATTAGTTCGAAGAAAATATTTCACCCATATGGGGCTCGAACCTTGAACTTCCCCCTACTCATAGCTAAACACGCTGCCCCTATGCTACCGAGTGCTTGTAACATTTGAATCGCAGATATGGCATAAGATACCAAATGGATTCTCATCATTATTTGTATCACATAAACTATATCAATTAGTTAATATCATTGTGATAGTTAGACAGTGTGATCGAATGACATGTTATAGAATTTTCAAACCTAACCTATATAATAATCCCTTTCTCTCCACCTTCTCTACCCCCACAACCCGTTAATATGTGTGTTGCAATAAAGACAGACCATTAGTTCATTAGTTCAAGTTTAATTTGAATAAATTAATATATTTAAAATGAATAATTCCAATAATGGAATGCAATAGGAAAAATTTGATTTCACGAAAAATCTAGTTAATTCAAATAAAAAATAAATAAATAGACGCGGTTAGTTAATATTAATAGAATTTTTCTGTCAGTGTAGGATGGTTCATAAAAATCGGCAGAATATGGCGTATGAGCTCGTCCGAGAATCGGCCAACAATGAGTGCATTGATTTGGTAGTATATTTGTTAAGAATAATGTCCAATGGACTCGTGAAAAGTATTTATCTCGTCCCTCAATGCCTTCAACGCGAAATAATGAATCGTCAATATACGAATTGCGGTTCGATCATGCGATACTCGGCCGAACATTGGCCTCGTATCGGTAAGCCAATGATTAGAGAGCCTATATTGGGCCGAACATTCTCCTCGTATCGGCAAACCAATGATTGGCGAGTCAATACTTCGCCAAACATCGGCCTCATATGGATAAATCAATAATGAACAAGTCTATACTTGGCCGAACATTGGCCTGGTATTGGCAAACCAATGATTGGCCAGTCCATACTTCGCCAAACATCGGCCTCGTATCGACCAGCCAATGATTAGCGAGTCTACGTTTGGCCGAACATTGGCCTCGTATTAGCAAACCAATGATTGGCCAGTCTATACTTCGCCAAACATCGGCCTCGTATCGACAAGCCAATTATTAGCGAGTCTATATTTGGCCGAACATTGGCCTCGTATCAGAAAACCAATGTTGGCTAGTTAATACTCAGCCGAGCATTGGCGTACAATTGGTTAATCGATCACCGTCCCGCCAACATTGGTCCAAGTATTGGCCGTTACGGTTCGACTGGCGAAACCTACATGGGCTATCGGACTAACCCTTGGGACCGTGAAAATGAGGATTTATAGTACCGTTATAAAGTTATTAATGTTTTTAATAGCGAATTTGTGCGAAAATGAAGCACCAAAATATTAGACTGTGCAATCATGGCAACGTCGTAGACGGCACCAATGCTACCTATCATATCGGTATTCGGTAATTAAGCCCGGGAACCTCAAGCTACTCGGTCAGGATAATTAACAACGAGTATTATTGGTACTTATTCTCTTAATTAGTAATGATTACTTAATATTAATTTGATAACTGTGTTCAGAAATGATACATTTCTAGACATTTGTAAGCAAAGACAAAATGACGCGGATTTTTTTTTTCATGCGTACATTTTTTTTTAGAATAACGGTAAAATATGTAATTTCTTGTTTTCTCCAAAATGTCTACTACAGCTTTAGTAGAGACTATGTGTCTACTACAGCTTTAGTAGACACTTTTTCTTTCTAGCGGAATTTTTTTACTCCGACCGATATTCATTTTTGACAGTTCCTCGGGCCGATATTGAGGTTACGAACGAGGTGCACATGTCTCTGACTTCCCGACACTTCTGCCAATCTGGGTAGTATGATATGGGGCCGTACGCAAATTATGTAATGCAATTGGGGTTGGGGGGAGGGCCGGCCAGGTGTTATGAATACACTGCCTTGAATAGACTTCTTGAATACAGAAAAAGGGCCTTGAAAACAGAAAACATTTCCAAACTGTCGGCATTTTGTAACAAAAAAACCAATATAAAAAACGGCTACGCATAACGATAGCTTCATTTGTATAGATATCGATAAGTTGTTGACTTTTAATTTACATATAACCTTTTATAAAGATATCGATGGGACAATGAAGAGACATTTTTTTGTCTCAAATCAAGACATATATCTCGGTTAAATTTCACGATTTTATCATAAAAATTTATATAAAACTAGATGAATATATACTTCATAAAATCAGTATAAACCCGATCCTTTCATAATTAGTTATGTCCATAAAAAAAATCGCAATTATTGACGACAAAGCACCTGTTACGTAACAGAATGGGGGGGCATTGGGAAATGTTACGTTACGTAATTTGTATACGCCCCCTATACCTCGATTTACGACCTTGTCAATTCATTCCGCGTTAATTGAGCAAGAAAAAGTTATCGAAAAATAATTATACAAAGTCATGAAAACACTTAATGTAATCACCGAATGTTAAATCATGTCTATTTTTACAAATAGATGTAGAAAAATAGTTCGAAGACGCACATTTAATATGACTATTATTTGAAAGCTAACAGTTGGTAACTGCCCGTGAAAAACGACGCAACCGACCCAACCTCGAGCCAGCGTCACGCCAATAACTGTCTACCATTGGCCGATAAACGGCAGCACTACCGGTTTAGTGTTGCGCCACGGTAGGAGTGATCTCTTCGGCCCAACGCTGGGATGTACGGTTGGCCAATAGTAGGCTTACCGGAAATCCTAACAGTTGGCCGGGTATTGGCCCAACGTTGGGCAAAAAACGACGCAACCGACCCAACCTCGAGCCAGCGTTACGCCAATCATATTCTACCATTGGCCGATGAACGGCAGCACTACCGGTTTAGTGTTGCGCCACGGTAGGAGTGATCTCTTCGGCCCAACGCTGGGATGTACGGTTGGCCAATGGTAGGCTTACCGGAAATCTTAACAGTTGGCCGGGTATTGGCCCAACATTGGGCTAAAGAGATCACGATCATTGGCTGACGGTTGGCGTGATCACCGGCACATAGTAGGGCTAAGGTCGGCTTCATATTGTTGGCGCAATATTCGGGCTAGCGTTGGCCCAGTGTAGGGTTGTCAAAATAACCTCAATTTTTCTTTCAGAGACAATGCATCGGTCCTTATTCCCGCACATGGATTAGATTCAGAAGTTTCTGTGCTCGATGATTGCTCATCGGGAGAGTTATTAGATTCACTAAACTCGTTATGCACAATCACTTCGTGGAATGTTTCCAAATTTGTTTCACTATTTATTACTTGTCCTTTTGTTTCGTTGCCTCTGATCCTAACCTGCTGTAAAGAGTCTTCTAATTTTTGTCGTCGTTTTAACACTCGGCGTTTCTTAATACTGTCATAATACCTCGGCATTTTTGTAATACACCACAAAACTAGTATAAATCAATTTTATTTTTAATAAACTGAATTTCAGATAAGAGTAATGAGTTTTTATTATCACAGGACGTAGAAAATTGGGTGCAGCGATAATAAAAAAATATATAATAACCCAACGAACACCCAACCTTGGGCCAAATATCGATTACCAACTGTCAGCCAACTATCGGGTCCCAGTGTTGGCCCCGAACATGGGCCAATCGGTTGATCATGGGTTTGCCAGTCTATAATTGAAGCTCGGCACACCATCGAAGAGCCAACGCTGGGCCAGTACTAATTAATGACCATCGGCCAATCGTCGGGGCGAGCGCAGGCTCTGAGTCTGAGCCAATCGTTTGACCGTGGTTTTGCCAATGCTTTTTTACGTATATACGTATATACGTTTATACGTAAAAAATTCTTGTATAGTCCATACACACACACACACACACACATGCACGCACGCACGCACGCACGCACGCACACACACACACACACACACACACACACACACACACACACGCACGCACGCACGCACGCACGCACACACACACACACACACACACACACACACACACACACACACACACACACACACACACACACACGCGCGCGCGCACGGTATGGAATATACCGTTCAAAGCCAGTGTTGGGCCAGGATTGGCAATTCGTCAGTTTGCCATGCTAAAAATAAGCGTTGGCAAAACCACGGTCAAACGATTGGTTCAGACTCAGGGCCTGCGCACGCCCCGACAATTGGCCGACGGTCATTAATTAGTGCTGGCCCAGCGTTGGCTCTTCGATGGTGTGCCGAGCTTCAAGTCGAGACTGGCAAACCCACGATCAACCGATTGGCCCATGTTCGGGGCCAACACTGGGACCCGATAGTTGGCTGACAGTTGGTAATCGATATTTGGCCCAAGGCTGGGTGTTCGTTGGTTTGCCATGCTTCAAATGAGCACTGGCAGAATCATGGCCAAACCATTGGCCCGTATAAAGGACCAACACTGGGTATTGGTGGTTGGTGCTGAATATCGTACCAAGCGTCGGCCGCATGTTAAGCGCCGGCAAATTTTTCACGGGTGTCAATCGGCTCCGTGCATAAGTATAGGGCGCTCCTCTCATACTTCACCCCCGACGTCTAAACCCCATAACAACCTCACCGATAGAACTATATATGTAGAATATTTTCCCAAAGTTTCAAAGCGAAATTCGAAAAACCTCGAACGTTACAGCCCGTCAACAATGTGCCTCACTGCTCATATTCGAAACGTGCCCTACAGGTAGAAGCGAGAGCGCATAGGGGCAGCCAGAGATGGGCAAAAAGTAATTAAATGAATAAGTAACATTTACGATTGGTACTGTGATGATCATTGAATTACTTTGTAACATATAACTTAAGTCATTAGTTGCCTCAAGTTCCTAGTGCAATTTAATTCAAATTTTACGTACACTTCGAACGCGTTTAAAAAAAAAACTGCATTTTCGAAATTGGCGTGCAAGATTATATCAAATACTATTGAGCCATTTGAGTTGAAGCTTGGTAAAAATATTAATTATATTGCTACCTTCTATTTGACGAGAATTGTTTTTGAAAAATTAGAAGAGAAAAACAACTTTTTTATTCGTGCATTTTTTTCCATTTAAAGTAGTCCATTTTCTCCATTTAGTAGTACATTTTCGTAATTTTAATTACTGTCAAATAGAAACTGCACATATTTTAACTAAACAAATGTTTGAATTTTTTTGCTTATCAAAGTCTAATAGAAATATAAGTATACCGCTACAATTTGATAAGTGTAGAATAATTACATCTTACAGGGAACATCACTCAAGTGTCCGCCTCCGATTTTCTTGAAAGTCATATATGTGATAAAGCATTGAAAACTACGTGATAAAGCATTGAATATGTGATAAAGCATTGAAAACTATCAGACACGCATTTCTTTTTATCTGTGGAAAAACATTTTGAGGGGGGAAACAACCCCTCAATGAAGGGTGTGTCACCTCTTAATTTTTTTTTTCAATTTTTCTATTGTAGATTTTTCATCGCTTTACAATAGAAGAATTTTGGTTTTTGTTTCATTGAGATCGGTGGACTGCTTGTGGATGAAACTGCAAAACCACCCTTCAACACGCCGAGGGGTGGTAGAGAATCGATTATCGGCAGGTTAAAAAAGTAGGTGTTTAAAATTTTCCAATGCTTTATCACATATATGAGTTTCAGCAAAATCGGCAGCGGGCACTTCAGTGCTATTCCTTGTTAGTTTAAAAATCCTCTCAAAATTGCTTAATGTTTTTCCCGTGTAAATGAATATACGGCTTTAATAAAAATATTGCGAAAATCGTGCTTATGAATATGAATTCACCATGTTTTTCCTCTTAAAATCCGTAATTTCTATTAAGGCATGTGGCCACCATGTATTTTTTTAATAAACCCTGAACTGTTAAGAACAATTTGAGCCATAGTACTAATTGAAAAACGCAAAATTGACCAAGTTACAGTTATTTTCGGCAGGAAGGTTGAGACGCTGCGAGCGGTCGACCGTGCGCTGAATACCCGTACATTCACTTTCTTTTGCGATTATCGCAAAACTACATTTTTTGAACTGGCACTATGGAAATATCGGAAACTATCGGTCCGATTGCTTTCAGATTTTTACACAATACTTTTAGATACATTATCTAAAATGTCACGTAGGATTTTTGCGATAACTTGATTAGTTTTTGTTTTTTTATTATTTTGCTCGAAAAATTTCGCTAACAAATACACATTTTTTTCTTCGGCTCACCATAATTTTTTTAATGGTAAAAAAAACCGCTACGTTATATTGTAGCAATACTACTCACGAATCATCTGATTTTTTTTCAGATGTAACTCGACCGGGTAACAGCTGGCACAACGACCGCGCGTATCGTGCGGAGGGCCTCCGCGGCAATGTGATAACGGCGCCATTTTTTAATATTTTGAACGGAAATTTATTAACGTTATTCTTAAAGCCCTTTCTGACGTTGTGTAAAAAAATAAAAATATTCCGGCCCATACTTTCGAGTTTATTATTTGTTTCAAATATACCCATTTTTCGATTTGCCAAGGTGACCAGACGCCTTAAAAATAGTCGAAAATGGGAATACGTTTTTCTTTACGTTGTACAGGCGTAATTTTGAGCTCCTGATAGCGACTTCTTAATATTTGTGATCGGTGGAAATTTTCCTACCGGATACATCCTTGAAATGGTGCAAAGGGCGAATATTTTTTTCGACCTCTCTGAGTGATTTTTCAAAATCGCCAAAATTCAATTAGCCCAGGTGGCGGTTTTTGAGTTACGAAAGCTTAGTGGGGGGTTCCCGAAAATAATTTTGGTCGACTTGAAGAATGCCGCTTGATTCATCCCGACATTGGGATTAGTTGCCCCGGAAAGTGCAATGGCCAAAATGTGCGGAAGGAGGCAAAGGGATGGAAAAACTCGCGAAAATATATGGTCAGCCTTGGAAATTCTGCCCAAAATCGAAAAACAACGAAAGCTCCAGGAGTCAAACGTCACTTTTCATAAAAAAACGATTGCGAATAAAACGCGTGCAGAGCGGAGTTACAAATTGAAACAGGAAATAAATGAACGGCGATTGAGAGGAGACGAATATTTTTTGACGACATGCGAAAAACGTTGGATTTTGAATATTTTTTAAAATAAGTTCCTGTCATTGTATCTTAACCCTTGAATACGAATTTACCATTTATTTCCCCCAAATCCCCAGTTTCTTTTAAAAAACGAAATTTCCCATTCGAAACATTTGAAATTGCGTAAATGTCGAAAAAAAATTCGGCCACTTTTGCAATCTTTTTTAGTGGTCGCTCGGTTTCCTTTGCCTCCAATTGGATTCTCAGGCCGTACGTTGAATTAAAAAAGGTCATTAAAATAATGGCCAACGTTGCTATTAATTTCGTCTACTTTTCTAGACTTACGGATAATTGCCCTAAATTGAAATTTCTTAATTAAATGTGTTCTGGTTGGTAGGGGCAGGGGGGGGGGCTTGATGGGTCTTTGAAGAGTCCGTCGAAAGTTGTGCAAGTTGAGGACGCGAAGAGAAGCCGGCAGGAGAGGAGAATGTACGAATTCGTGATACAATGACAATGACGATATTCCCGGCGAAGACTAGTCACGGCACTAGTCCGCACACTTGGCTCTAATTAATCTAAACGATTATGCCAGAGCCCATATTATTCGAGGCACGAAATTAATTGTGAGAAGCACTGTGCGGGCCCTGGCGTACTCGTACGAGCGCTTCGCTTAGCCTCGCGCTAAGCTTCCATACGAAACGAGAGATATTCCTCGGACGACGAAACTTTCCGCTACACATCACGGGACCGTTTATTGTCTCGAAGCTGCTGGTACACTTTGCGGCACCGTCCTCTCTCCACAAGCCTCGGGCTTGTACGAAAAGCTCGCACACCCTCCAGTACCGCTGAAACGATTCGCTCGTACACGCCCCAAAGCTTCTCGAGTGCCATGGAAAACGTGCTTTCGAACGAACTCGTTACGAAACGCAAAAATATTTCCAAGTACACTCGCATTGCCAAATTATGCCTGAGATTTTTCGCGTCGAGATTTTGCGAGGCCGGAAGAGACATTTGAAGGTTTGGCAAATGTTGCCACTTCCGGTCCGATAAAAATACGAGAAGCGTATTTTTGGATAAAGATCCGAAAAGGACATACCTCCGATTAATTTGGAATTCCGTGTACCCGTGTATTTTTAATCGCTGATCACGAATATACCCGCAAATTTTATTTTCAAGGTCAAAACTCGCAAAAACGTATTTTAAAAAGTTTTTCTATTTTATTGTGATAAGCGTTGATCTTAGAGAAAAATGTTTTCTAGAAAAGTTGTAGGTTATAAAAAGATTGATCTTTTATGTTCTGTACAAGTTTTCTCTGAAACCAATCTGTTTCGAGAAAAATAGAACAATGCTCCAAAAAGTACATTTTTCGAAACTTCATTAGTTTCGATATCATCCACTTACGCACTTTACCGCGGGAAGGTTACATTTTGATCTTTAATACTATACGCATACCTAAACAATACACAACACAACAAACAGACTCAAACAAACCCAAACACATAATACAAGAAACAAATAAAAACAAACCCAAACACACAACATAACAAACAAACCTAAACAAACTCCAGTCTTCTTGCGGTGAAGTGCGTAAGTAGATAATATCGAAACTAATGAAGTTCAGCAAAATTTACTTATTAGAGCAGTATCCCATTTTTGTCGTATAGGACATAACAGATCGATCTTTTAATAGGCTACAACTGTTGAGAGAAACATCTTTCTCTAAGATCAACATTTATTCAAATAAAGTGGGAAAACTTCTAAAGAATCAGTTTTTGTGAGTTTTGACGTTGAAAATAAAATTTGCGGGTATTTTCACTATCGTATTCGTAATCAGCGGGTCAAAATACATGGGTATGGGAAATTCCAAATTAGTCGGAGATGTCATTTTCGGAACGTCACGCGTATTTTTATCCGAAAGTTCTATGGCAAATATCGCTAAGCCGTCCGGACGGAGAGTTCAGAATTATAGGGAGAATTCTTGCACGTACCATTCGCGTGGGCCGCGAGAAGATCCTTCAACTGTTGCTGGCCAGTCGTTAATTCGACGCAACTAACCCTCACGCTGAATCTCGCCCCGGTTCGTTGTCTCTGTTCGGAAATTCCACGAAAAAGCCAAGCTATGGCGCAGGGAATTGCTCCCAGTGTGTGACCAGCTTCCGGGGTGCCCAGCATTGTGTGAGATTTGCCTGCAACACCAAAATCTCCGTGACAATCGAACTGATTGATAATCGACTTTCGCAGATTCCACATTCTTCAACAGCTTCGACATCGACGACTTCGGAAATTTTTGTAAGGATAATAATCCTGTATTTATTGTAAATATTAACAACACGATCTAATGAAAAGTCGAAAAATAGAAAAAAAAAGCAATGGCAGTGAACATTTTAAGGATATTGTCAAACAATAAAAAAACCCCATACGCGAAAGTTCATTCAAAGAAGCAGGAGACAAAATGCTTCATGTGGGGGCAGATATTTTATGCAGCCTAAATATAAATTCTCATGATTTATATTATAATCGCGATATTTGTGAAACTGCGAAAAAGTTTCTCGCTAAAATTGAGTCCGGCGTTACGCGACATTTTTTCGAGAGGCTAAATATAATGAGCCCATTTTGCAAATGCATTCTTCGTTTTCCGCAATAAAAAAGATTATTATCTAGATGCAATGATGTATAGATTATTATCTAGATATAATAATGAATAGACCATTATCTAGATGCAATAATGCATAGGTTATTATCTAAATATAATAATATATACATCGTTATTTAGATACAATTCGATACATATAACCAAAACTCTATTTATTATTATATCTAGATATAATAATGAATATATTACTATCTAGATGCAATGATGCATACATTATTATCTAGACATAATAATGAATAGATAATTATCTAGATGCAATAATGCATAGATTATTATATAGATATAATAATAAATAGATTATTATCTAAATATAGTAATATATACATCATTATCTAGAGTAAATTCGATACATATAATGATAATCGGTTTATTGTTATATCTAGATAACAATAATTAATATATTATACGTTTGAAACTACAAAGAATAATTACGATAAATCGCAGAAATAAAATAGAAGCTCTAGCTCTGGTTCGGAACTTATTAAGCGTATCTCACGTTGGTGAAATTTGGTCCCGGCATATCACCGTTGCCATGTAATTTCCGGTGCAAAGAAAACGTTTGCGCGGACTGTAATTTTATTTTAGAGCGTGTCTAACCGCTACTTTGGTATAATATGCTTGTATACAGGCCGATGTTGCGTTCGGTCGTTCGGAATAATTATAATAGTGCCTCGGGCGTCGTAGTGTCGTGTCCAACTAATTTACCGAGAGTGCCAGTACAGGATGCGGAAAATTGCGGTTCGACGCTGAATAACGCAACCGTTGGGCCCAGCGCGCGCGCGCGCGGGTGGTGTGTTCGATCGGTTCTCTATAATTGCGATATTTGATTTGTGGCCGAGCCGTAGGCAGCCCCGTGTGATTAATTTGTTTACAGTTTAGTGGGCGGATATATCGGGGCTGGACTCAGCGTGTGATTGTGGGGTGTGTTGTGTGACGTTACGAGTTTTCGAACATGGAAGCTGCGAAACGGAAGGGATTCGATGACGAGATAAACGCGATACTCTCAAACAGATCTGCAATATCGAGTGACCTATCGCGCTGCGTATCTCATCGATCGGCCCTCGCTTGTCGAGGAAATACAAAAAAAATTGAGCGATTGGGTAATATCAACGAAAATATATTTCTTCTCAATTTGGGGGTTTTGGATATTCCGAGCGATAAATTCGATTGTAACTTATGGAACTCACATCGAGGGATTTGCATGAATGTGAACTTTTAAAACTGCGATTTTTTTTTTCATCTTGATTTTAACTATATAACACAGATTTCGTAAAAATTCCAAAAACTCACCGAGTTATAATGTTTTTTGCAAAGGGCGCCCACTGACTACGGCGAATTACCCTACTTACGATTGACCCTTTTTTGCCTTTTTCTCGAAACTATGTTTTATGAAATGAAGTGGGGCCGGGTTGAAATTCCGAACTTTGAATGATTAGAACGCTCAAAACTCCGAGAGAATTTTACTCGAAAGACCAAAACTCCGAAAATTTGAACGGGGCCGGGTTGAAATTTTGAACTTTGAATAATCAGAACGCGCAAAACTCCGAAAGAATACTGCCCCGAAAGTTCAAAACTCCGAAAGAATTTTACCCGACAGATCAAAACTCCGAAAATCTGAACACCGTCAAAACAATTCGACTATGGAAGTTTTAAAAGTTTCAAAATTTTCAATAAATCGACGAAGTATTTTCAAGATTTTTTTTGCGAAGAAGTGATTTAACTTCAATTTTGAAACTTGTCTAGACAATGTTATATGTTCTGCATCATTTACAGTCAACTGTGTAGACTTTCGCTGGCATGATTTTGACGAATCTTGTAATTTCGGAACATTAAAATTAGGATTTATAAACCAGCGGCGCATTCGAAGCTCGAAATTTCAACCCGGCCCCCTTGTCAAGATCATTCCAGCAAAAGTCTACACAGTTGACTGTAAATTATGTAGAACGTATAACAGTGTCTAGACGAATTTCAAAATTGACGCAAAATCACTTCGTAATAAAAAAAAATTCTTGAATTGATTTGTCGATTTATTGAAAATTTTGAAACTTTTAAAACTTCCATAGCTGAATTATTTAGACGGTTTTCAGATTTTCGGAGTTTGGTTCTACTTCGAATTCGAAAAGAGTACAGCTTATGGCTTTCGTATCGTACAACCGGATGATTTTTTCATATGTTTAGCCATTTGTCAGTAACACATGACTAAATTTGTTTTATCTCAGTCGGTAATGAAAATGTTTGTCTACAGCTTCCATTTGTATAATTAAAACAAATTTTAAACAATATCCGATCATATAAAAGTTTTATTATTATACAGAAATTACATTTTTTAATTTCCATCTCTGACAACCCTAGTTGCCAGAACCACTTAGGCCGATTGGCCATGCAGCGACGGCGGCACTTCGGTTAAATAATAATAATGTCATTGTGGATCAATATTTTTCAACAGAATAAACTCAAACGTGGCAAGATTCTGTATTAGGGGAGAAGCACCATACATCGGATCGTTGCTTAATATTGGATAGTGGATAATCTCGAGTTTTCCTACAGCGACATCTGTTTTTTTATTTTATACACTAATAACTAGTCTTAAGATGTCGTCACTGCAAAACTTTTGGTTGCCTAGTAAAAAAAAAATGGCACGACAGTGAACTGATGTTACTTTTCGCCAGCGTGAAAAAATATTTATTGTATTAAAACGGGTCGTCTTCATTAAGGTAAGTCAAAATGATTTAGATTTTTGTTATTTTTGGTGAACTATAGCATTTGTTTTACTTAATAAATATATAATGTTCGCAAAAATAACAAAATGTACAAAAATATTGCTGTTCAAATTCGGCCTCATCAAATCGCAATATCGGATACTTAATCGAGCGCAATATCCAATAGTTTGTGCCAAAATCTTCCTACATTATCAAAGATTAACCCCTAAAGACTGATTGTTTGATATTAATTACAAAGTTAAGGCAATGAACTTTGTAATCAATATAATTTCATTTTATATAAAATAGACCCCTAATTTCAGATGTAAGAAAAATAGAGTTTGGGCCCTTAATCGGATATCCGATCATAAGCAACCTTATTGAATACCATGATTTCTATAATTCTTCGTTAAACATAATATAACTGAAAATATTCAAATGTAATGGGTAAAATAATTATAAGCATCTCGATCTATATGACATGTAGATATTAAAATCGTTAAATTTGAAGGTCTTAGCAATTGTTTACTTTTTTTCAATTTCAAATAAAAGTATCCCATAAATGGTGCCTCTTCACTAATTGTGTGTCAAATCCCGACATCGTCATCCCAATATTTATACCGGAAAAAATATTGAAAATTTACCTTTTTGTCATTAAATATCTCGAGTACAAGACATTATTATTCTAGCCCACTACAAATCGTAATAAATTTTGTCGAGAAGCATTCGGCCGAGATGTCCTGAATAAAATGTTGCGACTACGCGCCCTTGATGATGAGGATTCGCGTTATCGGATTCCAGACTTATCAAAGTAAAGTAAATAATAGTCAAAAATTGTTATCCTCACATTACACTTTTAATAATAATAATTCTTTTAATAATAGATCACTAACGAAATATGAAAATTACAGTACCAGCGATGAATTCGGAAACAAGCGTTTAAACATTTTGTTTAATGATATTTCGAATAGCCCACAATAAAATTAAATTAATTAATATCATGGCGAGAGCTTCGCAGGGAGTGTATATGGGATCGATAAAAGACCGGGCGAGTTTATCGCCATTTTTGATGATAAAACAACAGGACTCAACGTACTTTTCTTATTAAAATCGTAAAAACTCGTATTATACGAGGAGAAAAGCACGAGATACGAGTTTGCCAAGAGCATACGGAGGAAGAGCTCGCGAGCTGCGAGAAAACGGGGCGCGTTATGGAATAATGGAAACTCCCGGCTGTACAGCCGCTGCTGCAACGAACACTGAATCTTAAATCGTATTTAATTATCTCGATTCGAGAAGATGAATTATGTTATTATTTAATTTTAAAATCTCGAGTTTCGTGAATAGTGCCATTATTTCGCAGTGCCAGCCACTCTCATATAAATACCGAATCACTTCAACGGCTACTTCGCAATAATTAATTTGATGATGAATCTCTTATTCTTCAACATGACGCTACATGCTCGAGTTTTTCGAGAAAATATATATCAGAAAATGTGTACACTTAGGCATCGGTGAGGCGCTGATTTTGATTAAAACTTGTTGTTTTGAATATTTCAGAGGGAGAGATAGAATTATTAATTTATCATCATTTTATCACGCCGCAGTTCAACTGTGAAGCAAATTGAAAATTCGTCTCAATCTTAACAAATAATAGGACATCAAATAATATATAATTGTACAATCCAAGAAAAATAAAAAAAATAACACATCGATAGGAATACAAATTCAAGTAAGAATATATTGTACGGAAAGTAATGAAAATTCTATAAATGGAACCCATAGAAGACATATCATGATAAGAGAAGAGAAAAATACAAAAACAATGGATTTATCGCAATATGAGAGAGAGAGAGAGAGAGAGAGAGAGAGAGAGAGAGAGAGAGAGAGAGAGAGAGAGAGAGAGAGAGAGAGAGAGAGAGAGAAGGAAGACAAGTGATGAGAAAAAGGGCACTAAGCACAGTATGTCTCCACCAACCCCACCATTTCTCAAATAGTAAATGAGAATCAAGAAAGATTTAGTGCTCAAGTACTGCGTTCCATTGATGAAAAGATCGCAGCGACAAGTTCCAATGGGAGCCCCTGCTGGTTGGCAATCTCATTTCAAAGTGAGAGCGTCGCAGTTCGCCGACAAAAGATTGATAACGGAGTGACGAAGAAAAAGGCGAAACGAAGTGAAATAATCGTTTGACCTTTTATACACACGGTTATTCCGGAGATTCAAATGCAAATGAACAAAAGCCACAACTGAGAGGTTCTCAGTATGCCCAAGTTACTCTGAACAAAATTAACAATATTCTTCTCCACGAAACTTCACAAAACGATATTTGCGCTCGAAATCGTATGGATTTAGAATATTCTGGCACTTATATATTATTCTACAAATTATTCAGGAATATGCCTCCTACAAATTTCATTCTTCGTATACAAAGATCTACGTGCTATTTGAATAACCCAAGCGAACCCAAACCAGCCCCCACTTCCACCTACAAAATATTTCAACAATCAGTTTCACCGGTTCCTTTTTTCCCCACGACCTCTATTATTCACAAACCCATTAAAACTAGACATCCACGAAAGACATTTCTTCCTGTTCAGTTATAAAAAAAAGTGTTCCTAAAATCCCCACCATTTTGGTGAACATCAAGACGAGCACATCCGCACAATTAGATCGAACAACACCTAATGCACTTCGTCGATCAAAATTATTCCACAATTGTAACAGACTCTTTATCGACAAACCCGACAACGTGTCAACTGCAAGTAACGAAATAAAAAGTTCGACACCACTCTGATTTTACCACGCGATGTTTCATTACTTCATTTTATCTCGAGAAACTCGATACCCTGTATGCTCCGAGTTATACGAACCGTGTAATATCCGAATGAATACTACGCCGACACACTCCAGCTCCACTATATTAAAATTATGAAAAGTAAATACTTCACTCTTGGCACAATGGAGTTTACTTAACGAATTGTGGAGCTCACTCGAGGGAGAAATTGCCGCACTTATTTCTTGCTGGCTAAAGACATCGAGAGGAGCAAAAAAATGGACCGAATATAAAGAAGACCTCACATACAGCAAGTTATATATATATATATATATATATATATATATATATATATATATATATATATATATATATGTGTGTGTGTGTGTGTATACCAGGTGACCCAGAACTGAACGCGTTTCCTGAAATGCGGGGTTGGGGGTGAAATTCTGAGTCGATTGATATAAGCATGCGTAGGTCTCAGATCAACTCCTCAATTATTATTAATTTTTGAAGGCGGGCCAATCAGGTGCGCTCGACGAGACAGCGTATCGCTCAAAGACTTACGCCGCCGACGATTAAAAATAAATAATAATTCAGAGGTTGATCTAAGGCATGCTTATATCATGCTTATATCAATCGACTCCCATTCTAGATAAGACATTCAGTTTTGGGACACCCTCTATATAACGCTGTTGAATACATAACTCGACCGCAGAGTATAGATAATCCAATGTCGCGCGTTAAGTACCGAAAAGAACGACAGAGTGTCCCAGTAGCATATTTTATCTCATGGGCTTTCGCTTCTCCCTTTTCTTTCCTCCATTGCACTTCTCCAAACAGCCCAGCTTGCAATATTAAGGGGCTATTTTTTTTAAAATAAATTCCATACAGTTCGTTCCAACGTCCATTTCTCGATTCACAGACTTAGAATTCTTGTGAAATCTCTTTCTCTCTTTCTCTCCCATAGCATACGTTTCTTCCGTTTCGTACATACATGGCCATATATATATATATATATATATATATATATATATATATATATATATATATATTCCTCGCCCCTTTTCCCGGCGTGCTGTAATCATGCATTTGCATGCAAACTCGATATCACTACTTAAAATGTAAAACAACTCCGTGTCTCGGCATTGCTGCTGCACACCAGAAGTACACTTGCAGTCCATAGACCACAGTCACATTTAAGTGTGCGGGCAAGTACGCGCGCGAAAGAAAAGAGAAAAAGACCCGGAAACGTAGAAAAGCTTGGACGGGCTCCGACTGAATAAATAATTCGACCTTTTTCAATTTTTAAAATGCCTCGCGGCTGCGGGTCGATAGTGTACCACTGGCGTCTAGCGGCCATCGAAATGAATTTTTCACTATCGCGCACACACGATGTTTCGTTCCGGAGATTGGCCGGGAGAAAGCGCCGTACTGACGCTTCTTTTTACCACCACTTAAAATTGTGTAAAAAACTTATTGAAAAAGTTGGGCAAATAAAACACGATTTGATTTGACACCACCAATCGAAAAGCTTGCGATAAAAATTATCGTTTCCGCTCAAGGGGTTATGCCTAGTTGTAAAAGTCGAAAAATCACTTTTTTCAAAACCATATATACTTGAGAGTAAATCATCATATTAATGTTTCCCGAAAATTCTAAGGTGATAGAATAAAAAATGACAGAATTATAGTTATGTCGACGCCCGTCGGAACGCTCGGAGCGCCGTTCAAAACTTCGACCACTTTTTTTTTCTCGAAAGTACGTTTTCAAAGTCGATCAGCTATATATCTCGAACACTACTGCATCGATCTTTCCGAATTTTTTAGGGGTCTTTCTAGATGTAAAAATATAGTATTTGATCGAAGGACTTTTTGTTTCGATGTATGCTTTCGATTTGTTGAAGGAAGAATGCCCATTTTTTTTGCAAAAATCTAGACTCCCACTTTGAACACGCGTTCAAAGTGGGTATTTTTTAAATACCCAATTTTTGTTGAAATTTATTATCACGATGTAATTTTTTTAATCCCAAAAATGAGCTGTTTTCGATTGTTACAACTAGGCATAACCCGTAAAGCGATTTTTTGAACGAATGTTAAATTAGAAGAATATATGGCTTTCGGATGGAGGCCATGTCGAAGATCAGCGTTATGCTAAATTTGTATTCCTAAATGCAACATTTTTATTTTGATTTCAACATCGATTGACTTTGACAACGATGCATGGGTGAAGATGATGGGCTTATCTGGAATGATCCTTGTTAATAATGAATATCTGGCATTGGTAATGCGAATTTTGTGGCCAGAGGACAAAATGAAACGGAAGTTTTATTCAATTTAGTAAAATTGTGAATTTAACGATAAATTGCTGACAATATTGCCTCCTCTCTCGGTCGATCATACACTGGCATTTTGGGAGATAACTGTACTCCATACATTCTCACAACATCCATTTCGAAAGCAATTTACCGATGCATTTTGTTGCCGCAGTGGCGTGTTCTTGATACACACATAGGCTGATATAACTGGCGGAAAATTCGTTTCGACCGCGACGAAACCAAAGTGTCACGGGTGCTCGAAGCATTGTCGAACTTTCGATATTATTATTCAGCGGTAAACGACGTGTGGTTGAGCGAAAATCCAATAATGCCGAGGAAACGAGATTGCTGTATGTGTGCGCGCGTGTACGTGTCCCTGCACAAAGTGGCTTGATGGGACAAGTTTGTTTCTTCGCCAACTGGCTAAATATGTTTCCCAAGTGGGTCACAAGTGCGGCGATTGTCTGCCTTTTTTCTCTTTCAATGCACAGAATCTCCAAATTCCTCGGAACATTAAAAGTTAGTTATCACAATGAACACTTTTTCCATCGAATTGAAAGAAAAAACAAATTGTACGAGAATCATAACAAAAAATTAGGTTCGTAGATCGCCGAGCTGGAAATATATGATGGAAATAAAAAGTATTCTCATTGTTTCGCCTTCCAAGATGAGGTTATGGGAAATCCATGGTATCTTTCCTCGATTTGGGAAACTTTGTTTCCGAATCGTATCGTGTAAGCTAAATTCAAGTTTTGTTCTATGGATATTCCAGTTGCGGCACTTTTCACTGAGATGTCCATCGAATTATACACAAAGCGATATATGTATGCTAGCTTTTCTAAAAATATATCAAATCAACGAAACTTCAACAAGAAAGTGTTCGTTTTCAACTATGAACTTAAGGTAGTACGAGCGTGCAATCTTGTTTTCTATAGATTTTGTTCAATTTTTATCCAGATATATTGTTCATATCATTATGCATGTTTGAGTGAAATTTCATAACAGTCTACTATTTAGATTGGAAGATAATGGACTTTAAAATTGCAAATTTAACACTGCCGGTTCTGCATTGAAATTTAGATAGAACAATTTTCCGTAAACAACTGTTTGTCCCTTATAATAAGAAGACCACACCACGGAAGACCACACCACGGAACAGTATTGTTCAATTATTTCGAGAAAAAAATAATTATCGTGTTCCTAAAGTTAAAAATGTTGTCATAAAAAATATTTGCATTATAAATATTAATATTATATATTGTTTATGTTATCTCCATTTATAAATAAAATTGTTGGTTGATTCATAACTAATTAAAAACTTTGTTCGATTCAAAATTACTTTCAAATAAAAATTTGTGTTGCAGTATTATTTTAAATATGCCGCGCAAACTCACGTCATTGGATACGTGGAACGATGCTGTGTTGGCATGTCTTTTTATTATAGGGGACAAATATTTTTCGCGGAAAATGATTCTGTCTAAATTTCAATGCAGACCCTGCAGTGTTAAAAGTTGCAATTTTAAAATCCATTACCTCCCAATCGTAATAGTCGACTGTTCTAAAAGTTCACTCAAATATGCACAATGATATGAACAATGTCTGGTTAAAATATGAACAAAATCTATAGAAAACAAGATTGCGCGCTCGTACTACCTTAAGGGGTCTTTTCACTTAAAACGCTAAAAAAAGATTAACTTTTATGATTTCTTTTTGATAGGTTTATATTATAGATATTGATATAAAAGTTGTTACACATAATAAATACACTTTCGAAATAAATAAAAATATTTTTTATGTATTTACGTAACCCAAACAAATTTTAAACGCGTTTTTCTCGAAACAACGTTTTTCCACGGCATGTTGATAAAATCTTCGAAACTACTGAACCGATCCTTATGAAATTTTAACCACATATTCTTTACAACTATAGCTATAGCGCATATCAAGGATTTTTTTAAATTTTCATATTTACTACTTTTTGTATCCAAAAGCGGTGAAACAACACGTTCTTTTTGATTTTTCGAAAGTGTCCGCCATTTTGTTATTTTTTTCATATATAAAAAATCGTATGATATGCGCTATAGTCATTAACATACTGAATCTAAAGCCGTTTTATTTCTTTTGTTTCGGATGATCTATCTCCGAGATTCCATCAACAGCGCAGACCTACAATTTTTTAGGACTTTTTTTTTAACTACCATTTTCGTCAATAAAGAGTGACTTAGATAAATGAATAAAAAAAATTGTATGTATTTCGAAAGCGTATTTATTAAGTGTAACAACTTTAATATCGATATCTATAATATAAACCTATCAAAGAATTCATGAAAATATCCTTTTTTAGCGCCTGAAGCGAGAAGACCTCTTAACCTCTAAACTGACGAGCAAACATTAACACAGAGAAAAAACACACGCGGATCAATGAAATTGTTCATTGACAAGCTGCCAGCAAAATAAAAAGTTGAAACAGTAAAATATCTGGTTTTTTAAAGAATAAATGATTCTAAAAACAATTTAATTTTCAATTTTTTGTAGAAATAATTCGTTGCTACCCCATAATAACGTATTTAGTCAGCACGAGTAATTTTTTTTGTCAAAAAAATGTTCTTTCTTGTAAAGACGTTGCCGATGCATAGTCGCGATTTTTACAGCTCTTCGTACGGGTAATCATTTTTATTCAAGAGTGCATTTGACGAAAACGTGTCCGCGGAATACTGGATACATTTTTCGGTGGTAAAACGTTGCTGAGGGGCTGTGAACGGAAAAAGACGAAGTAACAGTTTTGTCGTGCCTTTGCTTTCGTTCGTTTCGTGCATTGGTTTTCTGCCCGGCGCTTGCGACGTACTACTTTTCTCCTTTCTCCTCTTATTCTCCTCTTTACTGCTCGAGTTGTTCATTTACGTAATTATCTCGTCTACGTCCGGATGGATTTTCTTCGAGATAACAATGGCGTTTTGTCGACGAGGACGTCGAACTGGAGATACTGCCGGGGTAGTCTGTCGTGCGCGTTCACTTCCGGTCTCGTGAAATAGCGGGGGCAGATGAAGAAAGAAGGCGAAACAAAAAATACAGAGAAGAAGAAAAAAAGCACGGCGGAAATCATCTCGCGTCATGTCGTTCATTCTCTCCCCATGTATACCTTTCCTAGGAGCGAAGGATATTCAACTTTTCGAGTCTCTCCATGGCCCACCGTCCCCCCCCCCCCGACCGTAATTGTCTAGTTCCCCTTTGCAAATATTCGTATCGCCGACAAGGAGGTCGCGATTACTTTTGGACCCGGCGAACAAGAGTTATTGTAATCTGGACGGTATTGAGGCGAAGAAACAATCGCGGTGTAGAAAGCTTCACATATACACACTTCACCGTTGTGAGATGCTGGGATCGAGAAAACAGCGTTTTTCTCATCTCCTTAATTTATAGCATGATAAATGGGCAAGACTTACCGAGGCCCGCATGGCCGAAACAGAATAGGCAGCCATCGGTTCCGTTGATCACCGCGTGAATGACATCAGTAAGGGCGCTCGAGCAGATTTCCGTCTGAAATATTAACAACCCGAAGTTACGACTCGTGATCACAGATGACGTCACCTGCAATTAACGCGGAGCGACACACGATACGGCCGATAAAGAAATTCAGTGAAGGGTTTCCGAACTTTTCTCAAAAACGGCTGGACCGAATGACGTGAAATTTTCACAATCGTCCTCTAGTTGCTGGAGGAAGGACCTAAGAATCCGCGATTTTTCAGATTTTGAAAAGGAAAGAATTACAGCGTCGCTCACCGCGCGACAACTGTATTTGATACTGGCTAAAAAGTGATCTTTCGGTTCTGTTAAGGTTGTTATGGTATTCAGCCATCAGGAGTGAAGTACGATGGTAGCGCGCTATGTTTATGCACGGAGCCGATTGACTATTCCCAACTCTTAGTTTTCAAATAATCGTTATATTAAACGTGCATTTTCGAACTATTTTTCTACATCTATTTGTAAAAATATGCATTTTTGAACATTCGGTGATTACACTAAGTGTTTTCATTACTTTGTACAATTATTTTCTTTAACTTTTTCTCGCTCAAATAACGCGAAACGAATTGGCAATGTCGTAAATCGCGGTATATCATAATGCCCAGGTTGGCAGAAGTGTCGCGAAGTTAAAGACATATGCGCCCCGTTCGTAACCTCAATATCGGCCCAAGGAGCTGTCAAAAATGAACATCGGTCCGAAGAAAAAAAAATCCGTTGGAACGAAAAAGTGTATACTAAAGCTGTCTACAATCTCGAAGATATCAAAAACTTTAATAATTTTCCGATAATCGAAAAAAAATGTATATATGACAAAAAAATCCGCGTTATTATGTCTTTACCTAGAAATATCTAGAAATGTATACTTTCTGAAGATAGTTATCAAATGATCATTGAGTAATTATTACTAATTGAGAGAATAAATACCAATAAAATTCTTTGTTAATTATCCTAATCGAGTAGTTTGAGGTTCCCGGCCATAATTACCGAATACCGACAAGATAGCATTTGTGCCGTCTTCGACGTTGCCATGATTTCACAGTCTACTATTTTGTGTGATTGATTTTCGCACAAATTCGTTATCAAATACATTTATAATTTTATAACGGTATTGTGAATCCTCATTTCATGAACCGTATCTATTTTTTCAGCTCCGTGGTAACATTCACTTAGCAAACATTAATAATGTACTGAAAAATGATCGGGAGTTTTCCATAAGCGTTATGTGATTAGCATACGAAATACGTCAAGTTGCCGTTTTTATTCTTCTAAAAACGATACTGTGTATCGTATTCAAACTGCACAGGATGATTAGTAAAAAGTTTATGAAGGCGCAGAAAAATTCAGCTCGCTGGTAACATGGTGGCTTAATTCCATAACAACCTTAATTGCGAATCGAAGAGAAGTAGCTCTTAGCCATACTAGAAACACGCATTTTTACATCCGGACCGTTGCATTCGCCGTCGATTTTGTCGAACGACATATATGTGATAAAGCGTTGAAAGCTAGTAGACACGTATTTTTTTATCTGTGCAAAAACGGTTTTAAGGGGGAAACTACCCCTCAAAGAAAGGCGTGTCGGGGGGTGGTTTTGCAGTTTCACCTATAAGTAGTCCACCGATCTGAATGAAACAAAAACCAAAATTGTTCCAATCTAAAACTATGAAAAATCCACTATAGAATAAATGAAAAAAATTAAATCAAGGGGTGGCACGCCTTTTTATGAGGGGTTGTCCCGCCTTTAAAAAATTTCGCAGATAAAAAAAAAATACGTGTGTAATGCTTTTCCATACTTCATCACAAATATAAGTTTCAACAAAATCGAAGGTGGACACTGAAGTAATGTTCCTTGTCAATGAAAAAAAAACTGAGTAAAGTTCCGAAAGATATGGCGTAGGTATTTACTGATAATTTTGACAGAAGGCGAGTACGTCGCTGACTCGCACGAAATATGTATGATATACGTATGGGGCGCGAGGGTGTCATGTGTGAAAATTTCTCAGCATGTATCCATTTGTCTTGAATAAAAAAAAATTCATTCTTGACTAAAGTACTTGCCCCAGTTTTTGATCGCTCTAAAAAATTCCAATCCCACTTATGGCTAATAGACTAGCGGCCAATGGGAATTATCCTGAAATATCAATCGGAGAAATAGGAGTTTTCTTTCATTCCCTGAGTTTTTAAATATTGCAGGAACGTCGTTTTCGTTGAGTCCGAGATGCTAAGTTTGAAGTTGGTAAAAACCAGAAGCCCGGATAATGTTCAGTGAGATCGAGGGCGAGCAAGAAGTTAGGGTGAAAAGTGTGGGATACTTGAGAATAATGACTGGCCGCTCTCGTCAAGTGTTTAAGAAAAAGCGGGGTGCCCTTTCGGGCAAAAGGGTCGGTGGGTAGTAACCTCGGTCGAAGAAACTCGGGTCGTGACAACGCTATATACACCCAAGAGATTCTACTTTCTTTCCCTGTCCTCCGAAAGTACCCCCAGTCCCCTTCTCCGTACATCACCTTATTTTCCTTCTAATATATTCATAGATCTCGCAGTCTAAGTATATTGTCAGAGGCATCGCGGGCTGAAGACGTTTGATCGTAGAACGCGAACCCCTACCGAACTCGTTCCATTCTCGATTAATCTTGGCATCTCACAGTTATTCCACTTAGCCTAGCAAATTCGTCTTTGATTCACGATCATTTACCGCATCCTATTGGGTGTCACCAAACGGTTGCTGCACAAGGCTCATCAAGTGTCAAATTGTACCCACCAAATTTGAAGTAAGGTACCTGTGGGTAAAAATGTCTGTTGGCTAATGAGGCCTAATGAACGAAAATCGTATTTCGAATCAGCGCTTTCGCTCAAGTCTGCACACGCATGCGCATAACGCACGAAGATGTCGCTACAAGCTAGCGCATGCGCGATAACCCGCTCCCCGCCGCCAATGATCGTATTCGTTGGGTCTCATCATTTTTATACGAACAAGTGCGCATGCGCATAATGATGCGCAACTCGCAACTGCGCAATGTAACGAGTCATTCGTTTTTCGCATGACTCGTTTCATTGCGCAGTTACGCGTTGCACATCATTATGCGCATGCGCATTTGTTCAAATCAAAATAATAAGACCCAACGAACACGCCCAATGTTGCACCATACGTTGTGAGGGACCACCGCGCGGCGAGAATAATAAAAATCGTTCCGGATCAATCGTAAGTCTTTCTTGTAATATTACACGTAGCTATATAAATTTATTGTCCATTTCTCTATTATTTCATGTTTCTATGATCTTGAATATTTGAATGAGCAATCGTGGTCTAAATATTTTTCTTTCTGATTTTCCTACAGACGTAGTCGACGGGTATTAAGGCCTGCCAAAATTAACCATAGGCCTTATTATCCTCTCTCTTCTTGTAACAAGGTTGATTCTTTTTTACTGGATCTTTCATTACTATCAAGATTCTACAAATGTAAATAAGGTGTGAATTTGGTTTCTGATTGATTAATCTCCATTTTTAGTGCCTACGGGAAGGTTTTATCGTGTGGTTCACGGGAGTTCGAGTTCGGACGATGATGAACACAATGTGCCATTCACTCGGCTCAGAGTGGAATTTCGTCAACGTATGCCCTCAACAGTAAAATTTACAGATAAAAATCTACGTTTAGGTGAAACGCCATAAACTACAGAGCAACTCCGATCGCGAAAGCTCTGTTCAATACAAATAATGAAGATAAGAAAGAAAATAAAAAGACCTCCGCCACCAAAGGCAACCGTGGTTCACAAAAGGAAGCCAGTTGGTACTGTCATGGCTGTGAAGAGGACAGGACAGCTGACATGATACATGATTCAAGTGCCTTGATGGCTGTTAAATGTGCAAATGTATAGTTTATGTGCGTTTCTAAAATGTAATTTGTGCATTTATATGATTGCTGATCGGAAATACCAAATGTATAACATGCAGATGTATTATTTAAGTACTTGAAAGCCGTAGGCCTTGTTATCCTACCCATAGTAAAATAAGGCATATTGGTGAGGTTTTTCAAAACATTTCATTTTATTTTTGCTTATGGTGGAAGTTGCCATTTTGTGTTTATGTTTTATAATAATTAATATAAAAGTTCGATTATCATTAAGAACCGTTGATTAATTTGCATATTTTTCATTTTATCGCAAATTTCGTTTAGCTAGGCCTTATTACCCGCAGGTACCTTATTCAAGGAAGGATGATGAACAGCATGCCTCGTTCATGCACGAGCTTCATTTTTTATTCCACCGTAGGCTTTTTCCAAAGACTGAGATTTCAGCCTTGGTGGGTACTTTCCATCGCGACAATGTCATCACTCGGGGCCCCGAATAAATGACGTTTCCACGGGCATGCTACGCTTGATTACATACTCCGCGTTATCGAAACGGAACGAAGTTAACAAATTTCCGATAGCGTTTCGATGAATTCATACGCGCATAGGGTTGTCGAAAACACGGTTTCTCGAAAAGCATCAGACGCAAGGGCTGTCGCGAGAAGGGTGGAAAATCCTCGAATTTCCTGCGGAACCTCCCCCGGATGTTTCTCACTCCTCCATCTGGAATCTCCTATCGTGCAATCCACATGCACAAACAACGTGTACATATTGATCGATACCGGTGTACCGACGTTTTTAGCATTAACCCCCAAGGGGGAGCGAGTAGTGGTCGTCTTCAAGGGCACAGATCTCATTCCCCGAGATGATGGAGAATAAGAGTGAGACAGAACGTGTCGATACCTCGGCCAAACAAGATTGAAATCTTTGCAAGGACTGGCGGCGGTGAATCGGATGAGCTCCGAGAACCAAGATGGGAAATGGGAGATGAAAGCTGAGAGCGTTACGGGGGGGCGGGGGGGGGGGTGTTGCAACGAGTATATTCCGTGCTACAGACATGAACCGTCCTCGGGTCCTTTTCGCTTTTTCTCTATTTCCTTGGTATCCTCTCGTCAGCCTGAAGAACCGCCAATGCAGATGGAGCGAGCATACGAGAAGAGGGAAAGAGCAAAGGAAGACGAGCTAAAGGAGGTAGATGCGGAGTGAGAGGGTGAAAAAAATCGCGTTCTGGTTGAAGATGGCAGAGAAAGGGCGAGTCACCGCGTGCGGGTTCGTCGTTGTATTCGTCGTCGTCCGCGATCGAAGAAACGGAAAAAAATTAGACGTCCAGCGGTCCCTTTTTCGATATGGTAATTTCAATCTGTCTACGACATCCCCGGAAGAGCAGCCTCGTGGCATTTCCTTACCCAGCGGTCAGCTCTGATATACCATTCGATATCACCTTGAATCGGACTGCACGCAACGCGCGACACATACACGTACCCACGCTTCGTCAGTCCCTTTGAACGATTCGCAAAGAATCAAAAGCCTTGCCGAGCTTAGACCCTCTGGATGATGTTCATCCCTTGCCCGTTCTCCGTGACCGCTGCTTCTTCCCCTTCAACCGGCGAATCCGGTTTCTCGCACATGGCCAGCGAGAACAACGGGCTTGATCGAAATTTCCATAGTGTCTGGAAGTTTCGTATGAGAACGATAAAAAATGTTGAAGTGTCAGTAAAAGGTAGAATGTACCATCTGGCATTAATCCTTGAACCAAGATGAAGTCTTCGGAGGAAAAAGTCACCCGAGTACAATTCGATTAAAAGAGCCCGCGCAATTTTTACACGTCCCTTGTTGGACATAACGGTAGCCATGAACTCCGCTTCTGTCTACTATGCGTCAATTCAGCCGTTAGTTTTAATGAATGGAGGAGTAGTTGGTATTGAGAAAAATGGTCACGTAACGTACCAAAGTAATCCAAGTGCGCCATGCGGGTTGTGGAAAAAGTTGCTATGCTCCATTTCCGTAGGCTGCAGGAGAGAACAACAAATGAGATTCACATAATTATAACGGGATCATCTCCCGAGGGAAGTAAGCCCGGGAGGCAAACAGTATTCGAAGATATAAATACACCACCAACGTTGTACAAAGTGACACACATATATCGACGCAGAGACGATGTAGGTGCTGATGGTAGGCGCGCGAGGAAGCAGCCTTGGGCTCTCTGCCACTGATGCCACTCTCGATCTCTTCCCCTCACCCTCCCCCACTCACGTGTCCCGAAGCAAGCCGTGACGGTTAATGAAATACGTGACCGGAGCCTCCGTCATAATCTCAAACACTTGATTCCTATAGTTCCGTGTGCTCCGCCAGAGTGGGGTGCATGAAACGAAGAGAAACGAGGGAGACAGGCTGATAGGGCTAAAAGAGGAATGCAGAGGGCCAGAGGAAACACGAGTGAAGGTAGCAAGGTTGCCTATATCAGAAAGGCGGCTACCATCAAGGGGATATATCCAAAGGGAACCCCTGCTTCCATGCTCGACTCCTTGTCGCATCCCGGGATTCTCCTATCGGACCTGAATGATCCTAGCTGACGGTATCGCCCGGTGTATGCGCTCAAGGACTTCCGTGTCCTTTTGCCCCACCCGTGCTAACACGAGGAGGAACAAAATTTACATGACGAGGACAGCGACAAAGGCAAAGACAACGAGGAAGAGATCGTTGATCGCGATCGTCCGGCAGTAAACGCTCCTCATGCCTTTGTTTTCCATGTTCTGCCTGCTGAGTGACATCTAATTACTTTGATAAGCATCAGTAGCCTCTGCCTACACTGAACCTTAGGTAGTTTCCACATAAGCGCTGATGTCAACTATACTTGCACCTCGCTAATTTCTTCCGTGCTCCATCGAGCGTGTAATGATCTGTCGCAGTGAGTAGGATTCGCAGCCTCGAGTTACCAAAGGTAGGCGGATCTTTTCGCGGAGTAAGGATGTTGAGCCGATAGGATTGCGTCTCAATTGGAATTAAAGAGGGAGGGTTGCATAGCGAAGTCATTAATTCCAGTTGGGCTCGAGTTAATAATTGGGATGGAACTTTTCCTAGGAGTATACAAATGTTATTGATGATAAGTGGAAGTTGATTAATTGAATTGACGATGGGCCGTGGAACTCGAGTTAAATTTTGGCCCTTATCAATAACGTTTTTCGTCATCATTTGGTCGGCTCTTAGCGTCTTTCCGTAGCTCGAACGCGAACCAATTTCCGTTGGCTCGAGGCCTCCAGCGGCCGTGGGATGAAAAATCGTCGAGGAATTGGTGGGGCGTGTAAAGCTGAGAAAAATAAAGCGTGAGGGACGGACAAGTCTCAATTAGGATCGCGGAGGAGAGAGCTGGCCATAAAGCCATTAATTTCGTTGGCTGTAAATTAAAAGCGAGCCAGCGGTAAGGAATACGTGTCGGGTCTTAACTGCTTCGTGCGTGTATGCGGTATGACTTACAAACGCTGTGTTGGCCTAACGCGAAATGCTCCCGCATCGTGAAAAAGGGCACACGCGGAGAGCACTGCTTACACGTCTGTGATGTCCTCTCTCCCACACCCGCAGATTGAGCTTCAGAACGCGTCTCGGTAACGCAATATTGGCGTAGCCTCGCTGAATACGAATCATCGGACGGAACGCGGGCATGCCTGGATACGTTTCTCTCTCGAACGAGAAATACGTGTAGAGAAGCTTATGGAGGACGTTGCAGAAGGGAAATATGAGCACACGTATGTATCTTAGTAATGTTGTGAAATTGTAGTATCTGCCTGTACATTCATTTATTAAGGCTGAAATTAAGCTGTCATGCTCAGAATACGATGCAACGATGAGATGTATCAGTTAACTTTCATTTGTAACAACGATTTTGTGAAAATGTTGAAAATTGACCGCGTTGTGACGATTTATTTGTGAAGGATCGCCCTGCTACGATTTACCTTTCTTTCTTTTGCGTTTTTCATGAAACTATGTTTTATGAAATAGTCGTATCAAAATTGTTTTCTTCCGATACGCTTCAAATTCGGACAGAGCATAGTTTGTAACATTTTTCATTGTACGACCAGATGGTTTTTTGAAATGGGTATTCATCTATTTATAACAAATGATGAAAGATGTTGCTTGTGACAAAAATTAAACTTTTTTTACAGCTTGCCATTTTCGTAATTTTCGAAATGTCAAAAAAGTAATGGGTCATACGAATGTTTTATTATTATATTGAAGGTACATTTTTTATTTTTCATTTCAGATCGCCCCGGCTGTCACAACCACCTACACAATTAACCATGCAGCAACGACTTTCTTTTAATGATACTAACTTCATTATCCATCGATATTTTTTCATTAAAAAGAAACTCCAATTTGGCAAGTCTTGTATTAATTGTGTGTAGAATCCTGAACTCATCATCCCAATGCTCTCATCAAGCAAAAATATTGAAAATCAACCCGTTTTTTGGGTCAGAAGCTTATGCGGACCGGTTAATCATCATCCGACTCATTTCATCGTACCTTTCCCTGGCCATGCGATTATTTGTTCGTTACAACCTCGGTATACAACTCTTAATGACATATAACTCCAAAGTCCCTACTGGACGAAAGCACGAACCAAATTTTCGACATACACGTCAGCAAGGCTGTGGTTAAAGGCAGACCACTATTAACACCGTTCAGTGAAGCAGAATTCCTGAGATAACCTCATTATGTTTTTTCTCATAGGTACATGATGAACCTGACGTGAAACAAAAAAATCCATTCTAGTTTTCCTCACTGTTAAACAATTCTTCTTCTCGACTCTACGTGATCGTGTCGTACCCAGGATGCTAAATTTTACCATCATCGGAGAGCGTTCAACGAAGAGTCCGAAACCTCTTCGGATTCACCCCTCCTCAAACAAAGTCTCTGAAGAGGGAAACCAAGGAGAATGGGACGAGAGTTTCGGATCGCTCTCTTCCTCGCCTCGGTAGAATGCAAAAGCGTTGTCGACGCTCAATGTTCCTGAAATCCCCGTGTTTTTTTCTCCGGTTGTCCTTTTCACGCGAGACTCGAACGTTTCGAAACCACGCGGGGGTGAGAAAGCTCGGAAAGCTCTTCGGCGTCTAATGGCGGGAAATAATCGAAAGGCGCCATATGCATCCTCTTCCTTACGCTGTGGCTCGCGAAAAATCGTGACGATCTCTCAATTCGCGAGATTGCTGGCTGAATGATTCACGCACTTGTCAGCGGGCGAGCGAAGACGATGAGATTGGGAGTAGACGAGACACGCGTAAAAGACGTTCGGAAAAAAAGGACGATCGATCCTTATACCCTGAGGAATTTCTCTCTCTCTCTCTCTCTCTCTCTCTCTCTCTCTCTCTCTCTATATATATATATATATATATTATGGGGCTAAAGTACGGTATCGTGATACTTTCGGTAACCCTCGACATTCGGAATTTCTCGTCATTATATATTGTGACAACACGATTCCGACAAGGGGGAATCCCCAAAAAAAATCCTGAAGCAAAATCACGAACGCGAAATAATCACTTACGTGCCCTACGATTATGAATCTTCAATATGAATGGCCGGGCCCAATACTTGGATGGATGACCGCTCGGCCGTTTCCTGGTATAGCCGATTACCGAGTCGCAAGCATTTTTACCGATTTTCCACGGGTGACTCAACTGCAACACGATAAAGCTGCGATCGGTTTTCAACAGTTTCCCTCTGCCCTCTTACGAACACGAGTACACCAGCTAAGCCAATAAGGCATAAGTCTGCGGGTGAGGAATCATCTCTTCGATGGTAATCTCGTGCTTTTTGACCCGTTGCGAAAAATGCTAAACGATATATTTGAGGCGAGACAAGAAGTGGGATTCTCACGAGGAGCTACCCCGTAACGCGTGAAGGTAATGTACGGTGGAATCGTCCTTTTACGATAATTTTATGCACCAACCGAGGGATATTTCGGAGATGCGATAGGGTGGATCGAGATTATATAAATATATATAGGTGCACGCGTTAGCGAAAGAGGGTGACGAGGTTTATGAGACTATCAGGAACAACTCGAGAACACACACGCACAAAGGACAAGTGCATTTGTATCTGAAACCAATAAGTTTCTATGTTTTCTGTATTTTTCAACGCTACTACAAGATTTGCATAAAATAACACGAGTTTTGCAAAATCATGGTCTAACGCGGACAGGGGAGGTTCTCATCGCTGTCGTTTCATGCGTGAAATAAGAATCGGAGTAATGTCGTTGTTAGCCCGCTCGCCCTCCTCCATCGCTGACGGCCCAATGCTCGCGCTCGAACGAGACTTAATCGTATGGAAGCTTACGTAAATCGAGTTTCCGCATAAGCGTTCGTCATTTTACCCTCGGAGACTCGTCGTACGGCACATTTTGTGTGTGTGCGTGTGTGTGTGTGTGTGTATTTTTATATTCAAAACCCATTCAGCATTGGATATCGTATACGCGTTGAAAAGTAGAAAACAGGAAGTGACATGAGCCATGAATCAACGATGTCTTCTTTTGGGGTTGTAGGAGCGGGGTTGAAGACCAAGCGCGTGTTCTTCAGTTTAAGGAGGTTGAAACGTTAGCCACAATCCAAGATTAAATGTGAAAAAAATATATCCTATTGTCTAGACTATACTGAGACTTTACAATTTTTTTCACCACAAGACACTAGAGATAAAAATAGTTTAATGTATATAATTTTACGTGCGGTTAGATGGGCGAGACGTTCACGTTACGGGTGATGTAATTCTTTTTGGCTATTTAGCATCAATATGCACCTTTTCTGACAACGGATTAACGCGAACTAAACCTTTGTAAACATTTAGAAAAAAAACCCATCTTGCCGATCGTAAACCATATATCGGGTGTCTGTTTTTAATCTTACACCTGATCTAACTTGAAAAACACTGCTCAGATAAAATGTTGAATGTAACTAAATGGCGACGTCCAGATGGCCGACATATTTTTTTATGGGGACATGACTTTTCTTTACCCAAATAAAATTTGTTAGGGCAAAAAAAAAAACTTTTGTCGGAATTGTTTTTTAAGTTCATTTTTAGGCTACAAAACCATTTTTTCACTATTTTAAGCGCTATCCAGGAAGTACCACAAGGCAACGTCCTTAATATCTGTAGTGTAAGTGTGCGTGTGAGTGGGTTTGTTTGCATGTGATTGGGTTTTTTCAATACCTCAAACAAGGATTAGGTATCTGCGGCTCGTAACTTCTGTCATCAAACAATCGGAAACAAACCCAAGTATAAGTATACGTGTGAGTTTGTTTGGGTTAGTTTGGGTTACCGAACAAACTCCGACAAATACGAACAAACTCACACCCACACACACTCGCGCACTTACACTAGGGTTTATTTGGATTCGTTCGATAACGTAAGTGACTAAGCGCAGAGACTTAATAGTTGTTTGGGTTTGTTTAGGTTATCGTAAAAGCGTACACAAACCCAGCAAACTCACACCCACACACACACGCACACTTACACTAGGGATGTTAAAGACTTCATCTTCTCGTGACACATTTTGGAGAGCGCTAAAATAGTAAAACATAGTGCAGTAACCTAAAAATTATGAACTTCAACACAAAAAATTTCCTACAAATGTGGTTAATTCTGGCTTGACAAATTATTTGGTGAAAAATAGTCATGTTCGCATAAAAAAACAAGTCGGCCGTCTTGAAAAGAAAAAGATTTTTTTTGTGAACATCCACTTTTCAACCCTAAAAGTTTAATTATACTCAATACTTGATCGGGTGAGTGTTTTTCGAGATAAATCAGGTGTCAGATTAAAATGGGGCAGCCGGTATATTCAATATCAAATCATCAACGTTTGATGAGATTATAAATCTTGGGTGGCGAATTGACAGTATTGCTGCCAACCTCAATGTCCGCGAAGTTGCGGTATTTCGGCCATAGTTAATATTAATTAATTGTAATAATAAAAAATCTTGTGGCATAATAATAGATAGGCACAATTATCACTCACAGTTTCTGTCAGAAACTCAGTCACAACTTCAGTCAGAAACTCACAGTTTCATTCGGAGTTGTATAAAACATTTGCTGATCCAGTTTTCTCATAATAATCATCGATAATATTATACTTTTTTCAAGTTCGTGGTAGCTCATAAAATTTCCATATATAGGCACGCAATAAAAATATAAAAATGCATAATTTTTTCCTCTAATTATATATTTTATAAAAAATTAGCATCTACAGAATAAATAGAGGTCATTCTTTAGATAAGTGACTTTCCGAAAAATGAGCCTAAAGTAATTTTTTTTGCTATTTTATCATTTATTGGATTATAAATGATGATCTTAAGTCGGGGGAAGCTGAAATTCAGCTCCTCATAAAAATGTATGGGATTTTAAAGTTCGCGGAAACAGGTGATAAAATGAGGTATTTTTAAACGTTTTGACGCCTGTATTGGGTTTTTGAAAACTTCGAAATGATTTTTAACGATTTCTTGCTCGTTAAAAAATCGTTAATGAAAAAGTTCAGATTCCCCGACTGAATATCATCATTTATAACCCAAAAGACGATATTTTATCGGAGAAATCGGATAATGTTTTTTGGAAAAGTCACTTGTCTAAAGAATTACCTAAATCGATCCCACGTATGCATTTTCTCGAGGTTCATTGGAAAAAAAAACACACGAATCGTCACTACACCCAACTGGACCACTCCAACCTACTTGAATCGGGCTAGCCTTGCGATTTTTATGTACTCCCTCCTTCCTCCCCGGTAAAAAGATCATCCAGGCTCTTTCGTAAAACTCGAAGTTTGTGATTTGGCTATAAAATCACGATAACGCGGTGGGCGTGAGCCCCGAAGGGCCGGAGCGTTGTAACTTGAAAACTTTTCGATCCCCTTAGCCAAGAAACGTAGAGCCGCGTCGATGCCTCGCTGGTTCAGTCAATCGGGCCAAGTTTCGGTGGCTCGGGCGCCAGCTTTACGCGGATGAGAAGTGGAGGACGTGGCGAGAGACCGAGAGCGCGACCGAGGGACACCCAGCGAGGGAGAAAGAAAGAAAGTTACCAGGGTTACCAGGGATAGCAGGGCTGTTTGCCGGTGCTCGTACCCCCTCCCGTCCCTTCCTCAACGCCGCGTGTCGTGAAATATGTCGCGATTTACACGGGAGATTGGCGTCATTGGCGCCTGGGGAGTGCGTTTGCCCCCCCCCCCCCCCCCCGCCCCTTGGCGAGGGGCGAGCTTTTCAGGCATCGACGTACGTACAGATATAGGGGTTGCGGGGTGAAAGCAGGACGGCCCAGGGTACCGCGACGGAAGCGAGAAACCGAGAGCCGACGGAAGAACGAGGGAGATAGCCGGAACGACGCGAACGGACACAACCCGTGGGTTCAAAAAAGCATTTGAGCAAGCCACGCGTAGAACGAAGCGCGCCGACAGCGTATGAGCCAGGCTGAAACGAAGAGAGAGAGAGAGAGAGAGAGAGAGAGAGAGAGAGAGAGAGAGAGAGAGAGAGAGAGAGAGAGAGAGAGAGAGAGAGAGAGAGAGAGAGAGAGAGAGAGAGAGAGAGAGAGAGAGTGAGCGGAAGAGAGAGAGGGGCCCCGAAAGGAGAGAAAATGAACGACAAATACGATACCGCATAGTACGCCTCGTTCGGTATCGAATAGTCCGGCACATAGGGTTGAGGGATGCAAAATCGAAACCACTGTCGACGCTCTGCTCGTATTGCCTCGAGTAACATGGCAATGCCCGTGAAAGCAGAATCTAACTGGTATCCTATACACATACATACATATACATGTATATACATTTAGCGATAGTATCGTGCGTTTTCGTTTCACGCATTTATACCGGGATTGTGTTTCCGCAGCGCACACAAGCCGCGATTTGATTCAGCACGGATGCGCGAACGTGAACTCCGCCGCTTGCCGACCGATCACTCATCGTTTCAAAGGATTCGGGCAAACGAATGAAAATCTCGGAGTTCCGCACGACTGCGAATTTATCGGTAGTACGGTAACAAGCTATAACTAAAAGATCAACCGTACCCCGTGAGGGTCTCCCCGAGTCGAAATTTCCAGCCTATTTTGAAGGCCTTTGATCCTATGTCAGCCTCACTTGAGTCTGTTTACTGCTAGAAGTGCTCTTCCTTTGCTGCTTAGCTCCTGCATAGGCGCTTATACTCCTACTACTCCTACTTAACCTGGCTGAAGTCGTTGTAGCTCCTCTTTTGATTGCGTTTGGACCTATTGCGCATTTGGCTGTTTCGACAAAACGAGAGTGGGAATGGTCGCATTCGAAAGAGCGGGTCTGATAGTATCCAGTAACCGTCATGCGTTGGACTAGGTAGGACCGCGCATTCGCCGTAGACCCTACTTTTCCAATCCTCATTCCATTATCTCCACCCCGCGAAGCTTTCGTATTCGCATTAACTTGCCTTTGCAGCTCCAGCAACTCTTCAAAGTGGAAGAAATGGATCTTGGGCAAACAGTTACAATATTTTTTATAGGAATTTCCCTCACATTTGCATGTATACGCGAATCCCTATATCAGGTACGCATACGAAAAGGTACTAGTATACGTGTGTTGGTGTATCCTTAGACATGTAGGTGTGCGGGTATATACGAGTGTGTACGCATGCGCGTATTCAGGCATACGTATCTGTATATGCGCAATAGAGTGTATACGTGTGCCAATCGACGTCCTCCTTAGCGCCTGCAAGTGGAGAAAAGGGAAATTTGTTCCCGCTCTAGGCGTTAAGTAGGAACTCATTTTATATTGAATACGAAGCTACTTTACTGTCTTTATCTCCTTCCACTGTGAGGATCTGTAGGGGCAAAATCGGCTGAAAATGTCGACTCGGGTCGTGAGGAGCAACTTTTTTGGGGGGCCCGTATTCCTTTCTATACGTACACGGTTCCGGGAGCATCCTCATCAGGTCGATATGGAACTCATGAAGCTGAAGGGAATTCGATGTGGCGCGTAAACTCGGCAGGAAAATTTGAATGTTCGGTGAATGTGAGTCTGTGTGGGTGTAGATGAGATGAATGGTCTTGGCGCGTATTAATCGCAGACGGTAGTTTACCAATGCAGACCACTGGCCATCCAAAGAGCCTTTGAATCATCCTACCCCTTTAGCCGAGGGTGCTCTTGCTCGTGTACTTGTTTTTAGCCGTCTATCTATATCTGCCAAACTTCATCAGCGATCGTAACATTGCGCCGAAGGAGATTAATCGCGAGTGTAATATGGAAATGCGTGTGGTCTCGATGGGCAACACGGTGGCTTGCGGAGCTGGCAAAGTAAGCCGTGAAATCTCCCAGGGGCTTGGCTAGAACGGGAAGGAAAGAGCGATAGACAAGGATATATGAATTGCTGTATTTGTGGGTGTACATGCAGAAGGGGGGGGGGGTGAGATAGGGGCAGGGAGAGAGAGACGTCGAAGAGTGAGCGAACGAGCCACATACGTAGCGAGAAACGGAGATAGGAAGGTTAGTGTATCACCGCCCACAGGCCCGTATGATCGGTTTACAGATTGTCGTTCTCGTTCGGCTCCGGTCAGTCGTTGCGCTTCGATCCTGCCTATTTGGCAAATCTGTTAAGACCAAGGGAGGACCTGACTGATGGCGAGCTGAAGAAGGGTCGATAGGAATGAATGGCCGTGTTCCTGTATCCGGACATTATACGCGAGTTTTGGACGTTGTAAATGCATCCTCCCTGCCTCAAGTAGATATACCAAAGATACGTGCTGCGTGTGATCAGATCGGAACTCCCGCTTGCAATCGAATCGTATCGCAGCTTGACAATCAGATCGGAGCGCTGCTTCCTATGTGGCGAAGGTATCGCATCGATACTCTCTCCGTTTCCAATTCTTTCGACCACCTAACACGCTGATGTCGTTATCGTTTGCCGCTCTTGATTCCGACTTTCTCTCTCCGTTCTTTGTCTCGTTGCCTCTCAGTTCACTCTATCGGAAGTGATCAGTGATTCCCACATCTACCTATCACTTCCTGTCGAGATAACGGCTTCGATCTCAGCTTCCGATACCATCGTTGAAGATCGATGACGACGAGCCGGCGTCGGGGCACTGTTGCCTCACGTCCAGAAGGACTAAACCTGGCCCGATTAACGGAGTACGGTTTGACAAGCCTATCGATCTGGGGAATACGAGGAATATTTGTGCGACCGTCGTGCGGTGCTTCGCCGAATTTGAATCGCCACAGTGCCTGGCTCGATTACTTGCGGCTGATGCGGCCTTGTTGCCAGAGAGTGCCATCACGCAATTCGCAGCTTCTGATGCACTTTGTCTGGACGAGATGTCAATCCAGCTGGGTGGACCTTGCGGAATATGCGACGGTGAGTAGTGGGTTCCGGTCGTTCGGCAGGTTATGGAAATTCGCATCATCGTAGCACTAAAGTAGCAAGGATGGAATTAAGAACGGCGACAAGTGCACAGTCGGATGCAAAGGTGGTCAACTGGATGGACATTGGCCGGGAATCATTTGTGCCCATATAGGGTCGCCTGTCGTAACAAAAATGCCAGCATTCAGCCATTAAACGGTTTGCTGATAATCGGCCAATACTTCGTCGACCAGCATTGGGGTACTGTAGGCGGATGAACGGCTTGCCAGATCTATGCCAGCCATTCGTGGGCCAATACTATCGCACCGATAATATGGCGATCAGCATTGGGGTATCGTAGGCGGACGAACGGCTTGCCAGATATATTCCAGCCATTGATGGTTTGTTTTTGGGCGTTTTGCAAATGAAGGTCGTTAAACTGTAACACGTAAAAACAAGGGATAAGGTTTCGAAAAGCATATCCCACTGATAAAGGTGAAATTTTGCACCGACCTTCTTTTCAATATTTTAAGAGAACCTTTAAATGGACATGGGCGACTAGCAATAGTTTTCGATATATCGTATATTGACAGTTATTTATTGTACTGCGCTTCTACTATATTAAATAAACCCAAACAAACCCATCCCACATGGCAAGTGATATGCACATACGGGCGAGCACTATTTGCCAGGAAGCAGCGCGGCCGGAGGAGTGGGGGGGTATCTATCGGATATATAGATGTACTCGTATGGTGTGAAATAATAAACTTAACAATGCGATTATCGAAAACTACTGCTAGTCGTCAAAAATCCGTTAAGGGTTTCTCTTAGGATAATGAGAGGAAGTTCGGTGCAAAATTTTAGCTCGATCAGAGAAGTATGCTTTTCGGAACTTCACCCAAAATGAGTGAGTTATTTTTACAGCCTAAATGGACCAACGAATAAAATTATCAGCATAAAAGTAAGGAACGAACAAACGATGGATTCTGCAAGTGTTAGAATGGCTAGGTGGGTAGGGCGCTCGACACTAGAACGAAAGGCGCAGGTTCGATCTCGATGAAAGGTAAAAACTTGAACAATGCGGAAAGCGTTTTTAATGCAATTATTCTATGTACATGGACATAAGTAAAGCATAACAAAACAAAAAAGATACTACTAGAATTTTTATATTCATAATTAGTAAATTTTTTGTTTTTCTTTTCCGGCAGAAGATCCAGCAGCCGTTGCTGGGCCAATATGGGCATATGATAGTTGGCCAAGTCTTAGCAGCCATTCATGGTTTACCATTACGAACTGTTTAGTGCCTGAGAGTAGTTTGCGTTTGGCCATCGCGATCTCTGTTGCTAGCCGCGCTCGACCAACTCGCGTCAACAGGGATGAAAAATCTCTTGTGAACGAGTGGGCGAGCGTGCAATATACTTTTTGGGACAGTGCAGCGCGGTCGTCCGTCGAGTGACGATCGTCGGTGACGCGCAAGGCGGAAGGGCCCTGGGTCCTCTCACATACGACTCCACTGAGTAAAACACATACGACTCTCCCGAGTAAAACACAGGCAACTAGCCTATCACAAGCGGTTGGGTGAACGGCCGTATGGTCCTCGATTCTCCAACCCGTCAAACACGGGCAACTAGCCTATCACAAGCGGTTGGGTGAACGGCCATATGATCCTCGATTCTCCAACCCGTCAAACACGGGCAACTAGCCTATCACAAGCGGTTGGGTGAACGGCCATATGGTCCTCGATTCTCCAACCCTCAAATACATTCGATGATCACAGCGGTCAGGTGAACGGCCGTACGGTCCTTGATTCTCCGAGCACGGGTGAACGGCCGTACGGTCCTCGATTCTCCGATCCGTGATCATATACCTCTTACCAAAAAGGGACAGCAACAGCTGACGAATCCTCGGTAAAGGTCATCAAACGCAAAATCGAAAACAATACAAACAATCAATGGAAGATTCAATACGAAATAACGCGCGAGATCACAATGGTACAAGCCAAACGGGCGTCGTGGGTTTTTATGCCGCAAGGCTTTTCCCACAAGAGCCAATAAACGTAGAAAATACGATGGCTCAAACGCGAGTGTTTTTCATTTCTTAAAAAACCTCGACCTCCATTCCTCATTCAATTATATATATCCAAAACTACGAGGTAACTTCGCAATGAAGGAGCTTCGACAATACACGAACCATGCATGTCGCGGATCTGGGCCGTTTACATAGCCATTACCGGGCCATCGTTTTTTCTCTGGCAACCAGTCATGGGCCATTACTGTGCCGATTGTAAAACCCTATTTGGGTGGTCGCTTTTCTCCGGGTAGAAGTGTGTATTTGGGTTCTATCCCTCTATACAGATGATATCTTCTACAGGTATGATCCTCTGAAGAAATTTGATCGAAGGTAGGGGATTTGAGGGTTACAGTTCACGCCAGTTGCCTCTTTCAATCAGCATTGATGCATCAGCAGCGAATTCGTGATAGATCGCCGCTGGTTTGAATATAATGGCAGGACAGAGTGTAATGCATAGACTCAAGGTTCCTCCAGTCACGCTCGGATCCCAAGAGCCTTACTCCTGCAGCCGCTACTTGCAGAGGGCACACACGCGAGAATGTGCACCCACATGGATCACGCACTTGAGTCGGTATACACTCACGTAATCGACTGCGTGACTATTAGTCGTAAGTCAACAATAAAGCCCTTATCCAGCCCGGGTTATAATGGCTACGGTGAATTATACCGACCGGAATGTATTGTACCGGTGGGTACGGAGGATGCGATAGAATTGGCGATCCGAGTCTATTGGTGCTGGGCTATAGCTGCGGTGTCGGTACTCCTGCACCAGCAGCGGTAACAGCAGCAGCCCGCGGCAATATGTGTCGATCGTCTATATACGGTTGGAGTAATTGAGATGGATGTTTGGTTGAATCAGCTAGAGGTTTCATTTGCCCATCCGCGGTCCCCGCCTGGCCCCCTGGGTAGGCGAT
This sequence comes from Ophion obscuratus, assembly GCA_964007375.1. Lineage (NCBI taxonomy): Eukaryota > Metazoa > Arthropoda > Insecta > Hymenoptera > Ichneumonidae > Ophion > Ophion obscuratus. Next base: position 31,084,809 of record OZ023321.1, on the reverse strand, counting down.
AGCACTCGACATGTGGGCCACTCGACGTCTCTGTATCCCTTTCGCGATAACACTTGATGCGTTTTAAAACCCTTATTTTCGTTGACCGTTGTCCAGCAGCTTCGAATACTTGTACTCTTCTGATGGGACGTCTGCGTGGAATAAGGTAGCGGCTGTAAATTTGAGTGTAGTCCAGCTTTTTGAAGGAGTGATATATGGGGAGACGAATAGAGATCGTACTCGTCGAGGTAAACGTAAGGTTTTGTGGCATGCGAATGACACGGAAGAAGCAGTTTTCGAGAGAGATGTAACAACAGTTGGGGAGAACAAACAGAGTGTCATAGAGGGATGAGGGTAGAATCGTGGGAAAGTAGTTTTAGGTGGATTTTCGAGACCAACATACTCAAGATCTTCTTTGCGAGTTCCTTTGTCGGATATTGTATTTGGCAAACTGCCTTACGTGGGTGGTAAACCGAGTTAGAGGCTTCTGCGGAGCCAGGCGAAGGAGAAACGCGCGAGGATAGTAGAGACAAAAACAACAAGAGATAGGAAGAGAAACGAAGAGAGTATACAAGCAAATTGGAACTACAAAGAGAAACACTTTTCTAAAGACGGCTCGTCGTCGTGAGGTAACCCAACTTTTCTACCGTTATTCCACCTCATGCGTCCTCACACATCGATGGGCGTCATCACATTCGCTCGAAAAAAATTCCAAAGTAACCGCAGGTGTGTTTCTACTCTTTCGAATTCTGTATCATGTATTTGCGCAAGAAATTGCCGATCTCCATACAGTGAAGTGTGGATTGTTTTCCGCGATGTTTTTCAATTCACTTATTATCGGAACGAAAACCAGTGTTATATCCGTATCTCATTTTGTAAGTTCTTTTGTCTTAATTATATATATATTTTATACCAAACTATTTCCTTTTTCACTCCAACGCGAACTCGTTTGAACCCTACGTTGCGAAATGACACATTCTTTCCAGCATGCGAAACCTCCATTGCAAAACCAACATTCATTCTGGCAATTTCAACTTCGATTTCTTCACAATGCTGACTTGCAACTTGCGATGCGAATGACTCTCAACGAGCGGAGCTCGACTGAGCGGAGCTCGACAGAGGCCAAGGCACTCTGTCCTCTGAGTCTTTTTCCGTGCCCTTGCAAGTTAGTTCCGAGTACGCGTCTTCGATTCTTCGCGATCAAGCATCACTGCCCGAGGGTAAAGTGAGGCGCTGAGGTGCAGCGTCTCATTACGCTTCGCAGGCCGATAAGAACTCATTAGTAGTGCGTAGAAACAATTATTCGTTCAACCAAACTCCAAACTACCAAAAATTCAACGTGTAATTTGCGTACGTGAGTGCCATATGATTGCACTGTCTTCGAGGAGACCCGAACGTCTAGCGTCAGCACGGTATCAAATTACAAGTTCATCAACCGTAAGTCCGATCTGCCCGTATTTTATGTAATCGTATTAAATTGTATCGAGTCATCAATCGAATTAATTTACGGAAGAAAACTGCGATAATAACCAAATTGTATCAAAATTGTAATCGTCATTGTCAATTTCTCAGATTTATTATAGCAATACATATATGTATTCTACTACTCATATCCATCAGGAGGATACTCTTTGCCTTTATTTTATCCTCCCAATTCCTTTATTTTAACCCACTGGATAGATGCGCCTAGCGCTTTAATAGCTAACCCGACAAAAATCTTTCGAGATAGATTAGAAGACTGAATATTTTTAAGTCGTTCAGGAAAATTAATCTCAGCCCGCTCATTAACATTCCGGGCCTAACACCAGGAACGAATACAAAATTGCATCATGACCGTTGCGAAGTTCACCCCCGCTGCGAATCGACGTAATCGAACTTGCGGCCAGCCAAAGGAACGAGTAATATCTTCAGTACCGAATCTTGTAGCAGAAAGAATATTATTTTTGAGCGCCTCAACTGAGTGTCAAGACTGCATGGCGGTGTTCCCTCAAGCTGTAGAAATACCTCGCTCGAAACCAACAATTGCCCCAATTACTCTTCTCCATGGAGGTGCTACCATTGATAGGAACCAATGAGAACAGCATTCAAAAGAATACTGAAAGAGAGTGGCTAATCACGAAAGAGGCCGTATGCTCCAATTTTTAAGGGCTGAATGGATGGCAATTTTCATTAGAATGGATCGGCAGCAGTTGGTGGTCCGTTTGCCTAGATTGCTGGAGTGTGGGTGCAAGTAGACGCTACTGGAAGGTAACCGGCCAAGAGCAAACCCTCTCTCCAAACACCTGTCGGCGCTGTAACGGATGAGAGACGATGCTTGGTTGTCTGCATCAACCCCAGCCGCTTTGCTCTTTTCCCGCTCAGTGCACATATTTGTCTTGCGGTATGTCGCAGCGATTGGTGCATTGTCGATGCCTCTAACGGTGCAGTGATAGGCTGCGAGGTATTTGTGTCTGAATCTCTAGTGTTCGTAGTATCGTTATGAAGGTAGAAATATTCCACAAATTAATTGAAACGATCGGAGGTTACACACTTCGAGGATGGTGGTGAAACGGTACAGCTGGAAACAACAAGGTCTATGCATGCAACCTGACATCCAAGTCCAGTCCAAGAACAAAGCACCGACCATTGTTCTTGAAATAAAATGGGGTAAGATATCTTTGAAGCTACAACATTTTTCGTCAGTCGAATACCGAGAGTTCCCAGGGATGATTACCAAGCCTGAACTTGGTATCGGTATGTGAATTACCGTGTAGCCCCGAGTGGCATAGTGATGACTACTGAATACCTCTATTCGGTAGCACGGTATTGGGACCGCTCAAAATTTCAAGCACCAATTGAAAGATGAAATCATTGTGGCCTAAAATGATGCTCAAACGTAATCACGTTCGTATGGAGGATTGAAAGCGAATCGTAATTCCGTCTGTAGAATCAGGGAAACGGAATAAAAGAGAAGACAATAGAAAAAAGGGAGCCGGTGAGATAGATAGATCGATAGGTAGATAGAGAGAGAACAGCAGATAGGGTAAAGATACGATAACGAGTCTGCGTTTGACATGGTTAGGTCCACTGTCCATGTGGATTCCTGGCAAGCTCATGCATAGTTTCCCATTGGACACCCGGAGCAACCGTTCGGTGATCGACCGTCCAGCCGATCCGTTGCGCAACCGCGCCCTCCAAGTCGAGCGAAGCGACGATGTCTATGGATACTCGGGACCACCATATATTCTGCACCACCCCGTTGTAAGCCGCAGCAACGGCAATCCATTCGTGAGTGAGAGACGGGAAAGCCTGTGGGTCTCCCCATTGTGTCTTCCTATGACAATCGGCTGCAGGCATTTGATGGAATCAATCGATTGCTGCTCTGTCTGTCCTTTCTCTGGCCTCCGTTACTCACCCCGTCTTCCTCCTCCGCCTCCTCCATCTCCGCTATCTTCCATGCTCTTTCGATCACGGTTCTTCCAAACACACGCTACCGGTTTGCGATAAAGGGTACCGCGAGGCTGTTCTCAATGCGCGACGAGTTGCGGGGAACGATAGGCAGCGCGGAAATCGATGCATGGCAGATCGAGCGCAGGGAACGATCGGCTGGTCTCTGGAGAACCCTCGTTGTCGACGGAATTGAGCGTTGATGGGGAACGAGCCCGGAGGAAAAGGGAAAGGTAGCTCACCGGCTGTTAACCATAGCTATACCCACCCCTTGTTTGCCTACACTACGTACCCACCCTACCACTACGCTATCGGGTGCTAGTAACTTCTTAATGGCAGATATATGATACTGGAGGCAAAAGTAATTCCAATAAATATTTATTGTATAATATAAACGATTCCAACTAGTCAAATCATTATAATCTTAGGAAAGTATTATTGAATATCGTACTAGCGATTTTTTCAAACATAACCTATGTATACTAACTCGATTGGGGCTGTGTATCACATGCTCTGATCGCTTCGAAATTTTGAACCCTAATTTCGACCAAATCATACAATCCAGCGTATCGTTTGGTAGAAAGAGCCTGATGGTTGAAATTTTTCCAAATTGCAAAGAAAAAAAACTATCCAGGTTATAGTATGACCATAGGATGAATTGTGAATTATTAACTGATTTACCGAATTCATGTACGTTTTCAGATCGTTGAGCTCTCGACAGTGAAAAAAACATATGTTGAACGTTGCCTCAACTGATTTCATGGAAAAATAACGGAGAAATTGGGATTTTCATATTTGTTAAGACATAAAACTAGCAAAATTGTACCAACGAAGCTCAAAATATTATCGATAATCTTGGAGATCTAGTACTAGACCTTTTCCCTGGAAGTTTTCCCATGGGCGGTGATCCCACATGGTGAACGTGCACACATTTAGACGCGTGGCAGATGGACTTGCAGCAACCGTCTCCTATTGAGTCTCTGCTCTTTGCTGTAGGGTGAATAGCAGACGGTTGCTGCAACATCTGGCGGTAGTTTGCGGCGGCTCGCAACTAAAAACTATGAATTCTGCAATAGTGTTGTTACAGCGTCGAAATTTCGCAGTGTGTGATTCACGGCCTTAATGACGGTTGCCAGAGAATAGGTCGCAGCTAAACTTTCTTCATGTAGACCTGTCTGTGGATTTATGATTAATAATGAGTTGATTAGGATCACAATTCAATAAGCCACTTCCGATATATACAATCGTCTGAAAAACGGTCCACAGGATGCATCAAAATTGGCTATATATTTACTTATGAAAGGCCTCATACTTCTCAATTGGAAAAGCTTAAATTGTCGGACTGATTCTTGTCACGTGGAATAGTTTCTTCAGAGGAGCCCTATTGGAAAAATGCAGTACTCAATTGTTGAATTATCTGTTTTCTATTGGGAGTACAAATAAGTCTCCGCCGTTTTTTAAATTAAAAAATGGACCTTTGTTGTGAAAGAACGTTACTTGATTTTTTATTCAAAGTATTATCCATCGCTAGCCACTACTTTTTATCATCTTTCTAGTAGCATATGGATACTGCGTCGGAAGAACGCTTCATCTTTTGAGGCTGCCCGCCAATTGACCCAATTTTTGGGTATCTTCATATGATGTGCAGTGCTGCTCAGACAGGCCGTGTGCCATTGATCAAAATAAATTATGGTCAGAGGGAGCAATGTCTGGTGAATACGGCGGGTGGGGTAAAACTTCCCAATTGAGTGTTTCCAAGTAGATTTTGACCTATGACTGGCAAGCAGCATTTCACATGTGCAAAATCGGCGCTCAACGTTTCTCGGCTTCAGTTCATATGGAACCCAATTTCTTTGCTTTTGAATCATTTCTAACGATTTTAAACGATGTGACATTGCTCGTTGAGCCACTCCTAATGTAAGTGCACGTGCTTCTTGCGTTTGGTACGGATCTCCCTCCAATAATACTTCCAATTCCGCGTCTTCGTAAACTTTCGGTCTTCCGCTGCGTTCTTTGTCTTCGTCGTTAAACTCACCCCTCTAAAACTTTTGAAACCACTCACGACAACTTATCTCACTTAAAGCAGCCTCCGCATATGCTTCTACAAGCAATCGATGCTCCTCAGTTGCAGATTTCCTCAAATTAAATAAGTAAATCAACCGTTCCCGCAAGTGACGCTTATTTGGCTCAAAACTCGACATTTTCGCACGAACAAATTATGTGATGCCGATACAAAATCGCTAATATTTCAAGGTTATGGTCTTGCGAGATGTCCAACCTTCCGATATAGCGTTTTACATCAGACAATTTCAACCATAGCCTCGTGCCGAGGCCACCTTTTGTCAAACGGCGGATACTTATTCGTACTCCCAATAAGAAAATAAGTTTTCTAAGCAAACAAGTTTTCTAAGTTTTCTAAGCAAACAAGTTCCCTAAGTTTCCTAAGAAAACAAGTTTCCTAAGTTTCCTAAGAAAACAAGTTTCCTAAGTTTCCTAAGAGAACGAGTTTCCTAAGTTTCCTAAGAAAATGAGTTTCCTAAGAAACTTTATTGTTGGTCGGGAGAATATCGGATTTCTGCATTGTTTTAGTTGTTTTTTTTAGATGGCTAAGCAGAGAACTCAACTTTTCGAAATGGGAATTCCAATATGTCTGTATCGCGCAATTTACATCGGATCCTGTTTCCCTGCGTATACATACCGTAGGTATGTGTATATTCTCGACGAAATATTCATTGCAGTGGTAGGTAATATCATCCCGCAGATATTTCGATGAAACTCTTTAGAAGGTGAATACTGCGTAAGTGCAATGATGGGAGATGTAGCGATCACACAACGGAAGAGAGAGAGAGAGAGAGCGAGAGAGAGGGGCGGGGGGGGGGCGATGGAGGTTTCGTAACCCAAGCAAAGACTAACATTCGCCTTGAGGAATTTGTCGGTCTTTGGGCTCGCGAAGCGAAGACTGGAGGAAATGGAGGTAGGGTTTAGAGATCGGGAAATTAGTTTAGTTATGCGCCCGGCAGGGACGCCTCTCGCTTGTGCTCTCTTGCTTCACTGCGGGATGAACTGCAAGGGTAGTTCGTGGAGCACGTACCCGTTAGATCTCGCTATCACAGCTTCTCTTTTGCTTGCATCCTTGGAAGCCTTCTCTCTCTTTCTCTTTTCCTCTCCCTCTCGGTCTTCCTGCCTGCTCTGTGTGTCTTGTCTTTTTGCTGCAGTTTCCGCGAAAACCGTAAATTCGTCAGAGAGATCTTGGAGGATTTTTGCAAGGATTCGTGAGAGCAAGCGGCACAGTGCGAGGGAAAATCGTTCTGTGTACAGAGAATGAGCGAGGAAGAGCAAAACGAACAAGTTGCAAAAGGAGGAACAAATCCCTTTTGCTGGTGAACTGGAGGTAGAATTGCCAAGGGTGACGTGGTTGAGAGAAGGGAGAAGAAAACAGGATCGGAAACTTCACTACCACATTTGGATAATGACAAAATGGCATTTCTGCCTCCACTCTCAGACTCTGTTCGACAGCACGATTTAGTTTATTCACAACCACTTTTTTCGAGATTTCAATCGTCGCTGTGGAATTCTATCAGGTGGGTGTTTTTTTTTAATTCGGCCTTCAGTCGTATAGAACGAGGAGTAAAAACCGAATACTCGCGTAATCTATCAAGTGACGTCAGTGAAATGGAGAGATCGATGGTACAAGTGTCAACTTTTTGATGGGATATCTCGTATATGCGACAAGTTTTGTTGCCTTCGGCGAAAAAAGGACTCACCTGAGAATCCTCTTCGGTGAAAATGGCATCGAATGCGAACATCTTCGGCGCAGCAACGGTGGGTCTTCGATCTTCCGCTGTCGACGTTTGACCCGACGAAGGGTCGACCAGGGTCACTTGTTTCTTCCGCTTGTCGGCATTGAAGAAGCTCCCGCCCTCACCCGACGACACTCTCAGCATAACTTTCACCTGAAAGGAAAAATGAAGACACTAAATAGCTTTTTAATGAATGAAGTGAGTATTCGGGTCCGTAAAAAATCGCAATGCCAATCTCCACATAAATAGGTCAATGATCAAATTATCCATCGACAGATTGTATCACATACGAAGTCTAGTTTGGGGGACTGCAGCGTCTTCATTCCTTAGCGATTGCAAAACCCTGATAGCGGTATGACTGGCTTGGCAAAGAATGTCCTGGTGTACTGTAGAGGACCGAGCTTAATAATTGACTGGCGTTTTGCTTATTCCAACCCATCCCTCCCGAATCGAACAATGGCCTCGTTAAAACGGTCTGTCAGGCGCATTTTCGTGGTTAATTGAGGCGCCAGCTAGGGAGCCTGTTGCTCGTAGCTCACGGAGCGAAAATTGTATTTTACTCGAGCTAACCGAGCCATAGACTCGCTTCGTACGTACCATCGCGTAAACTCAGTCATATCGCGTTTGCAGCATTTGATCCGAGAATAGGACAGCCCGGGTCGCGTTTAGGTTTGTTTTTCACGAAACGAAAACAAAGGCAGTCTTCTTTGTCTCACAAACCATTTTTTTTTTATACGATTTTATGGCTAAAATTGTGCAGATAAAGTATAAATAAAAAAGAACAAAAATTACAATCAATTTTACGGTCCAAACAGTTGCATTTCCAATGAAGATGATTTTTTTCGTTGTTACGAATAATTCGAACGATTAGCGAAACAAAAAGTAAAGTGCGGTGTCCATTACTTTCTTGGGGAAAGACAACACAATGAAAACTTATCGAGTTGCCGTGTTTGCATCGTTGATGGCGGGATAGATCGATTTTTCGCGTGATCCGAGATGTTTCGAAGGTATTTCTCCATTGAATAGAACTGTTAACAACGCTGGGGGAGACTCGACAATCTATTTCAAGTTTTACCGGCGAGACAATGAGCGAGATATTCCTATCGTAACGGAAGTAGAATGCATATAAACGTTGTGAATCGAAGCTTCGCGAGAATATAGAGCAGCAATTAGACGTCGTTCTCCTCCACAACTGAGATATTCACCGAAACGATTCTCCGATAGAGCTCCGCCCAACTCTACCTCTCAACTATTCGTTGCACCATTGTCTGGTTCTCCACAGGGTTCTCGCTACATCGATATCGTCTCTTCATGATCGTTGCAACGAATGGAGTCGTGATAATCCACGCGCAGCCTGTATACACCGGGCCAAAGCAATATTTCCAAAAATACGACGTTCACCAAAAAATTATTTAATTCTCGCCTCATCTTCGATGTTCTCATTTCGCAGGCAGTTAAATGCTCCTTGATCCCATAATCCACAATGGCACGCCTTGATCCAAGGATTGATCAAACCCATCTTGATAGTGATTTGACATCTGCGCTCCAGCGAACAATTTGATGTACGTGCATCAATCAATAGTAAATCAAATGAGCTGATCTTAAGTGACATTAGCTCTGATTAGGTGATTTGGTTTTTGTTCCGACCAACGGAATATCCATCCCTCAATGAGCCACAATTTATACCCAAACCCGTGTTGCCTTCCCTCACTGAATACATCCAGTAAATGAGGGTCGAAAATTGTCTTCGTACGTATATCCATTCGTACGCGTTATTGTATTGGTATTTTTTTGTTAATCTTATGCGGTGTGATCCAATATGGTCGGGTATTTCGCAGTTTTGCCTATGTCCAATCGTTGCGTTCGTATAGGATGTTGCTCGATCCGGGGTGCGAGATTCAAAGACCGGAAATCAACCGGCCGCAGATCAGAAGAGACAAAGAGAGAGAAAGGGCGGTAACACGGTTCACCGGAGTTTGCCCGATGCCCTCGAGGCAGCAGTCTCAGTCAGAAATTCTGCATGCGACCGTGGATCGATCGCATCGTAGACGTAATTCTCCTACCTATATATTTGTGTATCCAATATACAGCTTATACAAGCAGCAGCATATATATATATGCGGGTCTATGTATCCAAAGGTAAATCTCATGTGCGGGTTCCGGGTAATCCCTTATGGACCGTGTTGTGAAGGCATGGTCACATATATCCAAACTTCCTTGGAGATGTCCTTTTTTTCCTCCAAACAAAATCTCAGTATTTCCTAATTTGGGATAAATAAAAAAAATGGTCGTGATTTGAGGTCAACGTTCAACAGGTCTTCTCAATTCACGCCAATAGTGAAATTCGTGCATTCTCGAATGACGACTTGGGTGAAGAAAAGTGCCTTCATTGCGTTGTGATAAACCTTGTTGAAAAAGAGATTGTTTTCTTGCAGGTAAACCTTATTTTACATCGCTGTCTCGATATTCGGCAATCACAGTTGGTTTTTCAGCTTAAGTTATCCAATGTTGTATTTGATTGGGTGGATACGTTGTCACCTGTCGCCATTGATGCAGGGGTAATTTTCGTCTCGTTACTCCGGGTGAGCTTCGGCTTTGTGGGACCGGATATGACGACGATGGGGGTGCACGTATATATTGCTCGGCCACTGAGCTCGGGAGACGAGTAGATCCTCGTACCTCGTCTGGACCGGACGCACCGTGTACTCGGTGGCAAATTCAATTTCACTCGTCGTATATTTTGACGTGTATCCGCAAATGATATACAGCATGTATGCAATGGTGACCGGCGAAGTTATAAAGCTGTAACTGCAGCCATATCGCGTGTGCGGCCAATCGGGACATCAAAATTCCGTCGTACTGAACCGAATGCTTCCGAATGTCAAACTACGTACGGGGACGGCTATTGCAGTTTTAGTTTCTCTTTACTGCCCTGGCCAAGGCTCTTGGTCTGTTGGATCATCACGCGACTGGACTTCCGCTCCACACGGTTTATTAACTCCATCAAACTGGATACGAGAATCAATGCGAATTCTCCCAACAGTAGTCTGCATATTAAAATGATGGCTCTTTCGAACGAATCAGATAACTTCTTCCCAAATGTAGATCAGCGTAATAACTGTCTGAGATATTTAAAATGCCAGTTTTCTTCCCTGCGTCTTTGGGCTGTGATGAGTTGTAAGCAGCCGGAATATTGTATGCAGAGCTCTTGCTTCCTCGTAAGCAACGATGATGATCTTAGTTCGAGTTTCCGGCCGTAAAGGCAACGCCTGCAGGTCGCGTCTAAGGGTTTACGACTCTCTATATTGAATTAATCGACGCTTGCGGGCCCAGTCCAAATATCTCGTTTGTGCGGAACCCGCCGCGACGCAAATTGAAGGGGGATCAACGCGAAAAACGTGCAAACGAGAACATACAGTAATGTTTTTTAATTGTTGGGAAAACAATAATTATTTGCTTGCCAATAAGAAGAAGAATTGAATCTGCTCCTTGATGTTGTTATGATTATCAGGACAGAACGAAGCAATGGGGAGAGATTGTCCTGGATGGAAGCGAAAACGATTAATCCTCTGGGAGGTGACCGTCGCGTGCTTAATCCGCCCGGACGTTTGTTGTACGCCTCTTCACAACGCTCTCTGTGACTATAGTTGTATCAGGAAGGGTGGGAAACCCTTGATTTAACACATAAATTGATGTACCTTGTGCCCTAAGGGTTGATAGTTATTACATGCGGGTATATATATATATATATATATATATATATATATATATATATCTGTGGATTTTGACCAGAAGTGCATGAGTATGCTTTATTCTCGCGTCACCTTCTCCGACAGCAACGAACTCGTAGAGCATCGCGAGAGCTCTCGGCTGTGCGGACGTTAGAGTTCATAAATGTTTTATGAGGGTTCTCGGCCGATGGGACATTATCCGCCAATTTACGATCCACGTATGTCCTCGAGCTCGAGCCCTGTATATCCTGCCTGACATATAACACGTTTCGTGTAGGAGAAAAAAAAATGAGTTCCTTCCGACCCGTCCATTCGTGAAAGTTATTGATGAAATCACTTGACGTATAGGAAGATGTGACAGTCGATATCCGAGAATTTATAACTTTTCGATGGTGATAAAAAGTAACGGGGCAGCTGGGACATTGAAGATGGAGCTATGGCTCTCGTTATTTTTCATTTTAAGCTATTTCCTTTTTCGATAATCATCAGTCGAAATATTTTTGCACGAAGATGAAGTTATACCGTTGAAGTATTTTGTATGACGGCGCAAAAGTGGAAAGATCGATAACAATCTAAGTGAACACAAACGCTGATCTGTGTCCATCATGTTCATGAGAATTTCGATCGTTTGGGTGTTGATTGGTAGACAACAGCCAGAAATTACCGCCAAGCCATTGCTCCTCATTTGGACGATTTTACAGTGATGAGGGAAATAATCGGCTAAGACGTCTCCACGAAAGATGATGTATACGATGGACTCCAGGGCGAAGAAAAAAATATGGGTTTGGGTATCGCGTTTCATCTCGAATGTCAGAGGGGGATTTTTCTTTAAGGCGTTTTTCACTTTACAATTTTCAAAAAATCGATTTTGTTTTTAATTACATTTTTCAAAAGTATGCGTATCCAAAAGTATTATACTAAAATTTTATGAAGATCGGAGGAGTCTAAATGTATTTTTGTGTGACCTTTACTTTACTACCTGAGCACCTTCATCTGCTCGTCAAAAACTATAAACGCGTTTTTCTCGATACAACATTTTTCGACGGCTTGTTGATAACATCTTCGAAACCACTGAACCGATCCTTATGAAACTTTAACCACATATTATTTACAACTATAGCTGTAGCGCATATCAAGGATTTTTTTTAAATTTTGATATTTACCACTTGTTGAGCCAAAACGGTGAAAAAACAGGTTTTTTCGAAAAATGTCAGCTATTCTGTTATTTTTGCATATATAAATCGTATGATACGCGCTATAGCCATTAACACACTGAATCTAAAACCATTTAATTTTTTTGTTTCAGATTATCCATCTCCGAGATTTTATCAACAGCGCAGCCCTACAATTTTTAGGATATTTGTTTAATTACCATTTTTGTCTATAAATAGTGACTTAAATAAATAAATTCTTTTAAATAGATTTTAAAAGTGTACTCATTACGTGAAACATTTTTCTTATCAATATCTATAACATAAACCTATAAAAAATGCATTAAAATAGCCTTTTTAGCGTCTAAATTGAGAAGGCGCCTTAAGGAGCCACTGTAAATTTTTTGAAAAATCGATTTTTTTTTATTGGCTTAAAAAATAGTTTAAACCCTCTAGTTTAAAAATAGTTTAAATCCTTTTAACTTCTTTTTTTAATTTTTTCCAATAAAAAACTATTCGCAAAACTTTAAACGCGTTTTTCTCGAAACATGGTTTTTCAAAATGGCACGCAGCATAACTCGAACAATTTTCATTTTTTTTTACTTGAAATTTTAACCAGATGTGAACATTTACATTATCTTGAGAATGTCGATCGGAATTTTCAAGAACTTTATTTATTGATTTTTTATTAACAAAGAACTTGCCGTTTTTTTCGTCAAAAATCAATTTTTTTTTTCAAACGCACGCCAAATCCACAAAAATTGATACTTTTTAAAATCCGATCGAACCCCAGTGGTGCTGCGTGCCGCGGAGCCCTGGAAGCAAAACATGTCCCGGGAAGATAGCTGTGGAACCGCCATTTTGTTTTTTTTTTACTGTAAAAAAATTTTATAATAAAGTTTAATGTATGCCCGATAACACCATTAAAAGTTTTTTTTCAAATACCTTCAATTTCGGGAGCAAAAAATTAGTGAAAAAACCTTTTTTTTGGGCCGTTACAGTGGCCTTACTTCTTAAGACGGCAGCAACGGCATTGTCGTATCGCTCGGGGCTGTTTCGTTGCGGTTGAAAAACGACGTGGACGCTCTTCGGATAAACGTGTGTCAATGTGCTCATTGATAAATTTATGATTGAACTTTATTTATTTTTGCTTCAGTTTGCAATGCATTGCGGTTACAATATGAAAGCTTCAGGTGCAATTGTAACAACATAAAAGCTTCTGGTGCATGTGAAGATTCGTATTGAGGCTGATACTCAGGCGTCGTAACACATTGTCCCGATTCGGTCTTTATGAGGGGGGTCCAGGTGGACCACGCGGGGGTGGTAGGGCCTGCAGACGCAAAGAAGACAAAGAAAAGGTGGATTCAAAAAACTGTTCGAGCGTTGTCAAAGCGAATGCATTATGGAACCAAAATGAATGTTGATTACGTACATTCTTTTCGTTAAGGCACATTACAATCTCGCGAGCCGTTTCACAATCGTTTTCACCTTCTGCGATAAGACAAATGGAAAAAAAGTGTAAATGAAAATATAACTGAACACAGACATTAAGGGGTCTTCTCACTTTAGACGCTAAAAAATACTATTTTCACGCATTTTTTGATAGGGTTATATTATATATATTGATATAAAAGTTGTTACACTTAATAAATACACTTTCGAAATACATGAAAAAATGTATGTATATATGTAACTCAAACAAACTTGAAACGAGTTTTTCTCGAAACAACGTTTTTCAGCAGCTTGTTGATAAAATCTTCGAAGCTACTGAACCGATCTTTATGAAATTTTAACCACATATTCTTTACAACATCAAGGAGTTCTTTAAAAAAAAATTATATTTACAAAATGTCCGCAATTTTGTTATTTTTGCATATATCAAAAATCGTATGATATGCGCTATAGCCATTAACAAACTGAGTCTAAAACCGCTGGATTTTTTTTGTTTTGGATGATCCATCTCCCAGATTTTTTTAGGATATTTTTTTAACTACCATTTTCGTGTATAAATATTGACTTAAATAAATATTTAAAAAAATGCATTTTGAAAGTGTATTAATTAAGTGTAACCACTTTTATATCAATATATATATAATATAAACCTATCAAAAAGTTCTTGAAAATAGCCTTCTTTAGGGTCAAAAGTGAGAAGACCTCTTAGATCGTAGGGAAACGCTACATACTTTTAGTGCCGCATTCCTTGACGGCATCAATGATTCTATCACGATCAGGGATATCTGGCGGCATATCGTCGATCGCCTTATCACTATTGAAGCTTCCATCATCGTTCAACTAAGAAAGAACAATTAGCATTTTGCCCGCCATACACGCCTTTGTACACGGGGAAAAACACGACGATTGAAATGATAATTTTTTTTTCTTACGACTCCCTGCTGTTTCATGACACACGCTCCGAAACAATTCATTTTCGGATCAGCCAGAAGTTCTTCCATGGGCCGCGGTGGTCCTTTCAGGGACTCCATATCAATGCCACTTTCAACGGCGCATTTCTCCAGGGCTCCCTTCATATCGGGCATTTGCGGCTTGCCGAGAGTCTGCGCAAGATGAGACACGTAGACAGAGCAACATGAAGACATGCGACAGAGAGTATGACACTTTTTCAACTCACGGATGATGCAAAGCCGACGAGCACGAGAAGCAAAACGTCCCGATACATAGTTGCGCCGTTCGTTTGAAAATTCTGACAAGACGTTCGCGATTTTTCACTCCTTATATACATAAAATGAGGCGCAACTAATCCGGTGATGATCGTTTCACGTTTCGGATCGTGGGAGGGAGTAGTGTAATCAACCGGCAATTAGCTGTCGGGTGTCGTATGCAGTATGAAACGTGGCGTTCATTCGGAGCGCTCGAAACAATCGCACCGTATCCGTTTTGCCATCACAAATAATCGCGACTCCCATCGGGATGTAACGCGTTGTTTGATCAGACGCGCAAACTTCTCAGGACGTTGGGCGGAAGTGGTGACGCTATTTTGGCACAATGTTACAATATCATCCATGCTCGCGAGATCGCAGTCCAGCCTCGATGAGACCTTGGCAAAGCCACTCAGTTCCGCCAGGTGATTTTACAACGCATCGCTTCATTCCTTCAAATTGTAACTGGACTTCGTCACGAGAATGTCGCAAATAACACCTGCAGTATTATTACTCGAACGCGCGAAACTGCGGGATTCCTACGAAACGATCTTATGATTTTTGTATTCGTTGTACGATAAACGGCCACCATAATGACAGTGTGGGTTTCGGTCGATCGTGAAATGGCTCGTTTTCCAGACTCTCGTTGCGCATCTCGTACGCCATGCAAAGTCTAGCAATGAATACAATGCGAAAAAAAATTATTTATCCAATATCATTCGTATTATTGGCTAAAATTCCGTTGATTCAATTGTAAAATTGTTGGTGTAAATAATCTGATTTATTAGTCCAAATAAAACGCTATTGACTTTAATAACATGATAAAATTGAAAGTATTTTTTCACTCAAGACATATATTGTTAGCCGAGAACAATGTATTATTGAATCTATCTAAGAAAATTATCGCGAACAAATTAAATAGTTTTAAAAGCATTTTTTGCAACGAACATACAACGCATTTCAATTCATAACATGAATATTCTTGTTTCGAGTACACAAGAAAAATTGAATTTCGCTCGTTTGATTGAGATAAAATGTCTATTGAACAAATATACTATTTTATTGTCTTCACCGTATCCGATATTGATATTCAAGTACATTATTCGTTAATATATTAGTATTTTACGTTGATTCAACAATACTAAGCGAATGTCTGAATGAGTTAAAAAATTATGCGAAAATAACATTTTATTCTGGCGCATACACGAAGCGATTAAGGCGTTACCCCAACTTGTAGCGCAAAAAAGGCCTTTTTCATGAATTTTTTTTAAGAAAACTACAAAACTTTTTCAATCGATCAATATACCATCTTAAAGAACACATCTTGAAGAACTTTCAGTAATTTTTTTATTGAAAAATTTTACATTGTTTAGTGGCAAATGGCCGTGAATGAAATAATGTTTTTATATACACGGTTTGCGGTGACCAACATTGCGGCCAAGTGGATCATCTGAAAAAAAAAATGCGGATGGATTTAGTCAAATATAAGTATAATCTAGTCCTTAAGGGGGAGGCCTGCTTTAGAGGCTTCAAAAAATCGATTTTTTCGAGGATTTTTTTGGGAAGGAAAGAAATATTCGATTGAAACGAAACTTTCAGGTTTTATTGTTATATATTTCAACAGTCTTCTCAAATTTTTTCATTAAAATATATGTCATATTATGTCTGGTATTTGAGAAGACTGTTGAAATATATAACAATAAAACCTGAAAGTTTCGTTTCAATCGAATATTTCTTTCCTTCCCAAAAAAATCCTCGAAAAAATCGATTTTTTGAAGCCTCTAAAGCAGGCTTCCCCCTTAATCGAAGGATTTTAAAAAATATTCATTTTTCACAAAATGGCGGACAGTCAAAGTTAATGGTTCGATTTTAACAAAAAAAACCGCCATTTTTCGGCTATAAAACGGCCATTTTTTTCGAAAAAAAATATCGAACGATTCAAGACTACATTTTTATGTATTAGATAAGCCTGCAAAATTTCAAGAAGATCGGTTCATTAGTGTTCGAGTAATCTTGGTCACCGACTTCAGAAATGCCATTTTGAGAAAAACGCGTTTAAAGTTTCAGTTTCCGGTCGTTTACACAACGGATTCTTCTCTTTCAACGCTCATATCTTTGTCAATTTTGTTCGGATCGACTTGAAATTTTCAGGACATATTCTCAGATACTTATACTTCAAAAAAATGCAATAAAATAAATCGATTTTTTCAAAATCGCAAGTGGGGGTAACCCCTTAAATCGTAGCCTTTTTTATTTAATTTTTTAATAGAATTGCGTTACATGAAAACTATATGTACATGCTTTGATTAAATTTCTGACTAAAATACATCTGTTTATAACAAATTATATATTTGAGTTAATCGAATACGGTATCAATACTTTTTTCCTTTGGTTGAAAACATTCAGCCAAATCATATATAATGGCCGAGCGCCACCGAAATTATAGGTGCGAGGAAACCCGTAGTTCTAGGAGTAACCGCTAGAAGCCACACGAGCGCTCGTTTCTCGTAAGCGTAGCGCGAACCGAAAATCTACTTACGCACCGGAGAAACTCTCCATAGTATTGCTTCTCGGCTTGTTGCTAAGATCAAAGTGTTCTTACCAGTTGAATATCCGATGATCGTTCTAATGCTCATTTTTCACAGATTAAACAAAAATTGAAAAACTTTTAATTTTTAAATAAAACAAATTCGAACAAACATTTTATTGTGACAATTTTATCCTATTCCAAAGAGCTGCATGCGAACTTCTTCCAAATATTATCGGCAATTCTCGTGAGTTCACATTTATTTAACGGGTTATACGCAGTTAGAAATTTCAAAAAATCGATTTTTTTTACTGCATTTTCGGAATATAAGAATATGTGAGTATATTCCTTGAAAATTTCAAATCGATCCAGCGAATATTCTCGGAAATACACACGTATTTGTAAGGACGCTCGGAGCGCGTCTCCGAGCGTCCGAGAAACTTCAAACGCGTTTTTTTCAAAACGGTGTTTTCAAAGTCGGTGAGCACGATATCTTAAAAACGGCTTAACCGATGGGTCTGCAATTTTAACACAACCTTGTCAGACATATTCTTCAGGCATTGATCAAAGGAATAAGATTTTCGATAATTATTTCTATTTTTTTTTCAACGACTTAACGAAAAAAATTGGGTCGAAAATCGAAATTGTTTATTTCCGGAGCCACCATTTTGTCAAAAATTAACATTTCGACTATTCCTTCGATCAATACCTGGATTTATCTATCCCCTAAAATAATCTTTTTGGTTTTTTCCATTTTAGATAATCCAAACCGGAGATACGTTGCTCACCGCCGGACACTTTTTTTCGGGGACCTTCAGGAGACTTCCTACAGGAGCAATATTAATGAATATTTTTGAAAATATAAAATGCCAAACTAAAGCTAAAAGATGCCATTACACTGCCTAATACTTTTCGTTTTGCCCAAATGAAATACTTTTCCAGAAAAAAATCGTGTAAAAACGACTTTTTGGCCTTTCAACTGCGTATAACGCCTTAAACCAACAATCAAGAAATGTTTGCAAGTGCACATGGAATCATATTAAAAACATGACTTCTCGAATTGACAAATATATTCTTTTCATTGCAATGAACATTTACTTCATTGAATATTATATTTTTTCCTACTAGAGACTAACTGCGTTGCACTACATGACACCTGTACTTTGTGGCAAAAGATACCATTATTTTGAATCCATATTATCAATTTTTCAATCATGATATTCAATCATGATACACTTGTTTCTATCTCATGCAACTACTTTTGATATTGTACGGAGTACGGAAAAGTTACGTCTAATGGCACATTCGTCTCGATGTAGTAAAACAATAATTCATTCTATTGATTATATTCTTGTACGAAATAAAAAATGTTGTAGCAATCGCTTAATTATTTCATCTATATATCTACAGATTGTATATAGAATGATTTCAATAGATTATCATTTTATATCAAGGATAATGGATATATCGAGAGAAATAAAGAGATTTTCAACTAAAATCATATGTTATTAAAATCAACCACATTTCCCAATATTTTGTTGTATTGTGACAATGTCATATATCGGCGGCACTCCGTGTTCGAATATTTATTTGGGTCAACCAATGTATTTTTTTTATTCAATTGGTTTTACTTCTCAGTGTAGCAAAATGAAAAAAAAGTACATTTCGATGAATCTTCACTGCGAAAAAAATCCGCCAGCTGACAATGTCGGTTGTGTGACTCTTTGATGGGCTACTTCCGATTATATAACGACTGGAAAAACATCGACACAAATTCATGTACCAATTATCCGAACAACGATGGCATGTGATGATTTTCTAAGCACTGTTTATTTTCTTGCAGTCTTGTTTGAACCGGAAGGTACGATGGATGTGTGTATTAAGTCGGAGAAAGGTGGCTTTTAAACTTTTGAAAATGTTGGTAACCGTGTTATTGAGTATTGAGCTCGAATGATTGCCCGAGCCGCGGTCTGTTGAATATACGCGCATCCTTCAATGCAAATGGTACGTTGGCGCATGGCATTGAAGAATGTCAGCGGAGCGAATTTTCGGTACCCAGAGTTCTGGCCGATATTGCCATGGAGAGAACATCGACAAGATATACCGCGAGTTTCTTGCGAGCGCAAAGGAAGGCGACGCCATTTTCACTCGAGCTAGCGACTCCTGGGACTGTCTACCGTATCTAAATATCATTGCCCCGGGGGCACAGGGAAATCTGCCTCCTGTTCTCCACGGTATCGTGACGCAATTTATAAAGAGGGTGAGCAGCGAGTAAAGAGCTACCACCCCGTGTATATAGAGCCTTTTCGTGAACGTCGGAAGCTCCCGCGGGCAATGTACTCGATCCTGCGGAATTTTCGCCCCACGCTTTACGGAACGGGGTCAGGGGTGGGATCCGCGAAATTTTTGCTTCGTCTGCTCTTACTCGTACGTGTTTTAGCTGACTACAGTGAACTTGGGATCCTCATTGATTGGGAATCGATTATCAATGGAACGGAAGTTACGATCGAGATTTGCCTCAACTCATTTTGTCGACGTTACTTTTTTCCTGATTCTGTTGTTTATAACGATATTTGCCCTCCTCGGATGTGAAGGGGATGGAAACGATTTTCTGTATAAATCCGCAAGAAGTTGAAGCTATGGAGAAGCTTGTCAATTCACCGGGAGATTAGCCGTCCATGTTGTGCATCGTAAAATTGACACATCCTCTTACGTCACTTAAAATGTACTTCACAAGCAAGAAATTTCGCGCCCTCTATTGATGCCGGAAATTTTCCATGGGCCCGTATGAGGAACCTGCTACCATTATGCGTCAGGGGCTAAATTGAGTGCGAGTTGGATGCGGAGTTTACTTTACGGGGGAGGCTTTTCGCGTAGTTCAGTCAGGGTTGTCAATCAATTGGGCGTTAGCGAGAAAGTGTATAAGACCTTGAGAGGGAGCGTGCCACACGCCATATTCGCCTCTCGTCCTCTTTGGGCAATGTTTCCATACACCGCTTTTAACCCTCGTCGTCCAGAGCCCCGCGCCAATTTGTGAATTCGTCGCGTCTCAAAATCCTCTAGGACCTACCGCTTTGCACAATCGGATGTGTTGTCCCTTTTCTGATATCGAGTCGTGAATAAGTGTGGAAAGCAGCGCCCAGCAACAATGTCAGTTTGTGCTTTATCGAAGTGGATGTTTTGTCAAGTATCGTGACATCAGCGACCTATGTCTCCAAGCTAATAACAGTCACGGAAGAATCACTTGAAACTCGCGGCATGCGAAAACGCTCATTTGATGAATTGCGAGAGAAACACGCGAAGTGCTATCACCAGTCGAAAACAGGAATTTATTGTTTCCCTTTCCTGCTCCATATTCGTATCGCTGAATAATTTAATTGGAATTGTCTCGTGTGGAAACTTTCTAAGCTAGGTCGGACAAAACATTCTTGACATTCATACCCTGCTGTACGGAATTTCCATGCGGCACGTGGCATTTTCTCGGGCCATTGTTCAAAGTGATGCTCGCACACTGTACGATCATTTGAGTTTTTGATGAACTTCAAAGCAGCAGCTGCGATTGATATTGCCCCTGATGATCCGGCCTCCTGACGAGCGGATCCAGTCAAATTGGTCCTAGCGTAAGTAACGATAAGTCGAGGAATTCAACAAGGTAAAAAAAGCTGAGCTCAGGATCGCTCAGCAGGAGGACAAGCGATCCAAGTCCAAAGGTAGCAGGTTAGGGTTTTTTCAGGCCTCAGCACACCCTAAAACCTAGGATTACGAGGGCAAAGAGTCACGCGGATGACAAGAGCATGCTGGTACATGGAGGACGGTCGGTACGAAGCGGTGAACTATGGACGCCATCAATTTTCAGCTCCGACGCTCGTTCATTGGTTCTCCCGGCCCGGTACGAAAAAACGGTGCAAACAAAGTAAAGCGTTGAAACAACTGGCTGATTCACGAGGATGAAGGAAGTGTCGTCACAGGTGCTTCGTACATCCGATCGATCCAAATAGCTCAGTGATATGGAAACTTTCGCGCAATCGGCTTTCTCTCATGTAGAACTGAAATAAAAGTTACGACGATGTCACTTATCCGAATGTATTGAGGAAGGTATGGAGTTGTTTTCTCCCGTTTCTATGGAAGAATCAAGAGAACCAAAATAAAAGTAATTCGCAGTGGCGACTAACGCGGGTGCAGCTTCGTATCGATGTATGGACGATTCGTTGATGAAAACACGAACGCGGTTCCGCGAGAATCTTGCACCCTCGACGAAGAGGAGGGTTGCAACACTAAGGTATTTCCAGCCTCTCTAACTCGATTGAGCCCTCCTCGGTAATGACGGTAATCGAATTGTGATCCAACTTTCGCACCCTCGAGCCTGAGTGATCAGATTCCCTCGATAGCTCATAATTTCCGTCCAGGATTTTCACTTCCTGCCTCATCCATGGTGTTACCCACGATGAGCAATGAGCGCGAATCCGTCTCGAAACGTGACAACTCGCAGGGAAGAGCGACGGCCAAGGGCAATCATTTTTCTTCAAATCTACTGTGAATATCGGGTAGGAACTTGAGCCCCTGTCACCGGACACCTGGCATTTCTCTTCTATCAGTTTTTACTCGAATAAAGCGTTTCACAAGAGTTCCCACAACTCGGAGGTGGATACCCTAATGTTTTTTTATTCTTCATGCGTAAAAAGAAAGAAGTACCATATTAATGCATGTCATTCCACGTCAACTTGGTGAATCAAGATGAAGGAGTGTGATCTTCCTGAATCTGATCTTTCTGATCCTGCTTCACCAAGTCGATGTAAAATGACATGCATTGAGAAAGTTCAGAAACGATGGATCATCACTATTGTGATACAATGAAGTGACGAAATGACCACAAATTCTTGCAAAACGGATTATTGCGAACCAACCGCATTGTGGCAAAGGTTTTTCTACCCGAAGGAAGAGAAACGAATGGAAATCTTCGGGAAAGTGTGTTATACGTGCACGAATTTCCACGCTTTTTTGTTATTCTCAGTGTCCCCAGAGAAGTGAGACAGCGTTAGAAATTCTCTGATCCAATTACACATTTATCGCGCCTTTCTCCGTGTCAATTTTCCTCAAACTAAGCTCATACAGGATCCCGCAAAAAACCAAGATCAGAGTAACTCCAAGGGGCGGAAAGAGGTCCTGGTTTTCTGGGCGAGGAGAATAAGCGAATAGAAAGAGAAGGCGGGGAGGAAGAGGCAAAGGATGGCAGCAAGAGGGATGAAGATAAAGGAACCGAGAGAGCTGGAGATGGGATTGCTGGTCGGGGTACAATCCCGAATTCAAATGAGGAAGCAAGGTCGCGCATACTCGTCTCTCTCTCTCTCTCTCTCTCTCTCTCTCTCTCTCTCTCTCTCTCTCTCTCTCTCTCTCTCTCTGCCTTTGAAGATCCTTCCATCTTTGAGCATAATCGTGGACACGGGGCTCCATTAGATCCTCGCTTTGAATGTTAAAGCCGGCTTCTCGGCAGACTTCCCGAAAATTTTCCGCAACTCGAGGAACCTAGGGATGGAAGAGAAGATGAAGCCGGAGAATGATTATCAGTCTTCAAGAGGTCGAGGGCCCACCTCATACGTATACGGTCTCCATTGGGAGCTACGCGGACGTTTTGAACAAGGAGGAACATCCTTCGCGAGTAAAATTACTGATTTGAACTTGGTTTTCGTCGCTTGCATTTACTTATGCTACTTGAGTGAGTGAAAAACTAGGATTAGCAGTCATGATCCTTCGGTCTCGTCTATTTTCCTGTGAGAATACAGACACTTCGAATGTCTCGATACAACACTCATGATGAAACATTTCGCTCCTTGGTGGCGTGGAAATAACGAAAAACCTTGGTTGACTCTCAAAGATTTAATTGGCAAAACCCACGCGGAGATTTCGCCATGACCCAATCCGAAGAAACATTGTTGGAAGACCGAAGAGATAAGGATACGACGCTAATATCGATACGAGCTGAGGGTGAAGAGATCTCAAAGGTTGAAGCGGGAGACACGTAATTTGTGGTCGATCACATACCGTGAGGGAAAATGGTGAGGATTTGCAGGCCACGGGGGCACGTATGCGGGGATGTAAATTGCTTCTGCGTCTCGGTTGAAGCTATGCCGCAATAAATCTCAGCTGAAGAAGCGACGATTGCCGTGACGGAAGAGCTGAGAGATAGAGAGATAGCATGAGAGAGAGAGAGAGAGAGAGAGAGAGAGAGAGAGAGAGAGAGAGAGAGAGAGAGAGAGAGAGAGAGAGAGAGAATGATGCTTGAATGGCACGTACACGTACGAAGATATCCTGGTATCGGTGCTACGAAGTCGAGGAAATCCGTTTTGGTGATGGCGACTCGGGTTCGACTGAAAACGTCTCGCAATTTCCAATGTATATGACTATGATGAATAGATATATGAATTGTACCTAATGGTGGAAAACGGTCAAATTTATCCTCAAAATTAAATGACACACGACGACCCTTGCTGTAGTACTCTCAGCCGGTTTTTAGAGACGCAACGCTGCTACCTACCTATGACGAATGCTGTTGTTCCGCGGTAAGTGAATATGTGCTTTTTTCCCCAAATTTTTTGGACTGAAAACATTTCGAGTCATTCGGTTCAGCTGTTTGAGAGAAAAGTTCCAAAAACCTCGAACGTGTGTCATTTTGCGTTGAAGCATCTTCGCTATAGTACAGTCGTGCTGTCGCTGAAAAACCCCGGAATCAGAGAACATTAGAAGAAGGCTAGTTTTTTGACAGGTGATTTTGTAGGTGCCGCGGATGCTAAATCCAAGTTTGCATAAAAATCGGGCTGTAGGGCTTTTTTTAGGGGATGAAAGGAGATGGGGGTGGATTAATGCCGAACTAAAAACCCTACG
Organism: Ophion obscuratus; assembly: GCA_964007375.1. Taxonomy (NCBI): domain Eukaryota; kingdom Metazoa; phylum Arthropoda; class Insecta; order Hymenoptera; family Ichneumonidae; genus Ophion; species Ophion obscuratus. The sequence continues at coordinate 31,060,659 of OZ023321.1, read as the reverse complement.
AGGTCGGCGCTGAGAGACAAAATCTTCCGAAAAATCCGGGCTTGAGTTTTGTCCACATCGCCAAAGTCGTGGAATTTCATTATGGGGGTAAGAAAGTGGGCTGAAATTTAGAAAAATTAGTTTTTATTCATTAACTCTTTAGGAAAAAATCGTACACTTTTTGTTCAAACGGGAAAGTTGTAGCCCTTCAAAAGACGCGTCGATCGAGTATTTGATCATCACTCTCCGATGAATCTGTTCACCCCCCAAAAAAATGGTTAAAATACCAAAAAAATTGTTTATTGAATAACTAAAAAACAATCGATTTTTTGGGTATGGTTCAAATGTACGAAATTTAGAGAATAATTTTCTCTATATTTTCGCTTCGATGGACAACCCTTGAATTTTTATTTTCCAACCCCTCTCGGGAGTTGAAAATTCAAAATGAAATGCTGAGCAAAGTATTGACCGCACGAATTTGCCGCCGTGATAGAATTTGTAGCTTGAACCCTCAGCTATATTTTTGTCTACAGCGCCAAAGTCTTTACTTTCGGTCAATAGTTTTCCCAGAATTTCATTTTGATTTTTCAACTCCTAAGAGGGCTTCGAAAAAGCAAAATTCAAGGGTGCTCTATGCTTCCTATGGGAACGAAGAGATAGAGAAAATTATTCTCTACATTGCGTACATTTGAACCATTCCCGAAAAATAGATTGTTTTTCAGTTATTCAATAAACAATTCTTTTGTTTATACTTCAACAATTATTTTGGGGTTGAAGATATTATTGGAGAGGGATGATTAAATACTCGATCGACGCGTCTTTTCAAGGGCTACAACGTTCCCATTTGAACAAAAATTGTATGAATTTTTCCCAAAGAGTTATCGAATGAAAACTGATTTTTCAAAATTTTACCCACTTTTCACTCCCAAAATGAACTTCCACGACATCGGCGCTGTGGACAAAAATAAAACCCGGATTTTTCTGAACATTTTGTCTCCCGGCGTCGACCTCGTGGGGGTTGTAGTCTGGCATTAATCCACCCCCATCCCCTTCCATCCCCTAAAAAAACCCTACACCCCGATTTGTAGGCAAACTTGGATTTAACACCCGCGGCACCTACAAAATCACCTGTCAAAAAACTAGCCTTCTTCTATTTTTTTCCGATTCCAATATACAGCACGACTGTACTACTACGGCTTTCCGGCTCAGCAAACTTGGATAATTCTTATCAACGCTGAACGCTCGTATGCAGGTGATAATACCTGCATCTTGTTGCGTCATTGTTCAGTGAGCTAATCGCCGGATGTCATTAAGACTGCCGTCCCGAAACATTCGCAAAGTAGTGTCAAAGGTCCACATTCGATTATGACCGTAATTAAAGACTCCGATAGCCACTTGTGTCACAAACGTGGAATCACGGTATGAAAACGGCAAAAAAATCGATCCCGGACGCCGGTTAAGCCGCAGGAACTAAGAAAAGATGGAAACGATTAAGGTGTACAAGAAGCTGCGGAAAACGGACGGAAAGAGACCATGCTGCCGTGAAGTCAAAGAAGAGCTGCGAAAATGGCCAGAGCCGCGTTTGAAATATGCCACGGGCAAGAATTATCAATTTTCCCTTGTAAAATTGAAGGGAAATGATCGAGGTTGCGTCGAAGCAGGAAGAAAGACAGGAAGAAGCGCTCGTGACGCTGTCCGCTACCAGACCACACTCAGATGAGCTAAAGAAGGATAAAGAGAAAGAGGGCGACTTTTCTTGAAAAGAGGAAATAAAGCATTTATCGTACATCGCCCACAGCCACATAGCATGTTCTTTTCCCCTCGCTACCGTTCCCAAAGTTTTAATTAATTACAAAGCTATTATTATTAATATTGTTATTACTCGGGTTAAATAAATTCACCACGCCGTAATATGCTATAGAAGGAAAAATGTTTCACCGATAACGTTGGAAATTGTACGAACTGAAAATTATTACTATAAGAATTGCTTTCCTTTCATCTGATGTAACATTATAGGAATAAATGTTTATTCTATAGTTTAAAATAGTTCGATTAGATATTTATCTAATAGTTCGAACTAGTTAGAACAGAGCTTTATTTAGTTTACAATAGTTGGAATGTAGATTTGTTTGAGAGTTTATATGGTTTCAAGGTATCAGCAATGAATATCTTATATGATTATCGTGCGGAGAGGGTTACGCTTTTTTCTCTTTGTTTCGGGTCATTTGGCTTGTTTTACTCATGGGAGAAAAAATGGCGAGAATATGATTGGATCTTTCGAAATCAGTTTTAATATTCACATATACATATATATACATATACACACACACACACACACACACACACACACACACACACACACACACACACACACACACACACACACACACACACACACACACACACACACACACACACACACATATATGTATATATATTAAAATCATAGATGGTGCGCGATTTTTTTGTCTCGAGCGAATATCGTCGCCCTGGGCGCAAATTCAGTGAATATTATATTTTCTCTGGGGACCTAGTCCGCAGTTGCTCGATTACGGTTTTGCGTGCGTGCACCGCACCGCTTAGATTCTCGAAACATACATTTATCTGGGCGACTAGAGTGAAAAAGTGATGTTAGTTGAAGAGAGAGAAAGAGAGAGAGAGAGAGACATCGACACACATACAGAGAAAAAAGTGAATGTACTTGGTAATTATCCAAGCCGCAGGATAGGGCCATTGTGCACGCTGCACTCCTTTATGAGATTTCGTCACGCAGATGGCTTGCCAGAAATAAAAAGTAAACAGTCTTACAATTGTACTCCGATTTCTCGCATTTGACGCGATTCTGATTTTTGTCTCGGACATGAGCACTTGAATCGTTATAGAAATATAATCCAACCATGAAATTAATTGGTACTCGTGTTATTTTCACGATATCGTTGTACGAACAAAGATTTACGTCGGGTACACTTGAGGCAGTATTGTTGTCTAGAGCGCTGTTTTGGAGATGATGTTTAGGATGACAAAACTTAAAAAAAAAATACACTTGGTTAATGATCGTTCAAGAACATGGGCGAATTGAAAAAAAGTTATCAAGGAATTTTGTACGATTTCTTACAACGGTTCGCGGACAATGCCCTCAACTGGCGTCCAGTGTTAGAGACTTTGCACGAGTGGGGAAAAAACCAAACGTATTCTTAATCTGTATAAATGGTGCAATGTTTGTTACTAGACCCGGAAAAAAATTTGCAAAATACCCGAGTCGAAATTCTCACCCTATTTTAAAGGCCTGTGATCCTATGTCAGCCTCACTTGAGTCGGTTTAGAGCTAGAAGTCCTACCATGAGCTCCTAACAGGCTCTTTCTTTGCTGCTTACCTCCTGCATAGACCCTTATACTGGTGCCTAACCTCTCTAAAGTCATTGCAGCTTCTCTTTTGCTGATAGAAGTTTTACTATGGGTCCTAAAATGCTTTTCCTTTGCTGCTTACCTCCTGCATAGGCCCTTATACTCCTTCCTAACCTAGCTGAACTCGTTGCAGCTCCTCTTTTGATTGCGTTTGGAGCTATCGCGCATTTGGCTGTTTCGACGAAACGAGGGCGGGGACGGTCGCATTCGAAAGCGGGGGTCTGATAGTTTTCCGTACCCATCATGCGTTGGACCAGGTAGGACCGCCCGTTCGACGTGGAGGCGTACTTTTCCAATGGCCTTTCTATTATCTCCATCCAGCAAACCTTTCTCATTCCCTTCAAACTTGCCCCTGCAGCTCCAGCAACTCTCTAAAGTGGAAGAAATGGATCTTAGGCAAACAGTTACAATATCTTTGATAGGAATTGCCCTCACGTATGCATGTATACGTGGATCCCTATAGCAGGCACGCATGTATACGTATAGGTACTAGCATACGTGTGTTGGTGTATGCTTAGGCGTGTATGGGTGCGGGTATATAGGTGTGTCAACGCATGCGCGTATTCAGGCATATGTATCTCTATATGCGTAATCGAGTGTATGCATGTGTGTGTATACGTGTGCCAATCAACGTCCTCCTTTTAGCGCCTGCAAGTTGAGAAAAGGGAATTTGTTCCCGTTCTAGGCCCTAAGTAGGGGCTCATTTTATATTGAATACGAAGCTACTTTACTGCCTTTATCTCCTACCACTGTGAGGATCTGGAGGGGCAAAATAAGCTGAAAATTTCGACTCGGGTAGTGGCATGCTAAAGTTTGATTACCAATTCTTCCTATTTTTCTGACGATTCAACGAGTTATAGGGGGAAGTTCCGTAACGCCGGACGGCACCTAGTGTCGGGCACTCGTGCTGTCACTATAATTTCGCAGCGCTTTCCCGTAAAAAACCCATGAAAGGGGCGCGGGGGAGCGTAGCGATGCACAATCGCAGGACACGGTTTGCCACTGACGCGCGAGGCCAAAGAGGGAGCGATTGATTGCTGCCTTTGGCGAGAATACACTGCGTTGGGTAAGATCGAGGTGAGTGGCATTGCTTAGTTTCTGTGTTTAAGTGTTTATGTCAATGATTATTATACGTCGTGGTCCATAAATATTCGCAGTTTCTGAAAGTTTTTCTTGGGGGGTTTTTGCATAAAACACGTAATTTTGGGAATTCTCTGTCCCCTGGTACCAGACACAAAGTGGTCCCTTAACGCCGAACAGTAAACATGCTGTTTTTTTTCTGTAAGCATTTATACTTTTGATTATAACTGTTGTACATTGTTTTATAGGATAGAAAAAAACGCAGCGAATCAAAATGGAAGAGAAGACAAAGGAAGGAAATGGACCAAAAACATTTGCTAACTGAGTTTGAGAGAAGCTTCGCTGCGCTACAACGTACCGAAAAGCACTCTATATAAGAAAACATCGTTATTAAACCGTGGAATAGCTTTGCTCCAGGTATTGTGCAGATTCTTCATAATTTGTCGCCATTGCCAGACGCTGCAAAAAAAAACGATCAGTTGCTAAGAAGAGAAAAACCCAAGGAAGTGAAATTCTGACTTCATCACCGTGCAAAATTGTTATTGAAAAAAAGAGAATAAAAAGAACGTTAAGGACAAACAGAAAGGAATTGGAAAGAAGTTTAAAACAGTGATAGAAGATAATGGAAAAAAAACCAAAGGCGTAAAGACCAAAGGAAAAGGTGGAGCTGAAGGGAAGAAAAAGCAACCATCAACTCAAATATCGAATATACAAACTACCTGCGTAGGATGCCCGGATGACCGCTGCTGTCGATAGGTTTATGAATAATTTGCAGACATCCCTAAATGTTCGAAAACTTACATATGCGATGGATGCACAATGTTCTGGAGATGTCCGGCGCTGGGAGCTCGAAGTTTTAAGTCCATCCGATAACTAGGTGCCACTTGCAGTGACGGACATTTTTTGTACCAAAGTTTGAATAAACTTTTTAATTTCGTTTATGCAGACGTTGCATTTTTGTTAATTTACTTTGGTTTTGAACTTTGTTGACGTATTTATTTTTTTTTAATTTCATTTCTCGAAGCATTTTTTTAAATGTCCGAAAAGCTTAGGTGTCCGCCACGGGGGACATCGCCCTATGCAAAAAAAAATTAAATTAATCATACTGCCAACATTGAAATACAGTGTATTGAAGGTGTATGTCAAATCTGAGCTCAATCGGCCAATTGGATATCGAGATATCGTGGTTTCCGTTTCGAAAAGCGTAGTTTCAAGAAAAATGCGCTTAAAGTTACTGCGTCTCGACCACGCTCCCGAGAGTAACGATTATAATTCTTATAGCTCGGTTATTTTTATAAGTATTATCAAATGGTTTTCCCCGACAACAATACTCTCTTAACGGGTTATGCCTAGTTCTAACAGTCGAAAACAGCTCATTTTTGGGATTTCTATTTCGAATATGGTGATGATAAATTTCTACAAAAATTAGGCATTTGGAAAAGTATCATCTGAAGAAAACTTGATGTTCGGGAAGTATCTTTCGAAAAAATCTTTTGCGGTGAACGATGCCCTTCTGAACCACGAAAAATGGTCAAAGGATCAAATTTAAAAAAAAATGAGCATCTATCGTTCATCAAATCGGAGGTGTACATCGGAAGAAAACCCATTGAGCAAATACTATATTTTTACATCTAGTAAAAGCGCTAAATTTTTTATAAAGATCGATGCAGTCGTTTTTGTTATATCTTGCTCACCGACGGTGAAAATGTACCTACTTTCGAGAAAAAATCTTTTGCATTTTCGAACGACGCTCCACTCGTTCCGACGGGCGCCAACATAACAGCCTATAAAACTGTCAATTGTGAACCGACCACCTTGATATTTTCAGGGAACATTTATAAGATAATATACTGTCAAAATATATTGGTTTAAAAAAGTGATTTTTCGACTTTTACAACTAGGCATAACCCCTTAACATAATAATCGGAATGCTGCTTCGTGTGTGAGAGGAGAAACGATTTACGAGTATCCGCGTAGAGCTACCGCTAATTTAGCGTCGATTCGGGCCTATCTTTCACTCTATATAGCACTTAGCTTGCGTATCGTGACTTTAACATCGAGTCTATGCATCTTGAGGACGAAGAATGGAGGGATTATTTCCAGTCTGATATTGCGCGTTCGTGCGACACTAGAACAGGGGAGACTTTACAATGATCTAGACCGTCGAAATTTCATTCTCCGTACGATTCCTGTATATATATACACATTTTACTTTAGCACTTTTTTGTAACAGTTTTAATTCGCAAAGGATGTTTATTTGATAATTATAGTATTCATTGCGACTACTTATTTCAGTGCAACGAATTTGTGGCTCAGATTTGATTCAAAGTCTAGTAATAAAAGTATAGAAATAAAACTTTTCGATTATGTTTGTTTTTGACAAGGTCAAAAGATGTATTTAAACATCAATAAATAGTCTTTAATTAGTATAACTAAAAAAATGAAAACGAGGTTGTCATTGCAAAGCTAGTAATAATGAGAATTATTGCTCGAAAAATCTGTAAAACATTGGTTATACGAGGGTAGGGTGAAAAGTTTCCGGCCTGACCAAGAGACGGCGCCACTAGGTCTAGTTTTGGAGTGGCGTCCTACAGTACCATTCCTACCGAGCTTGTATGTACAGTTTCAGCCCAATCGCTACGTTAGTTTGCGTTTGAGAGCACATTGCGCGAGACGCTTCCGTTGTTTTCGTAAAAATGAAAAAATTGGAAAAACGTGCTGTCATCAAATACTTCCATTTGTAAGGTTTTACACAAAAACAAATAAAAGAAGAGATGGGTTCAGCACTAGGAGACTCCTCCCCATCATATTCAACTATTGAGCAGTGGGTTTCTGAATTTCAAATGGGTCGTGTGAGCACCTCTGACGAGCCTCGCTCAGGACGGCCCGTTGAGGTCACAACTTCAGAGATGATTGAAAAAATCCATAAAATAGTGTTGGAAGACCGCAGGTTGAAAATGCATGAGATAGCTGAGACCTGTAGGATGTCAGCTGAACGTGTGCGAAATATTTTGCACAACCGTTTGAACATGGAAAAGCTGTGTGCAAAGTGGGTGCCGCGTTTGCTAACGCTCGACCAAAAACTGCTTCGAAAAACCATTTCTACCGACAATTTGGCGCTGTATAGGCGTAATCCAAACGAATTTTTGCGTCGATTCATAACTGTTGATGAGACATGGGTCCACCACTGCACTCCTGAAAATAAAGAACAGTCAAAACAGTGGGTCGGAAAAGGGGAACCAACCCCAAAGAAGGCAAAAACAATTTTATCGGCAAACAAGGTTATGGCTACTGTTTTTTGGGATGCGAGAGGAATTATATACATTGATTACCTTGAAAAGGGTAAGACTATCACTGGTCAATACTACGTAGAGTTATTGCACCGTTTGAAGCACGAGGTGCAAATTAAACGACCTCATTTGGCGAAGAAAAAAGTTTTGTTTCATCACGATAACGCACCAGCGCATTCGGCGATTGTTGCCATGTCCAAAATCCACGAATTGAAGTTTGAATTGATGCCGCATCAATTCAAACCTCCAGACTTAGCCCCCAGCGACTATTAATTGTTTTCTAACCTCAAAAAATGGCTTGGCGGAAAAAGATTTAAGAGAAATGAAGAAGTTATCGAAGCTGTAATCAGTATTTTGAGGAGCTCGACGAATCTACGTTTAAAACTGGTATAACTAAATTAGAACACCGTTATGAGAAATGTATCAGTGTTGATGGAGATTACGTTGAAAAACAAAGCGAAACATTTTAAAACATCGTTTTTCTTGGTCAGACCGGAAACTTTTCACCCCACCCTCGTATACCGCATAATGTGCACAAATGTGTGCTAAGTTTCAGATTTTTCCCATCAATATCCTAAGGATGAGAAGCCATTAAGTAATAACTTGACAAAATATATGTATTTTCGCATTGAAAAGTCAAACCCTCAAAGGCACCATTAACATTTTTCCGAGCGCCTTAAAATTTTGCACATCATTTTTTTATATATCTTCATTATGTTTTTGCAATATATATATGGTGTGATACTTTTAAAGATCCATTTTTTTGCCTTTTCGATGGTTCATACTTTCAAGAAGATCCTGTAAAAATTTTAAGGCCGTATCTCTATTATTTCATCTTGCAAAAATCGATAGTTAAATATTTAAACGCGTTTTTCTCGAAATGAGATTTTTCAAAGTTGCTGACATTGTAACTCAAAGAGCAATTATCCGATTGACTTGAAATTTGAACTGAATACTCTTGAATGTATTTACTTCATAATGACGTAGGATATTTTTGATTGGATGAAAATGGACGATTTGGCATTGAAAAAAACGACCATTTTATAGGCAAGAAAACAGACTTTTTTTCATAACTACGCCATTTTGTTAGATTTTGATATTTTTCGAAAATCCTACGTGATTGTACAGGAAATACCTTCCAGTTTAACGACATTTTTTCCTTTTTCGATTTCAGCGACTGAATCGGCCGGAATCATGTCAGCAGTGGAGGAACTTTTTTTTGCGCCGCCGAAGACAGCGCATAATTCGCTTGGATCTCAATATTTTCCTATGAAAAAATTATGTAACATAGGTGAAATATAGCCAAATATGTTCTTAATTTACCGAAACATTTAATTGAGTACTTTTTTTCCAAAAAATTCCCGAAAGTCACCCAATTTTTCAGCGTTCACACTGGTATAGCCCCCTAAGATTGAAAAATAGCGGAACGTTTTGCATCCGATACGCGGGCATCTTGCCCTAGTAGGTAAAATCATTTAGCCGATGCAGCTATGGGATAAGCATTCGGCAGTATAGAAATATAGAAAAATCTTTTCATCTACAAACCCTTTGATGACGAACTTTGAACCAACGTCATTTTCAAGACACAATACGAGTTAAAATATGGAAGGGATGAGATTGCAAAAGCCCGCAAGGGCACAGTAACTAATATTAAAACAAAAAAGAAACAATATACATTTCAACGTGTCTTTGTAATTACTTAAGTGTACAACCGACTCGCAGATATACGTTCAACGCGAAAAAGATACAGAATGAAAACGAAAACTGAGTTTCGCGAGAAAATGAATGGTAAATTTTCGCGAAAGAATGACGGGGGAATTTATTGCTGGGCTGTTTTTAAAGGTCTTAAACTTTCTCTTTCACTGCCAGTTTCACCCCTCGTGGACTTGGTCCTCTTTTTCGGCCTCTCGTCGTAGCTCTCTCCGCCCTTTTGCTTTCTCTCACCCCGTCGCTTTCTTTTTCCATCTCGAAGCCAGCGCGTGCCTACAGTCACCCTTTTATATTGAGTTAAGTTTCCGACGTGGCTCTCCTCTCGAGGCTGTACGTCCAAAATTTCGAGCAATTTTTCATTTCACGCCCTTCAGCGCCCGCGCGTTTTCGCGTGCGTGGTGGTAAAATAAGCGTCTGATGGAGAGGGTGGCAGGAAGTAGAAGCCCAGGTATAGCCTAGCATTCGAAAAAAATTGTCATACATACATACATACATATATATATATATATATATATGATCGAGTTATTAATGGCGTGCGTGCAAGTACGTATGCGGGGGTTGAAAAAGCTGCGCTGCCTACTTTTCAATTCAGAACTCAAGAGTCAATAAGTGCCGAGGAATGATGTACAGCTGTTCGCGTCCTGCTCGTCCTGCGTAACAAGCGAGGCCTCAGAGTATTTTTTCTCCGATTGAATATCTAATGCAGATGATTTTGGGCCGAGAGGGAAAAACGACGATCCTCATTTCTCCGAATTGATTTTTTATTCGTCTCGTAAGTCGATTTCTTTGAACGTACTTATTGTTTAATTAATGAATGAATTAATTAGGCAAGCTCGGGTTTATAGTCTGAAGAAAACGCTACGTGTTGTGGTGCCATTAGCTCGAATCGAAAAATGATGTCTTCAAGAGTAAAAAAATTGTAGATTGGATAAATCTTCAAACTCAGTGGCTAATCCGTTTGGCACAGATTTACATTTATTTTTCTTCGATATGGAACTTATCATTCGATTATTGGTATTCGATATGAGTGCTTGAGACATTTTCATTGGTTCATTGCGAAAAAAAAACAAAATTGTAAATAGATTCAGTGGTGAAATGGAGACAAAGGATGAACAAAAGCGACGATCCTCGGTTCTCCGAATTGATTTTTCACTCATCATTCATCTTGTAACTTGATCTCTTTGAACGTAATTCTATTTAAATTAATTCATTTATTGATAAACCTCGAATTTTATATTCTGAAGACAACGCCACGTGTTTGAGGTTACATTATCTCGACTGGAAAAATTGTGTCTTCGAGAGTAAAAAAAAATTGTAGGTTGGGTAAATCTTATAACTCAGTAGCTAATCCGTTTGGCACAGATTTACATTCATTTTTCTTCGATATGGAACCTATCATTCGATTATTGGTATTCGATATGAGTGTTTGAGACATTTTCATTGGTTCATTGCGAAAAAAAAACAAAATTGTAAATAGATTCAGTGGTGAATTGGAGACAAAGGATGAACAAAAGCGACGATCCTCGGTCCTCCAAATTTATTTTTCACTCTTTCATTTTGTAACTCGATCTCCTTGAACGTAATTCTTTTTAAATTAATTCATTTATTGATAAACCTCGGATTTTATATTCTGAAGACAACGCCACGTATTTGAGGTTACATCATCTCGAACGGAAAAATTGTGTCTGCGATACTGAAAAAAAATTGTTAGTTGAGTAGATCTTAAAACTCAACTTTCCCGTACTCTAGTTTCCCTTCAATACACGCGTACATTTTTCGTCTTTTACTAAATATTTCCGTGGAGGGGACCATCATGAGCCAATATATAAATTGCTGGCACCAATCCGCTAGTTCGTTTGGCACAGATTTATATTTATTTTTCTTCGATGTGAAACATCATTTGATTGTTGGAAATGTTGGAAAAAAACCAAATTGTAAATAATGTCAGCGATTAATTTCAAGACACAATCGCTTGACCGTTTGACGCGGATCTACCCTTATCGTTATTCGATGTGACAAAGTTTATTCCGTCGTTTTTATTCGGTACAAAAACTTGGGACATATTATTAATAGTTCAATTGCGAAAGTTTTGAAACTCAATGGCTAATTTGGCCTAGATTTTTCCTTTCAGGCATGGGCATTTTCATAACGGGGTATTTTATTCTATTGGATAAATAACGTTATCAAAAGACATTCGTAAAGCTTTTGCATCGATTTGGCATCGAAGGGACGTGGGAGTTTCCGGAAGTTTCGATCGAATCGTGACTCGATTGACGAATCTCGCTCGACTGTGATGTATTCTTTCGAAGAGTGTGCGAATCGCCTCATTCCGCATACAAAATACCTTCAACTCTTTTCATCAATTTACCCCCCTGCCCCCTCCTGCCCCCAGCACCCTCCAGCCCCTTCGTCGTCTCGAATTTTCTTTTTTCTTTCCCTCGCCGCGGTGTTGCGGTCGCGCGCACTAGCGGGCGAACGATCCGTTTATGAATATGCAGCCGCAAAGATTTGGTAAAGTATTCGCTCTCGGCGTGGAAGACGCAGCTAGAGAAAAGAACTGCGGTGTTCGTGCGTGTGCCCGTAAACAAAATTTAAATTAGGCATAATGCTTCAACCGTTCCGCGGAGATGTTTCGTATAAATTCATGCCGTGAGAGAGAAAGACCGGTGGCCGCAACACCGCAACGAATGAATAATTCACGAGACTATTTGGAGAAACGAGGAGCAAAGAAAGAAATGCACAAGTTGTGATACGCGCTGTTATAGTTAATAGATACGGGGATGTAAAAAACGAGTTCACACGAGGATTCATGGTCGCGAGGAGACTTGCACTCTTTGCGCACACAAACCTAGACACGCACACTCCATACGAAGAAACGCTAAATTAATACGAACTTTTGGTTGAAGTTGAAGAACTCTGAAGATTGTATCGTTTTACATGAAAATCTACGTACATGGAGCTTCAGAGATCGTCGATTGAATGCACGGGGAGAAAAAGGGTTCGTACGATTTTTAGAAGTTATCGAGATCTCGTGGTAGGGATCGTGATCGCGCACGCACTTAAGGGGGTATCCCTCTGTGGAAACTTCAAAAAATGGTTTTCTTCTATATTGCTATAGTGACTTCAATGGGCTTATTTGTTTTTCGTCTTTCTAAAAAAATTCGGGAAAAAAAAGCTTTTTTCGAGCCTCATAAAGCAGGACCATCCCTCAACGAGCTCAAAACCACCTCATACCAATTCGCAGAAATTATTTCCACAATTCACAGATTTACGCCTGTCCAGTTACGTCAAACGATATATAATTGATTCGCTGTCGACTTTTAGGAGCCTGCTGCATTTTTCCGAAGCGTACAACTGTCACGAGAGGGGGACGAAAACATCGTGAGTAAATGTGGCGAGAACTCGTTGTAAGCTGATAATTCTTGGGCTTCGGAGCAGCTGTTGCATTGGGGTGCGGGGCGACGAGGGAATCCCTCTAGCGCGAATATCCACGTATAGACGGAGAACTTCGAATCAGGGCGAAGGAGGCATCAGCGGGAAGAACTGCTGGTTGGATGATAAATCCCACCTGACGACGACCGACTGCGACGAAACCGTATCGCACTGCTCGTTCCAAATTTTCACGCTGAAACGGCTCAGCTGAGATTGCTTTTTACAACTTCCGCTTTTCGATCGTTGCAGATATTACGCTCGCCTTTTACGACACGACGATGAAGAAGAACGCATCACTAGATCAGCTGGTGAAGACGTAAAATATCACCTCCCCGCCCTTCTTGCACTTACGATGTTCTCAAGCAACTCTTTGACGTCGATCAAAAGCGACATTCCGCACGAAGTTTTCCGCGGGTATAACTGAACAGGAAGTTTGAAATCCAACTTTCGTCATTGGATTTCAAGCTTGCTGTCACGGACTTTTTTTTTACTTATTCGAATTTCTGCGGGGTTGCTTTTCGATTCCCCCCACCTTTTTTTCCCTCTATGTTGGCGTGCTCGGCAATTTATTTGTCACCGGGAGTTTCAGCGCGTTATTGATCAAACACAACTGCGGAGTTAAGATGGCGAATGACTGTCACCATTGGAAACTGCCGGGACCTTCTCGAACACTTGCCATTTCCATGTAGCCCCAACGTCATTGTCTAGCCGCCTTAACAAGATTGTTTTGACGCTTGCATACGCGACGGGAGAAGAGCAAATGGTGGAAGAAGTCTGCTTCGTCCCTTCATCCCTCGAGCCCAACCGGGTAGCTCGAATTTCGTCGAGACGGATCCTCTCGACGCGGCGGTAGCTTTCCGGACGTTTAACGAGACAGTTCGTCAGAATTGATCAACGTTTAGATATTTTTCTCATCCTGGCTATCGGGGGTGGTGGTGCCTTCTTGCTTCCCGACGTGGATTCCGAGGGTTTGAAGGCTCAGGCAAAGTATGACGGCCAGCCCGAAGGATGAGCAATGAGTGAGACGGAACACGAAAACGCGTGAGAAGAAGATAGGAGAGCTTGGAAGAAGAGCAAGGCATGGAAGGAAGAGGAGAGAAGCTCTTACTCGATCAACCCCTATCGCTGAGGATCCTCCGGCGCACACCCCTTCGGAACAGTTACAGGCTTGAGCATATTTTTCGGGAAATTTGTCGCGACTATCTGCGCAATGGGATCTACCCTCGTGTATAATTCCCCAGTAGGTATTCAGACAGGGAGGAAAGCTGCAAATCTCTCGATCAACTTAAGAAGTCCTGCTTGCCACTGCTTCTCTTATTCCCTTATCCCTTGCTGTTCCAATTTCTTCTGTACCACCGCTCCTCCTCGCCGTCACGTGCCAACTGCCAACAACCATTGTTGCTTGCCACTGTGGTGGAAGGACCAAGAATTATTTGAAGTTTTATAATGTCATGACTGTCATAATGTCATGTAGTTTTCAATTCAGAGTGATAGGCGCGCAGCTGTAGAGAATTTTACTTCCCTTGGGCGTCATGGTCATCTTGAGGGGGGTAGCGATTTAATGGTACAGTTGGTCACTAATGACACTGATGGCGCAGCTGGAAGTAAGTGATCAAGTTCTCTCACAGTTTTTTCCCCAAAAAGTATAGTTCGAACGCCATCAGTTCTGATAGTAAACTAAAACTATTAAAAACTAAAACAACGCTGCTTTGGGGAATTTTACTTTCCTTGGGCATCATGGTCATCTAGAGAGGGCTAGTTATTTAATGGTACAGTTAGTCATTAATGGCATTGACGGTGCAGCTGCAGGTAAATGATAAAGTCCTCTCACAGTATCTTCCCAAAAACACATGGTTCGAACGCCACCAGTTTTGATATTGAAGAAAACTACAATAATCATCGAAACTTTGTACATTGGAGAAAATGTTTGATGCCCAATAATGATGATGGAATCATTCATGTCTTGTTTCGCTGTAACATCGCCATGTGTACAAGAGCAGTCCGTCGAACATTCAGGCCAATATACCTCGGATGTTCAACGCCTTCAGCTTGGCCATTAAACTGTAGCGAGATTTCTGGCTCTTAGTCTTGGAAGATTTGTGAGTTTGGGTGTTTCCCAAAGCTTTCTCCAGTGTTTCGCACACCCGGTGTTCTCCAGCCCTCCTGTTTGTCGTGAATCTTCGCCTGGTTTTGTCTACTTCGTTTGCCTCTCTCTCCTTCTCTCTCTCTCTCTCTCTCTCGCTCTCTCTCTCTCTGTCTATTTCTCGCTAGTCGTTTCCCATACTCTCGTTTTCTAACGCTTAGCCTTGCCAATCTAATCCCTCGGTGTGGTTCGAACCATTTCCCTTCTCAATACTACGAGGTGATGTCGAGACGAAAGAGCTTTTAGCCACTCGAGTAAAGTTGCGAGAGGGAGAGATTCACGAATCGGAGGGTAGGCCTCGATCTTCGAGAATGGGTTGGATCATTTACACCAGTCTTTTCCAAGGAAGAGTATCATCCGGAACATGACCCTCAACGGATAAATGGATATCTGTGTTTTAAAGCCTGATAGAATAGCTTACTTCCCTATAGGCATGAAAAACCATGGAACATTTTGTCCCTGGCTATCTCCTTGATGAAGCTCGTACTGTGGTTCGCGATGTCAAGTAACACAATTTAAAAAAACAATAAAAAGAATATCTAATTGGACAAACGGTTAAATTATCACTATTAATATCACCATTTCTTTTTAATTATACGAATATAAATTTTTATTGAATCCAAACATTTTTGGCGAAAACACCTCCAAGTTGAACTATTAATCACTGATGATAATGATGGAATTGCATCTTGCCAGTAATTCACACCGTTTCTTACGGTCTTTCGCTTCCATGCTTTAGGTTCGAAGAGCTCGGCGTCTTCGTGCAATCCGCTGCAAATTTAACGTGACCCGGCCTAAATAATTGATCAATTTGAGGCACTAGCCATTTGTACTTTGCTCGTTACTAACTGCTGCTGCTGCTGCTGCTAAAACTTTTACGAGGACTCGCCTTTTTCGAATGGCTCAAGTGTTTCTTCACTTGGGCGAACCCAGGTGCTTCGAAAGTGTTTTCTTCAGACACTGCACTGCTAGCTGTATGCATACGTATATGCACACTTGCATACACATACGCACATATATACGTACAAAGAGAAAAGCGCGAGAGAGAGAGAGAGAGAGAGAGAGAGAGAGAGAGAGAGAGAGAGAGAGAGAGAGAGAGAGAGAGAGAGAGAGAGAGACATTAGATGCATATATATATAAAAATGTGTTTTGGGCGAAAACACGTACGAAAAACTACGAACATGGGCGAACGCGAACACAGAGCGCAAAAAACAACAGTGTGCTGGGTGTACCACAGGCTACGTTCGGCGATACATTGTGTTGGTGATGGCAATACGAGAGCCGAGGCCAGAAGTTTTACGGTCACCACGACATACGAGTTCAGAGACCACTCACCGCCCCTGACCAGCCATTTTTGTTTTTCTTCCTATCTTCTATTTCCTACCATCTTCATCCCTTAACGTCTGTACTTTTCTGGATGCACTCGCGGAAGCTTAGATATTTACCACAGCAGGGTTCTCCGAAGGGGTACTCCGGGGTAGGGGTTGGGCGATCAATTATTTTTCGTATCAAACTTTGCAGCGAACACGTTGAAGCTGAAGTTTCACGAGATGGAAACCATGAAATGGCCTGAACCATGTAGTGTCTGCACATCCGTTCGTTCAGGTACAAATCAAGCTCGTAGGTTTAGGATGCTACAAGGAACATCACTCCGTCCACCTTCTACTAAAAATCAACGAATGTGTATGGAAACAGGTTTTTCTAGTTTAGCGAGCGTAATTTTGGGCTTTCGACAAAAACACTATTATATTTGTAATCGGCGGAACATTTTTCATCGGATGGACGCTTGAAGGAGGGTAAAAGGCGAAAGAATCTAGTTTCGCCCCTTTTGGTAACTTTCAAAATCACCGGTACGTTAAAATTTCGAACGATTGGAGCGGCGGTCGTATTTAAGTCACAGAGACGTATCGGAGGGTTTTCGAAAAGGATTTTGGTAAACTTGAAGAATGCGGTTTCGTTTATCCAGATATCTCAAGTAGTTTTCCCGGAAAGTACACTTGAAAAGAGGTCCCAATTTGAAAAGCTGCAAAAAAGTCAACAATTAATCGGGGCCTCACGAATCAAATGGCATTTTTAGAAAAGACGGTTATGAGGATAATGCGTGCTGAGCGGAGTTCGAAATCGACACGGAAAACAAATTCGCAGCGATTGAGTATAGACACCTATTTTTGGCCGTCAAGCGAAAAAAAGGATTTTTAATACTTTTTAAATGCGTAGCTATATCAGTGTATTTTTACCTCCTGAATACGAATTCACTATTCATTTCCCCCGAACGCCGCAATTTTTATAAAAAATGGTGAAAAGTTCACGAAAATATATTTTCCGCGTTTAGGCAGCGAAATTTTGGGCTTTCGATAAAAACTCCAGGATATTTGTAATCGGCAGAAAATTTGCCATCGGATCAATCCTTGAAATGGTGTAAACGACGAAAAAAATCCATCCGTTTGGTCACCTTTTCAAATAGCTAAAGTCCGGAAGTTCTAAACAGACACAGCGGCAATCTTATTTCGTCATAAAATTATTTTATACATTATTCAAGTGTGTTGAATTATTTGTTTAGGCCAGACGAGACGCGGAAGTGAAGAGGGGACATGTTTCAGCTCTGTTTTACGTGCCATTTCGGTGCTAAACTAAGCAGTCATTTGACATCGGAACCGGCAAGTTGTCGTGTAACGTCTGAAGGTATTTTCCCGTGCAGGCTTACTTGGAGGATCCCGGCATGTTAATGCTGCTTCTGTAACTGTTAGCTCATTCTTGATTTAATAATATAGCCTCGGCAAGCTACCTAATTATTATAAATACGACCATCGCCCGCTCCACTCGCGCGTTCTGTCTCTAAACTGTAAACTGCGCAAAGGGTTCGCCGTTACATTTTCGGTGAGGGACCGCTGTGCTGAACTACATCAAGACTAACGACCAGCGCACAAACTTTCCCGGTCTTAGTTCTCCTTTGGCATTAAACACGTAGCAAATATCATGTGCCTTATACCTTGGTGAGCGTTCTTGCCGTCCTCTCTGTCGTCTGTGGCGGGTGAAATTGCCCTTTAAAAAAATATAAAACAAAAACATTCGCGAAATATTTCAGCATTTTTTCAACGATACTTCATCGCGACTTTCCAAGTTTCGGGCTATTTATTTCCGCCGCAACTTGGGGCGGGCGAAAAAGAATGGTCGAATCGAAGCAAGTTATTTAGTTGCATGTGAAAACATTTATCTTCGTTAAAAAAAATCTCGACGATACTTTTACTGTTCTATAAATTTATTTCAATTGTTTGTTACGTTCATTTGACTTTTTTGCTTTGGCTTATTTCTTGCTGAACATAGTTTATTATTAATTATTTTGAAATAGTGGGAGACCATTAAGTTATTATCATTGATGTAAATTAAATTTAAAGTAATTTCATAGTTGAATTTAATTAAAATTTGAGTTTATTTAACAGTTGAATTTTGTATTCTATTTGAATTTATTGAACGGTCCGTTGACACATGGTCATTTTGATCCGGACGAATTTTAAACAAAATAGGGGCTGGGTTGAAATTCCGAACTTTGAATGATCAGAACACTCAAAACTCCGAAAGAATACTACCCTGAATTATCAAAACTCCGAAAGAATTTTACACGAAAGACGAAAACACCGAAAATCTGAACACCGTCAAAATAATTCAGCTATGGAAGTTTTGAAACTTTTAAAACTTCCATAGCCGAATTACTTTGACGGTGTTCAGATTTTGTCTTTCGTGCAAAATTCTTTCAGAGCTTTGATCTTTCGGGGTAGTTTTCTTTCGGAGTTTTGACCGTTCTGATCATTCAAAGTTCGGACGTTCAACCCGGCCCCGTCTAGATTTTCGGAGTTTTGGTCTATCGAGTAAAATTCTTTCGGGGTAGTATTCTTTCGGAGTTTGGAGCGTTCTGATAATTCAAAGTTCAGAATTTCAACCCTTCTCCCTAAAATGCTTACGCTTCCCAAATCGAAAATTTTTACTACATTTTTACAATTGAATTTTATGTTTTCCAAATTCAATTTATGCCCACATATTAGGCAGTATCATAAGTGTATTCTTGATAAGATAAAACCGACCGAAGGGTTGGTATGATAGCAGGTGGATAAATTTTTATCCGGATCAAACAGTTCTGGTGTGTTAAAATCGTGGCCAGAGATAAATGTGCCAACGGAAGGTTAATAGTTAAATTGAAATTAATTCAATATCGATTAAAGTAATATTATTAATTTACTAGCCGGCAACTATTCATTTGCAACTGCACATGTTTATTGCCTCTAGCATTAACGAATTTCTAAATTCGGTGAATAAGGTGCAGTTGACCTTTGCATTGGGTGAATAATGATGCACCAAAGTTATTATAAACACACGTTTTCTATGTATTAAAAAAGGCACTTTTATATAGTTTTAAAATTTGTCTCCATAGCCAATACATACTCACATCCACATCATCACAAACAAAAACAAAAATCAATCTATATAACGATTAAGGGTGATGGAGCTGTTTTACATTGAGTAGATACTGAAGAGCTTCTGTATAAATAGTGAAGGGTATCGAGCGCTACTGTCCTAAAAGGAAAATCCTTTTTTCTCAGGTTCTCCTTGATGGATTCGGATGAAACGAAGTGCGGGGAAATTCTGATAGCGTTTCACCTCACGTACCAAAGATTCACTAAAAAAAGCTTCAGCCGTTTTACGCGCCAACTTCGCTCAAACAGACGAAAAAAATGGCATAACCGGGAGATATCGGCTCAGCATCGTATACCAGCCGACTCTTTTTCACTCTGAAAAAGTTCAATTCACAGTCAGACCCTACAATTGTCAAACATAACCAAGATGGATAATGTAACGGTGGGAAGCTAAGGGAATATTGTTCCTCCAAGATAACGAAAAGTGATATTTTCCAATTGAAACATTAGTGTTTGTAATAATTGAGGCACCTCTATACAGACTGATTCCAGCTGGAACCCGCTTTACTTTCGTTGTCTTATTTTTCCTGATAAAAATAGAAACAGCTTGGTTTTCCATCACTCTGGGAACGCCTGAGCGGAATTTAAAACGTATTTCGATTGAACGGTGGGAGTTTAATGCGTGAGCGCGAGCGCGTACAGGGTTTCCGTGGGTGATCGGATTAGATTGGCTTCATGAATAAAATCGTAATTTTTCAGATTGCACGTGAAATCGTCGTACGGGGTTGGAACCTGGACATTGTAGCGAAATAAAAGGAGAAAAGAAACACACGGTAGAGAGCTCGGAGTTAAGATCGTTCGCGATAGAGAGAGGAGGGCAAGAGTCGCAAAAGAATCACGATGTAAAAAGGGGCCCCTCCCTTAAATGAGGAAGGCGAGCTATTCGCTCCCTCTTCACTTTTATCTAGAACTTTATCGTTCAGATTTCTTCTCCGATTGATCATTGCTTTCGTTTTCTACGCACAATGAAACACGTCAGTAGCTATGATAAAAATTATGCACCATTATTGGTCATAATTAAGGTGTTATATACTTTTGGATGGTCGGAAAATGAAGTTTTTTTTCGAGCACGTTTTTTATACTAATAAAGCAATCAACATGAGGTAGAGGGAGTTGCATATCTACAGGAACTCAAATCAATTTTTTTTATTCACCAAAAAATACAAAATGGCGGCCGGCGTCGCAATTGAGAACCAAGACCAAAAGAAAAAGTTGTTCTCAACCTACATGAGTTTTGGCTAGCGACGTACACACAATTATTACGGAAAAATATTAATTTTTGCAAATTTGGCACCATTTTGAAAAAAAGTCGCATTTTCAACTGAACGGCTATTCTGTGTTTATAAAAACCGTTATGATTAGCCGATCGTAAAAATCGCGTGTTCTTCGATACAAAATCTATCCAAAAAGCGACAGTGGAAATTTGAAGTCAATCGGTTGAAACTTGTAGGACCCGTGCAGACATTTTGGCAGGGATACAGCTGGATTCTGACTTGTATCCCGGGCTCCCAGTCGGGATCTAGTCCGATATCGGATCAGATTCGAAGACTAAATGTAAGATCCGTAAACTGGATTCCATTAGGGATCCAGAACCGGATCCTTTAATGACTCTAAATAGATTCCCCATGGAATCATTGAGGAATCTGGGAAGGATCACGGATGAATACAGGCTGAAATAAAATTTCAAAAATGGAATTATGACATGTTAAATTTATTATAAAAATAAATAACATTTATAAAGTTTTGGTGCATTAAACTATCAATAAAAAAAAATTTGTCCAAAGATTCAAATGGCAGATCGCGAGATTTTGATGTGAATTAAAAAAAAATTCACATTAAAATCTGTGAATGCAAATGTATTGACAAGAAATTATAAATACAAAAAAATTCACAAAATTAGTTGTGATTTTTTTCGTATTTAAGACAAAATAAAATCAAATTCGAAATGATTAGATTAAAATTTGCGCCAAAAATGAGTTCGTACGTATTTTGAGAGAAATCATTGCCTCGAGGCAAAGACATTTTTGCACATAACTTTTTGTGCGAACATTTCTTTGCCTCAACACAATGTTTTCTCTCAAAATACGTTTACACTTGTGGTGTAAATTTTAATGTAACTGTCGTCAACTCGATTTTTATTTTCTTCAACTTGAGGAAATTCACAACTCATTTTGTGTTTTTTTTCTTCATATTTACAATGTAATATTTGAAACTTACAACTTTTTTTGCAAAAATTTCTTTGCCTCGACAAAATGTTTTCTCTTGAAATACGTAAGAACTCACGGTTGGTGTAAATTTTAATCTAATCATTGTGAATTTGATTTAAATTTGTCTTAAATACATGTTTATACCCACCGACATGTCGGTGGGTATAAACAGAGACTTATTCCCCAAAACCGGTATCCCGGTTAGAATCCAACTTGCATCAGTATCGGAATATGTACGACGACGATGGCATAATTTTGAAAATTTTGGCATCACGTGTATTTTCGGTATTACTATGTAATTCCTATCTATAGATAGGAATTTTATAGATAGGAATCTATAGACAGAAATTCTTATCTATAGATAGGAATTCCATAGTAATACAGAAAATACACGTGACGCCAAAATTTTCAAAATGATGCCATCGTCGTCGTACATATGCCGATACTGATGCAAGTTGGATTCTAACCGGGATACCGGTTTTGGGGAATCCATGACAAATCCTGATCGGCATTTGATCGGACATAGGGTATCCCGGTCAAAATTTCTGCACGGAGAGCTACGAGACCGCGAAACGCGTTGAAAGTTTCAAAAACATTTTTCTTCGGACTATATCATGTTTGGGATGATTATACATATCATCCATATAATTCTTGGGATGTTTATGCATGATTTATAGCAATAAAAAAACGACATTTTTCTGTTTTCTAAGATTTTTAAGCCCTTAATTGTCGTTCGTAAATATAACATTCAATGTTAACTAATTGTTCGTAATAATAACAAACGATGCAAACTGCAAATCCATGCCTCGACCGCATACCCTCCCGAAAATAGTGCAATGTATTAAAAAAAATAAACCAAACTAAATTAGTCATATTGATAGGCTTAATGAAATTCATCACCCAAGCCTTTCACGGGACTATATTAATGGGAATGCGGACTCATAAGGTGTCTCGTTAATCCCCGGATAATTATATTTATAAAATATATAATTGGGCCGAATGTTTCCCTTCTGATTCCTAATTATCACAAGGTTTAGGACCCCTTTTCCACCTATATGCCCTAACGTACCCTCATTATGATATAACTCGGTCTCCGCACGCACTCGCGCGCTTACGCAACGGAGCTCAAGGCACATTGATATTAATGTTTTAGTGGAAACGCTGAAACCGCATCCTCGTCCCTTCTACATTAATATTCATCACTTCAGGTTCATTCACGTGATAATACACCTTTGTAGCGTACGATCTGAGTAATTGTGAAACTCGCGACGGAATTTATGAGTTGTACGATAGTTCGATTTGCAGCTCGAACAAAATGCCACGTATTGCACTTTGTTTTTCTATGAAATTACCCATGTATTTTTTTTCGTTCATTTCCAGTGTTGCTCGTCACCCACGCTTGACACTTCACTGTCCAGGTCGTTAAGGCGGGATATACGTTTACAACGATCCAAAAAACGATTTCTTATTTCCCTTTAAATGACAGAACTATATAGGTAGAATAATTTCCCAAAATTTCAAGGCGAAATTCGCAAAACTTCAAAGGTTACAGCCCGTCAATGATGTACCTCACCGCTCGGATTCGGAGCGCGCGCCGCAGGTAGAAGCGAGAGAGTAGAGAGGCAGGCAGAGATGGACAAAAAGTAATTAAATTAACAACTAACAATAATAAATTCGAAATTGGCGTGCAGGACTACTAAAGAACGATTGAGCCGATTGAGTTGAAACTTGGTAAAAATATTTGTACTATTGCTACCTTCTAAATAACGAGACTTGTTTTTGAAAAAAAAAACTCTTTATACGCACATTTCACAGGAATTTTCCGTAAAATTTGCATTTTTTTGTAAATACGTGCCATTCTCTTAAATTTTCTTCATTTCAATTACTGTGAAATAGAAAGTATGCATGTTCTTAAAATGTTAATAACATTTTTTGCAAATCGAAGTCTATGTGAAGCATGCCGACTTGCAACTCCCGCGGCAACCTTTCTGTAATACTATGCCACGACTCCTCCATTTCGAGAATAGATGAATAAAAAAATTGTATTGTATACTTAGACACACTATTGAAGTATACCCAGAGTTTAATAAATATAGAATAATTATTTCTCACTTTAAAAGATCTCTCAAATTTGCTTAAGGCGAGTGAGCCCAGTAAACATTGGGGTATCTTTTCATGTATATTTTAAATGTATACAAAAATGTTTCAACATGAAACAATAAATTACTGCAGATTTATCACCCTATTCCATGTGCGTCTTGGCACTGCAGTCCCCAATCAGCGGGAAAGATGCAGCTCGTAATTCTTCACGGGAACAAAAAGACCAATAAAATTTTCAATTGTCATACATTTTTCTTCTGGGTAAATTAAGAAAAAGTTTTAAAAATCGTGAAATTGTAACTTTTCACAGGTTTGCAAAAAAAAACACTTTAACATGCTATAAAAATTATTTTTAAAAACTTTTCCAACGATTTTTTAAATTCACTTAGAAGAGATTTTCATATGGAAGGAAATAAACTTTTGCTTGATTCAATAGGTCGTTTGGTTTTTTGCTATCACGCCCGCCGTTTTGGAAAAATCGTGAAAATGAAAATTGGAAAAAAAGGCGCTTCAAAGTTTTCGATAGAAGGAAATATCAATAGCAAATATCGATCGCTTTTCTGCTTTTGGCCTTGTATCTTGAAAAAAAATTACAATTGGCCTCTGTAACTTTGTAAATATATGCTTGGATAGTTTATCTATCGATTTAAGCAATAAAGCAATAAAGCAATAAAGTCTTAATGTTTTCCCGTCCAAATGGATATCCTGCCTTAAAGAGCAGCCAGACTTGCTTACGGCTCCCCGTTCCCCAATGCACTACGGTCTACACGAGAGCACAGCTAAACTGCCGGAAACCTATGCCGATACAGGTGGCTTTTTTTCAACTGGTTCAGATTGGGGACAAAAAATATATGAGCAGGGTAAAACGTCCAGCAAAATAGAGGCGTGCTGAATAAAATTAAAGGAGAACTTGATTTTTTTTACACTGGAATGTGTGCCGCATGCTGTTTAACCAGACATTGTTCATATAATTATGCACGTTTGAGTGAAATTTCAGAACAGTCGACTATTTAGACTTGGAGATAATGGGTTTTAAAATTGCAACTTTTAACACTACAGGGTCTGCATTGAAATTTAGACAGAATAATTTTCCGTACACAATATTTGTTCCCTATAATAATAAGACGCATGGCAACACCGTATCGTTCCACGTATCCAACGACGTGAGTTTGCGCGGCATTTTAAAAATAATACTGCAACACAAATTTTTATTTGGAAGTAATTTTTAATCGAACAAAGTTTTTAATTAGTTATGAATGAAGACGATGGAGCGCTGGTGGCGGACACGGGGGAGGGTTCAAGGGATATGATTAGAGAATTGGAGAAGTACGTGAAGAGGAACGATCTGGAAATAAATATTGAAAAAACAAAAGTGGTTATCTTCAGGAAAGGAGGAAGACAGAAGAAGGAAAAGGGGTGGGAAATTAATGGCAAGAAGGTAGAAGTCGTAAAGGACTTTAAATATTTGGGGGTGTATTTTTCTACGGGAAATACTTTTGAAAAACATTTAAGGATGGTGGAAGGAAAAATACGGAAAGCCGCGAACGCAGCGTGGGGCATCGCTAATAGAGCTAGAGTTGGCAGACTGACGGAGAGGCTAAGGATAGCAGAGGCAATCGCAAGGAGTGGATTGTTGTGAAAAGGAGAGAAAGAGTGGAGAGAGCCCAAGCCAGGTATACGAAGATGGCGATGGGACTACGGAGAAATACACCCGAGTATATTTGGAAAATGGAATCAGGGAGCAAAAGGATTGACACCGTAATGGTAAAGAGAGCAGCGGGTTATATTTCAAAAATTTTGGAAATGGAAGAAGGGTGATGGCCGAGAGTTTGCCTGATGGAAGAGGCGCGAGGCTTAGTTAACAACGATGGAAGCAAATGGGCTAAGCAGCTAAATGCAGCAATGGAGCAAGCTGGAGAGGGGCAGGTGGCGGAAATACTAAGAGGAGGAAACAAGGAAGAATAGAGGAAGAAGAGCGGGAGAGCGGTGGAGAAGTTGGAGCAACAGGAATTGCAGAGAGTGTGGGGTAAAATTCTTAGCTCCAACTTCTGCAGGGAGTATAAAGAAAGAAAAAGAGATGTGGGGATGGGGGAGTATTGGGATAAAGGGACCGTGAGAGGGAGACTAGGGAAATTTGGGCCAGAATGAGGTGCGGGAGCGTAGGAAGAGAGGCGGAAAAAGTATTCCGAAATACTAGGTGTAGAGTGTGTGGAGGAGCAGAGGAAACATTGGCACACGTCTGGGTATGTGAGGAGGTGCGGAAGAAGTTGAAAGGGGGGGGGCGTGGAGAGAATTTAAAAAGTGGGAGCGACAGCAAGGCACAAATCCAGAAGGGGGGTGGAAGAGAGCGCTAGAGGGAAAAGAGGTGGTGCCAGAGATGTGCGAAATAGTGCGACAATTTGAAAAAATGGCAAGGGAAAAGGACAGAGAAATAGAGGGGTGAAAAGAGGGAGGAGAGGACGAGTAATATGGCGAAAACGGGAAGAAATTTTAGAGAACGATACTTAAGATAAGATAAGTTAGGTTAAGTTGCGAAAGGAAAAATGTAAGACAAGAGGAGTTTGGAAAAAGCCCGCAAAGGTGTACAAGAAATAAAGGAATGTACTACTACTACTACTACTACTAGTTATGAATGAACTAACACTTTTATTTATCAATGAAGATAACATAAAATATAAAATATTAATATTTATAATGCAAATATTTTTTATGACAAAATTTTTAACTTTAGGAACTCGATAATTATTTTTTTTCGAAATATTGAACAATACTATTCTGCGGTGTTGTCATATGTCTTCTGATTATAGGGCACAAATATTTTTTACGGAAAATTATTCTGTCTAAATTTCAACGCAGAGCTTGCAGTGTTAAAAGTTGGAATTTTAAAACCCATTATCTCCTAATGTAAATAGTCGACTGTTCTGAAATTTCACTCAAACATGCATTATAATATGGACAATGTCTGGTTAAAATTTGAACAAAATCTATAGAAATCAAGATTGCCCGCTCGTACTACCTTAAGGTCTGTTTTATTACTACTTTTGACTGTTACATGGTATTTTTTATAATAATCTTCAAAAATGGCGGAGGTATGGCACGGTCTTTTAAACTGCATTTTCAAAATAAGCGTGACGTATAGCTAAAAATCGACCGATTCTAATGAAATGTAGTATAAATCTTGCTGACCTTATTTCCTAAAACATGACCCTAAATTTTTTTGAAAATAAAAAGAAGTATTTTTTTATTGAAAATTATAGCCACCCATATAGACCGATTTACCTCATATCGGCATCATATGTACATATACTCAGCGGAATAGAAAGTCTTACAGCTGTGCGTCCGTTATGAGTGCTCCCTTTGAAGTCATATTGTCATCATATGATGATTCACAATAACACATCCAAATGAAGCAAAGTTGTTCTCACGCGAATATACATGCACGGCGTGAAGAAATTGTAGTGCTCCTACGGAGCTCATATTGGCGGCATGACGTGACCTGACTATGGTGTGCTCATATGGAGTTTATATGGGTGTCACGGCGTGAAAAACAAACAATCCAAAAAAATTGATAAAAAAAATCTGGTAGTATTTATATAATTTCATATGCTTTATTTATGTTCCTGCCTATATGATAAATGGATTAAAAAGTACCCTGCCTAATTAATGTTTTTACCTACTTACGGTTTGAACCTACGTCTTCTAACTCTAGAGATGAGCGCGCTACCTACCTAGCCATTCCAACACTTGTGTAAACTTCTTTGTTTCTTTCATGGAATGAAAGATGAAAGATGAGATGATGAGTTTCCTTCATCTGTCATGGAATGTATCACTGAGAAACATGCATATAGCAATCATATTGTGCTCGTGGGATATATCACTGACAATTATACATATCGCCGTCATATTGCGCTCATCAAATGTATCACTTAGAAACATGAATTTCGGTCTGATCAGGGTAAAAAATCAAGGCTTGATCAGGGAAAAATCACGGCTTGAACTGTGAAAAAAGTCGAAGTCTGATCAGCACAAAAAATCAAAGCTTGATCACGGTAGAAAATAAAGGCCTGATCAGTACATAAAATCTAAGCCTCATCAGGGCTTAATTTTTCAAGCATTAATTGAAGTGACACATCATTGCCTAGTCAGGTCATGACGGAATGAATGTCTGCTGAGGTTGTCCTATTTATTCCTTAAATAAAAAATACCACGCATACCCAAAATAGAAAAAGGTACATAATTACAAATAATGTTGATACTTTATTTTGTAAACTAAATAAAAATCGTAGTTTATCACAAAGATTTTTATCACATATTTTGTATGTGGGTAATAGATAAAACTTTGTTTTATATTTTTTATAAAGAAAAAACGCGAAATCAACTTTGATATTTTCCACACAAAACTGAAGGAACTTAGAAATGAAGTTAAATAAAGTTTATAAAGTTTTTATGGACAGAGTTTTTTAGGGAACATCATATTGTTCCTTCTGTTGCTGATTCTTCCGCACCCCTCGATATTTGTCCAAGTCTTTTGCGAAATTGAAGACTGTCCCAACGGCTTGTCCGATTTGTTTCGAAAGAACGTCAATGCCATGTTCTTTATATTTCGAGATAAGGGCCGCTGAAAAATTCGAAAATATGTATCCCACTTAATATTCAATGTCCATATATGCAACCTTGGCCAAAAGTATAGTTTTGGCCAAGATTGTATATCTATATGACGTATGCACTATATATATCTATATGCCATCGGTGCAGGTTAGCCCGGGCAGTGTAGATGAACCAAATAATGGTAAGTTGACAGCGTAGTACAGTTCAATGTAAGTAATGACCATTCGCAGTGCATTGCGAATGGACTAACCAGTACCGCTGGCATCACTTTTACTAAATCGAACAGGATAATCTGTACCGATGTCATCACATTTACTGGATTGAACTACACTATGAACTTAACATTATTTCGTTGGCCTAGTGGCACAATCTGGAACAATTGAAGATCGAACTTTTGGAACTGCGTATTGGCCTATGCTGTGTCCAATCCTCTCTAGTCTCCCTGGCTTGAAGCTAGTTGGGTCAGGCGAATTGAAGTTAGCCGTAAGTCCAGTTACTTGGCCATCGCCTGAAGCTAGCTGATTCAGGCAACTGGAGGAAACAGTACGTCCAGTTACGCGACTATCACCTAACACCAACTGAATCAGGCAAATTGAGGCATACCTTAAGTAAGGCGTCCGTACTACAACGTGATCAGACCGGGATCAAATATCAGGCTAGCCTGACAATATATCTACTTGGGTTGTGCTCGTGGGATGTATCACTGAGAAATACGCATAGGGCCGTCATGTTGCGCCCATCGAATGTATCACTGACAAACATGCATATCGCCGTCATATTGCTTGCATGACATGTCTACTACCAGTACTAATCCAGTGAATTTATCAACACAAGTCATTGGATGACTTCCATATGACGTAAACTGAAATAAAATTTGCAGATATTAATTGCGGACACTTGAGCACAGCCGTATGAGTTCGACGTGCTCCAAACGTACGATGCATTTGTCAACGACATATTGAGATCGAAATGTTTTGTACATTCGCGGTACCAAATGAGTTCACGGCTTTGCATCACGACATGTAGACAATATGCTGTAAAATTTGCTTCGTCGATTGTATGTACGGCGTGATCATCATGACTGTCTATCTGGGCAATTTCGTCGACAAAATCCATCTTTTTGTTTTTAAGCGTACCATTTTATCGATTTTCAACATTGTACACTTTTCTTGGTTCATATTCTGCGTAGGAGTGTTATTGAAAGAAAAATCTACGTTGGTTTTTTTGCAGATTAATCCCGCCGATGCAACGTGTCACGCCGTCTGACAACATCCG
Organism: Ophion obscuratus; assembly: GCA_964007375.1. Taxonomy (NCBI): domain Eukaryota; kingdom Metazoa; phylum Arthropoda; class Insecta; order Hymenoptera; family Ichneumonidae; genus Ophion; species Ophion obscuratus. Next base: position 31,030,961 of record OZ023321.1, on the reverse strand, counting down.
CCGCAACCCGTTTAGAAGGCCGTGCCATTTTTGTGGCCTCCGCCATTTTTAATGATCAATACAAAAAATACAAGTCTCAAAAATGGTAAAGATATCTTTATCTTTTGTATCATTTTGAACAGCCCCGAGTCCGATTTTTTTTCACAAGCTAAGTTTTTGCTTGCCACCGCAGGTGAATTGTCATCATCCGCATAATTATACGTCTAGCGAAATAACTCCCGAGAAATAGCGAGCTTGGGCAATTTTTTTTCTCAATGTTTCACAAGCATCTTGGAATGCTCCAAATATTTTTCGCTACGCCATTGATTCTCCTGAACTCTTGTGATTTTGCAGCCAATCAACAGAGATATTTGCGCCATGCTCCACATTAACGCGAATGCATTCGGAGCTCCGAGAGTAATGACGGGAGTAATTTCGACAAGTATCGACGCTTCCCTCCTTCGTTACCTCGTCGAGTAAATTAACCTCGGATATCAGCAGCAACGGAAAAGAGGCAAGATCGCAAATGTATCTAGATGAGCAACCCTCCATCGTCGAGTAGGACATCTTTTCAGCTTTCAGATGACACATTTTCCACGAGCAACCAGAGAGCGTTTATCTTAAATTTCGTATAAAATACTCTCTGAAATATACATTCTTGAAGGTCTGGACGGTAAAGAGAGCCCGAGAAAATCTCGTTTGCACGATCAAAGGTGAATTATTTTGTTTGTCGTCGAGCTTTGCAGGTATAAGGAAGAGGATCGTGAAATTAAATGCATTTTGTGACTTTATTCGTTTTGCAGGAATTTGTTTGTTATATACTCGAAGAAAAATCGTACCAAGGTACTTATCACGTTACCGAATCATCAAAGTAGCATAGATTTGCCTAGGTCGTATTACTTTTTACAATTTTTTTTTCAATATTGAAAATATTTTCCCGCTCATCGAGCTGAATTTATCGCGTCACGAGACGAGACGAGCAAATTACACACACCGGGGGAAATGTGAATTGATAGCGTCATGAATTTTGTCAGACGAGATGTTATGCATTTATGTGTGCATAACAATACGCATGTATATGTATCGAATAACGTATAATAAATATTTCAAAATATATAATTATTCGCAATGTCCCATTCTCTGGCGCGCTGCAGATATTTTGCAATAGCTCAATATTAATATAGACGTAATATCGACACGACTGTGATAGGCAAACAATGAATTGTGGTGCTGAATTTCATATAAAATAATAAAGATTCCTGCTTGGGGAATTCCACATGACTCATTGCCACGGCAATGAGTCATGTGGAATTTTGTAAAAAAAATGTTCGTCCATTCCCTGGCTTTTGTGTTTTTTTTGTGTGGCTTTGCGTGTGTTTGTGTGTGTGTATGCGCGTGTGTGTGTGTGTGTGTTTACACCTATGTATACATAGACGAATATAGGTGTATGCACACACACACACACACACACACACGCGCGCGCGCGCACACACACACACACACACACACACACACACACACACGCACGCACGCACGCACACGCACACACACACACGCACGCACGCACGCATACGTGCACGCACACGCACACGCACACATGCAGTTGAAGGAAAAGGGTGACGATCAGCAGATATATAGGTTTGTAAACGGAAATCCACACAGCCGGGGAGCCATCCGCATATTTTGGTTCTCGCGCCCGAACAGTCGAATCAATTTTTCCGTCGCTGCAAAGACTACGCTCTCTCTCTCTCTCTCTCTCTCTCTCTCTCTCTCTCTCTCTCTCTCTCTCTGGTCGGCGCTTTGCATAATCCAGATGGTTGAATTTCAAATTTCAACGAGTGCTTCCGGCGCCCCAATCGCATGCACGGTTCTCGTCATGAACCAATTTCGGTCTCCCCTTCCTCTCTCCTCGGCTGTGTGTACTCGTGATCTCTCTTCCCCACACCTACCGAATCATATCGCACAATTGTTTGCATGAAAATTATAACGCGCTCTTTCGGAATAGCGAATATCAACGATATGCCACTGTTTGCTCGAGAATCGCGAATAGTTCACTACTTTTTTCCTATATGTTTATCGGGGCGTTTTTTTTTCAGCGTTCGATGATGGAGAAAAAAAACAAGTGACCGGGAATCGATTATCAAACGACTCGCAGATTTTGTTACGTGATATATCAATGCACGCCATTCATCGCGTCATCCGGGTTATCTACATCGAATCTCCGATTCGTTGTGTCCGAACAGATTGAGTTGCGAGAAAAATGAAACGCTCCGATGGATGCTCACACATCTATATACGTCAGACCGTACTTCATTCTAGTGCCGGATTTTTTTTTATCACTTTGATCTCTGTCCGATAACCGGTTTCAATTCTCACTTTACGCGAAACGAGTGCGAAACTTGTTGGGATATGGTTATTTGAAGTCAAGGGATCTTAATAACCGTGACATTTTTTAAATGCGATTTTTTTATCGTTTAGTTTTATAGCCTAGGGATTTTGTCACTTTTTAAACTATGTTTTATGAAACGGTGTAAATCGTATTTCGAAGTCTGATCAATAGATTCACGTCAAATTTGAACACAGCACAATTTATGACATTTTTTATGTTTGTCCGTTTCTTAATAACAGTGATTTTTCGTAAAAAAAACAAACTTTTTTCTCTATCCTTTGCCATTTTTGTAATTTTTGAAATTTAAAAAAAGCAACCGGCCATACAGAAGTTTCATCAATATACTAAAAGTGCATTTTTTTTCCTTTCAAATCACCCGAGTGAGTAGAACCACCTACACCGATTGTCCATACAGCATAGTCGGCACTTTATTTAAATAACAGCTTAATAGCTTATCAATATTTTTCAACGAATGAAAATCAAATTTGGCAAAACTATGTATTAATTTTTGTAAAATCCTGCCCTCATCATCCCAATACTCTCATCAGAAAAAATATTGAAAATCGACCGGTTTTTGGGCCCCGAGCTTATGATTCCATTGCACTGTAGGCTGAAAAATAAATTAAAACTCAAACGAGGCAATAGTACAGAATGATATGATTCTTGTTAGATTCCAGCTTTCGACGAATTATCGATAGATTATATATATATATATATATATATATATATATATACATACATATACACACATACACATATATGCAATGGGGGTTGCAGTGGTCCTCGATGAAAGCAGACTTCTTTTTAGAGTCTATTCCACCCTTCAATATATACCATACCTCCGTACATATGTGTGTGTGTGTGTGTGTATGCTTTACCAGTCGCTCCGTCGTAAAGCGTGTTTTTGGGATGCTTTCTATATATATATATATATGTAAGCATCTCAGTAACACGTTTTACGACAAAAAGACCGGTAGGGCACGTCGGGAATGTGGGCTAAAGTTCGTTTCCGGTCGCAGACTGTTTTACGATTCAGCATTAAACTTTTACGCATAGTCGATTCGTGCTGTACACCCCGAGTCTATACATAGGGAGTTTCATACGCCACCCTATCGTTCTGTACCCTGCTGCTCGTCTCGTACACACCCCCGATTTCATATAACCTCATGTGTATACGTTCTGGCTTACTTGGCGAGTCTGCACGGTGGCCATTGAACGCTCAATATCGATCATCGTGTGCATAGCATGAGAGAACGCTCTCCGAGTGCGGAAATCGAGAGAAATGTAACACTGTTCCAATTCCACGTCATAAAAAAAACTTTTGATTGACTAACTCTCGACTTTTCCACCGTGACGCGAATTCGATGATCCGATGTCGTTGAGTTTAACGAATTGGAATTGGAACAGTGTTACATTTCTCTTCGTGATAGGATCGAATTTTCAAGTAAAAAATGATTTGGGTATGATTGGGCCATTTCGGGCGAATTTGGTGACGATATTTTCATTTGGTAAAATGAATTTCAGATGAATGAATGATCGGGTGGTTTTAGATGTCATCATCGAATAAAATTAATTATGCGTGTAAAATATTTTACAGTAATTTATGTATTTTTCAAAATATGTAATACCGGTCATTTTTTATTTCATATATATTTTTTTTAATTATAGAAATTCCCTGATTTGTGTATTTTAAATAATGAATTGTCCCTCATTTCAGTATCTTATGTATTGTTTAATAATGGAATTTCTCTAATAAAAAAAATACGTCAAACATTCAAATTTCAATGGGACGAAAATTAGGAACACCTTGTACAGTTCAGAAATACGGAAACAAAAATGAGGATATGAAATATCTGGTGAGTCAATGTACAACAATGCACCCTAATAAACACGTAGGTCGGGATCTAGATACGCATGGGGTCTTTTTCTATGGAGAGGCACCACCCGATGTAGTTTATATCCCCTACAAGAGTTTCTCTCTCTCTCTCTCTCTCTCTTCCTTTCATCCCTTCCTCCTCCGTAGCACGTAAGGGTTGTTTATCGTCCTGACCGATACGCGAAATTGAATAAAGTTCTCAATGCTCCGAAGGTGGTGCGGTCGTCGGTGGTACATGGCACATAGCATGGCAAGAAGCTCCCCGTTCCTGGCCAAAAGGGAACGAGAGCGATAGGGAGGCAGAGAGGCAGAGAGAGAGAGAGAGAGAGAGAGAGAGAGAGAGAGAGAGAGAGAGAGAGAGAGAGAGAGAGGCAGAGAGAGAGAGAGAGAGAGAGAGAGAAAGAGAGAGAGAGAGAGAGAGAGAGAGAGAGGGAGAGAGAGAGAGAGAGAGAGAGAACTTAACCCGACACGTCCGAGTGGATATCGAGTGGAATGATATACCCGACAAGTTTCTTGTTCGTATCGGTCGTGCATATTACATGGCGCCAAATGGTAATGCACCGCGAGCATCGGTAAGTGCTGTGCGTCTCGAGCCCGAACATAGAGAGGCGTAACTTTGAGTGTCGAATTGTTCGGACGGTGATGTTCAATTCTGCGGTGGCTAATGTATACGAAAGATCAACTAGTGGAGAATATTTGGTTGTCCGAAAAATTCGTGCCGATTTTTTAATGTGCTGCCTACTCAAAATCGGCACGAACTTTCAGGACAGTCCACACTGAGAGCAATGTAGGTGCTTTCAACCATATTTTAACTATATTTTATTAGGACGTTCAATAAATTCTCGCTGTTTTCCAACAGATGGTGTTACCAGAACGGCGGGTGTGTAGTTTAAGATGATAATGCATCTATAAAAAAGTACCATAAGCAAGTTTGAAATTCAGTGTACGTCATTTCGCCGAAGTGTAAACAACTTTTTTTTCACAGCGTTAAACATGTCATGTTGTGCCAAAAAAGAGTAATTGCGAAGATTTTTTAAAATAGAGCTTCAATTTTCACGAAAAAACCGCGAGAGTTTATTCAACATCCCAAAATATTTCCCTGAAGGGACAATAATATTTTATAGCCATAGTTACTGCTAAAAGTACGGGCGTTGTGCTTAGGATATCATAGTCGGAGAAGACGACACGTCCTCAATATCTTTCCAACTATACGAGCTACACGAGTAACGGTGACGTTTTTTGGTTAGCCAATAGATATTTCGAAATATTATTGTGCTTTTGAAATGGAAAAAAACTGACCATGATCTGATGCTAAAATGAAATGCAAAAAAAATTTGAAATGCCAAAAAAACTGACCATGATCGCGTGCTAAAAACACCCGCCGGGTGGAATTTTTTTCCAGTTGAATCAATTTATTCATATTCTAGGGTCATTGTACTTCACAAAAATTGCACAACAGATTTTCTAACTTCAAAGTTTATGTCACAACGAATGAACAAAATCTGCATTCACTTATGGCTAAGTTGACATAGCAGACGTCGGTATAAGATTACACACTGTCATCTTACCCTGCTACGTAGAAAACCGGGTATAAAATCAGTTTTTTTGGCTTCTCGTTATAGGATGCCTGGCTATTATCAACGAACCTCGACACGTAAGAGCACGTTACAAGAACACATGACCAAGACCTTTGAAGAATTGAAGAAGAATAGAACGGGTTAGCTTTTATCATCCCAACGGTTTGACGTGGCGCAAGCAATACTTCATCGTCACTATAATAATGTTCCAGTAAATATTGGTTGCCAAAAACTAACCTCTGACCCAGAAACAATTGTATCTGACAATTAGCATAATTCGGTCGACGTGCGTAACACGACATGTGTATGTCAGCTTAGACTAAAGTATGTCGTCTTACACAGGTCAACCCGCATGTGGTTTTTTATTTTCTTTATCGTTACTTAGATGACTAATACCATGAAACTGATTATGTCTCATTATAATAATAAACCTTTATGGATATACGCTTGGCTTTGAATTTATACGACGCCATTCATGTAAATATTTATCGTAAAAGAAAAAGTATGTAATCTTAAGCACAACTTCCCTACTGCTAATTGATATTTTAGCAGTTGCTTTAATTGTGCACACATTTTAAACTCAACCACCAATTTCACAAGCATGCGTTTATTGTTCAATGCTTAAAAACGTAGTTTTTATAAAATAAATATTTCCTGAGAGGAGACAACATCAATGCTGCCTGTGATTTGCGACGATGTTTAAAGTGATTTGCACCTCGTAATAATATACGACCTGCTATATACGTATTGGGTGCGCGTTATCAAAGTGTTGGTGCAAGGCATTAATGTCCGTCTACTAAATGCATAGAATATTTCATATATCTAAAATAAAATAAAATACGCAATTGAGAGTTCTACCTCGATGATTTTTAAATATAATTCGTTATTGCCTGACCTCCTGTAATGATTTATTTCGAAGAAAATATCACGCCTACACATGGAATCGAACGTACAACCACCTGCCTATCTTCTGCCTATGCTATCAAGGAACATCACTTTGGTGTCCTCCTCCGATTTTGCTGAAACTTTTTTATGTGGAAAAGTATCACAAACTGAGAGACACGCATTTTTTTATCGGCGGAAAAACGGTTTTGAAGGGTGAAACGTACCCTCAAACATAGGGGTGTTTTTCGTTTTTCGTCGATAATGTTATCGTTCTCATCTCCAATGTATAACACACAAAAAAATAAACATTGTTGCAATTTGAATTTTTTAAATATCTCGTACCGTTAACACTTTATCGACAAAAAACGAAAAACACCCTCCATTTTTGAAGGTGCCTTTCACCCCTTAAACCGTTTTTCCGCCGATAAAAAAATACGTGTCTCTTATTTTTTTATACTCTTGCACATAAAAAAGTTTCAACAAAATCTCACTGAATTGACCACATATATTATCAAGTATTTTACAATAGTTAATAATTATTTCGGAGATAATAGATAGTCAACCACGCCACCCAAATCGCATGTTTGAAATATACTTTTCACTTACAGTTGTGTTAACAATATTATGATAACGATGTCATGTCCACTATAGGGAATTTTACCATCCCCGCTTTTACCATGGCCATTTTTGTAAATACCATACACTTTTTTCTCAATGCAATACTGTCGCAATGTATGGTAGCGATCATATGGTCACTCCAATTCGATTGTCTCACACTTTCATGGTTCGATGCCTCTCGACGGAAAGTAATGGGATGGTGGCCTACGAGAGAAAGGGAAATGCGGCAAATAAAGATGAACGAAGGTTTGCCGGATGGAATTTGTTTCTGTCCTCCATCTCCATCGCCTTCCTCTTTTATTCACTCGCTCGAATCCCTGGCAAGTCCCTCGATTGTTCGAGCGTCCATCCGGTACGTCGCGTACACTCGACGTTTTATACTTTTCTCCAGACACTTTACGTCCGTGTAGCCTAACCAGAGCGGAATTGACATTGAGAAATGGAAGGGCACCGGAAACGTTTCTTCGACGTGGCCATCGGGTGGGTACCATTTGTAGAATGGCCAAACATACACGTGCCCGAGTTCACTTCTTTGCTGACCCGTGTGAGGGACTCGGAGTGGCGCATGTGCGCACACACAGGAGCATCCACAGACACGGTCTTTCCAACCCTTGCGAGAGCCTGCAGGGCTTCTCCACCCTTTGCGAGCGAGCAGAGGCCCGTTTCTCGAGCGGCGCGCGCGCTGAGTCGTTCGTGGCACACGGGACTCTCATGAATATGTAGAGTGTGCGAGATGGTGGTCAGACACCGGAAAACTCCGCGGTGTATAGCCACCCCGACGTACACTGCATGAATATGCTAAGCGCCGAATGAGGGGTTAAATAACTGAATCCCCATTTTCGTATCTTTATTATTTTCTTTTTTCTTATTTCTCGTTTGCTCAGGCTCGCGTCCCACCTTTTATCACTCGCGAGGCTGCGATACTGCAATTGAGTCAATTTTGCTCCTCGTCGCCTTGTCTATTCTCCAAGTCTGGGACAACTTGGATCGCGATTAAACGTTTATAGGCGAAAATGTATCACTCAGACGCTATAGATATTTCGTTGACAAGGTTGCGACAAAGCAAAGTGGAGTTGGCATATTTTTTACGGAAATTGGACGCGAATGCCATAGCCGATGGATGTGGAAGGGAGTCGATGAGTTGGAGATCCATTGGTTGTTACTGTTTCAATGTTAATTAACATTTTGTCTCGTGATGGGAGATTTTTCGAATCAAATTAGGTGGGGTAAGGATAGTATGTTGTGAGGTTGGAGGTTTTTTCTTGAAGCTTTGGTATTTGGAGATAAACGCTTCGAGAGTTTCGCTTCGGTATGTCTGGATCCGTGAGGTAGAACCTGAGAAAATGCGTTTTTTCTTTTAGAAGGCCAATGGCGCGCGGGTCCCTTCAGCATTCACGAGGAAGTCTAGTTGTAAAGGACAAAAAATCACCTTTTTCAAAACCCATATATTTTGACAGATATCGTCTTATAACTGTTCCGTGAAATTTGCATGGTTATCGGATGGAAATTGACAGATTTATAGGCTGTTATGTTGATGCCCGTGGAACGCGCGGAGCGTCGTTCGAAACTTTAAACGCTTTTTTCTCGACAGTAAGTTTTCGAAGTCGGTGAGCAAAATATCTGAAAAGACTACCGAATCGATTTTCCCGACATTTTTTATTTTCTGTATTTTGTATTTTCGAAAATAACCATTTTTTCGCAAAAATCAAGACTCATTTTAAACACGCGTAAATGTTTTTAAATTTGATGCTTCGAATATTCCTTCGATTAATCATAGGATAAACTGATATACTAACGAAATCTGTTTGTTTTTTTATATTAGATAAACTGGATAAGAAAGTCATTGCTCACCGCAAAATACGTTTTTGAGAGGTGCTCTCCCGACGTCGGCTGTAAATCGATTATAATTAAACATTTTGATACAACAATATTACAGAGTGTTCTTCAGATAATACTCTCTCAAATCAACATTTTTTGCAGGTATTTATCATTGCGATTTTTTTCGAAAATTCCCAAAAGTGAGCTGTTTTCGACTGTTACCAGCCATAACCCGTTGAACCATTTGACCAGCTTTAATCATCAGACAAACATTTTTATGCTTTTATTCTAGCTATGTGATTTTTTATCTTACCTGTGATTTATCGTGTGACCTTATATGATTTTTTATCTTACTATCTTATGTGTTGCTACATACTGACCATGTGTCGTTATGTCTTATCATGTAATATTTAAAATATCTAGAACATCGTATAGAATTTATTTTACCCATCCAAAAAACGTATTTTTCATAATAACCTTCGTACACCATCCTCGTTACGATACGACCCTAAAATTCATTGCCGATATACGTGGAAATCAAAATGCCGACATACAGGCGAGCGAAGCTGTGGGTAAAGGCAGCGGATAAAAATCCAAATGGTCACGCTTTTTGTAATTTTCATTTCAGAAATTCTAGCAGAAGTTGGCCGCATGAATTCTTCATAGTAAGTATAAAATACCAATGAATATCTACAAACAGGGATTTGATGTCGAAAAAGCGTCTAACTATTGCATTATCCACTTCGCTTGACATCAGACAAAGACGAGCATCCGTGACGAAGGGGTCTTCTCACTTTAGACGCTAAAAAAGGCTATTTTGATGAATTTTTAAATAGATTTATATTATAGATATTGATATAAAAGTTGTTACACTTAATAATTACACTTTCGAAATACATTAAAACATTTTTGTATGTATTTATGTAACCGAAACAAACTATAAACGTGTTGCTCTCGAAACAACGTTTTCCGACGGTTTGTTGATAAAATCTTCGAAACTACTGAACCTATCATTATGAAATTCTAACCACATATTTTTTACAACTATAGCTATACCGCATATCAGGGATTTTTCTAAATTTTGATATTTACTATTTTTTTCGCCAAAAGCGGTGAAAAAACACGTTTTTTTCGGAAAATGTCCGCCATTTTATGATTTTTGCATATATAAAAAATCGTATGATATGCGCTATAGCCATTAACATACGCAATTTAAAACCGTTTGATTTTTTTGTTTCGTATGATCCATCTCCGAGATTTCATCAACTGCGCAGACCTACAATTTTTAGGACATTTTTTTAACTACCTTTGTCATCTATAAATGTCGACTTAAATGAATAATTTTTTTCAAAAATGTATTTCGAAAGTGTTTTCATTAAGGGAAGGTACTGCCTTGTTGGGCCAAAAAATGTTCGATTTTCACCAATTTTTCATGCGAAAAGTATTAAATATAGAATGTTGACTAAGCGGTCTCTATTGAACATCAAAATATTTTTCAAAGTTTGACAAAACATGGTGGTGGGAGTGGGAGGATCCAAGTATGTCGGTGCGCGGGCGATGACATTCGACGCTTGCAGAAGTCCTAAGTCCCGGACAGGTGATCTGAAGCAAAAAAAAATCAAACATATTTTTACTTTGTACAATATTGTGTATAAGTTGACCTAGAATGAAGAAGAAAAATTGAAAAACAAAAAAATTGCGAGCGATCGGAAGGATGTTTGTTTTTTCCCTGAAACTTTCGCAGTTTCTTCCCACAATTTTTGTATTTTTCAATTTTTCTTCTTGATTCTAGGTCAACTTATACACAATATTGTACAAACTAAAACTATGTTTGATTTTTTTGCTTCAGATCACCTGACCGGGACCTAGGACTTCAGCAAGCGAAGAATGTCATAGCCCGCGAACCGACATATGTGGCTCTTTCCACTCCCACCACCATGTTGTGTCAAACTTTAAAAAATATTTTGTTGTTCATTAAAGACCGTTTAGTCAACACACCAAATATCAACATTCTATTTTTAATACTTTGCGCATAAAAAATAGTGAAAAATCGAATATTTTTGGGCCTAACAAGACAGATCCTTCCCTTAAGTGTAACACCTTTTATATCAATATCTATACTATAAACCTATTTTAAAATAATGTAATAACTTTCTGTTCTTTTGGATTACAGCCCCTTGTTGGAGATAATGTTTCGATGGAGATAGCAGTAAGGAGACATTAAGCGGTCACTGGCCGCGATGCTGTTATCCATTCCGCGGAGAGCAAAGAAGCGTTCGAAGTAATTAATTCCCGTTGATTGTCAGTTCGCGTTTCTCGCTCGTTATTTCCTCATTCTCGCCCTCTTCGCGTTTACACGAATAACTGCCGTGACGAAAGTCGTTAAATGTCGAAGCTGGATTTCTTCTCGCAAAAAAGAAAAATGTATCTGCAGTGTGTACCAATGGACAAAGTCCTTTTATTGACAGCAGTCCTGTCCGTGTCGTTTATTCGAACCGACTGTTCAGCCTCATTCACGACATGATCACGTCCATCGATCTCGCACATTCTTCTCTTGTTCGATCCCGGAAAGTTTTTCTATCCACGATATTTTTCAGAGAGGTCGTGAACCGGACGTACAACCGGATAAAGGGTGCTCGCGCGCTTTTTCGCCCAAGGGACACGCCGGCCGCGCATGTTGTATGCGATTCGTGTGAAATATGCTACGGTGAAGGAGAAAAGGGTCAGTGCTCAACACACCGTCGGGAAGAGCGGTCGAGGATCAATGGAAAAATGGCATGTCGCGCTGGAGGGCACGCGGAACGAAAAGCAATGAGATTCAGGTGATGTTAGCCTGTAGCCAACGTTTCCTCGATGTCTGGCCCCAACAAAGCTACCTTCCTGGTTGAAACGACCATGTGCGCTCAATAGTCCATCCGCTTTGGCTTGTACATCGACCTTCTGACACACACACACACACACACACACACACACACACACACACACACACACACACGCGCGCGCGCGCGCGCACGCACACACACACACACACACACACACATATATATATACGTTGACATTTATATTCGTATCCGATAAAGCGCGGAAGTTATCGAAGCAACGTGTCACTTTGCAAACTCCGCAAATCGGTACCCGAACGCTTAGCATGTGTCGGTACATCCGGAAATGATTGTGTTGAAGTCTCAACCGTTGGAATGAATGAGATTTTTTTTCTCTTATTGTCGAAATTTCTTTTTGGTATTTGTAAATAGAAATCACATCACGCCTTTGCCGGAAATGTACGATCCGAAAGGCACACCTCAACACCATCGGAAATTACGTCTAACGAGAAACGGTTCTTTCAATATTTCCCATGTTGCTACGGAAATTCAGTAAAAAGAGCTTTTCGATTGTGTCAGTTGGTGCGCAATTCGTCGACTCAGCAGTCACCTATCCCAGTGTTGACCGTAACCGCACTTCTAACGCGGGTCCAATCATCACTGACCGTAAACAATGCTATTTTTCTCCCAACTAATGAACAAATTAATTGTTCGCAGGATCTGCTAAAAATTTGAGTATCTCGCAAAAGTAAGTTGGAAAAGATTTCTTCACCATACCATTCCTTTGGGTAATTTGGTGCAATTTTAATACCACTGCCAATCAACAAATCCTCGATTTCGATTAAGCTTTCGAGCGAAAGATTTTCGAGCTGCTCTCGTATCTGCGAGCTTTTGCTTCCACAGGTGCAAACTACATCATCACATCTGTAAATAAACTAATAATAAACTGACAAATATTCTTGGCAAGAGTTTTGTTATTATTCTCGTCAAACTCGTATGAAGTGTCACTGAGTTCTGGCCACGAGGCCTCTTCAATCAGTCTTCTGTTTGCACGTACATATATGTACAAACACTTTTCCGCGGTAAATGTTTGTGAGAATATAGGGATACTCTCATGGGAGCTTCTGTCGAGCGTGCTCTGTGAAAGGTTTTGCCGACAATTTTCGGCATATATATATGTCGTCTCGAGTAAGGCAGAAAACTATCGTGTCTAGGAGTGTGGAGAGTACTGGTAAGGTATTAGAGTAGCCAGAATACAGCGTATAAATGCTGTGCTGTTGGAAAGTGGACAGGAAACAAAAACGTAAAACCCCGAGTTGATTTTCAAACGTTGTACACGTCTTTGGCACAGGTTGTGAGAAGTGGAAAGAAAGTTATGTCATACACGCACATACAGATATATTAGGGCGTTAAATAAACCGATGTGTTGGTCTAGTGGTTAGCGTACCTGCCTCTGAAATCAACACATCGGGAGGTCGCGGGTTCGAATCACCGTCTCGTAGTTTCGGCGAGAAATAAAAAAAAAAAAAAAAAAAAAAAAAATGGTGAATGCGATACAGAGGGGGAAGTCGGCTGCGGCCGCAAGGTGGGGACCGATTAGGGATGTGGATTGGAGAAAATGGTGGGGAATGTAAAAAGGGGGGAAATCCCTGTACATGGAAGCTAAAATTGGCGCAGCGTTCGCCGTAGCAGATACAATTTAGGGCGTTAAATAAGTTCTTACTGTTTTCCAACAGATAGCATTACCAGAACTGCGTGCATGTAGTTTAAGATGGTAACGCAGTCCGAAAAAACATGCAGAGATTCGTTAAGACACTTAAGAAATAATGATTTTAATGCATTGAATTGGAGGCATTGCTTCATGAGGCATCATGTCAGAAGCTAGCTGAACTTGCAGAATCATTAAGAGTTTATCACACAGCAGTTTCGAAACTTTCACGACAAAACAGCGAGAACTTATTCAACACCTCAATATATATATATATTGAGGTGTTGAATAAGTTCTCGCTGTTTTGTCGTGAAAGTTTCGAAACTGCTGTATATATATATATATATATATATGTGTGTGTGTGTGTGTGTGTGTGTGTGTGTGTGTGTGTGTGTGTGTGTGTGTGTGTGTGTGTGTGTGTGTGTGTGTGTGTGTGTGTGTGTGTGTGTGTGTGTGTGTGTGTGTGTGTGTGTGTGTGTGTGTGTGTGTGTGTGTGTGTGTGTGTGTGTGTGTGTGTGTACACACTCGATGACCCGACTCATCTATGCAGTAATAGCCTCAAAACAACCAGATGTATTGATACCATCAGGCCATTCTGCAGACGTTTGCTTAATTTGATAAGCTTATCGTTGATTTTTGTTAATCGGAGAGTCCTTGGAATGACCTTTATATGTATGTATGTATTCATGTGCTTGCCAGTCATTTAAAAAACGCTGTGCTTTGCGTAACGTTGAATACGAGGATAATAGGCTACACAGAAAAATCACTTGGGTCAACGAAATAGTTGATTCACAGATGGCCAACGAAATATTACGATAAAACAATAAATTCTTGATTATTCCATGTATTCGTTATTTGAATGGAATAAATAATTCTCAAAATAGCCCAATATTCCATTTCGGCATCCCCTACTGACGGATTTCATTAGCCCAAGTTATTTTTCAGTGTACTGTGAGGACGGCCCTCGAAGTCGAGTATCTGCGAAATGACGTGCACAATCTACAATAGATCATTCATATTCGGTTCGTACCTAAACATTTTTGCGTCACTTTTTCCACTATTTGCTCACGGTTCGCAGACTCTGCAAAATAAAATTGAGGCTCGAGCTGTCATTCGCACATGGATCTTTTTTCCCAGTCTCCAACGAGCGAGGGTACCAACCCTATCCCACTAGCCTCGAGTTTTCGCTCGAAGCATGCAGTACTGAACGAAGCTGGAGGAACATGCAGCTCTTGAGTGCGGGATCGTATGATCTACCGTGAGAGAACCGAAGAAAGCGGGAGCGGGAGCGAGAGCGAGAGAGAGAGAGAGAGAGAGAGAGAGAGAGAGAGAGAGAGAGAGAGAGATTTATTGACGCTTGCATTGATGGTCGCGAACTAATGTCAGTCTTACGCACTCGCATCCATGGAGTCTGAAGCTCGCGTGCAGTTGAAGTCAATGAGCGCGGTCCGATAGGCCGTCCCTCGTCTCTCTCCTTCTTTTTTCATTTTCCTTTACCATCGTTTTTCTCTCACCCCATTTTTCTCCTCGTCCCTAACAGCCCCCTCGCAACTCCACTCATGCACTCTCGTTACAAGCGGAGAAGCCAAACCAGCATTCGTACATCAATATAACAGCGCACACTGTATCCCGAATGCAACTAAAAGCTCGCGATACCCACCACCTCCTTTCGCCAAGGCACTCACATTGATTTGTTCGAGAACTCCGAGGTTTATAGCCCATCGCCGATACGTATGGACCGCCAGCACCCCCAACACCACCACGCGATGAATCATGGGGCAAAATGGATCGGTATTTGAAGAAACCCGAGTGTACACCGAATAATATTAATTCAATACCGCATTAGGTCCAAAAGAAATCAGAAATCCTTCGAAACCTTCGCTGCTGTCGCCGGAACAACCCCTGACTTTTATACACTGTCTGTGTCCCCATGACGGCGGACGAACATACACTGAGATAAATGTGTGGTGTTTTTAACCATATTTTAAGTATATTTTGTATTTCCCTGAGCGGACAATAATATTTTATAGCCATAGTTACTGTCAAAAGTATAGTACTGCTTATTGATATTTTAGCCGTTCCATAAATTATGCACATATGTCAACTGCTGCCACTAATCTTTCAAGCATACGTTGATTGTTCAATGCTATATAATATAATAAGTTTTTTTTAATGGATATTCCCTGACACTATGAAAAAGCAACTCCCCCAAGATGCTAACAGTGACCAGGACTAATATATATATATATATATATATATATATATATATATATATATATATATGCGCGCGCGCGCGCGCGCGTGTGTGTGTGTGTGTGTGTGTGTGTGTGTGTGTGCGCGTGTGCGTGCGTGCGTGCGTGCGTGTGTGTGTGCGTGCGTTCGTGTGTGTGTGTGTGTGTGTGTGTGTGTGTGTGTGTGTGTGTGTGTGTGTGTGTGTGTGTGTGTGTGTGTGTGTGTGTGTGTGTGTGTGTGTGTTACCGGAAATCGGTATAATCCGGTATAATCCGGTATTAATCGATAGAATACCTAGGCATTCTGTAGACTGCCTAAAACGTTCAGGCAATGTATAAAACATAATTTATTCCTTACTTGACCTAGGCATTCTAAACACTACCAAATGTATAGCCGGCAAAGTATTTGCTAGATGCGGTTGGCGAGAGGGCGCTCGAGTATAACCCAAACAAAATATCACAATAGTTCAGCATGTGAAACCAAATAAATACCATTCTATTGAAATGATTTATTAAAATGATGATGTTGAGCAAACAAAAGATGTTTTATTTGTCCATCATTTTATACTTTACCTGATGTCCTAATGGCATTCTATCTAATTCCTAGGTATTGCATTCATGACCTAGGTACAGTATGTAATGGTTAACCATAGATCAATTATTTGATACATTGCCTTGACGAACCCGTTATTGTATAGAATAACTAGGTATTCTATAGAATTCCTGCATTATACACATTGATTAAATATGTCGCTTGTGATTTGCGATGGTGTTTGTGGTGATGTGTATGATATTATAAGACACGACCTAATATACGCGTATATGGGGTGTAATACGATTGTTTTTATACATTTCATGCGTGTTGGTTCCAGGCATCAATGCCCGTCTATTACATACATAGAATACTTTATAAATCCAAAATGAAATAAAATACTCAACTACAAGTTCTACCTCAATGATTTTCGATGACGATTCATGATTCTCTGACTTCCTGTAATAATTTATTTTGATGAAAATATTCCGCCTGCACATGGAATCGAACCTACAACCTACCTGCCGATCTTCTGCCTAAACTACGCACACTGCTGCTACGCTATCGAGTGCTTGTGACATTTTAACGCAGACATGGTATAACACACAAAAAATAGCTCTTACATACGATTCAGGTGGAGTACTGCACATATTTTTGTCATAAAATAAGTCACTGCTTAAATGGATTCTTGGCCAATCGCAAAGTTTTGTGCCATATTATATGATGCGACCTGCTATATGCATTGTAATATGTATCCTACAAAAACGGAAGGTGAACTGCAAGAAGAAGTGTTGAATTCATATTCTATCTTTGCCAGGCAGCTAACATACTATGTAACAGTTTGTGAGACGCGGGTAGTTCTTACAACTACTAAACCGTGGTTGCTCAAACTGAAAATAATTTACGTCTTTGCTATAAGTAAACATCAATATAATCTTTTCCCAATAGCCACTTTTCATGAGGCCTTTTAACAAAGTATACTAGACAAACGTTAATGTTAACCATTTGAATTGGACAAACTTGAATGGAATAGTTGAAGTTTGACCTGAACAAAACCTAACGTACAATTTACAACATTAGTGTTTGTGCACCGATTTTGTGATAGCACTGAATCGACCATATCTATATTGTCAAGCCTTTTACATGAGTTGTTTCGGGGTCAATGGATAGTCAAACACGCCACCTAAATCGATATGGTTTGGACATCATTTTCGCCACCCGAATTGGCATCGTTTGGCTATACTTTTCGCCTATTTTTTACCATAAGCGTTTCTCGTAAATACCATGAACTTTTCTCTCAGTGAGCAGGTCTCGTGAGTAACTTGACCCATTTTGACAGGCGGCTAGGAAACTTTGTAAACTGGACGGTCTCGAGGCAGTGTCAATTAAATACTTTCACTTTAGTTTCAGTAGGGAGTGAGATGAAAACAGAAACCCTTCCATCGATATCTTGATAATGCAAAGATCTTCAGTCGATGCTTAAAGAATCGATGATTTCTTTTTAATCCTGCCTCCATTATTTTCCAGGGTGGATATTATGTTCGAGGTACGGTAAGAAAGCCAAATGGATTATACAGTAATCGAGATAAACGGTCCGTCCAACGTCGACAAGTTAATTTTCACATCTCTTATCGTTATACCACTAATGAGGAATATATAGCAGGGAACCCGAGCTCTCCTCGCCAAATAATTTAGTGTGTATGCGTATATATATATATATATATATATATATATATATATATATATATATAATGTGTATATGTGTGTTCTCGATGGTAGAGAGGCTCGTGATATCCTTTATCCAGCGGAATATTACAAGAGCCAATGGATCAGATGCTCTGGGATATAGAGGATTCTCGTGTTCGTCGGTCGGCTTTATGCATATTCCATAGGCACGTCAGTCATTGCAAGTTTCTTGTTTCATTATATATATATATATATATCTGTGTGTGTGTGTGTGTGTGTGTGTGTGTGTGTGTGTGTGTGTGTGTGTGTGTGTGTGTGTGTGCGCGTGCGTGCGTGCGTGCGTGTGAGTGTGCGTGTGCGTGTGTGTGTGCGTGTGTGTGCGCGCGTGTGTGTGTGCGCGTGCGTGTGTGTGTGCGTGCGTGCGTGCGTGCGTGCGTGTGTGTGTGTGTGTGTGTGTGTGTGTGTGTGTGTGTGTGTGTGCGTGCGTGCGTGCGTGCGTGAGTGTGTACGTGCGTGCGTGCGTGCGTGCGTGTGTGTGCGTGCGTGTAGGAAAAACAAGTAATGTTTCACGATGAATTTGATGGATCTTCGAAGGCCACTGACTCGAGCTTTTGACCATTAACCGGTATCGGTAGAGGTGTAGGAACGGCATTCATCCTGTGCTCCCTATGTCGCGATATAACATTTTCTATCATTGGGATGTACAGTTATAGAACAGAAATATTGATCGATCAATTGTGGGAAATTCGATGAAATTAAATTACATTATAATTTCGCGACTGAGGTGTTACGTTGGTTCAAAAGTGACAAAGGTTATTCTGACGTTGATGACAGGTAGGTAATGGGTTCGGTAATTTTCAGCTTTCTTCGGAGAAGAATTCTTCGTTTTTACCAGACGCTTGACAGTTCATTGCTACGCAGATGAAGCTGCGTAACATAGGTATCGATTGCTTGTAGCAGCAGGAGAGAGAGCGAGTGTGTGTGTGTGTGTGTGTGTGTGTGTGTGTGTGTGTGAGAGAGAGAGAGAGAGAGAGAGAGAGAGAAAGGGAGAGAGAAAGAGAGACAGAGATTGGTCAACCGATAATCTCTCGATCAATCGCGCTTGTTGGACCATTATCAGTCTACATACAACGAGCAAAATGTTTTCGCCTTTATTGACGTTGCAGCGGTGGTTAATTAAATTATCGAATAATTGCGACTGTGAGCCGGATAAATATAGAGGAAGTGGATAACGCAATACCTCAGGTAACGCCAAATAACAGGTAAAGACATATACATCGCTGTAACAGTCTTGCTCGATCAAGAATTATCGTTCGAATGAAGGAATGGGGTATCGTATTTTAGTCTACGCGAGGAGAATAAGCGGAGAGTAACAGATAGAGAGAGATGTAGAGATGAAGTCGTTGAACTCCAAAATCTCTATATTCGGTCCATATTTGGCTCAGAGTTCATTGACCCTATTGCATGCTATTGATTTCCTCCTTCGTAGATATTTTGACGAGCATCAATGTCTGAAGAAATTCACCCTCTTCGATAATCATTTACTCATTACAGTACATAATTTTCGTTTATTGCTATGCATTTATTTGACTAAATGATCACATTTATTGTTCAATCTTCGTATGATTATTTCTCCAGCGAATCAATTTCCCAATTACCCTTCTTCGATAGACAATTATAAAATTGAGCATTGCATGTTTCATTTGCCACAATAAAGACAGCACTTCACAGGTTGAGTACCACATTCATAAATTACCCAGAAGCTTCCTAATTATAAAAAAAGTTATTATCATTGTAAACGATAATTTCATGATACATGCAATCATTTCGCAATATTATATTGTTTCTCATGTTGCGGTTATTCGGGTGAAAAAATTAGATCCATATCGATTTATTCAGGGGCGGAGGGAGAATGCGTCTGGCACGAAATGTCGTACGAATTTGATCAAGAATGTTGACAGTCGTGTTTAAATCGCGTAAATATCCTTAAGGCGTACACACACACACACACACACACACACACACACACACACACACACACACACACACACACACACACACACACACACATTTGGGGCTGATTTACGAAAGTAAGAGGGGGGGGGGGAGGCTGAGGTACAGGCTAATTAATTCAGTGGTGATAAATGTATGGTACCCGATTGGCCGCACGGAACGAGAGAAAAAGATGGGGAAAGCAATAGACTGAGTGAGTGAGAGTGAGAGAGAGAGAGAGAGAGAGAGAGAGAGAGAGAGAGAGCCGGAAGTACGCGAGTATGGAAACATTTTTCGCTGCCACATCGTTATGGTTACCCATAATTCGTAAAACGACGTTCCGCGCCAAAGAACGCTACTTTAAGCGATCAACGATAGTTTGCTTTATTAAAAGGAATCGTCGACTCCTTTAAAATCCCATAATTGTCGATGGGGCTCGTATTCGATAAATCATAATGAAAACAAGACAATTTGGTGCATAGGTTCCACGTAAAAAAAGAACAGTAATTTATGCTTGTTCATTATGTTATCCTGCGTCTTATTGGCTTACAGAACGGGCGTAGATATTTTTTAAAAAGTCGATAGAAACTTGTTCTATCTAGGGACCTCTGAGATTAAAAAAATCTGGACTAAAATTCTTTTTGATAAAACGTTGGGCTTATGAAAATGATGGTCGATAACGTTTTCATTTCCCCGAGTCGAAATTTAGACCCTCCTTTGAATGCTCGAGAACCTATTTCATGTGTAACGCACAGATCGCCGCCCTCCTTTGACTCCCCTTGAACCTATATGGAGAAATTTGCACCGTTGGCGACCTCCTTTAGCCCTACTGAACCTTCTATTCAACCTCCTGACCCTCCTTTAGGCCTATGGGCTCGGCTTGCGTGAACCTACACAACCTCGTTTTGGCCTAAAGTCATATCTGTACCCTACAGAACCTCCTTTGAATCCAAAGCAGAAGGAAAATGAAAAATTGGATCCAAAGGAGGTTCTGTAGGGTCAAGCTATATCTGAAAAATAAATTATATGTGTGAATTAAAAATATGATGTTTGATTATTTATTATAAGATTGATTTATTAATTCGAAACATATACATACATTGTCACAAGTATAAATTATTTCGTGTAACTTAAAAAAACGTTATATTAAACGTATACTATATATGCACTATAGTATAGTACAAATATAGTATACGTTAGTAGTCCAGTAAAGTACGCTGGTACTACATTTGTTTGTGTGTTTTCAAGTTTATTTCATTATTATAAATAAATGATATGTAGTTTATCTGAAAATATTTTTTAATTATAATTATCCCTTCTTTGGAATATCGGTGAACTGCAGATGGGAGAGAAGGGGGGGGGGCGGAGGGCAGCATATTGAAGTAGGCTTAAAGGAGGGTTAGCAGGGTCAGAAGAGGTTTAAAGGAGGGCTAGGAGGCTCTGCGAGCCACCGGTGAAAGGAGTCAAAGGAGAGTTAGTAGGGCGAAAGGAGGTTTAAAAGAGGGTCTGTAGGTTTGCGTAAGCATTAAATCAGGCTCACTAGGGTTTAAAGGAGGTTCAGATGAACCTACTAAACCTCCTTTGAGTGAAAAAGTCCAATTTCTGCCACTTTTGGAGGTTCAGTAGGTTCTGATATACATGTTTTTGAGATTTCCATTTGAACCTCTTGAACCTCCATTGAATGACAAATTGGGATCGAAAGGAGGTTTAAAGGAGGGTCTAAATTTCGACTCGGGTCGTTAAGCGGGCAATATTGTTTTTTGTATGCGAGCACACTCGTGATACATTTACCGTAAATATTATCATTAAGTGTACGAATTTGGTTTATTAAAAAAAAATGTACATATTATTGAGACAGGAATAATTCCTTTACGTGTAATTCCTTCACCTACCGCGGCCGGGGTCCCACGGCTGGTAGGGCTCTTGGCTGTGTCGGATTTTCTAATTTTAAGTGAATAAATAGATTGGTTCAAGCCTTACGTGGTCAGTCGATTTTATTAAGTGTGATTCGTTAAGTAACTTTATGTTAACATATTTCCTTCACAATCTCCCGTCGACGGACGGCTCTTGTTATACGATCACACTCAATCCTCTTTTTACAATTCTTTCCTTTTGACGAAACATCTTCGAGCACGATCGAAGAAAATTCGTCACTCGAGGGTCGAAGCGCTTCTTACAATCGATTATATTACATACGCGGACAACGCAACGATAAATTCACCATTCGTACAGAGACGTCCTTCCCCAACGAAACCAGGATCAGGTTAATTTATCTTTTCGCCACTCCTTGGCTGTTCGGCTCATTTCCTCCTTCTTTACCGGGATCCATGTAATTTTCGTCGATTCATTAGGCGCAAGCGCGTCGGCCCTTGACTTCCGTCCTTCAACGATCGATTGTGATTAGTTGATAACCAGCGCTTGGGGAGGGGATCTTGTTGACCGCCTACAATTATTCTTCGGCCTACGAGGGAAAATCGAGGAAACACGTTGAGGACTACCGTCTCCTAAATTTCCTGTCACAATATATTCAATTAAGGAAAACAATGTCATAAAAATTTACAAGTGTTGAATTGAGGGAATTGCCGTAATAAAAATTTACGATTATTGCGTTGAGGAATCATATTTTTGGAAATTTGATATCATAAACGGCTATTTCAAGGTTTCTCGATTTTTTTCAGTGATTGGGTGACATCGTAACGAAGGATTCGTCAAGCTGGTGCAATTATCGCTGGCAATCTTTCTCAACCCAGTGTCCAGAATGATTTACACAGACGTAACTTTCATGATCCGTTTAACGTTTTCGTGACCATTAGAACAGCGCATACAGAGAAAGGATAGATGAAATACAAATCACTTTTTTATCGTATTTTTATCACCAATCTGTTCTCCGGTCTTTGCCTCAACGAGCGAAAAAAGGCAGGACGTGTAAGGACGAATGGGCGCTGATTGGACGTTGGGTCCAATTAAATTGTCATTGTGACTGGCGGTCCTGGCCAAGTGCAGAGTCGCACCAAGTGAGGAACGCTGAGTGAGACATCTCCGTGGATTCGCACCTTTTTATATCGCTGCGCGATCCAAACGAATTCACATGGAAAAAGTAGGTAACGGGGGATGAAAACATATAACTGCGCAATGAAATCGACGCGGGCCTCAGCAGTTTCGACCAAATATAGAACAAAGTGACGGATACGTATCGCGGCTGAACAAAGTTCGATTCAATACTTGATAGAATCGCCCTTAGGGCGGACACTTTGGGCGAGTCTCCCCTACGTTTTGATCGCTCCGTGCCACTCCAAAGTATATTAACAAATAGCTCGAAGGAAAAACATTTTTCACTCTTGGTTCGACTTTTTTTGCTTTTTATCTTCGAACGAGCTAAGAGAGCTCGCCACGAAATCCTATTCCGGCAAATTCCGAAACTATCCGTCTACTGGCGTGTTTTAGCGAGACGGGCTAAAGCAATTGCATTTTCAAGATTTTTCGACTCCGGGAGAAAAGCTTCTGGCTCGCAAAGCCCAGAGGTAGCATGGGGTTCTTCGTTTTATCAACTCATTTGCATAATGCAGTTGGTACTTTGCCACGTGACTTGGAAGATAGTCCAGTATTCGCGATACATCTTGCACACACACATATATACATGTGCGTGTGTCCATGTGTGTGTGTGTGTGTGTGTGTGTGTGTGTGTGTGCGTGTGTGTGTGTGTGTGTAACTTCGAAACAGCGATCTAGCGTCGGAAGCAAAAAGCGAATGACTTCTCATAAATCTCGTGGGAAAGTAAGCTTCCAGTTTTTCAACTACTATTGGCTCCGTGCGCAACTCTAGCGCAGCGTAGCGTTCGTATTTTTGTCGGATCTGTCAAAGGCTCTGGAATTATGCTTATAAAATTGTGATAAATTATTTTAAAAATGAATCGTACTTCAAATGCATTTAATTTATCGGTATTAAATCAATTTGTCTGGCCAAAGACGGCAAGGAGCGTTTCCTTTTAGTAAAGTGAAAAGAAAGTTAGGAACATTTTCTTAAAATTTATATTTTTAAGTATATGTTTGAATGTATAAAATTAAGGTGTACAATTGCTTTTATTATAATTTAAGAAATTTAAGTTACTGCACCACGTTGAAATATAATAAATAAAATGTTGTTTTGAGACCGAAATGAGCATAATTTCATTTCCTACCTCAAACTCAATCTAATGGTTGGTACCTGGTGAACACGCCAG
This sequence comes from Ophion obscuratus, assembly GCA_964007375.1. NCBI lineage: Eukaryota > Metazoa > Arthropoda > Insecta > Hymenoptera > Ichneumonidae > Ophion > Ophion obscuratus. The sequence goes on along the minus strand of OZ023321.1, from coordinate 31,006,632 downwards.
GGATGTAGAAGCGTTAAGGACAAAACATGACCCAAAGTTAAACACAAGTCAATTATTAATCAGAGTTATTGTGAAAAATTAATTCATTTGAGTTATTGTAAATTTTCAATAATTCAAGCTCGTGTCATAAGGCAAGCCTTTATTTTTTTGACGACTTACAAAACTTCTTTAAAGGTAAAACTGCAGCTAAGTATCCATTTGTTGCGTTGTTCTAATTTCCAATTTACCGAGTAAATATATATGGTATATATATATGAGGTATTCCAAGTGTTTTCCAACGGCCTAAAAGCCTGACCGTCTTCAATCTTTTACAAAGTTGGTGATGTTTTTGTATAACATATTTTGAGTACGTGGCATTTTTTCAGATTTTTATCGGCTCGCTATCTCGGCTAACTCGGAGATTGTATGCTGACATTACATATGCGTATACCCAGATTGTACAATGCGTGTGGAGTTCGTCAAACTTGCGTAACGTTGATTAACACTTCGAGGGCACAAAACCACATAATAACCACGAAACGGTAACGGCTCGTGCGTTGTCAACCTCGCTGATTTCGGTCGTTCTCTCGTTGCTGTTGCTCGCAGCACAAATTGCAACCGCGATACTCGGTGGCTATCTCTTGGTTCCTGCCGCCCCCCAACTACCCCCTGCCCCATTTGACGAGTCACCGAAGCACACCCGCGTGTTCCGAAAAGCACCTGGTGTTTTCGATGCCTGCGGTTTTACGGAGCACGCGGACAGTAGGTTCACATTGGGAAATAAAAAAATCCAGTCGATCAGGACGATGTATTTAACTTCTTTGTTTTCACTGCTGCCTCGTTTGCCCTGATGGCATCGTAGGGTCTCACGTCCCTTGTACTTTTTATCGCACATTATGATCATTGAACTATTAGCAGTACTTTGGAGAAAATCCCCTCCTTTTCTGCAAAGATCGCTGCGACAAAAATGACCAATAATCTCAGACCCTCAATCTTGGATATGCAGGGGAAAAAAAGAAAAATGGAGTCATCAGTACTTGTTAAGTGGCTAAATCTAATTAGAAAAGGGAACAAAAATTGACTTTCCTTTTTTTTTGTAATTTCTAAACGTTGAAGGTGTTAAGAGTATAAATGGTAAAATTTACATATTTGTAAAAAAATAAACCCTATAAATTTCATATCGATATCTTCGAAATTGGCGAAGTTGTACGATTCTAAGTAAATCACATTCGAGCGTTGGGTTTCGCTACTTGGCGCTGCGCGCATGGAAGACCCGCTGTCACGGTTTCAGCATTCCAACTGTCCTCTTGATCTACATCGTGTGTGCTGTTGATCACAACAATAGAGTCTCATGAAGCTGCAATTGATGCCGAGGATACTTTACATGACCTTGGAATTAACGACCAGAAGTGAAATTAAAAATCCTTCACTCAAAGATGGCAGAATCATACTTCAAACTGTAAACGCGTTGTTCTCAAAATACTGTCCTCGAAGACACTGGGAGTCGTGTCTCGAGAACCATTTGATGGATTTTTTTCAAATTCACAATAAAAATGCTGAGAAACGTTTAGGGCTCGTTGACGATCTCACATTTTTAAATCGTTCTTCATTTTTTTTAAGTTACGTAAATATGACGACTTTTATCATAGATTTTTGATGCACCAGTTTAAATTTGTCGCCATTTTGTATAAAAAAAAGTCGATTTTAAAAATCGGCGATCGTCAACGACTCGTGTTTGTTATTAATTGCAGCTGGAACGGAATTTGCACCATCTGCCAGCGGCCATTTTTTTCTTCTATACTTTTTGATGATTTTCTTAAGGCTCTCAATATATGTACTTCGCTGTTTCATAAAATGCGTTTACGGGGGTACCTTTAGGCGAGGAAAAAATTTGCTGACTTTCATGATTTTTTTTTAACGGAGAGATTTCTTCACCATCTTTGAGGTTCAGGATATGTTTGATTAGTACGTTTGGCTATTGCATGGTATTTTTTTTATTAATCTTTGAAAATAGCGGAGGGATGGCACCAGTCGTCTAAACTGGATTTTCATAACTGATGTGACGTATAGCTAAAAAACTGATCGACCGATTCTGATGAAATTTGGTGTAAATCTTTCTAACCTTATTGTCTGAAAAATTACTCTGAATCTTTTGGAAAATAAATAAAAGTATTTTCTTTGCAAAATGTAGCCATTTTTTTTCGGAAAATTCACTCATTTTTGTTAAACGCGTCTCATTTCATCGATTTTCAACATTAGTCACTTTTTCTTGGTTCATATTCTGCGTATGAGTATTAATGAATGAAGAATTTTCGCTGGTTTTTTAAATATTAATCCCGCCGAGGCTACGTGCCACGCCGTCTGACAAAATCCACAGCACTCCGTTTAGAAGACCGTGCCAAACATATGTCAATTAAGAAGATTCATAACAGAAAATACCATATAACAGCCATGAAATATGAAATGGCTGTTTCATATTTCATGGCAGAAATATGAAATATGAATTTCATATTTCATGAAATATGTCATATTTCATATGACATATTTCAGCTCATTTGGAGCAGCTCCAAAATTGAAGCCTCCAAAATTGGAGCTGCTCTTGCTGCTCCAATTTTGGAGACTTACATACCCTAAGTCTTAAAAATGTGAAAGAAATTTCTTTGAAAAAAAAAATCATGAAAATCAGCAATTTTTTCCTCGCTTGAGGGATCTCCCCCCTTAACTTCTACCAATCGTTTGTCCGGGAAAAATCCCGTTTCAACATTTTATCGGGCCTCTAGGAACATGAAGCGGTGAAATGAAGCTCGCGAGTGTCAAATACTTCGAGGATTCAATATACACATATATATACAGTGGCTAAAAAAAGTATTTGTACATCTCAAACGAAACGGTTGTTTATTTGGCTTTATTTGTTTGTTCGTGTTTTTCCAATATTTTATTAGACACCATGTATATTTAAAATAAGGATAAGCTATCGAATACAGAATCTTCATGAAGCATTTTATTTTTTTCGAAGGATAATTTGAAAAAGACGACGTGTACAAATACTTTTTTTACCCACTGTTTATACAGTATATCCTTTTTGATATAAGAGATAGATGGAGACTGACAGAATCGAAATAGTAACTGCACGGGGCCGTCGAACCGCGAGGTTCTCGACCGGGTTAATTGAATTTCCATTAAACGCATTAATTATTCAGAGCCCGCGGGTGCCAAGGATGAGTGCGCTTAGCTCACATATACACACACACACACACACACACACACACACATATATATATATATATATATATATATATATATATACCTACACCATGAACAGACATTTTCGGCGATCTGTGAAAAGGACGTAGTACTGCCACTTGAACTTGCAAAGTAATGCGAATTGCGCCCTTTTGTTTGTTAGCTGCTATTATGTGTGTGTGTGTGTGTGTGTGTGTGTGTGTGTGTGTGTGTGTGTGTGTGTGTGTGTGTGTGTGTGTGTGTGTGTGTGTGTGTGTGTGTGTGTGTGTGTGTGTGTGTGTGTGTGTGTGCGTGTGTGTGTGTGCGTGTGTATGTGTGTGTTAGGGCGACTGCAAGCAAGGACCAGTCACCTCGGCTCACGAACGTCTGATACTCCTCGTGAATTCTGACTAATTTAGAGAGTAACTCCTGCGAGTGGTATGGGCAAATACACGGACACGCAAGATGTGTCTGAGTACACAAGAGTTAACAAAGACGCATATACGTATGTGTGTGTGTGCACGTGTGTAAAGATCACGTGGATTCCGAAGTAGAGTACCGCCACACATTTCCAGTTTGCGCGTTACCTCATAGCGGACACACTCACAAACGGTTATAAACTCGTGAATTCTCACGGCGTGTCACATAAATAGCGATAGCAGAGACCAGACCATCCGGACAGGCTGCTGAATAAAATGTGAATTGGTCGGGTTGGTGGATGAAAAGGAGGAGCTGGAAAAGGCTGTGGCTATATTGTGGATCGATCGCGGTATGTCAGTTGGAATTTTCACGAAAATATCCGAAAATTAAATATGTAACGCAACGAAATGGTCCGACGAAATCGATAAAATTCCTCTCGGTCTTTTCATCTCGCCGTTTAGCTTCTGTCCTTCTCTATCTTGTTCGCTCTGCCCTCGTCTGGCTTCTGGAAAACCCCGACAGCAGACGTTCTAGTTACTGTGGGCAGCGAAATTTTCTCTCTTTCTCAATCTGTCGCGAACACTTTACTTCTCGCGTGCTCCATCGTTGTAGGGGTCGGTGACCGAGCTCTGTGGACCATTTCTCTCTCTCTCTGCCTCTCTCGTCGTTCCACGGTGTCGCGTGGCTCTCGTCGTTAATGTATAATAGGATACCCCTCTCCACGCTATCGCGGCATGGCTCCAATATCATTATCGAAATCAAACGCTCACCAGCGACACCCCGGACGCCAACTCTTGCTCAGCTCATTTCGCGAAAGAGCGCCGCGTTTATCCTTCTGTTAACGGCGGGGTAAAGTTAATTCGGCGAAAAAAGGCATGTTTTTAAGATTTTTTTTGGCGTAACGAATAGTGTTCGTTTATTGAAAAATTTACATATAATAAAGTAACATTTGAACAACATTCTCCTAAATATGCATTGCAAAATATTCAAAATTGAGCGAGTGAAAATTAAACCCCGGAGGCGCCTCGAAAAAAAGTTGGTTTGCGGTGTGCACCATAACTCGCAACAGAATCATTTGAAACAAAAAAATCAAAATGCATTTGTTAAAGGAGATGTTTCTTGAGGTAATGACGGGAGAATTTTTTTTTTCGATTTTTCACAGCACTTGGGAGCCAAAAACCCGATTTTCGCTAAAAAAATCGGCTAATTTGTTGTTAAAAAATTAGTAATTATTAAAAAAAAAACAAAAAAGCTCTCGACAATACCTGGTGAATTATGTGAAGAAGTACTGTGCAAAATTTCAAAGCGATTGGTCCAGTAGATTTTGAGTTATCGTGCACACGGACTTCAAATATGACAAGTCTCAGAAAAACGTTTTGAAAAACGCAGAAGAGAAGAGAACGGCATGGAGCAATAGACGCTCAAATACTCATAACTTCGTCAATTTTACTCCGATCGACTTGAAATTTTAACACAATATTCTTGATATATTATGCATTCATTTAAAAAATGAAAAAAAATTAAATACTTTACCCCGCCCTTAAGGCGCGATATACATTTACAGCGATCAAAAAATCGATTTCTTTTTTTTCCTCTTTAAACGATAAATCTATACATGTATAATATTTTCCCGAAGTTTCAAAGGGAAATTCGAAAACTTCAAAGGGTACAGCCCGTCAATGCTGTCACTCACTGCTCGGATTCGGAACAGGCGTAAACTTTGAACCCCTTTTTCTCGGGAATGAATTTTCGAAATTGGCGTACAGGGTTACTTAGATAATCGATTGAGTTGAAACTTGGCAGAAATATTCATAATATCGCTCCCGTTTCCTTGACGAGAATCGTTTTTGAAAAATTATTTAAAAAACGACTTGTGTGATCCAAATTTTACAGAAATTTTGCGTGAGATAATTTTAATTACTGTCAAATAGAAACTATACAGGTTGAAACTGAAACATTATTTAAATTTGTTTGCAAACCAAAGTGTACGGGAAGCTAGACTGCACGCAGATAAGCATAACTGCCGTGGCAACCTTGTTGTAACACTCTGCCACAGCTCCCCTACTTTGATTATGAATAAATTTAAAAAATTGTTTTGTGTACTTAAATATACTATTAAAATATACCTACAGTTTCATAAATGGAGAATAATTTTTTCTTAGTTTAAAAAATCCCTCAAAATTGCTTAATTTTTCCCCGTCTAAATGTGTATACCGCTTTAAGAGGGTTTCCTCGAACAAAGTGGTGGATATGGTAGGATGCTTCTTTGAATTGTTCATTGATTTGTCAATAAGAAATGATTAAAGTCGTTTTTGTCCTGTCGACAATTGACCGCTTTACTACTTTTGTCAGTGTCGTAGTTTCCGAAATTTAAAAAAGTATCCGAACATACGGAAGTTTTATTATTGTACTAGAAGTTCATTTTTGTTTTAAATTTCTGATCACCCTAGCTACCAGAACCACCCACATCGAATGGCCATGCAGCAATGGCACTTTTTAAAAATAATGATAAACTCATTGTTTATCAAGATTTTCATATAAAATAAAAAAACATTCGAACTTCGCCACACTCTTTATCGATTGTTTGTGGAATCTCCACCACGACATCACAATACTCTCATAAGGAAAAAACTACAAGTAGCTAGACTTTTTGTTGCATGCGTCTGGAATGTGGCATTTTATGTCATGTTGCTCAGTAGACTTTATGTATATAAAAAGTGTCATAAAATGACCTGATATTTCAATTTATTAAGAAAACGTATTGTTTATTCGAAAAGTACGAATATTTTAATTTTAATATAAGGTACTATTGGCTCCATAACATAGAGGTTATGTGTGGAACACTATATCCTATAAATGGTTTCGTTTATTAACGTAGACACTAAGTTGAAAATGCGCCTCATTGCTGAAGATGCATTTTGTTCGAAAAATCACCATCGATTTCTTGCTGCTCCAATATACAATTAGCGAATGTACGGCGCTACGGATGGTCTGCTGGATGCAGTTCTTGTCTCAATTGTATCTTGTAAGCATGCATA